>CAMZMU010000128.1:86996185-87729961 GCA_947311845.1 Poa pratensis
AATTAATTACAACTTTCATTAATAATTCTCTTCACATGTTTTGCTCTGATTTATCAGTAAGCAACTTAATTTTGCAATAGACACTCCTCCATGGTATGTGAATGTTGGAAGGCACCCGAGGATTCGGTTAGCCATGGCTTATGTAAGCAAAAGGTTGGGAGGAGTGTCATCTATAAAGAAACTAAAATACATGTGTAAACAAAAGAGAAGAGGGATGATCTACCTTGCTGGTAGAAATAATGTCCTTCATGGGAGCCGCTCTTTGAAAGTCTGGTTGGACAAGGGGGTTAGAGTGCCCACTACCATTCGTTGACAACAACAAACACCTCTCAAATATTATTTTGTGCTCTCTATAAGCTTTCGAAAACTTAAAAGCTCTAGCACATGATTTAATCCCTGCTTCCCTCTGCGAAGGGCCTATCTTTTATTTTTATGTTGAGTCAGTTTACCTACTCTTTTCTATCTTAGAAGCAAACACTTGTGTCAACTTTGTGTGCATTGATTCTTACATTTTACTTATTGCACTTGTTATATTGCTTTATGTTGACAACTATCCATGAGATATACATGTTACAAGTTGAAAGCAATTGCTGAAACTTAATCATCCTTTGTGTTGCTTCAATGCCTTTTACTTCGAATCTATTGCTTTATGAGTTACCTCTTATGCAAAACTTTTTGATGCTTGTCTTGAAGTACTATTCATGAAAAGTTTTTGTTTATATGATTCATTGTTTACTCTTTATCTATTTGTTAGAAACTATAGATCATTGCTTTGAGTCACTTCATTCATGACATGAGCCTTGCAATATATTGATCAAGATTGTGTGAAAGCATGTCTCCTCGTAAATTATTTGTTGTTATCGTTTTACCTACTCGAGGACGAGTAGAACTAAGCTTGGGGATGCTTGATACGTCTCTAACGTATCCATAATTTCTTCTGTTCCATGCTTATATTATACCATTTGCTACATGTTTTATATACACTTCGTATCACTTTTATGCATTTTCTGGGACTAACCTATTAACAAGATGCCACAGTGCCAGTTCACTGTTTTCTGCTGTTTTTGGTTTCAGAAAGTTACTTCTGGAAATATTCTCGGAATTGCACGAAACAAAAGGCCAGGTCCCTATTTTTCCAGCAGTACACGGAGTTCGAAGGAGTGAGACGAAGGAGAGCCACGAGGTGGCCAAACCACACCCAGGCGCGGCAGTGGGCCCAGCCGCGCCGCCAGGTGGTTTGGGCCCTCGGGGGTCCGCCGACATCGCCCCTTCGCTATTTATTCCCCGAGACGCGAAAACCCTAAAACACCGAGCCTTGCATCCAGAACATATTCGCTGCCGCCGTCGTCGTCAACCCTAACTCGGGGGGTTTTTGAAGCTCTTCCGGCACCCGCCGGAGAGGGGAATCATCACGGAGGGCTTACATCGCCATGCCCGCCTCCGGAGTGATGCGTGAGTAGTTCATCCTTGGACTATGGGTCCATAGCAGTAGCTAGATGGTTGTCTTCTCCACTTGTGCCATCATGTTTAGATCTTGTGAGCTGCCTATCATGATCAAGATCATCTTATTGTAATGCTACATGTTGTGTTTGTTGGGATCTGACTTATATTGATACCTATGTGGAGCTGAATATTATATTATCATGTATATGTCATTTGTGATCTTGCATGCTCTCCGTTACTTGTTGAAGCCTTGGCCACGTGAATACTTGTAACTCCAAGAGGGGGTATTTATGCATGATAGTTGGGTTCAACCTCTATTTAACCTGGGATAGTGACAGCAAGTTCTAAGCTTGTAGATGTGTTGTTGCCACTAGGGGTAAAACAGCAATGATTTATTCAAGGATGAATGTATTGTTTACATTACGCACATTACTTAATGCAATTGCCTGTTGCTTGCAACTTAATACTGGAAGGGATACGGATGTTAACCGGAAAGTGGACTATTTAGGCATAGATGCATGCTGGATAGCGGTCTATGTACTTTGTCGTAATGCCCAAATGAATCTCACAGTAGACACCACAGCTCACACATACATGTTATATGCACTTATCAATTGTCAATTGTCCAGCTGTAATTTGTTTACCCAGCATGTTAGTTATCTTATTGGAGAGACACCACTAGTGAACTATGGACCCCGGTCCATTCTTTTACATCTGAAATACAATCTAATGCAATCATTGTTCTCTACTGTTTTATGCAAACAAACATCATTTTCCATTCGATACGTTTAACCCTTTGTTTTCAGCAAGCCGGTGAGATTGACAACCTCACTGTTAAGTTGGGGCAAAGTAATTTGGTTGTGTTGTGCAGGTTCCACGTTGGCACCGGAATCCCTGGTGTTGCGCCGCACTACACTCCTTCACCAACACCTTCGAAGCAAATCTCGTTTTCCTACTGGTCCGATTAAACCTTGGTTTCATACTGAGGGAAAACTTACTGCTGCACTCATCATACCTTCCTCTTGGGGTTCCCAACTGACGTGTGACGTACAAGCATTGTTTCTGGCACTATCAACCTAGAGCCACCAGTGGCGCTTCTTCGGGAGCCACTTAACGGGTGCTTCCTCACGCGGCGGAGGTGGACTTTGCTGCTGAGGTGGAGATCGAGATGGACTCGCGCTGGGGTCCCTCTCGGGTAGGGTTGGACTTTGGTGCTGAGGTGGACTGCTACAAGGAGGAGTCGGTGGCCTTGGCAAGATGCCTGGAAAGACGATGTATTTGTTCTTCCATAGGACGCAACCACGCTTGACATCTCCCAGTGTCTTCTCCTCGTCACCTCCAGGAATCTCAAGATTCATTGTTTCAAATCCCGGCACAATTTCATCCACCCCGACACGAGTATAGCCAGCTGGAATGTCACCAAGATGGTAGCTTGCTCCAGGTTGATTTGGTAAAGCATAGCCGACCGCCACCTTCAAGGATATGTTCCTCATTGACATATGTAGCTCACAATCTGTCTTCTCCGTGACATCATCCACGGGGTAGCGAGCCGTCGGCGGTTCGCATGGAGATGCTTCTAGCTGCGTGGAACCCACGCTGCTTTTTGCTGAGATGGGACGTCATCGGCTCGAGGATCTTCTAGCTGCAGCTGCTGAGATGCCCTTTGCTAACTAATTGATTCTATTTACTGCTGCTGCCGCTTCACCTGACGTTCCAATTCCGATAACCGGTCTAACTCCTTCTTCTTCTTTCTCCCACGGCTTCTATAACTGTCAGCTCACTCCGAAAACCCTTCCTTCAAGGTGACACCGTCGGGATGGCCTCGTAATCGTCCATAGTGTTCAGGATTCCCCAGGGCGAGTGTCAGCTCTTCGTTCTCTCTCTCGGGATGGTACTCTCCCTTTCGAACTTTATTTATTGCGTCTACAAGCAACGGAGTGATTGTTTCAATTTTTTCTTCCATTTTCCTTTGCAACAATCAACCCTGTCAGTGGGTCCAACACTGCCCCATGCGCGATCAACCAGAACTTGGACCTCTCGGGCCAGTCTGCTGTCAGTGGAGTGATCCCTTTAGCAAGCAGTTCTGCTTCAAAGGCTTCCCACTTAGGAATGGCAGTATTGTAGCCACATGTCCCCAACCGATGGTGATATTGCTTCTTCCCAGCATTTAACTTATTTATGGCCGATCGTGCCACAACGGTAGACGATTTCTTATACGCCACAAATGCGGGCCAGTCATGTTTTATCTTCTGTAGTACTCCAGTGAAATTATCTGGATCTTCTTTTCCATATTTTCTCCATAATGTTTTCTTCCAGCTCTGGAATTGTGTGGCCATCTTCTTAAGAGTCCACTCCTTCACTTTCTCCTTCTTGCCTTCGGGTAGGTTGAAATATATCATGAGCGTATCATAAAGCAAATCTTTTGTATGTTCACGGACATAACTAGCTTCATCTTCGTTGGCGTCCTTCGGCTTATGCCAATCTGTAATGGTGATCAGGAGCATGTCCCTAACAATGACTCCAGCTTGATTTACAAATTTACGGCAGTTCTGTATGGGTGCCATCGGTTCGCCACTATCAGCAACTTCCTCGATCTTTTACCTTGGACCTCGCTCGAGATCCTTCTCGTCCGGCCTCGAGGACCTTGCTTTTTAGCAGATTTGCTCGATCCGGAGGGCTGAAAGAAAATGATTCGTTAATACGTGCAATACAAATCAATTAATGCATCTAGTGATCAACACAGACTTAATATATATATACCTCACCGGAGTTTGTTAAGGGCACTTCGTCGTCTCTTCTTTCTTCAGACTCAAGTCCCTCACCGGAGTCGTTCAGAAATTGTGAGCTGAAATCATCTTCTCCATCGGAATCTTCTCCACCGGAATCTTCTCCACCGGCATCTGTTCCACGAGCACTCGCATATGTTATTTGGTGCATTTGGTCTTCATTCTCGTCGTCTCTGAAGGGGGTGTCCATCGCTCAATGTCCCTGCAATCAATTATATATGCTTTCAATTTTGTAATAATAAAATGCTATTCTGCAATGTTTCAAAAAAAAATACAGCCCAAATTTGGGCCAGCATTGGGTCCTACCTGCCAGCCCAAATTTGGGCAAGCATTAGGTCCTTTAAAATTCGAACCCCGTGTCCTGCCAGCCCCAATTTGGGCCAGCATTGGGTCGACGTGCGCGTCCACCCCCTGGCCACGAGCACTTGGTCAGTGCTGTCCCACCTGCCAGCGACCCGCCGGGCCACATCCGCGTGGCCAACCGCCCCGTCTTCCCCGCACGGCCACGTCCGCGTGGCCAACCACCCCGTCTCCCCACACGACCACGTCCGCGTGTGACCGCCCAACTGGCTACACGCGTGGTCAATGCTAGCCCACCTGCCAGCGACCCACCGCCCAACCGCCCTCGTCTTCCCCACCCGTCATCAATTCTGGCCCTGGCCCACCTGCCAGCGACCCACGGGCCCCCTCGTATTCCCACCCCACAGTCAATACTGGCCCCTGGCCCACCTGCCAGCGACCCGCCGGCCTCCTCGTCTTCCCACCCCCGTAGTCAATGCTGGCCCTGGCTGGTCCTTTAAAAATAGACCCCAGCCGTGGGATAGCGACATCAGTCCACGTCGCCGCCCCACCCCTAGCCCTAGCCATGTCGCGGTGGTTCAAGCCAGGCAAGAACCAGCGCGAGGCCAGCAGCTCCTCTGGCCGGCGAGCCGTGCTTCCTCCGCCTCCTCCGCCACCGCGCGCCGCCCTTCCTCCTCCTCCGCCATCGCCGGCCACGTTCGGCATCACACTGGAGGGCATGCAGATGGTCGGGGGAGCGGCGCCGGCGCGCCGTGCAGTGGATGCGGCCCCAAAGAAGAAGAAGAAGCGGATGCAGCGCTACGTCCGCGTGGAGGAGTGCTGGTGGCATTGGAACAATGCCACCCCGGTGTACTGGCCGAACGTCCACCTGCGGATGACTGGCACCTGAATCCGCAGCGGATTCCGGTGCCGCCGATTCCGGCCAACGGCGGGCCAGGGTGGTGGAGATCTCGCGCCACCGCCATCTCCTCCCGCCAGACCTCTATGACGACCCCGCCTACAGGCCAGAGTCCCCCCACTGGGACCAGTGGTTCGCGGACGAGCATGACGACCGCCGCCGCGCTTATTTCGCGCCGGCCCCAGCACCGCCACCGGAGACAACGGCGTACCCCGCACCGCCGCCCCGGCCAGGAGCTCGAGCTGTGGTTCGAGGAGGAGATCCTACGCTCCCTCGTCGATGACGAGGTCAAGCGCTGGGAGCAGGTCCTGGCCGAGGCCGCCTAGCCGCCGCCAGTGCCGTGGTGGCAGCACATGGGCCAGGAGCAGGAGGCCGAGAAGCTGGAGTTGGAGCTAGTTCCTCCAATGCCCAGCTGCCTCCTTGGTCAGTCCTGGGGCTGGACTGGCGGCAGGTGGTCCCCAAGTCCGCCGCCACCGCCGCCGCCGCAGGAGCCCGCCCAGGAGCCGGCCCTGGAGCAGCCGCAGCAGGAGCCGGAGAAGCAGCACCTTCCGGCGGAGGAGCAGCCGCCGCCGGCCCATCTGTGGGCTGTGTCGGCCTACTTCGTCCTCTCCGACGACGACTAGGCCTCCGACGCCGTCGCCGCCCCCTTTAGGTCTTTTTTTTTCTCTATATTGTGCACGCCCCCACCCCCTAAAATGTAATGGCCTTTATAGGCCTTTTATTATGTATAAATTTGTGTTTATATAAATCCTAAACCGACCCTAAATGTAATGTCCCACCGCCGGCTCCGGCGCCAGCGCCTACCGTGGCTCCATCCTGCCGATCTAGGGTCCATCCCGACGCCGCTTGATTTGAGCAAGATAGGAGAGCAAAAAGAGGAGACACGTACCGTACCTTGCGCGCGGGGACGGCGGTGTGGGCGTGGGTGCTCGGGGACGGCCGCCCAGCTCGTGGAACTCGACGGCGAGGAAGAGGGCGGCCGCGGTGACCGAAGCAGGAGAAGGCGGCGGTGGGGAGTAGGGGAGCACGACACGGTAGCCTGGCGGTGTGCTTCCTCTCCTTGGGCCTGGCGGCAAACTGCGGGGACGAGAGGGAGGGGAGGGATCTAAAAGGCACTAATGGGCCTTTAGTCCTGGTTCCAGCCATGAACTGGGACTAAAGGTCCATTTTTGGGCCGCTGCCAAATTAGCGCGCCAAAGCCCACCTTTGGTCCCGGTTCGTGGTTGGAACCGGGACTGAAGGATATTTTGTAATTTTTCCTAATTTATTTTATTCTATTGATTTAATTGTTCAAATTTGACAAAGTTTATATCAAACGTAAGCACTGGACATGTAGAATCTTTTGGTACTGGTTATTTTCAAATTTGACTATGTTGAATGTATTCAAATTTGAAATGGATGATCATAACTAGACCATTTGACTCGAAACTTATACATGTTTATAGATGATTGACATTTTTGTGAAGAAGTTTTTTGTAAACTTTGTCAAAACTGAAGTTTATCATTTATCCTAGCAACTAGTACACATGAAAGTACTCCATGGCAAAGGATTTCATTTTTTGAGTATTTTTTCACTTTCTTTTACTTTTTTGAAAAATGGTCAAAATGGCCGCCGTTTCTATTCATTGTAAGGGGTCGAATTATCCAAAACTATCGACGGTTCTGTGATATAACCACTACTTGTGTAACTTAAAAACATTTTTGAAAAAATCCAGAGCAAACTATCACGCACTTGTAGTTCAAATTTAAATTACTTTCGAAAAATAGGCATAAAGTCGTTTAAATATGCGAAATTAACTAGAAACCAAGAAAATTACTAATATTTATGTATTATCCATAAAATATGGTCTACTTTGTGTGATAATTGGATGGGTGCCATTTTGCACCATATTTGTTGTACTTGCTTCACAAAAAATGTCATTTTAGACAATCGAAAAACAAAAAATGATTTATATAAGTAATTTGAAAAAACTCAGTTCTGCAACATTGTTTGTCATATCAAGATACAGCTATGTGTCAAATATGGGCACATTTTCACAAACTATGGCACAGGGATGACCATAACTAGACCATTTGACTCGAAAATTATACATGTTTTATAGATGATTGACCTTTTTGTGAAGAATTTTTTTGTAAACTTTGTCAAAACTGAAGTTTATCATTTATCCTAGCAACTAGTACACATGAAAGTACTCCATGGGAAAGGATTTCATTTTTTGAGTATTTTTTCACTTTCTTTTACTTTTTTGAAAAAACGGTCAAAATGGCCGCCATTTCTATTCATTGTAAGGGGTCGAATTATCCAAAACTATCGACGGTTCTGTGATATAACCACTACTTTTGTGCCTTAAAAAAATTTGAAAAAATTTCAGAGCAAACTATCACGCACTTGTAGTTCAAATTTGAATTACTTTCGAAAAATAGGTATAAAGTCGTTTAAATATGCAAAATTAGCTAGAAACCGAGAAAATTACTAATATTTGTGTATTATCCATAAAATATGGTCTAATTTTTGTGATAATTAGATGGGTGCCATTTTGCACCATATTTGTTATACTTGCTTCACAAAAAATGTCATTTTTGACAATCAAAAAACAAAAATGATATTTATATAAGTAATTTGAAAAAACTCAGTTGTGAAAATTGTTTGTCATACCAAGATACAGCTATGTGTCAAATATGGGCACATTTTCACAAACTATGGCACAGGGATGACCACAACTAGGCCATTTGACTCGAAAATTATACATGTTTATAGATGATTGACCTTTTTGTGAAGAATTTTTTTGTAAACTTTGTCAAAACTGAAGTTTATCATTTATCCTAGCAACTAGTACACATGAAAGTACTCCATGGGAAAGGATTTCATTTTTGAGTATTTTTTCACTTTCTTTTACTTTTTTGAAAAAACGGTCAAAATGGCCGACGTTTCTATTCATTGTAAGGGGTCGAATTATCCAAAACTATCGACGGTTCTGTGATATAACCACTACTTTTGTGCCTTAAAAAAATTTGAAAAAATTTCAGAGCAAACTATCACGCACTTGTAGTTCAAATTTGAATTACTTTCGAAAAATAGTTATAAAGTCGTTTAAATATGCGAAATTAGCTAGAAACCGAGAAAATTACTAATATTTGTGTATTATCCATAAAATATGGTCTAATTTGTGTGATAATTGGATGGGTGCCATTTTGCACCATATTTGTTGTACTTGCTTCACAAAAAATGTCATTTTGACAATCGAAAAACAAAAAATGAATTTATATAAGTAATTTGAAAAAACTCAGTTCTGCAACATTGTTTGTCATACCAAGATACAGATATGTATCCTCTGTATCATAGAACCAGGATAAAAAAGGTTACGTAAAAAGGTTTCATACATTATTACACATGACCATCAACATCCGTCTTTAGTGTTGTGGTATAAACTTCTTCGTGTGTGTCCCTTTCTTCTGATTGCCCGTAACCATGGACAATCTTCCTCATTCAACACGATGCTTGGGTCATTTTCACTGTGAAGGGCGGAATTTCTGAAACTTATTGTAATCTTCTGACATGTCTGTCTTGTCCTCCACTCCACGATGTTTCTTTTCCCTGAAAGAACTATGTGGCGCTTTGGCTCATCGTATGATGTATTCGCTTGCTTATCTTTTCTTTTTTTCGGTTTGGTAGACATGTCCTTCACATAGAAAACCTGAGCCACTTCACTGGCTAGGACGAATGGTTCGGTGTCGTACCCAAGATTCTTGAGATCCACTGTAGTCATTCCGTACTGCGGGTCTACCTGTACCCCGCCTTTCAGGTTGAACCATTTGCACCAGAACAAAGGGACCTTAAAAGAAGGTCCATAGTCAAGTTCCCATATCTGCTCTATGTAACCATAATATGTGTCCTTTTGCCCATTGTTGTTTGTTGCATCAAAGCGGACACCACTGTTTTGGTTGGTGCTCTTTTTATCTTGGTCGGCCGTGTAAAATGTATTCCCATTTATCTCGTACCCTTGAAAAGTCAATATAGTCGAAGATGGTGCCTTGGCCAACAAGTATAGCTGTTCTCCAACAGTGGTGTCATTAATGAGACGTGTTTGCAACCAACCGCCGAAATTCTTCACGTGTTCTTCATCAATCCAATCTTAGGTTGCTCCGGGTATTTCAAGCGTAAAATATTCTTGTGTTCCTCGATATACGGAGCCACCAAGCTGGAATTATGTAGAACTGTGTAGTGTGCTTGAGTGAAAGAATGCCCGTCCATACATATTGTTGCTTTCTTTCCTAGCGTGCCTTTTCCACGCAGTCTCCCCTCATGGCGCGATTGAGGAACACCGATCGGCTTAAGGTCAGGAATAAAGTCAACACAAAACTCAATGACCTCCTCTGTTCCATAGCCCTTGGAGATGCTTCCTTCTGGCCTAGCACGGTTATGAACGTATTTCTTTAAGACTCCCATGAACCTCTCAAAGGGGAACATGTTGTGTAGAAATACAGGACCGAGAATGAAATCTCTTCGACTAGGTGAACTATGAGGTGCGTCATAATATTGAAGAAGGATGGTGGGAACACCAACTCGAAGCTGACAAGACATTGGACCACATCCTTCTGTAAACTTGGTAGAGTTTCTGGATTGATCACCTTCTGAGAAATTGCATTGGAATGCACATAGCTTCACAATGGGTACTCGAACATTTTCCGGCAGAAGCCCCCTCAATGCAACCGGAAGTAATTGTGTCATAATCACGTGGCAGTCATGAGACTTTAGGTTTTGGAACTTTTCTCTGTCATGTTTATTATTCCCTTTATATTCGACGAGAAGCCAGACGGGACCTTGATACTGCTCAGGACTTCAAAAAAGATCTTCTTCTCTTCTTTGGTAAGAGCGTAGCTGGCAGGACCTTGATACTTCTCTGGATTCAGGTGGTTGTCTCGTTCGTGCATACGTTGCTGGTCCTGCCGTGATTCCGTGTATCTTTCGTCTTCCATACACGCCCAAGAAGTTTAGCAGGTTCACGCAAAGATTTTTCGTCACGTGCATCACGTCGATTGCAGAGTGAACCTCTAGGATTTTCCAATAGGGTAGCTCCCAAAATATAGACTTCTTCCACATGGGTACGTGTCCGTCAGCGTCATTCGGAACAGATTGTCCGCCAAGACCCTTTCCAAAGATTACTTTTAAATCCTTGACCATATCATATATAACATCCCCAGTAGGGCGGGTAGGCTTCGTCCGGTGATCTGCCTCACCTTTGAAATGCTTGCCTTTCTTTCTTACGGGATGCTGTTTTGGAAGAAATCGACGATGCCCGGGTACACATTCTTGTTTCCAAATATATACTTTCAGTCTCACCTAAACAGTGCGTGCATGCATTGTATCCCTTGTTTGACTGTCCTGAAATGTTACTAAGAGCAGGCCAATCATTGATGGTTACAAACAACAACGCTCGTAGGTCAAATTCCTTTTGTTCGTGCTCATCCCACACAGGTACACCTTCTTCACGCCACAACTGTAAAAGTTCTTCAACCAATGGCCTCAGGTACACATCAATGTCGTTGCCGGGTTGCTTCGGGCCTTGGATGAGCACTGGCATCATAATGAACTTCCGCTTCATGCACAACCAAGGAGGAAGGTTATAGATACATAGAGTCACAGGCCAGGTGCTATGACTGGAGCTCTGCTCCGAAAGGATTAAAGCCATCTGTACTTAGACCAAATCTTAAGTTCCTTGCGTCATCTGAAAATGTCGGGAACTCTCTGTCGATTTTTCTCCACTGCGACCCATCAGCGGGGTGTCTCAGCATCAGGTCTTTCTTACGGTCTTCTTTGTGCCATCGCAACAACTTGGCATGCTCTTTGTTTTGGAACAAACGTTTCAACCGTGGTATTATAGGAGCATACCACATCACCTTGGCAGGAACCCTCTTCCTGGGGCGCGGCTCGCCCTCAACATCACCAGGGTCATCTCGCCTGATCTTATACCGCAATGCACCGCATACCGGGCATGCATTCAAATTCTCGTACTCCTCACCGCGGTAGAGGATGCAGTCATTGATGCATGCATGTATCTTCTGCACCTCTAATCCTAGAGGGCAGACAACCTTCTTTGCTTCGTACGTACTGGGGCAATACGTTATCCCTTGGAAGCATCTTCTTTATTATTTTCAGCAACTTTTCAAATCCCTTGTCAGAAGTACCATTCTCTGCCTTCCATTGCAGCAATTCCAGTGTGGTACCCAGCTTTTTCTGGCCATCTTCGCAATTTGGGTACAACAATTTGTTGTGATCCTCTAACATTCTCTCCAACTTCAACCTCTCGTTTTCACTTCCGCAGTTTATCTTCGCATCAAGAATGGCCCGACGAAGATCATCATCGGGCTCATCAACAATGGGCTCTTCTTCAGCTTCGTCTTCCCCCATTGTAGTACCACCGTGTTCAGTGAACATAGGATAGTTGTCATTATCCTCTTCTTCTTCATTGTCTTCCATTATAACCCTCTTTCTCCGTGCTTGGTCCAACAATTATAGCCGGGCATGAAACCGACTGAATCAGGTGGATGTGAAGGGTTTTTGAGAAGAGTAATCCATCGTATTCTTACATGCACTACATGGACAACAAATAAAACCATTCGCCCGCTTGTTTGCCTCAGCCACATGGAGAAAATGATGCATGCCACTAATGAACTCGGGACTGCGTCGGTCACCGTACATCCATTGCCGGTTCATCTGCATTATATAAGTATATCAAAAACCATTACACTACATCATGAATAGATAAGTGACCAAAATAATTAATACAAGTTCATCACATTAAAAGCAAAGTAGAGTAGTGACCAAATGTAATACATAGTTCTCATAAAACATACAATGAAACTAACATACAACTATCTAAAAAATTAAATCCAACAACAAATGCGATCAAAATCGCAACTAAGTAATTACTGAACCAACAGCATAATGATACCAAGCCTCTTGATTAATGGCATATTTTCTAATCTTTTTAATCTTCAAGCGCATTGCATCCATCTTGATCTGGTGATCATCGACGACGTCGGCAAGCTTGAAGTCCAATTTCATCTTCTCTTCTAGGCATTGGAGACGAAGATCTTCACTTCTTTTCAATTTTGCTTTCAAATCATTATTTTCTTTTTCAAATAAATTTAGCATATCGACAAGAGGGTCGGTTGGAATTTCCGGTTCAACTACCTCCTAGATAAAAATATCTATGTCAAGTTGGTCGGCATAATTAGTCATAAACCGAAATAAAAGTAATAGTTATAAAAGTATACCACATCCGAATCATAGACCGGACGAGGGCCGATGGGGACGGATATCAAAACCATGGCACTATGCATATAAAAAACAATTTAAGAAAATTATACAACTAATAACTATGCATAGAAATCATTAAACTAAGTTTTTTTAAATAAAATATAAAAAACAAGAGGCTCACCGAGGTGGTGCCGGTGACGGGACGACGCGGGCGATCGACGGCGGTGAGGATGGGGACAACACTAAAACCCACAAATCATACTTTAATTTGAGCTCAAATTGCATATCAAACAAATAAAATCGCTAACTTAGCCATTTCATCAAACACGTAACTAGCACTAGAAAAATGAAATGAGCTAAACTAGCAACAAAACGAGCTAAAATAGTAACGCCGGAAGTGCTAACCCTTCGATAGATGGGGCGCCGTCAAGCTTGACAAATGGTGGCAAATAATGGGGACGAACTCGAACTCGAGAGAGGAAATAGATGAGAAAATGTTGATAAACTCGATCTCAACAAATGGCCATGGCAGGCTCGGGGGTGGGAGATGATATAGGAAAAACTTTAATCCCGATTCGTATCACGAACCAGTACTAAAGGTGACGAACCGGTACTAAAGAGGGCTCGCGCTGTCCCCACCTCTGCGGCCGCCTGCCACGACCCTTTAATACCGGTTCGTATCACGAACCGGGACTAAAGGTTCCCTACGAATCAAGACTAGACCTGGCCGGCGCTCTAGTCATTCGAACCGGGACTAGTGCCCCTATTGGTACCGATTCGTGAGGGACCTGGGACGAAAGGGCCAAACCGATGGTACTGTTTCCACTAGCGTCGTAGTGGTATGTCGTAGCAGTTGGGGCCGGCCTTCGTACTGCATGCATGCAAGTCGCAGCCATGCGGCGCTTGTGCATGCCATGGCGACTGAACTGGAGACGTTAATTAAGTTGCTCGACTGACTGCGACACCTGCCGCGGACGTATATATCCGGACCGTAGCTGATATTCTACTCGCCGCCCAACACCTGTCCGGCTAATTAATCACATTGTTTTCATGCATGGTGAATAGTTAAGTTCATCCGCCGGCTCAATTTCCTGGTCAAAATTAAGGAGCCTGCCCGCCCTAACCCTTGGATAACATACTTAATTATATGGCGGCCTTCAGACTACAAACCTAGTTACTCTCCATTGTGACTAGTTTTACCCCTATATGTACACCGTACACGCGGATGATTAACCAAAGTGGGCACACACGACCGAGCAGGTCAATCATTTGAACAGTTGATTAATTCTAGCGTACATATGTTAGTTGTTGAACCAGGTGCTAACCAAACCTGATAAGGTTCCGGCTGTTAATTAACTCGACGTTCACTACGACATGATTTCTTCAGACAATCCTGCACGTCCGAACTAGGTTTTCAGACTTCATTGTACACACAGCTCCTATGCTCCAGTTGTACTACTCCCTCCGTCCAAAAATAAGTGTCTCAAGTTTGCCCAAAATTAAATGTATCTATACATGAAACATGTCTAAATACATCCACTTTTGGGCAAACTTGGGATACTTATTTTAGGACGGATGAGTAGTAGATTTCAATCCGCAATCAATTCATTCCAGACATGACGTGCATGTAATGTGCTTGGTTTGACTTGGAGGGAATACAAATTAAACATATACTGTACATCACTATCCGAAAACGATCGCATCAGAAAGGAGACACTGATATGTCCCTGCATGAGCACTGCTTTCGTCGATCGAACTGTCTGGCCCCTACATAATCGATCGTAGGTACGTAGCTAGGTCACCGCGTGTCTTTTCTTTGTGCAGCTATCAATCAAATATGTAATTCGATCGAGTGGTTGGTTGCCGATGTCCATCAGCGTGGTAACAATCACTGACCCGGCCGGGTGAAACAGCCACCGCGCATGGCGCATGGGAGACAATTTTGTATCAAGGTGGTGACACATTTTGGCGTCGACATGGCAACAGCAGGAGGCGACCACGACCAGTGACAGTGATAAAATGTCTTTGTCAAATTTAGCATGTTGGCCTTCACGGATCGACTTATAGTTGAAAACATGAATGTTTAAAAATAAAACAAGTAGGCAAAAAGGTGAACATGCTATTAAAATATAATTGCCCTCCTAGAGTGATAGTGATGCATGCACCAAGAGAAAATAATGTGTGGTGGTGATTCTTGTTATAAACGATGAAAAAAAGTAAGATCAACACAACGGAAACACGAGATTTAACGTGGAAACCCTTGCAACAGGCAGCAAATCTTAACTATGATCGGGTGAGGTTACAAACGCCGAGGATTTACAACATGCGACCTATCCCAACCGGCGGCTTATAAGAGGTATATATGGTGGTGCAAAACCCTAAGACGGCTACAGTCTGACTCGGCAACGATCCATACCGTACCGCGGGGGGCTATCGCTCGGCCCAAGCCTCCCGGCGACGGGCTTGCCTCGCTACGGCAGAAGTTAACATTTATCTTCATATGAATTTGGATTACAATTTCTACCATTAACATTACGTACATCTTTAACTGGAGCACCTTTTTGTGCATTGTGAGCTTAGTGGAGTATATCTCTACACCAAGTTTATGCATATTACTAGTACATTCGTAGCTCGGAGGATGACACATATTTGATTGTTCCGTACCATTCTTCTAGGGTTGTAAGCGGCGTCCCGCATTTTCCCGCTAAAGCAAGAAACAATACAAAAGTTAAATAATCTGTAGCAAACGAAAAATAAAGATCACAATTGACGGTTTTATGACGATAATGATCTACTCCCTCCGTTCTACAATATAAGATGTTTTAGTCTTTTGTCACATTCATATGCACACATATGTATCTAAACACTTTTTAGTATACATGTCCACTCTTTTTTATACCAATCTAGACAACATGTGCAACACCTAAAACATCTTATATTATGGAACAGAGGGAGTAGGTCCGTTACCATCTAGCCCGGTTCGAATACAGAGTGGTTCTTCGTCGAGGAATTGTTTCGAGAAACAGATGCGTAGGTGAAATCCGAAATAGCAAGAGAGTTTTACAAGCAATGACTTCCGCCACTACCAGCATTTCATCAATCTATCGTCCGATGATGGTAGTAATGTTTTAATGGCGGATGCTGTTCTCATCCAAAAACATCTCTTAAAAATTCTAGTGGTTCGAAATCCAGTAGAAATTTACAGTCAAAGACATGTCAATCCTTTGTTTTTTTCTATTCCTACATTTAGAACTGCAATCCAAAGAAGCACTAAATCTTTGACCTAGGACTATACATTTGGACAAGTTCCAACCTAGCTTCCATCTCGACCTAAATATGTTTTGCCATATACGGAGTACTTTTTGTGCACATTTATCTTAGTTACATATGCCCAGGCGGCCCATCCGTTTTCAGAGAATCTCGCATAAATGACATCAAGACAAACTTGGCGAGGATATGTGATCATTTGCAATTCAACCTATGGTGACCAAATATATTCGTAGACAGTTCGTTGTTCTATCTACATAACTTATTCGCAACGTACATGCTAATGACTTGTAGACAAAATGGCATGACTATGACGTGATTAACAATTGCTTATGGTACATGTTCGAAAGTAGTTTGCGGTTGTAATAATGAGGCTTGGCACTTTGCTCATGCGATAGTTTTGAGTGAAGTGACCGGTGTATATCATTCCGAAAAGATACACTTGTTAATCGGATAATCTACCCTCACACTGAACTTAGTTCCTCATCCAGTTCAACAGATAGAATGTCTTTTATATTATGATAGTGTATTTTTTTCAATCAATTTGTTCTCTTTGATTACCTAACTTTTCTCATGTCGAAGATAAACAATATATGTATATACTTTGATGAACAAATATTAATGATGACACCGCTCCATCACAACTTGCCTTAAATATACCACCTAGTTGATATTTATTTTCTTGTGCACATTGATACACTCTCAACTAGGCAAGTCATCTCTCAACTATTTTACTTACATATTCATAATTATTATTACAAATGTCCGCATATCAAAATATGTTGATGACTGGCCTAATAATAGCATCTTTGCATCTGAACCCAAATATTCCTTATTTCAATATTAAAAGCTTTTGGTGTGCTCCAATGTTGGTGAGCTACTGTTCAGCACCTTGTGTGATCATGCATAAGATGATTGTAGAGGATGAGTGTGATGACAGTAGTATCTATGACCAAGCGTGTGAATATCAGGGCGAGATGATTGTACCCAGAGGGTGGACCGGCAACGTACCTAGAGTTCCTTCGTATGCATGATGAAATCCGCTTTCCAACTCATTTTTTGAGCAGGTGGATGGGCATTATCGATAAAAGAACTAAAACTAAATCAATCTAAATCAAATAAAACAAAAAAATCTAAATTAAATAAATACGAGAAGGGGAGAAGGTTGTGGCCAACGCGAGGCGATGGTTTCGGTGAGACGAGGCGGCGGTGGTGTCGGTGGCAGCGTCGTTGGAGAGACTCGTGGCGGCGGAGGGGGCTAGCGTAGTTGAATGAAGAGGAGGCAGCGAAGGGGCGATGCGGTGGCGGCGGCGATGCAGGTTGGGGGGAGAGTGGGAAAATGTGAGCGAGTGAAGGGAGATGCGATATGGGGTTGAGGGTAATTTCTTGGTAATTTACTAATGGAGATCCTTGTTTAAAATCTAATCGTTGAAGATGAGGAAACAAGATGCTCTCGAGATGCTGAGGACGTCTACTAACGATTCAAAGGCGCAGACTACATCATCGTTTATCGAGCTGAAGGCAATGCCGAGGAGCAGAGCCATAGACGTTACTTAGTAGTATAATTCGAGCCAGTAGCCGTAGTATAACCTAAAATGGTTGTTGAGATCATATGGTCGTAATTTCAATTGTTCCTATTGTGTTAAGTTAATTCGAGTTGCCCAGAACTTCTCAATGGGCTGAGGAGGATCTTGACAAATTTGTACGCCTTTGCATTGTAATTTAAGTATGTTTTATTTGGGACCCGCGATACTTATGTTGCACGATTTTGAGGGATGTAATATTTGTGGAATGATGTAACATGAATGTTTTAGTTTGAAATGTTAGCAGAAGATCCGCTAAATTCATAGAACACAATGAAGAATGACTCTCCTTTCGAGTTACAACTCATGTCGGCTTCGAGCATCTCCAACAGAGGCGCTTAATAAGCCGTGCGCTGAAAAAAACATCAATGTAGCGCGCGCGGCCGAAAGCAGCGCTCCAGCGGCCGCGCTCTAACTCCGCGCGCGCTAAAAAGGGGCCATCGCGCTGGCGAAAGTGGGACTGAAAGCTGCGTATTTCGTGTGTCCGCTCCAGCGTGCGGGGCAAAGGAAACTTGCGCGCGAATTGACCAACCGCCAGATCTGAATCCTCCGGGCGCTCGCGCCGCCGCCCGCACCTCTCCCCCATCTCCTTCGGTGACCCAGGGCGCTCGAATACTCGCCGTCAGCGCTTGCTCCGCTCCTCCCAGCGCGCCGCCGCTTTCTATGGACGCGCGCGGGTCGCCGCGGCGGTGAACTTGGCCCCGTCGTCACCGACACCGCCGGCGCTTTCGCCGCTGCTTGCTTCACCCCCTCCTCGCCACCGCCCCTCCAGCACGCAGTTCCTCTGACGAACAGCGCCCGGCGGCCGTTTGCACCACCACGCGCACTAGGTGTTTGACAAAACACTTGCAACGTATATATTGCCTCTAAACTTTGTAGATGAATTTGGTGTATTTAGTTTGTAGTTTTAAATTAGTTTAAATTATGTTTATATATGAGTTCGTCCTGTGATAGTTCCAATGAAGAATTTGATCTTCAAGAGGAGGAGGACGTCGCAATGATCCTAGCTATTCAAGCCAAAAAAAGCAGAAGCACGGTGGTTCAGTTTACGATCGTCAGAAATGGTGGAGTGAAAGTATCGGTGCTCACGACAGATTGATGAGGAATTATTTTGTGGACAATCCCACATACCCTGAGTCTTATTTCCGGCGCCATTTTAGGATGAGCATCGAGAGCACGTTGCGGAGAAATTGGCTGATCGGTTTTTTCAGCAAAGCAGGAATACCGCTCACAACCAAAACCAATATCTGACTTTTAAGAAAATCATGTGGTCTGAAACCACACACATCAGCCCTGGAAATATTGTAAACCTGCCCGTGATGGCGTGAGTGAAATTTGACAAAACTGACCACGTGGACAAACTTCAGCCAGAAATGAACCTTTTTTGAAACAAATTTCGATTCTAACCCTTTTTGGTAGCGCCCACGCGGGAGGAGCTACCCATAACATGGTAACTCCAGGTCAAGTGGAGCTACCCTCCTGCCAGCGTGGCGCCAACGTGTCACGATGGGGCCCGGGTCCAGTTAGGTAGCGCCAGATCGGCCGGCGCTACAGTTATGAGTGCAGCTCCAGAGTCAGTGGAGCTACCGTATGCGAACAGTTTAATTGGCTGGGGCCGCGGGTGAGAGGCCACCTAGCGACCCCAACCAGTTATTCTGTTCCTCCCAGCCCGAGCCCGACCCCTCTCTCCTTCTCTTACTCCCCAACTCAACCCGCCTCAAATCCTTCGATTTCGGTGTCATTTTTTCGTGGATTTCGTGTCCCTACGTGCAAGAAGGTAATCTCCCCCATCCTTCTTGTTTTTGTCCAATAAAACTTGTTCAATTTGGTGACATTGGTGTAGATCTTGGAAACCCTAGAATTCGAATATATGGGGGAATGTGTGGTTTTTTTCTTGGTTAGATTGGTCCATGGGTGTGGTTATGGTGGCTATGAAGTGTTGTGCTGCTGATTTGAAGGTTAGTGTTAGGTTTTTTGTTAGATGTAGTTAATGAGCTAGATTTAGTTAGGGTTAGTGCTTAATGACTAGTTTAAATAAACATGAGTAATTAGATTTCGTTTCAAATTCATAGCTTAGTGCAATGTATCAATCATTTGATGCATTTGGGTTGTTGTAATTATTTTTTATAGATGGAGAGAATGGTTAGCGTTCATCATGTGGACAAGGATGCCTTTTTAAAAGACAATGTCGAGCATGACTCGGAGGAGAAAGTGATGGTGTTTGGCCATAGTCCTAGTTATGCCGAGGTTGTGGAAAGAGTGCGGATTGCATTGAATTGGCCGGACCCAAATGATGTTCTTTCTTTGGAGGGAAGGCATAATGTTGGGTTCGGAATGCATCTTCGTTGGAAGACGATGTCTCTCAACTCTAAGTTGTGTTGGAGTGCATATAAGGAGATGGTGGCAGGATCTCAAGACAAAGCTCTCGAGTTATTTGTCACCAAGACTTTTGACTTGAACCGGTGTGCCTTCGAACATGACGTTAGAAGGCCGGTTCAAAATGAGCCAGCTCATGCCCATGAAGTGCATGACACAACGTCGAGTCCACCTCCAATGACTCAACATGATTTTAGCCAACCCACAACGACCCAAGAAGAAACGAGCCAACCTTCAAGCCTGAATCATAATGAAGAATCGGAGGAGGAGAGCGATGCGTTGGAGGATGAGCTTCATAACAATGATATAGGTGATGTGGAGACAAATTGTAGGCATGAGGACATGGACCATGACATCCCTTATAACCGATGCTATGCATCGGACTCGGATGACGACGGTCCCAAGGAAGATGTTGATGAAGATGGGTTCACTTCTAAAGAAGCCGAAGTATTCAAGAAGGTAGTGGGTCGGGATCATCGGATACCATTGTTCCGTGATATTAGTCTCGCCAATAAAGCCGTGGTTGATGGTGGCACGAGTAAATTTCTTGGACCAAGGCCAACTTCGAAGAAGGATAGATCTTCTCCAACTGTTACTATCCAATATATCCGCCTCAAAAGTCGGGGAGCAGAGGGACACACGAGTACGGGGAACGTACCAAGCAAGGTAATGGTTGAATGCTACTTGATCAAACCCAGCGTGGTCATTCATATGTACTGGTTTCGCCACGGCTGCAGCCACAAGTGCGTTCCACTTTTTCACGTAATGGCTATGATGGTCAGGCCAATTCTTGACCTTCTTCTGCCTTTTCCGGTCCAATCTATAAATCAAATAGATGAAGCATTATTAGTATCGTCTAATATATATCGGAATCTTCAAAGACATAAGATGAACTCTCACATGTGAAGCGAGTACTTCGTGTCCTTCCACGCCGGCGGTGAAGTCTGAAATAACCCAAATTGGGTCATCACACGATGTGGCAAGTGGTACTCAACTGCATGGCAGCATATCAACGGGGCTTGCAACAGCCAAAGAAAGTCTTCCTTTAGGCACATTGGGTTCAAATCGAATTCATACGTGACTCCGAACTTATCACCCCAACCATATGGAGTCCAGTTGACCTACACCAAAGTACATGCAAGATTACAATGTGGAGATTCAAGTAGGGAAGCGGGGAGGTGATATCATGCCAATTATTACCTGCTCAGCAGTTAGCTCGTCGAACTCGTTGGTGTATCGCTCGTAGGCCTCCATTGGGTCACAAATGATACGTCTCAAACGTATCTATAATTTTTGATTTTCCATGCTGTTATTATACCAATTGCTACATGTTTTATTTACACTTCATAGCATTTTTATGTATTTTCTGGGACTAACCTATTAATAAGATGCCGAAGTGCCAGTTTGTGTTTTCTGCTGTTTTCCTCTTTCACAAAAGCTAGTCGCAAAATATTCTCGGAATTGGACAAAAATCAACGTGTGCAAATATCTCATCGGAAGACTCTAGAAGCCAGAAGAGGAGACGGAGTGGGGCCACGAGGCAGCCACGCCACCCTAGGGCGCGGCAGGGGGTGGGCCCGTGCCTAGCCCTGGCGTGGCCGCCTCGGGTGCCCTCCGACGCCGCCATTTCGCCTATATATTCCCGATGTCCCGAAAACCCTAAAAACACCGATCATATTCCACGAAAAGTTCCATCGCCGCCGCCGTCGTCAATCCTAGATCAGGAGGGTTTTGAAGCTCTTCCCGGCACCCTGCCGGAGGGGAGATCCTCACCGGAGGCCTCTACACCGCCATGCCTACCTCCGGAGTGATGCGTGAGTAGTTCATCCTTGGACTACGGGTCCATAGCAGTAGCTAGATGGTTGTCTCTCCACCTTGTACCTCCATGTTTAGATCTTGTGAGCAGCCTAACATGATCAAGATCATCTTATTGTAATGCTACATGTTGTGTTTGCTGGGATCCGATGAATATTGCTACTATGAGCAAGTTGTTTATCAATCTATCTATTTATGTTGTTTATGATCTTGCATGCTCTCCGTTGCTAGTAGATGCTTTGGCCAAGTAGATGGTTGTAACTCCAAGAGGGAGTATTTATGCTAGATAGTGGGTTCATGCCTCCAGTAATCTGGGCTCGAGATGACAGAAAAGACTAAGGTTGTGGATGTGCTGTTGCCACTAGGGATAAAACAATGATGCATTGTCTATGTGTCATTTGCATTGTTTACATTACACACTTTACTTCATGCAATAATCTGTTGTTTGCAACTCAATACCGAAAGGGGTGCGGATGCTAACCGGAAGGTAAGGGGTGTGGATTATTTAGGCATAGATGCGTTGGATGGCAAGTCTATGTACTTTGTTGTAATGCTTAATTAAATCTCATAATAATCATCTTGTCATATATTGCATTGTCATGCGCTCATTATTTGTCAATTGCCCTGCTGTAATTTGTTTACCCAACATGTTAGTTATCTTTTATGGAGAGACACCACTAGTGAACTGTGGACCCCGATCCATTTCCTCATACTGATAAAACCACCAACTGCAATCATTTGTTCCCTGTTACTTTCTGCACTCATTACTGTTTTCCACACATTACGTTTAATCCTTTGTTTTTAGCAAGCCAGAGAGATTGACAACCTCCCTGTTTCGTTGGGGCAAAGTAGGTTGCTTGTTTTGTGTGCAGGTTCCACATCAGTTGAGCCACTGACAACCTTCTAAAAACCTCCGTGTCCTCCTGGTTCGATAAACCTTGGTCATATTTCAAGGAAAACTGCTCCTGCACTACATCATAGCTTCCTCTTGGGGTCTCCCAACGAACGTGTGTTGTCACGGTCAACAAGCAGATCTTCTGGTGTTGTTGCTGGGAAGTAATAGAACACTCTACCGTTAACACTCCATCAAGACATTTTTATGGCGCCGTTGCCGGGGATACTGGAATCTCCAGATAGGGGAGTCTCACACTTCCAATCTCATTACTTTGTTTTTGTCTTGCTTAGTTTATTTTATTTTATCTTGTTTGCTTTTAAATATCAAAAAACACAAAAAAAATCATGCATCTAGTCTATTTCGGTTTGTTATTATGTCTATTTGTTTTCTTACTATCAATGGCTTATCTCTTTGAAACAAAATCTTGTTGGCTAAGTGGGTTCACGGAGGAACAACAAAATAATTATAAGGAATACCGCTTGTCTCGAAAAGGGGAACACTTATGGGTACAAATATATAAATTGAATTGTTTTGCTAGAAACTTGTGCTCTACTTATGATGAATCCTGGTGCTTTAATGAATGTTTTTGCTGTAGGAGGCATAAACACCTGCCTTTTCAATGTGATTATAATGATGATGAGACTTTGGCTTCTTATGCTAAAGGAAACTATGACTTTGTTAACCTTGAAAAATTGAAGAATTTGTTGCTTTTAAGGGTGCTTATGAAATTGCTGGTGTGCTTCAGGATGAGGATGCCCCTTATAAGTCTGAGAATTCCGACATACTTGGTTATTGCCTTGAATATTACAATGATAATCCTTATATCACTGAATTTCTTGAGAAAACTTATTCTCCAGAACAATTTGTTTCCTTTCAGGGACCTGAGGAACAAGAAATTGCTGAAACTGTGATCTCATTGGATGAAAAAGAGGAGGAGGAGAGTGAAGAACAGAAGGAGGATCTACCTTCTAATGATAATAACTCTTTAACTCTTACACTATATGATTACCCTCCATGCCTGCCTAAGGAGGAAGAATGCTATATTGTTGAATGTCATGATTCTATTGAAATATCTCATTTTGATAAATTTGAAGTAACAAACTCCTTGACTCAAGAAAAGGAAATAACAGGACGTAAAAATGTGCTCCCTATTGTTATATATGATAATGCTCTTGATGATGGTCCTATATTGCCTAATGATATTAATTATACTACTATTGTCAAAAGTGGGTTTAATGACTCCACTGTTTTTGAGCTTAATAAAAATTATGTGTTTGTAGATCATGAAAAGCATGCTTTATGTGATATTTATGTTATTGAGTTTGTTCATGATGCTACTGAAAGTTCTTATGAGAGAGGAAAATATGGTTGTAAAAGTTTTCAAGTCACTAAAACACCTCTCTTTATGTTGAAAGTTTTGAAGTTGTACTTGTTTCATCTTTCTATGCTAGTTGCTTTATGCTTCAATAATTTATTTTGTTACAAGATTCATTTGCATAGAAAGTGGGTTAGACTTAAATATGTTTGATATTTGCCTCTTGATGCTCTCTTTGTTTTTCACTCTTATTCTTATGAGAGTGTCATTAAAATCTTCTAGCCTAGCTAAAAGGCATTAAAGAAAGCGCTTTTGGGAGGCAACCCATTATTTTTTGTTTTAAGTTTTTAGTCAAGGAGCATGTTTACTTCTGTAAAAACTCCTTTGTATCTTTTATTTGCTGTTTTGTTGTGCCAAGAAAAGTCTCTTATGACAAGATGGTACCTATATTTGGATTACTGCACAGGAACAGATTTCTGGAACGTCACCGTTTCTCGCCGTAGAAAATCAGAAATTTTGACAAAATCTACCAATTTTTGTGCGTGTTTCTGAGATATGTACGCAACTTTCGTACAACTAAAGTTTTTCGATTTGAGCGATGTAAGTGTCCTAAAAAAATCATCTTTACGGACTGTTCTGGTTTTGACAGATTCTGTCTTTGTTTTGCATTCTCTCTTTTACAAGTGTTGAGTGGTTTCTTTTAAGGTGAAAGAGCATCACTTAAGCCTAGTAACAGTAGCTAATGTTTTAAAATGATTGCTTATGAATTTGTGTCCTTACAGAATCAAGTGAGATTATTTGTTTTGATGCACTAACCGCGAATGAGAAAAATGTTGAGTTTTGGTGTGAAGGAAGTTTTCAAGTGTTAAGAGAGGAGGAGGATATTATAAGATCAAGAAGAGTGAAAAGGTTAAGCTTGGGGAAGCTCCCATAGATCTCCCCAATATATTCAAGAAGACTCAAGCGTCTAAGCTTGGGGATGCCCAAGGCATCCCCTTCTTCATCAACAAACTATCAGGTCATCTCTAGTGAGACTATATTTTTATTTCTTCACATTATATGTACTTTTCTTGGAGCGTCAGTGTGCTTTTGTTTTCAGTTTGTTTTTGTTTTGTTTGCTACTCTATACTTGTTGGATCCTAGCACTCTTGTTTGGGAGAGAGACACGCTCCGCTTTTTCATTGGAATACTCTTGTTCTTCACTTATATTTGTTGAGTATTCTTGTCTACCTACTGCTAAAGCTTCTAGCTCTCAGTTTTCATATATCTCTTGTCAGAGCTATTAGTTTCTTTTGAAGAAAGTATCTCTTGCTTCACTTATATTTGTTTGGAGAGTTATTCAAATAAGTTGATTGGTGTTTGGTTGGAACAGAAAATGCTATGCATGTGGTAGTGGTATAAAATGCTTACATAAGTCTTGTAGATCACTGTCTTGAGTAATTTGATACTTGTCAATTGTTTTGAGTTACCAAGTAAGTAATGTTTAGACTTGTGCATCATGTAAGTGAAGGCTATTAGTGAAGAACTACAGTAAAGCTTGTTGATATTTGATTTTGTAACATTGGTAGTTCCAAAGTCTAGATATTTTTTAGTGAATGGTTTTGGTTAACAAGGAAGACAATGTGGAGTCTTGTAATTTTTCAAGCATGTTTTTTATATGAGTTCTTGCTGTACCGGTTGACAATCTGTGTTTGCTTAAATAACCTTGCTAGCCTAAACTCTATACTAAGCAGGAATGCTGCTTGTGCATCCAAAACCCTTGAGCCAAAATCCATGTCATCTGTGTCCACCATAACTACCTATTATGTGGTATTTTCCTGCCACTCCAAATAAAATTTTCATGTGCTACCTTTAAAATATTCAAAACTGTTACAACTCCTTTGTGTGTCACTGTTTACAAGCTCATGAGGATGTGGTAGATGGTCTTTATTTCACTTGTTGATCAGACTTTACACCTGCACTAGTGGCATATACATTCGATTATCCAATAATTTTGCAAAAAGAGCGGGCAACGGGGTGTCCAGTCCCAATTAATTACAACATTAACCATTAATTCTCTTCACATCTTTTTGCCCCTGAGAAATCAGTCAAGAAATGTTCATAAGTGCGTAAACAAAAATAACGAGGGATGATCTACCCGCTGGTAGAAATAACGTCCTTCATGGGAGCCGCTCTTGTAAGGTCTGGTTAACTTGTGACTTAAAGTATTGTCTATTTACTGATTCGTTGACCACTAACACACACCTCTCAAAATATATTTTTATACTCTTTATATGCTTTCAAAACTTAAAAAGCGCTAGCACATGATTTAATCTCTGCTTCCCTCTACGAAGGGCCTTTGTTTTACTTTATTGTTGAGTCGGTTTTCCTACTTCTTTCTATCTCCACAAACAAACAGTAGTGTCAACTTTGGTACAACAGTTGTTATATAATGATATGTTTGACTTATTGCATTACTTTGCCTTGAAAATATCCATGATATAAATATGTTAAAGTTGAAGCCAGTGCTGAAACTAAATCTTCCTTTGTTGTCGTGGTGGGATCACGGCAGATGCCATGGGTATGGCTAAGATGGGGCCGAACGTGCGTTGGGGGATCCGGGGAGGGTTTATGCACTCAAGAAGTGCACAACCAAGAACACGCAAGAAACCGCAAGAACATGAACAAGAAACCAAGAAACCAAGAACACAAAGCACACCATGATGTACCCTGCTTCGGGGCCCTCGTGTGGAGGTAACACCCCTACTGCAGCACTATCCTACTAGATGTATATCTCTTGGTGACAAGTACAAGGTGCTCCTTGAGCTATATGAAGCAACAATGGTGAGAACTTGAGGTAGAAGATGAAGCTACCAGGGGGAAATGAGCTAGGGCTTCGGGGGCCCTTTCACATAAGGTGGTGGTGCTGCATATAAAGGCATGCCGAGTTACTTCTTTGCCCCTGGCTCCATGAGATAATGGCACTGCCAAGAGGAAAAGGACAAACCTCTGCCCCGGTCAGTTCAACGGCCGGACTGTCAGGACCTAGCAGGCCTAGCTTTCCTCTTTGGGTGACTGAACCGTAGCCGCCCAGGGTCTATCCTCTGTTCCTTTCCCGAAATAGGTCGGTCAGCGCATTGATCCTTGTGTCTCCGTAAAACCCGTGTCTCTACCTAGCTGTCCTCTGCAACCTCGGACTTTGGGCTCCGCAGTGCCCATGATTCCGCTGACATGCCTCGGGCCTTGAGCGGAAGACACCTCGGATCTCCTTTCCTCTAGTGCCTTCCTTAAAACTGCTAACAGCTCGGCGATGCTGCTACATAGAGGTCGGCTTACAGACCTCGATGATGAACTCCGGCTTTCACCTTTGAGATGAACTCGGACACCACGGTCCCAGGATAGGTCGGTCATGATATTCTCCAGGTCAAGATAGAGCTCAGACACTCCAAGGCCCAAACAGTTTGGCCCTTTCCATACCTCGGCACACTTTTAAGCCTAACTTATACACGCCTTGACCCTACCTGGGGGTAGCCCCCCAACATTAGTCCCCGAAGCTGGTGCGGGCCTATGACCTCAGATGGAGGGTCGTAGCAGGTTCAAAACAAACAAGTCACCGCCTCTAAATCTGACCTCAAATCTGGTTTTGCCGACGTTCTTTGCATAGAACATAACCAAATCCGAGGTTGATCTGCAATCCGAACTTTCCGAGCTGTCTGGCTCAACACAATCTTGCTTGATCTTAGCTTCAAATTGACCGACGTATACACCTCGGTTTAGGACTTGGTTTAGTTATGTCTTGTATTTGTCTGAGGTATTCACCCGGCTCTCCTTTTTCTTCTTGCAGGATACTGAAACATGTCGGCAATTGTTACCTCGAACCGCGCCGAGGTTCCTGCCAGCGAGAGAGGTGGATGGGATGGCTCGGATGTCACCGACGACGAGATCAAATGGCTCAAGGACACTCATCGAATCCCAGCCGAGCTACTATATCGGCTTCATACTGGGGACGGCGAACCAATCGCCAACCCCGGCGAGAAAGTGGTGTTTGTCGCTCACTTTGAGTGCGGATTCGGACTTCCTACTAGCAAGTTCTTTCGAGAATTTCTGAAGTTCTTCGGCTTGCAGCCGCACCATCTCCCTGCTAACGCCGTGTTGCAGCTATCATGTTATGCAGCTTTCTCTGAAGGATATTTCGGCCTCTGGCCGAGCATTGAGGGCTGGGCCAAGTACTTTCAGCTAAAGAAGCAGAGCATCCCCAATAAAGACATGGTGAACAAAGATATGGCTGCCTGTGGCGCAGCCTCTATTTCACCCCGGCTGGGCTCCGAGTTCCCACGGATCAAAGGCCTAGAGAGCTACAAGAAATGGCAGCGATCCTTTTTCTATGTGAGGAACCCCGGTGCTGACGACCTCATCAAGCTTCCGGACTTTAAGCTTGGATCCCCCACAGCTCAGCTTAACTGGGACTTCAACCCGGAAGACAATTTCGCTGAGGTTCAGGAGATCCACAGCTTCATGCTGGACCTCAAGAAGAGTGGCTGGGGCTCCGATGATATCCTTCGGACCTTTGTGGACCGGAGAGTCAGCCCCCTCCAACATCGAGCCCACAAGATTTGCCACATGGAAAGTCTGCTCGATCCTACTCGGATCAGCACCAGGGTGCTTTCCAAGGCCTCAGTTCGGCGTCGGGTTAAAGCTATTGCTCAGACCGAGATGGATGAGGATTGGACATGGGGCGTGGAACCTCATGACCGAGAAAACCTTCCGGAACAAGTAAGTGCTTACTAATTTTCCGAACTTACACTCTGGTTTTTGCACATTTCGGTTGCCTCCAAACTTAGCTCTTTTTTGCCACTCCTGCAGAGGTTTGGCCAGGAGCTGATCGAGGACGGCCCGGAGCTGTCAAACTGGGCGCCTGCTCGCCTCGCCCTGGAAGGTCTAGAAACTGAGGACCCGGACAATGAGGATCATTTGCCGATCCCTAAGGCCGTTCCGAGGTCCGCCCCAAAGGCTAGCTCTTCCAACCCGTGTAAGAAACAAGCTCCCACTTCCATCAGAGACTGGTCTGATGACGATGATGACGATTGTTACATCGTGGAGCCTCCACCAATAGACGCCCTTCCCATTTCATACGCTTTTCCTTCGGCCCCTCCAGCTCCCACCTCGACGAGCTCCAAGGTCGCTTCTCGGAAGCGCCAAGACACGAGCAGCTCGGGGGCCGAGGTTCGAAAGGCTCCGGCAGCCAAGCGCCGCAAGAAGATCTCGGCGAGGCACAAGAAACGAGGCCCCGTGGAGGAAGATGCGTAAGTGACATTGCTCCTCTTTACTTTTTACGCTATTCCGAGGTTAAGTTTTTCGTATTCTAACTTAATCTTTCTTTCTCGTCTAGCCCACCTCGGCAAATCAAACAGAGCCACAGCTCGATACATTCACCCCTGCCTCCAGTGGTTGAATCTCAGACAACCGAGTCCGAGGTTGACCTCGGCAGCCCCGCCAGAAAATCTCCTCCTCCTTCAGAACAACCCGCTGAGATCCACAGCCCGGAGAGGACCATTTCCTCCCCGGTGCGCGCAGCCTCCCCCGAGCTTCCACCGCCGAGCTCTGACCCGGCCTGGGACATTCTGCTCCCAGCCGAGATCAGACTCCTCCGCGTCCTCAGAAGGATGCGGAGATAGATCGCGCCAAGACTCCGGCTAAGACCGTGCTGGAGTCTCGGCTCTCCCCCAAGTCTCAAGCTGCGCGCAATAATCAGCAGCAGCAGAAGAAGCAACAATAACAACAACAACTGCAGAAGCAAAAGCTTCAGCAGCAGAAAGATCTAGCTCAAGACGCTGAGCCCGCCAAACAGCCACAGCAAACTCCGATGCCGCCACCGCCACCAGGATCCAAGACTGCGAACACCCAACTAGTGCCGCATGTTCCCGCTTCTGCACCGAGGTCCACCTTGACCAAGGGCATGCCTTCGAGCTCTCAGGTCGCCACCTCGCGAGCTCTTCTCGCTGCTACCATCCAGCCGAAAACCAGCAGCTGGGAGGTCGGACAACTCCGGACCAAGAGCGGGAGCAGCTTAGGCTCGGAGCGGCATTACGACATGGACTGGAACTCGGCTGACACTACTGAGGTCTCCTCAAATCCGACCTCCGAGCACCCAGCTGGACCTAGCGCCGTGCTCCAGTCCATTTACAACATGCAGGCTGCGGTCCTTGATTGCAGCCAGAAGGCATCGGTACTTTTCCTAACTCCACTCTTTTCTTAATTTGAAACCAAATGACAAACATACACCATTCCCAGTCCCCGAGATTCGGGTTGAGTAGTTGACACTCCACCGAGTTAAAACTACTCGACTTGAATCTCAAAAACTTGTCATTTCGCCAACGCTGAGTCCCCGAGGCCAATGCCGAGTCCCCGGGACTCAATTAGACTTCGGGTGCTAAAAAGACCTCGGATTTCTTTGATATGCAAAACTTCAATATTTATGTCAAATCTCTTTCCGCCGAACTAATCTCTCTATTTTCTCAGGAGTGCAACAATGCTCGGACCAAAATCTTCAAGAATCTCCTGCTGGACCACAACAGGCTGAAGAAGTCTCATCGGACTCTTCTCTCAACAAAGGAGCAGAGCGAGAAAGATTATGCCTCCAAGTTGAAGACACCCAAGATGAGATAGCTCGGCTGCAACAAGAGCTTAACCGGGCTAATGAGGCCAAGACTGCTGCGGAGGACGCTATGAAGGTCAAAACCAAGGTCGCCGAAGAGCAGAAAGAAGCTGTCAGGACCCTGGAAAACCACGCCACCTCGGCCGAAGCCGAACTGACCACTCTCCGGGCTACATCGAAAAGTTGGTTGTCCGAGCTCACTCGGATTAATCACCAAATGGATAGTAAGTTTCTCTTCTTCTTTTCCTTATTTTCCACCGACCTGCACCTCGTGCCACCATGTGACTTAACTCGGCGACAGCCTTTTTGTCTTCTTCAGAGCACTTCGAGCACTCCAAGGACAAAGCTGCCCAAGCCATGCTGGCAGCCCAGTCAAAGAGGGCTGAGACAGAAACTCTCAGCGAAGACTGTGACATCCAAGACCACCTCGTCACCCTTAATGCTCGGATCAGGCCGCTCAGGGCCATTGGAACTACACTGGTAGATGCTGCCATCCAGGTCCATCGCGCCCTGTGGCCCAAGGTTAAGCCTCCCACTAGCATCGATGAGCTCGCCACAAAGCTGAAAGGAGCCGAGGCTAGACTTCGGGAGTGGAGATGCTCATCGCTCGGGCTGGAGCTGACAAGGCCCTGGTGTTCGTGCTATCTTGGTATGAGGAAGTTGAGATCAACACAGTTACCTCCATGCGCAAGGGCTCTCCTTGGAACACCATTCCTGATGGCATTGAGAAACGCCAAGCAGCAGCCGACCTCTTTGCTAGCTATGCAAACACCCGGTCCTTCAATGACGGGCGCATCTATTCTGAAGATGAAGAAAGCTCGGACGAGGAAGAAGAGTCCGGTGAAGAAGCTGCTGAAGGATCTGATGATGACTTCAACTTCGATGAGCCTCAGACCTCCAAGGGCAAGGCTGGCCAAACTTCGAGGTTGTAGAAGATAGCGGTGATGACATCGACTTCGACCCTCCGAGCCCCAAAGGCAAGTCCGGCAAAGCCGCAGCTTCCGAGGTGATCTCCCCCGAAGTAACCCTTGTTACCCCGGCATCCACTCCAACAACCGAGGTTGCTTCCGCGACCGAGGTTGCTCCTGCGCCCGAGGTTCCTCCTCCGAGACTCCGGCTCCCGAGGCTTCTTCAAACGTGCTTCCAACTACCACAACTCCGGCGACCGAGGTCTCTGGTTCCGAGGCCTGAACTTATCTCAAGAAAAAACATTAAATTCCCGGTATGCCGGGTTCAGATGTAATAGACCTTAAGTAGTTTGCCTTGCTACCTCTTAACATTATTATGCTATCCGAACCATGCTTTTAAAAAACTTATGCCGAACCCTTTTGGAACGAGTCCCCGAGTTCACTTTCGTGTTTACTATACTTGGCATTCTTTGCTCTTGTCTACCATTTCGGCGTTCGACAGTCGAGTCACAAGATTGTTGTTTATAGCATACAGTACTTAGCAAATTCCGAGGTGTGTTTCAAAATCATCCGACATAAATGAAAGGTAAATACAGGGGTTAGTAAACGACAAATGCCGGACTATATTTTTGGACCGAGTCCCCGAGTCCATTTTCATGTCTCCCACATTTTTTCATCTTTGCTCTTGACTACCATTTCGGCGTTCGTCAGTCGAGTCACAAGATTAGTTACACAGCATACATTACTTGAAGTTTGAGACGAGGTTCAAAACAGTTCGGCATATGAACGAAATTGACAAACAGAAATAAAACGCAAGCATATGAGCGAGGCAGTCCCCGAGCTTCAACCTCGGTGCCGGCATTTCATTAAGATTAACCGAGGTACATACATTACGCCCTTCAAGAGTAGAAAGGTCGGAGTAGAGCTACATTCCATGGTCGCTTGACCTCTGATCCGGGGTTGTCCAGCCCATCTTTCCTTGGTTCCTGCGCATCTATAAGATAGTACGAATCATTGAGCAGAGCTCGGCTCACAATGAACGGTCCCTCCCATGGGGGTGACAACTTGTGCCGACCTTTACTGCGCTGCACCAGCCTCAGCACTAAATCTCCCTCGTGGAACACACGAGGATTGACATTTCGGCTATGATAACGTCGGAGACTTTGTTGATATATTGCTGACCGAGATGAGGCCAGTTCTCTAGCTTCCTCAAGCAGATCTACTGCATCCTCTCGAGCCTCTTTTGCCTCGGCTTCAGTGTACATTGCCACTCTGGGCGCATCATATTCAATATCAGTGGGTAGCACAGCTTCTGCCCCATAGACCATAAAAAATGGCGTATAGCCAGTTGATCGATTTGGTGTGGTCCTTAAGCCCCACAGTACTGCTGGTATTTCATCTATCCAACACCCCGGTGTTTTCAGCAGTGGTTCAATGAGCCGAGCCTTGATGCCGGCCAACACTAGGGCATTTGATCTTTCCACTTGGCCGTTAGACTCCGGATGTGCCACCGAGGCTATGTCCAGCCGGATTCCCTTGTCCATGCAAAACCGAGCAAACTCTCCGACAGCAAAGTTTGTGCCGTTGTCCGAGATAATGCTATGGGGGTACCCATATCGCAGAATGATCTCCTTCAAAAAAGTCACTGCTGAATGACCATCCAACTTCCGGATTGGTTTCACCTCGATCCACTTGGTGAACTTGTCCACCATCACCAGTATGTGTGTCATGTTACCTCGGGCTGGTTTGAATTCCCCACCATATCCAAACACCATACCGCAAACGGCCAAGTGATAGGAATTGTTTTGAGCGCCGAGGCTGGCATATGCGTCTGCTTGGCAAATCTTTGGCATCCTTCACATCTCCGGACTATGTCCTCTGCATCAGCGAGAGCACTGGGCCAATAGAACCCATGGCGGAACACCTTGGCCACCAGAGCTCTTGTGCTGCAATGATGACCACATTCTCCTTGGTGGATCTCCAAAAGCATCTCCTTGCCTTCAGCTGGCTCGACACACCGTTGCAACACCTCGGTTACGCTTCTTTTATAGAGCTCCTTGTTGATGATGGTGTACGCCTTTGCCCTCCTTTGGATTCTCCTAGCCTCGGTTGTGTCACTTGGCAAGGTTCCCTCAGTTATGAACTTCATGATCTGCTCCGCCCACTCCGGCACTGGGTGCAAAGGAAAAAGTTTCTCGTCCACCTCCATTGGTTCGGCCACCATAATCTCCTTCATTATTTCCTCCACCATCATGCGACCAGTCCCCGAGTCTCGGCGAGCAGTACCCGAGGTTCGGTGCGCAGTCCCCGAGTTCTGCCAGTCCCCGGGTCCGACCAGACGCATCCGACATCTACTTCCATAGGAACAGGTTCGGACTCCTGAACAGCCGGGATGAAAATAGATTCGGATTCAGGAGAAGGTTTGATTGAAGGAGTCTCAAGTGATTCAGGGCTACTCCAGGGGGCACTGCCTCTTTAGATGAACCGAGCTTTGACAACACGTCGGCAGCATTATTTTCTGCCCGAGGTATATGCTTGTATTCACACCCTTCAAAGAACCCGGATATCTTTTGCACATGGAACCGATACAACGCCATGTTGGCATCCAGAGCATCCCAGATTCCAGAAGATTGCTGCACCACTAGGTCGGAGTCGCCGAAGCATTCTATACGTCGGATGCCGATCTCCTTCGCCACCTTGAGTCCATGGATTAAGGCCTCATACTCCGCCACATTGTTTGATGCCGAAAAATGAATCTGCAGCACATATTTCAGCTGATCTCGCTTCGGTGAGGTGAGGACTATTCCGGCTCCCAACCCGATTTTTGTCTTGGACCCATCGAAGTGCATCTTCCAATAATTATAGTCCGGCTTGGGTGGCTCATACTGCATCTCAGCCCAATCACAAAAGAAGTCCGGCAGCGCCTGGGATTTGATTGCGTCTCTTCTTTCAATGTGGTGTATATGGAGACACCTCGATCGCCCATTTGGCAACTCGGCCAGTTGCATCTTTGCATCCGATGAACTCCGAGATGCTCCTGGAAATAATGCTTCAACTTCTTGACCGCTAGGTAGACACCATACGTCATCTTCTGGTAATGAGGGTAATTCTGCTTCGAGGTAGAAATCACCTCGCTCAAGTAATACACCGGTCTCTGCACCGACCTGCCACCTTCGTCTCGTTCCACCACCACTGCCACACTTACAACTCGGTTTGTGGCCGCAATGTAAAGTAACATCGGCTCATTTTTCAATGGTGATGCCAACACCGGAGCTGTGGACAACATCTTTTTCAGCTCATTAAACGCCGCGTCGGCCTACGGGGTCCATGTAAACCCAGTACTTTTCTTCATGAGCTGGTACAAAGGTAAGACTTTTTCCCCTAGCCGACTTACAAATCGGCTCAACGAGGCTAAGCACCCTGTGAATTTCTGCACATCTTTCAAACACTTCGGTAATTTCATGTTCTCAATAGCCCGGATCTTGGCCGGGTTAACCTCAATACCTCGGCTCGACACAGGAACCCAAGCAACTTTCCAGCCGGGACACCAAAGGTGCACTTGTCATCCTCGAGGAGAGTACGTTTTTCCTTAGTTTTGATGACAATATCATCGACATACACTTGCACATTTTTGCCCATTTGAGAGTGCAAGCATTTCTGCATACACCTCTGATAAGTTGCCCCGGCATTTCTCAGACCAAAACACATGACACGATAGCAATATGCCCCATACGGGGTAATAAAAGCAGTCTTTATTTGATCTTTCGGGTTCAGTGGTATCTGGTGAAAACCAGAGTACGCATCGATAAAGACAACAGTTCACAACCAGCAGTGGAATCTATCACTTGATCAATCCGAGGTAATGGAAACGGATCTTTCGGGCACGCCTTGTTGAGGTTAGTGAAGTCGATGCACATGCGCCACACCTTGACCACGGCTGGCTCGTCTTTCTTCTTTTCCACCAAAACTGGATTGGATATCCAGTCCGGATGCAGTACCTCCATAATGAACCCGGCTGCAAGCAACTTGGCCAGCTCGTCCAGCACCACTTGTCTTCGGTCGTCTGAGAGATGACGGGTCGGTTGCCTCACCGGTTTCACCTCAGGCCTGACAAATAAAGAGTGCTCTGCCAACTCCCTCGGAACTCCAGGCAGGTCCTTAGCTGACCATGCAAAGATATCCCGATTCTCACGGAGGAAGTGACAGAGCGCGCTTTCCTATTTCTCGCCCAGCCCGGAACCAATGATGGCCATGCGCTCTGGGTGCTCCGTGTCAATGGGGATCTTCTTGGTCTCCTTGGGCACCTCAAATGTTGCAGTAGAGTCCGGGTTCATCAGTCCGAACACGCCGAGCTGTGTTGACTGCGCCATTGCCACCACTTCATGCAGTTTCTTCTTCTCTGCAGCGATCACCAAAGACTCGGCTAGGTTAGACCCTGCAGTGGCACACTGAATAGCTCGCTTCTAGTCGCCCGAGATAGATATGATCCCATTAGGCCCCGGCATTTTCATCTTCAGGTATGCAACATGTGTGGAAATCATGAACTTGGCCAAAGCCGGCCTTCCGAGCAAGGCGTGGTATGCACTTTCCAAGTCCACCACCTCGAACTCGATACTCTCAACCCGGCAGTTATCCTTGGTACCAAACGCCACATCAATCCAGATTTTGCCCATGGGTGCGCAAGAAACTCCAGGCACAATCCCATGAAAAGTACAACTGCTCGGCATTAACTGATTAGGCGATATGCCCAATTTCACCATGGTGTCTCGGTACATGATGTTGATGGCACTGCCATTGTCCACCAGAACTCGGGTAAACCTCACATTGCTCGTAGGCCCACACAACGTCGGATCTACCACCAGGGCATACTTTCCAGGGCTCGGCATGATCCGAGGAGTATCTTTCCTGCTCCAAGTGATCTCCTGCTCAGACCAGTTCATGAACTTCGGCACCACTGGCATTACTGCATTCACCTCCATAGCACGCCTCTGCTGACTCTTTTTGTCAGTTGGCTCGGTCAGAAAGACCACATAGCTCGCATGAGCTTCTCTATAATCATTCCCGAGGTATTCGTTCTGATAGCTCAGCCCGGCATCATTGTTGCTGGTGTTACCTCGGACATTCACCACATTCACCGGTCTTGCTGGTGCAGGCCTCGGAGGAGGTGCTGCATGCATCGGGGTAGCGTTTGCTCCGGACAAGTTCGGGTTCGGCTTATGTGGAAACTGCCGAGGTGGTGCTCCTCTGTTTCCTCCGGCCTTCACCCCTTCTTCCTTGATTCTGTGGTTCCAGCTGCACTGCCGAGTTGAATGGTTGGCCGGCTTACGCGGGTCGGTCGTATGGTAACAGCATGGACCGTCTAGCATCGATTCATATGTCAAGGGTGGCTCCGGGTTCTGCCACGATCTCGTGTTAGCAGCTTGGTTCGGACTCCATGCCGGACCATTGGTTTTCGGCCTCTGGACACCTCCAGCTCCGGGCTGATCCGGGTTCACTGCTGCTACTTGATTCAAGGTGTATGGATAGTCCGGCTCCCTCCTCTTGTGGCCGAACTCTTGGCGGTCATTAAACCTCGGTCTGAGCCGGTTGTTTATTGGCTGCCTTCTGTTTCGTGCCACCGCTTCTACTGCTGGTTGCATCGGGTCACCAAGAGCATAAGAATCTCCAATCCGGATTGTCTCTGCCAGAGACTTCGGCATATCTCTTTGGAGCCTCTGCCACAGCATGCTGCCATGTCGGCAACCATCAGCAAACCATGAAATGGCCTGTGCCTCTATAACTCCTTCACATGAATTCCGAACATTGCTCCACCGAGTCAAGAATTCTCGGTCAGTTTCATGATCATCTTGCTTACATGCAGCCAGGAGCTGAGGTCGATTTGGCCTCTTATAGGTGCTAGCAAAGTTGTTGTTGAATGCCAACTCCAAGTCTATCCATGAGTTGATACTATTCTCCGGCAAATTATTCAGCCAGATCCGAGCTGGTCCTTCCAACATGTGCGGGAGATACCGGACCACCCATCGGCGATTGCCCCCCGCTATGTGCACCGAGGATACATAATCCGTCAGCCAATCTTGTGGCTTGGTGCTCCTGTTGTATGGCTTGGTGTTCCGACCTAACAGGAACTGAGATACTGGTGGTGGTGGCTCCCTCATGATTCGGGGTCCGAAACATGCCGGACCAGGAGGGCCTTCCTCCTCCAACTTCTCGGATAAGTAGATTCTATCCAGCTTGTTACGAACATCATCTGGAGCTAACATCCGAGCTCCTATCCGAGGTCCCAACGCCCCATCCACTCTGTGGTATCCAGCTCGCGCCATGGCCGAGTCTCCATCATCATATCGGTCATCACCTTGACCGACATTCTGAGGTTGCTGAACATACTCCGGCTCTTGCTGATACTGCTCCTGCGGCCGGGGTTGCTGCTGATGCCTCGGGGGCGGAGGTGGTTTGCCTCAGCCAGCCGACACCGCTTGCCCGCCATTCTGATTTCTCTGACCGGAATGGCCCTTAGCTCGGCTTGCATTACCTTGGCCGGGGTTTCCCTTAGCTCGGCTAGCATTGCCCTGGCCCACCGTCTGCTTTCCGGCTAACACTGGATCATACATCTGTATCTGCAACTGCTTGTTCTGACCCGAGGTGACACTCCGGGCACGATCGGCTCCTCCGACGTGTGGAGACGAGGCTTGCCCTTTGGACCCCTGGCTAACTGGCCTAACTGAATGAACAATCTGCGAATCACCAACTCCGGCTTTGCGGAGAGCCTCATTTCGCTGATTAGCTACATACACCAACTCATTGAGTCGCTTCTGCTGCGCACGCCATGCATCTCTAGTCAACCCGGATAGCTCGGCCCTGACTGCCTCGGCAACTCTGAGGTTCTTAGCATGGGAACTATACACCGGCCTTCCAGTCGACAGGCGACTCTCACTCCTAGCCGAGATGGTAGGTCGAACCTCCCTGTCCATCTCATCATTGAGCCCTTTGCCTCTCTGCCGCAACCCGGCTCTCCTATTCGGATCTGGTGCTATCGGGGTGAAGCCATTTGCTGCATTGTACTCACGCATATCTCTATTGAACTCATCTCTAGCCGCCATCATTGCTGCAGCCTCCTTTTGCAACATGACACGCTTTGCCTCTAGCTCGGCCGCAGTCACTGTCGGGGGAATACTTTCTGGATTAACCCGCGGCCCAGTGCGGTTTAACTTACTCGCACGGACAAAGGCCCACTTGGGAGCAAGCCCCATATTGAACCGCCATAAGGGGAAAGATCTAGAAGACATATCCCGGAGGACGTGAAGACCAAGTAGTCTCCGAGTAGGCCTCTGTGGATGTATTCCTTACGGGGAAGTTTCCTTTTGTAACCTAGCGAGCCTCTGTGTATATAAAGAGGATTCGCAGGACTTAGAGCGGGTCAAGCTATCAAGCCCTAAACCCTAGCTCATACGGCGAGTACCAGATCGGATCACCTCCATTGTAACACCTCGATTATCATATCAATACCAATCTAGGGTAGGCAGGAAGTAGGTCTTTTACCTCACATTGAGGGGGCCGAACCTGGGTAAATCTGTGTTGATCTTTGTTCCTGCGATCCCAAGCTCGGAGATGCTTGACTCGCGTAATCCCACACCTACGAAGTCATCTATGACACCTGACGTGACAAACCCACGACAGTCACTACCACATCTACTCCTGAATCTACTGGGACTGCTAGTGTCTCCGATATCTCTGCTAGGATTGCACCTCGGCCTTGCACCTCAGAGGTACCCGGCAGCTCTTTCTCTAGCCTGGGCTTTGCAGATCTCACCTTAGCAGCAACCTCGGCCGGCTTGGATTTGCTGGCATCTCCTTTGCCAGCGGCATCCACCAAACCGGTCATCATTACCTCCACGCAGCTCTCGGGGCGATCGACACGCCGACCTCGAGCCGCAAGGAGAGGAGTCTCGTCGTCCACGAGCACCTGCTCCGGGTACTCGCGAACAACCTCGACAGCAACATAGGTGACGAAGCTACCAAGCATCATGAGGAAGCCATGCTCGGGGAAGGGCTTGCCGGTGAAGCACCTTGCATTGTCGCTGACGAAGTTGAACTCGCCGATCTTGGCGATAAGCCCAGAAAGAACACGCTCGCCTGAGCCCGTCCGGATGTAAACTCCCTCCAACGCCTCAATCTGCCCCACGGTGGGCGCCAACTGTCGTGGTGGGATCACGGCAGATGCCATGGGTATGGCTAAGATGGGGCCGAACGTGCGTTGGGGGATCCGGGGAGGGTTTATGCACTCAAGAAGTGCACAAGCAAAAACACGCAAGAAACCGCAAGAACATGAACAAGAAACGAAGAAACCAAGAACACAAAGCACACCACGATGTACCCTGCTTCGGGGCCCCCGTGTGGAGGTAACACCCCTACTACAGCACTATCCTACTAGATGTATATCTCTTGGTGACAAGTACAAGGTGCTCCTTGAGCTGTATGAAGCAACAATGGTGAGAACTTGAGGTAGAAGATGAAGCTACCAGGGGATATGAGCTAGGGTTTCGGGGGCCCTTTCACAGAAGGTGGTGGTGCTGCATATAAAGGCATGCCGAGTTACTTCTTTGCCCCTGGCTCCATGAGATAATGGCACTGCCAAGAGGAAAAGGACAAGCCTCTGCCCCCGGTCAGTTCAACGGCCGGACTGTCAGGCCCTAGCAGGCCTAGCTTTCCTCTTTGGATGACTGAACCGTAGCCGCCCAGGGTCTATCCTCTGTTCCTTTCCCGAAATAGGTCGGTCAGCGCATTGATCCTTGTGTCTCCGTAAAACCCGTGTCTCTACCTAGCTGTCCTCTGCAACCTCGGACCTTGGGCTCCACAGTGCCCTTGATTCCGCTGACATGCCTCGGGCCTTGAGCGGAAGACACCTCGGATCTCCTTTCCTCTAGTGCCTTCCTTGAAACTGCTAACAGCTCGGCGATGCTGCTACATAGAGGTCGGCTTACGGACCTCGATGATGAACTCCGGCTCTCACCTTTGAGATGACCTCGGACACCACGGTCCCAGGATAGGTCGGTCATGATATTCTCCAGGTCAAGATAGAGCTCGGACACTCCAAGGCCCAAACAGTTCGGCCCTTTCCATACCTCGGCACACTTTTAAGCCTAACTTATACATGCCTTGACCCTACCTGGGGGTAGCCCCCCAACATTTGTGTTAGTCAAACACTTTCAGTTATAATCTATTGCTTTGTGAGCTAACTTCTGTGCAAACTCTTATAGCTCCATTGTCTCCAAAGTATTATTCATGAAAGTTTGCACTTGTATGATTCATTTTGTTTACTCCTTATTTACTTGTTAGCAAACTATAGACCATTGACTTGGATCACTTCATTCAGTTCATGTGCTTTGCATTACTATTTGATCAAGATTATGTTGGTAGCATTTGAGGACCAGCAGGAACTAAGCTTGGGGATGCTTGATACGTCTCAAACGTATCTATAATTTTTGATGTTCCATGCAGTTCTTATACCAATTGCTACATGTTTTATTTACACTTCATAGCATTTTTATGCATTTTCTGGGACTAACCTATTAACAAGATGTCGAAGTGTCAGTTCCTGTTTTCTGCTGTTTTTCTCTTTCAGAAAAGCTAGTCGCAAAATATTCTCCGAATTGGACGAAAATCAACGTGTGCAAATATCTCATCGGAAGACTCCAAAAGTCAAAAGGGGAGACGGAGTGGGGCCACGAGGCAGCCACGCCACCCTAGGGCGTGGCAGGGGGTGGGCCCGCGCCCAGCCCTGGCGTGGCCGCCACGGGTGCCCTCCGACGCCGCCCTTTCGCCTATATAATCCTGATGACCCGAAAACCCTAAAAACACCGATCATATTCCACGAAAAGTTCCGTCGCCGCCGCCGTCATCAACCCTAGATCGGGAGGGTTCTAAAGCTCTTCCCGGCACCCTGCCGGAGGGGAGATCCTCACCGGAGGCCTCTACACCGCCATGCCTGCCTCCGGAGTGATGCGTGAGTAGTTCATCCTTGGACTACGGGTTCATAGCAGTAGCTAGATGGTTGTCTCTCCACCTTGTACCTCCATGTTTAGATCTTGTGAGCTGCCTAACATGATCAAGATCATCTTATTGTAATGCTACATGTTGTGTTTGCTGGGATCCGATGAATATTGATACTATGAGCAAGTTGTTTATCAATCTATTTATGTTTTTTATGATCTTGCATGCTCTCCGTTGCTAGTAGATGCTTTGGCCAAGTAGATGATTGTAACTCCAAGAGGGAGTATTTATGCTAGATAGTGGGTTCATGCCTCAAGTAATCTGGGCTCGAGATGACAGAAATGACTAAGGATGTGGATGTGTTGTTGCCACTAGGGATAAAACAATGAAGCATTGTCAACGTGTCATTTGCATTGTTTACATTACGCACTTTACTTCATGCAATAATCTGTTGTTTGCAACTCAATACCGGAAGGGGTGCGGATGCTAACCGGAAGGTGGATTAGTTAGGCATAGATGCGTTGGATAGCAAGTCTATGTACTTTGTTGTAATGCCCAATTAAATCTCATAATAATCATCTTGTCATATATTGCATTGTCATGCGCTCATTATTTGTCAATTGACCAGCTGTAATTTCTTTACCCAACATGTTAGTTATCTTTTATGGAGACACCACTAATGAACTGTGGATCCCGGTCCATTTCCTCATACTGATAAAACCACCAACTGCAATCATTTGTTCTCTGTTACTTTCTGCACTCATTACTGTTTTCCACACAATACGTTTAATCATTTGTTTTCAGCAAGCCAGAGAGATTGACAACCTCTCTGTTTCGTTGGGGCAAAATAGTTTGCTTGTGTTGTGTGCAGGTTCCACGTCAGTTGCGCCGCTGACAACCTTCTGAAGAACCTCCGGGTCCTCCTGGTTCGATAAACCTTGGTCGTATTTTAAGGGAAAACTGCTGCTGCACTACATCATACCTTCCTCTTGGGGTCTCCCAACGAACGTGTGTTGTCACGGTCAACAAGCAGATCTTCTGGTGTTGTTGCTGGGAAGTAATAAAACACTCTACCCTTAACACGCCATCAACCACTAAACTCCGAAACCTGGTCCCACTTATAAGCCCACGTAGGCCTCCTAAGCTCGCTGCCATGATCGTTCCAATCCTTGTAAGGTAAAATTTTCGGCCGTCCTACCGAGAAATGTTCCCACATCCAAACAGAAAGTAGCACCAGAGGACCACCAATAGAGGCATGTTTAGTGTGCCTACGACAAGCATCATCCAACTGCACAAATATGAACACAAGTTAGGATTAGCCAATCTTTGGAGAACAAACTTATCCATGGAACATAACTACAAATTTTTACCTGGCGGTACAAGTAGGCAAGTGCCGCTGAACCCCAGCTAAGCTTGGTCTCCCAACCACTTAACGCCTTAATCCACATCCAAGGAGCGGTCCTCCCACCCCCGTCAGCAAAGAGAGTCCTCGAGATGACATACCAAACATATGCCCGTGCATGCTGCTGGATCACCTCCTCATTAGCACCAACAGGACATTTCTTAAAGGTCTTACTAATCCAAACATAAGTCGCGCCGGCGGGGACTCTATCCTTGGTCGGGTCTTTCTTCTCTGGAGGAACCGCACCAATGAGACCAAACATTAGATCTCGCCATCCAGCAGAATCTATGCTAAAACACACAGGTCTCCCCTCAATTGGGAGTGCCAAGATCATCGAGACGTTCTGGAGAGTCACAGTCATCTCCCCAGTGAGTAGGTGAAAACTGTGCGTCTCCGGCCTCCATCGGTCAACAAGTGCGGTGATGGCAGCAGGGTTCATATTGGGCATCGAGCGAGAAACAAGCTGGATGAATGGAAGGAGTCCTAGCTTCTCAATGTACTCCGTGTATCGCTCATCGTATGGCATCTTCTTTTTTTCAAGCCGGTGATGCCTAATACGTAGTGGTTTCAACAACTACAACAAATAAAATACCAATTAGAACAATGTGCATGCCAACATATATGAAATAACAACATAAATATAGATTACCTTCTTATTCTCCACCATATACCTCGCACGGTGGTAATAATCATATTGTTCATCGAGTAGTTCCATCCTATCATATTTAAAAAATTACAACATATAAGAAATGGCTATTTGACAAATCAAATCATACACAATCAAATGAAACTAATACTAATTAGCAAATTTCGAAATCCACACGTACACATAGCACATCCACATCCCACCGAAACGACACACATGCAGCAAACATACTTCATATCCATCAATTTCGAATTAATATGGCTCATAGAGATTCAAGCATGAACTAGGGTTCGGATTCAAGCATCTAAGATTTTCCCAGTGTTCCCCCAATGAGTACAACTACTATACAAAAGTAAACTACCCTAAACATCTAAGATTTTTCGGCCTAATTTCGGATTAAAGCATGAACTAGGGTTTCACCAAAACGGAGCAAAATAGGCCCAATGCGAAAATTTCTATGGATGAAATTGGGGGATTCGGAGGAGAATACCTTGGGGAATGGACTGGGAACGAAATCCACCGAGTTTGCCTTCAGATCCGAGCGATTTTTGTGGGAGATTTGAGAGGGGGAGAGAGGGGCGCCGCCGCCAGGTCTGTTCTTGGTCGGGCAAAACAGAGGAGTAGAGGCGTGCGGGCTCGACCTGAACGGGTAAGTTACAGGCAGAAGGGTAGCTCCACCCGACCCGGCGCTGCACTGGCCATGGTAGCGCCACCCGACCCGGCGCTACCCTACCGAATCGCTCCACGCTAGCGCCACGCTGGCAGGAGGTAGCTCCAACCGACCTGGAGTTACCATGTTATGGGTAGCTCCTCTCGCGTGGGCGCTACCAAAAAGGGTTAGAATCGAAATTTGTTTGAAAAAAGGTTCATTTTTGGCTGAAGTTTACCCACGTGGTCAGTTTTGTCAAATTTCGAACGGCGTGACAACAGGAGCGACATTTATTCCTTCAGCCCTGCGTGTGACCTACAGATTTAAGTATTCTGTGACACGTGGCAACATGGACCGCGCCGGCGCCATGCACCGTATCCCCATGGGCGCGTCGCAACGGGCGCTACTCCTTCCATGCCATCCGATGCAGTGCGTGATTGCGGATGCCAGCCAGGTAGACAGCTCTTCCCTCTGGCAACACGCGGCCACAGTAGCATAAATTCTGCGCAGCGGCAGCGGCAGCGGCAGCGGTGACGTTGCTCCCTTGCCATCCATCCATCGAACCACTTTAATATGCGTCCGTCGGGCACCTCACCGTACGGCGCAGAGCTACTACACTAGCCCGGCCGTACGCGCTCCTACAACATTGCCGTTTGGCCTCATTCGCAACAGGAATTGCCACACATATCCATGCACTGCGCCGGCTTGGGTCTGACTGCGACTGCAGCTACAGTAGTAGCTCCCACTTTTACTACACCGGGAAATTTAACCAATGGACACGTAGAGTACGTCGTACCGTTCCATGTCCAGTGTACGACCAGTCCAGGCATTTAATACTCCGTAGAGTGTGATGCATGGAGTACGGCATGCATGTCCAGTGTTTATTTCGCGCGCGGATATCCTCCTCGGTCCAGCATCAGCAGGCCGGGCCACCTACGTACGTACGTTCGCTGCAGGCAGCATAGTGATGGAAAGGCAGCTAAGCTAGCCTGTGTATGAGCTGCGTGCATGGTTCGTCGTTCAAACCACACTATGCAAATAGGAACAATGGGTGCTTTGACTTTCGCAGATGGCATACATCTTCAATAATTGGGAACACAATGGAGTACTACCGTGGACGCAAAGATTCACCACCCTGCACAAATGGATTTTTTTTTAAATAGTTTGGTCATGGCCACGTTTCGGTATGCCCATGACGAAACCATCGGCATGGCTGGTGACGAAAGCAACGGAAGGAAGGTACCTTCTCTTTTTCCTGTTTAATTTTTTTGATTAAAATGAAAGTTGCTCAACCATATCATTATTCGTGTTAAAATATATATGAAATATATGCGCGTCGACGAGTAGATTCCATTACCGTGATCGGTTTCGAATTTGGTTGACTCTAAATCCTTAGTTTTGAATCAAAATTCGCAAAATAATTTGATGAATTTTGTCAAATTTGTCGCACTCAGTCGACCGTTTGAATTTTCCTTTCATGAGTAAATGGATATCACCATTCCAAACAACTTTTATGTTTTTTTTTAATGGATATATACATATTTTCTCTCTAATACGTGTGTTTTTCTAAAGATGCTATAGAGAATATGTATATGTCTGTCAAAACAAAAAAAGTTAAAATTGTTTGGAAGAGTGATATCCATCTACTCGTGTAAGGAAAATCCAAACAAACGACTGAGTGCGATGAATTTGATAAAATTCATCAAATATTTTTGCGAATTTTGATCCAAAATTAAGGAGTTAGAGTCAACCAAACTCGAAACCGCTCACGGGAATAGAACCTACTCGTTGACGCGCATATATTTCATATATATTTTATCACGAATAATGATACGGTTGAGCAACTTTCGTTTTAAGAAACATGAGAAGGAAGAAAGTATTTCCTCCAGTTGCTTTTGTCAGTAGCCATGCTGAAACGTGGCTTTCGTCTTGGCATATGACAAAACCACTGGTTTTGCCACGGCCCATGATGACACCGCGCTATTTTCTGAATTTTTTGAAAAAGCGTGCTACTTTTCAAATAAAAGTTTAAAATAATATTATTTTAAAAAAAATCGCACAAATGTGAATATGTCAATGCATCACGCGTTACTACTTTATACACCAGCTGTATACGCTATACCATACGCTCAATGTGAATACGGAAGCATTTGGATGTAAACTGGGAGAAGGAGCTCCTGGCCGGCGTACAGTGGTGCAACAAGCGAGCAGGCAATAAAGAGAGAGGCAACCAGGCAGGCGCGAGCTGTCGACCATATCCATATCACTGCTCAAAGCCCCCCCCGAGAATTTGAAGATCGACAAACAGACACTTGAAAACGAGAGGGGGACGCGTAGCTGTGTCTCCACAGAGCGAGACGTACTGCGTGCCGGGTTAAGGATGACTCCAACGTGGTGACGTATCGAGTTCGCGCGCATCCGTTCCTGTTCGCGGGGGCCAAAAACATGGCCCAACGGGGCGACGCAAACGGATCGCGGTCCGTTTTTTGGTCCGCCGTGACGCATTCCTGGCCCAAATTTGGGCCACCGATGCGTCGGCAACGGACGCTCGCGGAGCGCTCTTGCGTCCTCCCCGTGTCCGCCCTGGCCCCGCGTGTCATCGACCCCAACGGCTAGAGCGGCCACCTACCCGAAATAACTGTGGACGGTGGAGCTCTTTAAAAGGAGCCAGCCGTAAAGGAAAGGCAAGGGAAAATGGACGGAGATTGGTTCAATGGACATACTTGCCTGGAACTGATTCTACCTTGAGAGCGCTTCCCTCTTTTCTGATTCCTTCCCAACCCTAGAGCTCTCCTCCCCCCACCACGGCGGCCACCACCTCGAACCACAGATCCACGCGCCGGAATGGCTGGAGAGCCGGCGCCGCAGCATCTGCTGGACCAGGCGGAGCGCGCGCGGCAGAGGGCGCGCGGGCGCCGGATGCCGACCAGCCCGGCATGATCCAGCACCCCGACGAGAGAAGGGCGGCGGAGGCCGCGTACTTCGACTGCATCGACAACGACGAAGAAGAGTACGTGTACGCCGCCGGAGTTGCGGCGGTCGCGGCGGGTACCGCGCCGCCCGAGCCTCCCATCGGCGTCGGCGGCTGTGTCCCCAGCACCGAGGACGAGGCGGTGCAGGCAGCCCACATGTAGCTGAACGCGGAGAGGACGGCCACGTTCATGTCCGCAGCGCGCGCCTGCGCCGACGCGGCGGTGGAGGCCGAGTTTGCGAACTCGCGCAGTGGCCGGAAAGTTTACGAACTCGCGTTCATGTAATTTCAGTTTCTAAAAATGTAATCCTAATATTAAAAAAAAGTTTGGGGAAAAAAGTGACAAGCGGACTCAATGCATCGGCCCCATTAGACGCAGTGGCCGGAAAGGGGCGGATCTAGGCCGAACGTGCGTCCTATTACCGACGTAAACAGACCAAATACGGACCAAATGGCCCCGTTTGCGTCGGCCCGTTGGAATCATCATAATGTACATACGACTGCTGCATCTATCCAGGCGAGCTCTGCTCAGTGCATTTCGACTTGACAGGCTCTGTTCCCCAGCCCGGTCTGGCCTCTTGCCAGCTGGACTTCATTAGCCACGAACCTGTCGTGACATGGGACACCTGCCACCCGCCTACGGCCTCCACGCATCGGGCGTCAGATTACTGTATTGACAAGGAGTAACACAGGGCATCGTCGTCTGCTGCTAGGCCATGGAAACGAATATAATGTGTACTAACACACATACGGCCCGTATTTTCTATGGAAAAAGTACTCCCTCCGTTCCACAGTATAAGATGTTTTATCCAGCTCACATGTTGGCTAGGCGTAAACCATACACATTAAAACATGTCCACATATATCTAGATAGCTGTGAATATGAACAAAAACTAAAACATCTTATATTTAGGAACGGAGGGAGTACTTTATAAACGTACCATACAAATGGAGTAGGGCTAGACAATAAACAATTTTAAGGTATGTGCCAACATTGTTAATCTTGGCCATTCTGAATCAGCCGGTCACGGACGGTGACACTTGACACCCTGCTTTTCTTTTTCTTTTTTTTGGTCTACACACTGGGAAATCTGTTTTGAGTCATACGTGTAGATTCACCCACTACCCAAAATTTGTATTTCAAAATATCGTAAAAGTTTAAACCAAATTTTTGGGGTTATATTAGATATTTATAGTAGTCAAAAAAATCACGGAAAAAGATATTTTGTGTGTTTAAAAAAAAGACAAATCCGGTACTCCAAAATGATCATACACGAGACATTTATTTTGTCTTTTTTTACATAACCCACAAAAAATGTTTTTTTACGCAAACTTTTTGTGCAGATACAGAAAGTTTGGACATACATTCAAAAAATTTGTTAGACTTTTTAAAATAAATTTTCATAATGGGTGCATCTATACATACAAGTCAAAACATCTCCAACTCACTCTATTTCATAGTATTATGATACGATTCTCCCAGCTTGAGAATCGGGCAGGCTCATTCTAAATATGGATTGTGTCCATGCATTTCGATTTATGGCATTTTATATAGGGTGTCGCGGATGGGTGCACCCATATCAGTTTTGACCGGGTGATGGCACCCAACTACTCCTACATCCTTCTACGGCGGTGCGCCTCAACGCCACAGTCTGTTGCACGCACTTCCACTTCCACCACGTCCAACTCCTATTTCAAACTGCGTTACAGAGATCATCCTTCTCCAATGTCTCGAGGGAAGAGACGGAGCTATGTACAAGGCAGCCCCCCACCCCCCTCTCTCAAGGCAAAGAAAGTTTAGCAAAAATTTAGTGCGTTTTGATCCATTTTTCTCCAAAAACAATGATTTTTGGCCCATTTGCCCCCTCCCTCCCTCCCTTATCAAATAAAGTTTGCAAGAAAATCGATGCTCGAGGGGGCGGCGCTTGGTCGGCGGTATCGCCCTCCTTCACGAGCAGGGGGTGTCGTGGTGGAGCCGTGCGAGGTTCATGTGTACCCCTTGAACCATACGCGTCCACCCACCACGCCTCCCTCTCTCTCTCGATCCGTTTGTGCTGCGTTACCCTTAGATAGGACATAAATAACAAATGTGGAACGCTAAAAGTCCAACAATGCAAAGGAGTGATTATCGGGGTAAAGAAAGGAAAGGTTTTCTAGGCTCTGTACGTAAGGTGCCCAATACTCCAAGGTAACTGGCAGCACCACAATGCGAGAGATCAGCGTCGGGCGTGAGCTTAATTTATTCTGCGCGCGCCCTTTTCCATGTGATTTTCCCATCACTATTGCTTGGAGAGCAGAACAGTGCAAAAGCATCAATCCATGTTGCGGCCTGTCGTGTTGCCACGCTTCACGGAATCATCCTTTGCTTTCCATTCATCATACGTACAGTAGTACTGTACGTCTCAATCTAATTAAATAGGTACCCAATAATACCGGGAGAATACATACCCCAGTGGAGCTAGCTCTAATGGATTCTGGAAAGTACAGGTCTAGCGCGACAATCTGTGCTAGGCAAGACAGCAAAACTTCAGATTGACTCAAGCGTCGCGGCCACTAGAATCCGACAGGCCCTGAGCATAATCACCTCGACAGTCGCCGAGGTTACGTGCACACCTACTGTGTACCCGTGCATCGGTGCATGTATCATGGCCTACGTGCACACCTACAGTATTTTGGTACTCGGTACAAGGACACGTACTGCACTACGACTTGGCCTGGGCCCAAACTAAAACAAAAGGGTCACGCAATCAAATGTTTTTTTTTCCTTGGTTGAAAAGAGGTCACGCCATCGGCCATCGAGGAAACAGAACAGAACAGGAGAGGGCTTCCCGTAGGACAAGTTAGCTGTATACGACTGGTAATTGGGATACTTGTGACTTTTCCCCTCTCCTTTCTCCTCCCTGCCCCGTTGAGAGTCCACCGTTGTTTCCGGCCAGATCCTGCCGCTCTCGCCGTCGGTGCTCGCGCTGACTGGCATGGAGCTGCTCTAGGGTGCCGGTCCGTCTTGTATAACAGTAGATTAGGAAGTAGTTTAAGGTTTCCTGAGCTAGGCGAGTTGCCCCATGTGGCGAATGGCGTTTTGCTGTCTCCCCTATCTCGAAGGTCAGCGGCTCCGGCGCACGGGTGCGGCGTCGAGCACGCCAACGAGCTGTGCTTCGTCAAGCCTCCAAGGAGGAGGACAGGCGGAGATGGCAGGTCGTCGGCTGCCTTCTTCAATAAGCGTCTTGGCATCTTCTTGTTGCGGGCTCATCTATTTCTTCGAGCTGGCCATGGTGGTGGTGAGAAGAAAGAGGGAGGCATGCGGCTGCTGATGCTCTGCAGCTACCCTGACGGCGAGGCGCGTGGAGCTCCATGGCGGAGTTCCTCCGTGTCAGCCATCTTCCGCTGCATCTCCAATAAGCTCGGTTGGTGGCTTCTGCTCCTGGAAGCCATTGGTGTCTACTTCACAGAGGGCGTGAAGCTGGCGCCTCTTCCTCTGGCCGGCCGTGGCGGCGAGGAGTGGAAGAGATGTCGCTGGTCCTCCTCGACTTCTGTGCGGTGGAGGTTCGTGTTCCTGCTGCATCACAGAGCAACTCACGCGACGGCCATGTTTGCCGTCGTGATCTGCGGCCGATATGGCGGCCTATCTTCCACCTCCGGCAAGGAGGCCCTGCTGACCTTGCTCTGGAGCTCGACAGCTCATTGTCGCCAAGTGGTTCGTCCCCAGAGACCTCAAGCTGGCCAGCGGCAGCGGTACATCGCCGGAGGAGAGACGTCGAGCATTCCACTCTCTGATCTCGGTGTCCCAAGCACCTGGAGGTCGGCGGCGATTGGTGGCGGCGGTACTCTAGGACCTGATTGATTTTTATCTTTTCGTTCTAGGGTGATTTTCGTAAGAGCCGAGGCCTTATCTTTAAATACTAGGTTCTCTTGGACGAGTGTTGTAAAAGGGTCTTTGTGCAAAATGTACCCGCCACGTGTTTCAATATAATGCAGCTCCGGGGTCCTTATGACCCCACCCCCTTGTTCAAAAAAAAGACTGGTAATTTGCCATCAGTCTAACAAGACAGGCTGCTTGATTGATTAAAGAAAGGTGCATGCACTCGCCAAAAAAAGGTGCATGCAGCCCGTAGGACAAGTTAGCTGTATACGACTCGTACTTGCCCTCTCTACGGTGTAAGGCTGGTGCCAGTGCACCGCCTCACTATCGCCCCGCCACGTCAGCTTTTACCCCCACTCTCACCCCACACTCACCCCACTCTCACCTCACGGTGCCAGTGGGCTGTAGTCCCAGGCTATAGCCACATCACCTTTTTTCTTCCCTTTTTTCCCTTCACCTTTTAATTTTTTTCCCTTTTCTTCCAGGCGGACCCACACGTCAGCCTCTCACGCCCGCCTCTCGCCTCCCTCTCGCCTGCAGCCGCCAGCGCGTCGCCCCGCTCTCGCCCGCATCTCGCCTCCCTCTCGCCCGCGCCATGGTGCCAATGCAGGCTGTAGTGGGGCGGTAGCGCCCGCTACCGCCGGGCGACGGATCCGTCGCCCGCCGCTACCGTCTCGCCTCCCTCTCGCCTCTCTCTCGCCCGGCGCCGGGCGGTACCGCCCGCGCTATCGCCCCCACTGGCACCAGCCTAAGGGTAGCACGCATCGAGGACAAAAGACGGCCTAGGGGGCGACGCAAATGTTACGAGCGTTCGATTTCTGTTCGTGGTCTATCCGTCGCGACCTATTGCTGGCCTAAATTTGGGTCAGGATTGGGTCGCTGCGAACAACGACGGATCATCCGCGTGTCCGCTCGGTGTCCGTCCCGGATCACCTGGCAGCAACCCAACCGACCGTCGCTATCCCTGAGGCTGGTCCTTTTTAGTGCGGGTGCGCGGGTGTAGATAGGGACAACACCACTCTCCCCCGTCCTCACTCGGCTCCCTCGCCGCCAACCGCAAACCCTAACCACCGACGATCGTTGCCATGGGTTCGTTCCGGTGGACCGGGAAGGGGTAAGAACGACAAGGAGGCGAGCTCCTCGTCATGGCAACGCCACAGCCGAGCCACGAACCGCACTAGTCGCCACCCCACAGAGCGCGTGGGCCGCCGCACCTCGGTCGCCGCACCATTTCTGCTCGCACTGGCGGTGGAGGACGGTTGGCGCGTGTGGCAGCGGCCGTACCTCCAGAAATGGAAGTGTCGGGTGTACTGGGACAACCCGATCCCAGTGCCATGGTCAGATGTCCATCTCTCCGTTTTTTGGCACGTCAATCCCGATCCCAACTGCTACAGCAGCAGGTGCAATTCTAGCGACAGTTACAGCAGGCAATGTCAACCTGGTCGCACCGCCGCACGACCAAGCTTAGTCGTGGAGCAGCGACCCCGATATCCTGCTCCCAGAGCAGGACTAGTGGCCAACCACCCCTCCGCGCTGGTCGACGGTGGCACCACCGCCGCATCTCTACCAGGCCCCGACTACGTCATCCTTGATACGTCTCAAACGTATCTATAATTTTTGATGTTCCATGCTTGTTTTATACCAATTGCTACATGTTTTGCATCTACTTTATATCACTTTTATACATTTTTTGGGACTAACCTATTAACAAGATGCCGAAGTGCCAGTTCATGTTTTCTGCTGTTTTTGTATTCCAGAAAAACTAGTCTGGAAATATTCTCGGAATTGGAAGAAACTACACGGGGTCCCTATTTTTCCAGAACACGTCTGACGGACCAAAGGAGCAGCAGAGGAGGGCCACGTGGGCCCCACACGTGGCTAGGGCGCGGGGCTCCCCCCTGCCGCGCCGAGGGTGCATGTGGGCCCCACGGGGGCCTCCAGCCGCCGCCCTTTCACCTACTTATTCCCCCCGACGCGAAAACCCTAAGTACCTGAGCAAAAATCCACGAAAAGTTCCAGAGACGCCGCCGCCGTCAACCCTAACTCGGGAGGGTTCATAACCTCTTCCCGGCACCCTGCCGGAGAGGGGAATCGTCACCGAAGGCTTCTACATCGCCATGCCTGCCTCCGGAGTGATGCGTGAGTAGTTCATCCTTGGACTACGGGTCCATAGCAGTAGCTAGATGGTTGTCTCTCCACTTTGTGTCATCATGTTTAGATCTTGTGAGCTGCCCTACATGATCAAGATCATATTATTGTAATGCTACATGTTGTGTTTGCTGGGATCCGATGAATATTGAATACTATGTCAAGTTGATTATCAATTTATCTTATATGTTATTTAAGATCTTGCATGCTTTCCGTTACTCGTAGATGCTTTGGCCAAGTAGATGCTTGTAACTCCAAGAGAGAGTATTTATGATAGATAGTGGGTTCATGCCTCCATTTAACCTGGGACAGTGACAGAAAGTTCTAAGGTTGCGGATGTGCTGTTTCCACTAGGGATAACCTAACGATGCTATGTCCACGGGCATATGTGTTTGTTTACATTACGCGCTTTACTTAATGCAATTATCCGTTGCTTGCAACTTAATACCAACGGGGGACTCGGATGACAACCCGGCGGTGGATTATTAGTCATAAATGCTGTTAGATAACGGTCTATGTATCTTGTCGTAATGCCCAATTAAATATCATAGTAGTCAACATGTCATATATATGCATTGTCATGCGCTCACTATTCGTGAATTGCCCAGCTGTAATTTGTTCACCCAACATGTTAGTTATCTTTTATGGAGAGACACCACTAGTGAACTGTGGACCCCGGTCCATTCTTTTACACTGATTAAACCACCGCAAACTGCAAACTGTTCCTTTTTCATTCTCTGCAATTTAATACTCATTTTCCACACGAGACGTTTAATCCTTTGTTTTCAGCAAGCCGGTGAGATTGACAACCTCACTGTTTCGTTGGGGCAAAGTACTTTGATTGTGTTGTGTGCAGATTCCACGTTGGTGATCATATTGCGCCGTGCGAGCCACCAACAACCTTCTGAAGAGTTGCTGCTCCTACTGGTTCGATAACCTTAGTTTCTTTCTGAGGAAAAACTTGCTACTGAACTGCATCATACCTTCCTCTTGGGGTCTCCCAACGAGCGTGTGATTCACACCATCAATCCTCGACGCATCAAATGACGAGGAGTATGCTCCAACGGCTGGTGAATGGTAATGGCATGGCCCTAGGTTTAGTTTAGTTTTTCTTTGTAGTAATACAAAACTCGCCGTTATTTCCCGCCCCCTATATGTGAAAAAAATTAAAATGCGTCGCAGCATTGGGTACACTCATTGGAACGACGGACAAGCGCGGACAAGAGTAGTCCGTTTAACAACCTAAACGGACAAATCGCGGACAGAATGCGTGTCCGTTACATCGGACTATTGAAGTTGCCTTAATTAGCGAAGTTAACCCGTAGGACAAGTTCTCTTGTAACTATTCGCTCGGTGCACGGCACACGAAGCTCTTGCCCGCAAGGATCTCCTTGGCAATGGCACGGGTGTCTCCTTTTTGCACCAAGGACAACCGGCGGCATCGCCGACAAGTGGCATGTCGGAGAGTTGCCACATTGCTGCATGCATGCTGCCACTCTGCCACCGCCCCTGCCGCGAGATGGCGCCGCGGGTATAAGGCCCTTGGCCGCATCAGGCCAGCTACCACGGCCACGCACGTGGGATGGGCACAGGCGTACGGCCTAGGTTAATGTTATTCGTGCGCAGCGCAGCCACACTACTCTGCTGGGCTCTCGGTTCCGGAGCAGGTTTTGGACGCGCTCACGCAGCGCTGTCCTCGAGGTTTTGCTGGCTCCGTGTCTACGACAGCGCACGGACACACGCCGGGATCCGTAGCCCCACCGTGGGCCGATGGTCGCAGCGTGTTTTTTTTACAAGACCGCTCCCCGCATTAATAGCCTTTCTCAGTAACCGGGAAGCCGCTTTTCGACGCGGGAGTAGGGAGCGAAAACGGGACCCGTTTGTCCTACTTTTTGTGCATTTTGTGCATTGCTAGTACAAAATTTTAGAAAAAACTTTTGTACTAACTATGCAAAAAATGTATAAAAAATGGGACAAATGGGTTCCGTTTGTGCATCCTTAGGCGGGAGCCATCGCTTTCCGCTTTCGCCCTCCCCAGTTGCACTATGCAACTTTCAAGCGTTGCAGGACGAAGGAAATCAATCAAATCCTGTGCTCCGGTGACGGTCGATCACCGGGACGTACGTGCAGGCGACCCGTGGAGAAGCTGTTCTGTATGCTTTTTGATGAATCTTACCGTCGCTTGTATTCCCTCCGTTTCACAATATAAGATGTTATAGCTAGCTTACATGTTGGATAGGTGCAAACCCAAATGAGTGTACATACACATTAAAACATGTCCACATACAACTAGATACATGTGAATATGGACAAAAACTAAAACATCTTATATTTTGGAATGGAGGGAGTAATTGGAAGGCTACTGATGTGGACAGGAAATGCCTAAAGTATGGCTGCCCTGTTTTCTTTATAATCAAGAAAAGGAAGTAATTATTATCAATGTAAATATACAATCTACCACCGTGTAAAATTTTAAGGAAAACTTCGGTATATTTTGACATGTTGAGAAAAGACAAGTAAGCAGAACTGGATCAATGAACAACATTTTTGTGCAGCCTAGGATAATAATAAATTTCCTTGAAACTTTACACAGTTATAGAGCTCGACTTCATCCACATCTAGATTTTTTCTTCAAATTTTTGAAACCCAAAAATGTAGATTCAATTTTGTTTGGACCACTACCAAGAAATAGCTTTTCAAAATGTTAAACAAATTGAGAAAAATTACGGATTATCACCTGGATATTTGTATGTTCACACCAAAAAATTCATTTAAAAAATGACATTTTTGTTGGACTGTGTAAAAAAAGACCAATTCCGGTGCTCCAATATGAATTTAAATGAAACATTTATTTCTCTTTTTACACATACACCAAAAAATGTCCCTTTTTCACGAAATTTTGCACGCAGATATAAAATGTCTTGATGTTCATCCGATATTTTTATTCAATTTTTGTGACAGTTTGAGAATATTTGAAATTCATTTACATAATGGTAACATCACACCCATGAGACGAAACATTGTGTCCATTCTGGTTCGGTTAAAGGTGCAAAATTATAATTGGCACAAATAATATTGTAAAAGAAAAAAATAAAATTGCCATAGAGAAAATGCTGAACTCTTTGTTTTCTCTCACTTATTAAAAATAATAATTATCACAATGATATTTTTTTTCACTTATCGTTTTCCACTACCACAATGAAAACTTTATTTTCACAGTGCCTTGCCACAAATAATTGCATATATTTTATTGTCCCAAAAAAATTGTCCAATATCTCATGTCCTCTTACCCCTCGTCATGCTACATGTATGCACGTACTCCCTCCGTTCCACAATATAAGATATTTTATGTGTTACACATGCATGTCTAGATTCATACTAAAAGAATGTACACATACATTTAAACGTGTCTAGATACATGTGTGTGCATGTGAATGTGGAATAAGGCTAAAACATCTTATATTGTGAAACGGAGGGAGTACATGCATATATTATGTTGCTTGTACGTGACTCTTCTCAAGGAAACGTATACAGTGTACGTGTGGCGTATAAGCTGACATTGACACATAGCACAAGGTCAGACGTTTTAGCGACATTAACAGCGTGTTACCAGCTTTATCTGTGGAGACAGGTTGGTAGAAGCATCTCCCTTTTCCTCTTCGTTTCCCCGTCTTATCTCCTCTTCTTTCTCTTCTCATGGGTGAATGATGCTCTGCTCAGTCCTCACCGGTTCTCACATGAGGGTCTGCGATCGACGGCATAATTGCAGTGGTTATGCTGACACTCCTGTGCATGGCAACGCGTCGATAGTGAAAGTCGCTGCACTTTGGAGTTGGGAGAGCATCATTCGTGTTTGACACTGCGGAAGAATGGTTCTAGAAATGGCGAAATGTGGGATAGAACAGCGTGTGCGATGTCCCCTGCTCTTGGTACTTCTTGTTAGAATAATCACGACATGTGTACGAGTCGTATACTAGTCCGTGTAGTATACAAACAGGTCACCGAGTCGGTCTAGGTGAGAGGACCTAGCGATGCTATATATACATGTAAAGATCCTCCTGTAATCGTTGAGATCGTGAGGAAAAGAAATAAAGATTGGAAGGCTCGATACGAGCCTCTGGCCAACTCGCGATTCCCAGAGTTTATGTTTCGCGTACGTAGGTGCTAGTGCGTGCGTGATTCTATGATCAGTACATACGTGAATAGCTAGCTGATCGCATCCATCCAAGTGCCTGGCTGGTTGCTTAGCTGATCTTCACGTGAGCGTCGTCGACTCGCCGAGAAGTACACGGCGGACTGCGTTGATCGGGACAAAAAGCCAACAAGTAGTATCAGAGCCTGGTCAAGCGACGACGAGGAAACGAAGAAGAAGAAGCCGGCGGCTGCGGTGAAACAGGCGCCGGTGAAGTCCGAAGACAGCGGCAAGCCGCTCATGATGATGTCAAGAACAAGTTATGTGCCGATTCAGTATCCAATGCTGACCGACACAAATTATCTGGTTTGGGCCACGAAGATGAAGTTCATCCTCCGAAATCTCCGTGTCTGGAAGGCTATTGAAGACGAAGGCGCGGTGGACGAAGAGGCCGACGAGGGCGCCATGGCTGCTCTCTCGCAGTCCGTACCAGACTCCATGGTGATGACCCTTGCCGATTACAAGACGGCGAAGGAAGCGTGGGGAGCAATACGGGAGATGCGAGTCGGCGAAGATAAGGTGATGCGTGCCCGTGCACAAGTGCTTAAGCGGCAGCTCAACAAGTTTGAGATGTCCAAAGGAGAAACAATCGCGGAGTATTCCGAGAAGATAACGAACTTGGCAAGTGAGATTAAATCTCTCGGAGGATCCGTCATGAATACAGATATTGTTGAGAAACTGTTTTCATCGGTCACCGATGACTTCACAAATATTATCGGGACGATCGAGCAGTTCAGCGATGTCACAAAGATGACGGTGTCTGAAGCGATTGGAAGATTAAGGACACACGAAGAGAATCAGAAGGGAAGGAAAGAGTCCAAGGACAATGTTGAAAAACTTATGTATTCTCAAGCTGATCTTGAAGCTCGACTTGCTAAAGAGCGGAAGAAAATGAAGGATAAGCAACGCGCAACAAAAAAGTACATCGTTGAGCAGGACGATGATGAGCAAGAAGACGATGAAGAACAAGAGGAGGACGACGACACTCCGCCAAGGAGGAAGAAGTTTGACATAAAGAAAGTAAGGTGTCATAACTATCGTGAATTCGGTCACTTCAAGTCTGATTGCTGGAAACCATCGAAGAAGGAAAAGACTCTCATGGGCGAGGAAGAAGATGATAGTCCGATGCATTTGATGTGCGAACTGGTGGACGAGGATGATCCAACTCTTCAAGCGGTGGCTAAAGAAACTGACACACTTGTGGAAGAGAAAGTTTGCCTTCAAGGTTCGGAAACTCGTGTCGATGCTACTGACGCGGGAGGTGACTCAAGAACTCATGCCGATAGTACTGGTATGAAGACATACGTGGTGCCAGAAGTCCACGAAGTACGATGTAGTGTCACGTCGCAGAAGAAAGAAGTGTAGACGTACATGGCGTCAGAAGTCCATGGAGTGCGGCGCAGTGTCACGTCGCAGAGTAAAGGAGTGGATGCCGAAAGTAAAGGTATCGCTCAAGAAGCAAGGCGCGACATGGTGTGGCGGAGGAAAAGCTTGTCGACACCTCATGCAGAAGAAACGAGCTACCTAGCAGGATCGGGTGGATTAGGAGCAAGACAGAGTCTAGCTTCAGCAGTACATGGATTAAAAGGTGTCGTCTCAGAGAACACGTCGGAAGGAAGCAGCCTTCGTGCCGCTCTGAACGGACAAACAAGCAGTGCTGCGCTAGGAGGCAGCAACGCGGGGTTGTCGTCAACCAGCGCAAAAGGAAGAAGCCCGCTAGGAGGAGGTCCAGGAAAAGGAGGTGGGCTAAACAGCCCTGCAAAGTGGCCGTACGAAGGCAACCTTGGTGCTTACGTGCCAGAAATCCTACGAGGCCAAGCTCGGCCAGAATTAGAAGCTGCACATGAAGGCCTCTCACGTGGTGCAAAAAGGCCAGAAGGAAACAAGATGGATTGGGCAGAAGCAATCGATAAAGGAATTTCAGATACACTACCTGGAAGGCCATATCGGCCAAAAACTCAAGGGCGTCAGGAGGCAGTAGCTCCACAGGGAGCCTCGCATGCAAAAGAGAAGACGGTGTCGTCGGACACAGAAGAGTACGTCGCGACACCGAAGAAGGATGATACGGTGAAGATGAAGCATGAAAAGAAATGTTTGCTTATCGAGGAACCGGTGAAATTTGAAGACACGGATATGATGGAGTATTGGCGTCAAGGATTGTCGTTGGCAGAAGAGCGACAAGATGAAGGTGTGGTGCAGCTTGCGCGGCTACATTTGTTCAAGTTAATTATTCCGGAGATGAAGCTGATAAATTACAAAGAAGATTTCTTCGAAAGTACTGAAGAAAAGATGATGTTTGAAGACGTCGACAAAAAGAAGTGTTGCCGTCAGAATGAAGATGAGTCGACAAAAGAAAAGTCGATGTCATGGATGCCACGAGAAGCGACGAAAGTAATGTCGATGATGAAGACTGAATGGGCGAAAGTAATGTCGAGGGTAACACCTATGCAAAGTAATTGGCGTATTTGGGACCCAGGTAGAAGAGAAGCACATGTCGTGCTTAGGGGGTGATTGTTAGAATAATCGTGATTGTTAGAATAATCACGACATGTGTACGAGTCGTATACTAGTCCGTGTAGTATACAAACAGGTCACCGAGTCGGTCTAGGTGAGAGGACCTAGCGATGCTATATATACATGTAAAGATCCCCCTGTAATCGTTGAGATCGTGAGGAAAAGAAATAAAGATTGGAAGGCTCGATACGAGCCTCTTGCCAACTCGCGATTCCCAGAGTTTATGTTTCGCGTACGTAGGTGCTAGTGCGTGCGTGATTCTATGATCAGTACATACGTGAATAGCTAGCTGATCGCATCCATCCAAGTGCCTGGCTGGTTGCTTAGCTGATCTTCACGTGAGCGTCGTCGACTCGCCGAAAAGTACACGGCGGACTGCGTTGATCGGGACAAAAAGCCAACACTTCTTGACTCTAGTGTTCATTTCTTGTGGAAGTTGGCGGAGTTGTGGCTGAAATTTGAGGGTGGCTCGGCAATCGGCATGCATCTTGGATGTCGACACGCTCTCTAGTCCACTCAGTAAGTCAGTATGCGTTGGATCTGGCACGAATGAATTATCCCGCAGAGACTTTGGTCTCGGATGTCACTCGCATTAATGTGTTTTCATTTTAGATCTTCGTCCGCTTGGATTTTAAAGTTTACATTTTTGTGTGGATTTCAGGTGTTTTTGTGTGAGTATTTAGCTCATCCGATGTATACATAGTTGTGTCTCACTACTAATAGCCATTCGATCAAGATTCGCGCAACCATTTTGTATTTGCACAAATCTTGTGTTTAGATGAGATGATTGTTACAAGTGGCTTGGCTATAATTATTTCTCAGTTCTGAGCTACATCATGTGTATCACATGGCCTGGCATACCCGCAAATCAAAACTTATGGAAATGAAACACATCAGGCAAAGTTTTAGTCGATGCAGAGGCTGGGATTAATAAAATTCCCTTTTCTAAAAAAAGGCAAAGTTTTAGCATCACTTATTATTTTTGGAACTTTCCTGGCATCAATTTTACGGTGGCAACCATGTTATGCATTCCGAATAACCAAAACCCCTCCATTATCAAAAGAAGCGTACACAAAATAAGAGAAAATAAAGAAACACACTTTTCTAGAGTGAAATGCATCTATAGTCCTCGAAATCACCGGTCATGCACAAAACAGTCCTGCAACTTAGGATTTGCACCAATACAATCCTGAAAGTTGCGCTGGATGTTCACCTACGGTTCTAAATATGCATGACTGACATATAGTGTCGACGTGGCAGTGAAGTAGGCCCACTGCGGTCCTCAAGGTTGTTCGCGATGTCCAAAACAGTCATGAAACTTAGATGTCTACTTACTTTTTTTAAACAAGGCAATATAAATATCCGCTGCGTATTCACAATATTCACTGTACGTCAATCTAAATGAGATTCTTTTGTCATGTACACATTATCTTATACTACTAGGAACCAGCAGCTATTCATGCATAGATCGTAGCTGCATGCTTATTTCCTTGGTAGTTTTAATTTGATATTATTTTCTTATACATCTGCTCATATTATTGATTGATACAAATTAGAAAGTAAGCGCTCATGGTCGATCAGATTTATTTGTAAATAATTCAATATGTGCTTGTTTTCTTGGTAGTTTCAATTTATTTGTAGTAACCTATAGCGCGTACATAAATTCAATTTAAATATGGCAAATATTTAAATTTAGAGTATACGGAATATAGTTTTTCCTCAAAAAAATATAAACAATTGAAGCAGAAATTGTCTTAATTTTTATTAGCATTAAACGTGACCATATGTATGTACGTGGGCAAGCCGAATCATCGCAACCATTAATATTTCTACCATCAAAGTTGAAATAATTTAGCCTATGTCGTAGCACGTGGGGATTTTTCTGTTACTATTTTAATTATAGAATAGGCAGATGGCAAATCTTTTGCCTTGTTTAAACTAAAGCAGGCATCTTGAGTGCACGGTCGTAAATAGAGGATATTATCAAAAACAATTTCGATTTGACAAGCAATCAATTAAAGCTAATTTAAACTTGGAGTGAACGATCGTTAAACCAGATTTAACGCTCGTATGACTGTTTTTCATACAAGTTTTGCATTCATGATTGAGTGATTCTCGGAGAGAGCATTATAAATAAGCAGTAAATAATCCAATAACACAATTACCTAGTTTCAAAAAAAATTGGACATCTTTAATTTTAGGACTGTTTTGGACATCACTAGTAACTTCGAGGACTATAGGAAGCATGATTCATTGCCATGTCAGCGCAATACGCTAGGCATGCTTATTTCGGATCGTATGTGGACATTCAGAGCAATTTCAAAATTGTATTGGTGCAAATTCTGAGTTGTGTGACTGTTTTAGACATGGACGATAACTTTGAGTACTGTACATGCATATTACTCTCAATTTTATTACTGTACGTAGTTGACTAAAGGCAGATGGTTAGATACTTAGGACGCTCCCTAAAGATCAAAAAGAGCAGCATCCTCTGTTGCCGGAGGACAGTGCAGCAGTGCAACTCCTTAGAAAAATTCAGTGCGCGTACCACATGGCAAGCGTAGACTAAAGATGGCAATAGGTAGGGTATGTGGCGGGTAGAGTAATATCATACCCATACCCTAAAAATTATACCCGTACCTGTACCCATGGGTATGAAACTTTATCCGTACCCATACCCGACAGATACCCATACCCATTGAGTACCCGACGAGTAGAACAAGTTATTCATAATTTTATATTAATCGATAACACATTTAAAATTTTTTTATCTCAACTCAATATGTTCAAAAAAATTATCTCAACTCAAATTAACAATTGATGATAATTTTAACTCCCACGAGAATGAACGTTGGAGCTCCACCGGTAAGTTCCGCATGTTAGTGTAAATGGGTAGGGTATGAGTATACCCACTGATACAAGACTATACATATGCCCTACCCGCGACTTAACAGGTAGTGTACGGGTACTACCCGTGGGTATAAAATTGTAGCCATACCCTTTCCATGCGCGGGTACCCGTATCTATGAGTAAAATTGTCATCCTTAGCGTAGACTGTAGTGCGGGCCGCACTCTCATCCCCTTCTGACTCGCCGCAGGTGGCGCAACCACCTCGACGTCCCCACAACAAGGGTTTCAACTGTTCATTGTCAAAGTTCAGAGTTACTCTGGTCCGCTCCATGAGCAATGAGCAGCTATCCTCTAATGTCTTTCTAGCTAACGATTCATGGCATTTCTCCAATGCTGTTGGTGCGGTGCTGTTCATCGCAACGCACGCGGTAGGCGCGCGCGGACAGAGTGCCGGGGACCGGGAGGGTTACGCCGGTTCTTGATCGCCGATCTCACGCCCTAAGACCAGCCACAACGTAGGAAAAAAGCGATTCCAAGGAGCTATTGAGCCGGTTCCATACGGTGTGGACATCGGTTCAAAGGTCTCTGACAACAAAAGCGATTCCTATTGTTGGTTCGGTTCAAGCTGAGTAAAAAATTAATTTGATGCATGCATGTCTCAGCTGCGTGAAGGAATAGGGAGGAGAGAGGAGAGGTTTAGCTTGCATGCATGGCTAATTGGGCCCCACGGTAAAGTTTGATGCGGTTCTATACGGTGTAGGCAAACAGTGAGCGATTCATAACTGACAAGCTTTTTCGTTGAATCGGCGCGACGTTGTGGCTGGTCTAATGAATGTGCCAATTATTTGTGAGATGTGTATATGGCCATGGCTAAAACGTGAAACCTTGTTTAATATTCTCCTTTGGCCCTGTCCGGCCGGCAGGGCAATGAATGGGCGGCCAAGCATGCCGCCGGCGCGTCGCCGGCAAACATGCCGGCCCGGGTGCGTGCATGCGCGCCGCGTCGTGCCAAGTTTAGTACCCAGCACGGCAGGGAACCAGCCGGGGACTCCACCGCCGCCGGTGGCGTGCACGAAACCATGTGACGGTGCGTACTCTCACTCTATGCTGGGTTAGTTCGCTGGAGTCTCGTACATGCATGCATATGAGGGCGACGTGAAGCATACCAGTGTACTGTCGCTCCGCTTCCACTAGGAAAGAAAGGAAAACGTGTCGAGCGATCTATCCAAAATGCAAGCTTGGTCGAATGCACTCAACTTACCTACCTGCAGTGTACACTGGACCAAACTAAAATCCCCCCGATGCCTATTAACCGTTCGATTTGTCATGCGTGGAACTAACATGGCCAGTACTCCAACCTACTGACTATGCACCTTTTCATGCATTCAATCTTCTTAATTATGTCAAACTGAACTTTCACAATTTCCTTTTCTTTCGCCCCGGAATTATAGAAAAACACTAAAACGTAGTCTACCATTATTCTAGGCAGTTGTAGAGAAAAGGTCATAAAATTCACCCCTTGCCTATGAATGGTCACACGGACAATTTTGTCCCTGCTTTAAAAAAATCGCATAAATCGAGAAAAAAAGAATATAGAAAAACTGGGGAAATCTTCCCTTTAGTGCACTAGTTTGAAGGAAAATCATAAACTTGCAATACCATAATATTTGACAGCCCAGTCTTGTATGGAAATTGATGACTCTTTAAAGCCAAATGACCAAGGTCATGGCCATATCCATTACTAGCTTCTTACTACGATGACTAAATTCGGCACAAACATGAGTATTAACATTGTAAACAACATTGCCAAACCAAAATTCCAACATTTTTTGAATTTGTATTTTTTATTTTTGCTGCCAAAATCCCTATTTATTGTGAAGTAGGTAACACAAATAAGATTGCAAATCGTCCGCCCTCACACTTTTCACACAAATTATATCAAATGGGAGGCATAACCTCTGAATATCTAAATTTAGCGATTTTTAACTATATATATAGTTATACTAAACTTTTATACTTTTTAAAAATTTAATCATATTGCCATTTTAAGAAATATATGTTAGACTAAACTTTTATACTTTTAAATTTTTAATCATATTATCATTTTAAGAAATATATGTTAGTTAGAACCTTAATCATACAATATAATTTTAAATGGTTTTTTAATTATAAATTTCAATGTATATCACTTAAAATATATCTGAATTGCGCAAAAAGTTTGTTTTCCTTGTTTAGATATTACCCTTTACGAAATACAAAACCATCATAAATGTTGGAAAAAAGAGAAAATACAATCATGTGTATTATTGTGTGAATATTCATCCCTATTTAAAATATTTTTAAACATGTTGGTAGAGAGTCCAAAGTATGCAACAAAACAAATATCTTAATAAAGGGGTGTAGTGTATGGTTACGCAACTTTTTTTTTTGGAAAATTCTAGAGTTTAAATTGAATAGTTGGCATGACCATTTTTCCATAATCAAATTTGTCTTATATGTCACAATGGATCCAGTAATAGATAATACTCCATATTTGTTACTGAAGTAGCATTGGGTAGGTAGACTCATACGAAGCAAAGGGAAGGTAGACTTCTAGGAAACAAAGTTTCTCTTGTCGTACGTGATAATGTTTGCTGTTAGCCATCAGGCGTCAGTCTTGCGACTAGCTTTCCCCGAGCTAGCTTAGCTCTAAGTAATCATGCCTACCCGGACCCGTAAATCACAACGTGACAACTGTTGCTAGACAGGAATGGATGCTCCACATTAAGCAAGTACCATGGTGTCCCCTCCCCCAGTTTCATCTTTTTCTCATGAAGTTTCAGCTCCTCTTTCTTTCACATTAGTTGTACCCTCTTTTCCGATACTTTTGGCGTGGTCGATCGCCTCGCAGCCATGCATTGCCGATGCATGGGTGGTAGCATCTGCATGTAGGCCTTAATTTGGTGCTGGCTCCACGTCCTAGTGTCCGTCGCCCCTTCAATTATTCACCTTGTCTCCGAATGTACTAGGTTGCCATGCGGCCCATGCCATCAAATATCCTTTCGGCCTTTTTCGGCAGGCTTGTTTTGGGGTGTATATTACCTAGTGTTTTGGGTGAATACACTCCTCACACCCAAAACACCCCAATCCCTCCCAATCCACTTCTCCACCAAAACACCCCACCAAATCTAATTGTTTGGTACAAGTGTTTTGCAGACAAGTGTTTCAGCAGCAATTAAAAATGTGATCTTTTTTCATATAACCAGAGCACATAAAAACTGATCTATTTCCACAGGATTTGAACACACAAAAAACTGATCTGTTGGAACATCACGTGAGCACACAGTTCAGCACAACACCGGAAATAACACAGGCAGGTTTTAAACACACACAAACTGATATGTTCTCAGCAGGTTTCAACAGTCATATATAATCTGACGCATCATCGCAGCGTTATAGGAACAAAAACGATCAACAACATCTCATGCAGGTTTCAACGGTCCTATAAATATCAGGTTTATCACAGGAACAACATAGCTAAAATTATTTGCTCAAATCATCTCACGCATTGTCACGGGATCAAATCATCTCACGCATCGTCACAGGAACAAATCACAGAAACAAGGTTGCAGGAGCAAGATCAGGAACTTGAAAGCTTTCATGTGAGGAACCTGGCACAATGTAGACATTTTAGACAGCATGTTAAAGCACTGGAGAGAAACAGAGCAAGTGATATGCAAGAACTAATAAATGATTCATGACACTGCTGCATAGTGTAACGGACAACTACATAATTAAAAGGTTCAGAATACAATCTTTAACACTGCTGCATAGTCCAAAGCTCGAGAATAATAACAAGCTAGCCAAGCGTTCAGGATGCATATAGCATAACTCAACTGAATTGAGGACAACAGACCATGCAAAAACATTTTATGGTTCAAGACTTGAAGTGAAAGCAAGGTAGCAGCTCCAATTCAAATGATCATATATGTTGAGACATGCCTATTTGGAGCAACAGCATGTTGTATCTAAATTCATGTTCATGTTCTTAAGAAAGAACAACTAGCACGGTTGTAATTTTTCTACTCACCACGAAATTAGCTATACATAAGTATATAAATAAGATGAAACATAAATGTTGGAGCAACAGCATGTTGTATCTAAGCAAAAGAATGAAACATAAATGTTTTTGTGAAATTTCGTGAGACTGAACAGAAACATATAAAGCAGCTTGTACAGAAATAAACATATAAAATAGCTTACCTTAAGGTAGCTTGGCTATCTGGACACGAAGCCACTCGATCGTTGTTCCATCATTATCCGCAACAAGGTTGACAAACATCTCACGGTTGTCTGCATTTCTGAAAACCTCCAAGGCCGGGATCTAGTCGCCAGCTGTGACACCATCTAGTTTCTTTAAGTCGTCCATGCATCTGCTGATTGTAAAGGCTTGTGCAGATTCTTTTTCAGCTTCTTTTTCTTTGATATTAACCAGGCTTTCCATGACTTGCACCATTCCACCTCCAGCTCCACTTCTTTGACTGTTCTTTGGGCATATAGCATCCGGTGCTCCTTTGTGTATGCAGGGACGTTTGCAAAGATATGAAATGCAGGTTTTAAAACAAGTAGTAACTGCTTGCACAATGACATTATACATCAATGCTGAGAATCTTAAAATCGAATGATGGTAAAAACATATACATGTTTGAGAGCTACACGAAAAAGGTAGGATGTTCAGGTTGTGAAATATGTACAGATTACGTGCTGCTAATTTGATTAAATAAAGGCTGCAAACAGAAAGAGCTAACTGGACCAAACTATTCCTAGTAATCCACCCAGCTCTGCTCCTCTATCAATCAAGAACTCACGGACTGATGATACAGACGTCTGCAACAAGCAAGCAAATGTGGCACTGCCCATTACCTCACTACGACAAAGACAAATCAACAAGGAACCAAACGAACTGCCTTGCTCGTGTACAGGCTGAAACGCACACGGGCTGCTCCTCCTCTGACGGACGGGATCAAGAAACCACGAATGGCATCTGAATCGAGGCATGAAACCCTAGAAACGCCCATGAAAAGCTAGGCGATAATTTGGACGGAATCGAGAGAGGATGGGACGAGGCGTAATACATACCTTATAGAAGTCGGCGTCGGCGGCGGCGGCGAAGAAGGAGAGCTGCGGCGGCGGGAAAGTTGGCGGCGGCGAGAAAATGGTCCGCGTCACGAGGGAGGGAGGCGCCGGGAGCGGTGGGAGGGAGGAAGGCTTCGCCGTCGGGGGAGGGAGGCTTCGGCGCCGGCGACGACGGACGGGACGAGCGGCGGAGGCGGGGACGAGCGGCGGCGGTGAGGACGAGCGATGGAGGCGACGGAGGACGAGCGATGGCCAGAGACACGCCAGAAACGCGAGTCACCCCTCGCGTCTCCATTACACTCGAACCCTACGGGTTTCGCCCGGCCCAGCCCGACCAAACCCGGCCTGCCGAACAACGCTGGAGTGTTTTGTGGTGTATTCAGATGGGCCGGGAAATTATACCGGAAAACCGGGCCAAACTCGCCTGCCGAACAAGGCCTTCAGAGTTTCAGGCGGGCGGTGCCGGTGGGTGGGACGTTCTTGTCCCGTCTCGCTACATGTTACACGTGCATGCATAGACACAAGTATCTCCTTTCCAAATACGACTGTCGCATATACTACCAGTGTGGCACCAGGTCCATCTGGGCGCTAGGCACATGCTTGAGCATTTCACTCTCCGGGCAGAGCTGCGTGAGCCCCGTCGATCGGCGATATCTCGGTAAATGGACCTGTAGTTTACCGCGACGGCGATGGCCTAATTGTCTCTCTGCTAATTTGCTTCCCTTCTTCGATCGAGATGTACTACCGGCCGTTTGTCATGATCTATCAGACTATCGCTATGTATAAGTATCAATACAGCAGTACTGTACTTTAGTCTACGATTGAGTCGTCGTATGAATAACACCAAATTAATATATACGGCTCCTAGTCGTCGTAGCAGTTGGGCCGGCCTTCGTACGTAGTGCATGCATCCATGCAGCGCGCGTGCATGCCATGGCGGCGTTGAGTTGCTCGACTGCGACCTGCCGCGCGCGGACGTATATACCCGGCCCGTAGCTCATATTCTACGTGCCGCCCAACACCTGTCCATGGTGAATAGTTAAGTTCATCTGCCGGCTCTGCTCTGTCTTCTGGTTAAAATTAAGGAAACTGCCCTTGGATAACATACTTATTATCTGGCGCCCTGCTTCAATGTACAAACTTTGTCGTCTACTTTACTTATCCCTAAATGTACACCGCGCGTACACGCGGATGCTTAACCCAAGTGGGCATACACGAGCAGGGTCAATCATTTGAACAGTTGTTTAATTCTAGCGTACATATGTAATATGTTAGCTGTTATTAGGAGTTAAGAACCTCAAGCTACAGGGCTTGGCACTCAGGGTTCGTTGGGCTTGGCTGCAGAGAACGGACATGTTGCGGCCATGACAGGGGCTAGCAATGATCAAGGACCCCAAGACCTTAGATGTTTTCCAGAGTCTAGCCTGCATCAAGGTGGGTAAGGGCAATGAGGTGTTCTTCTGGAAAGACAAGTGGATACAAGGCCAAACAGCAATGAACATGGCGCCGGCCATCGTTGCCATGGTCAGTAGCACTAGTAGAAACAGGGGCTTCGGATCGGCCTATTTGTACCGGTTGGACAAGAACCGGGACTAATGGGGGCATTAGTCCCAGTTCCAGAGGCGAGAAGGTCGGCCGGAAGCAGTCCCGGTTCGTGCGGGGCCTTTAGTCCCGGTTGGTATTACCAACCGGAACTAAAGATGGACCTTTAGTCCCGGTTGGAGACACCAACCCGGACTAAAGCCGTCGGCATTCCTTTATTTTTTTTCTGTTTTTCATTTAACATGAAATAATTCATATCTTCAAATCCGTAAATACAAATTTAACAAATAAAATGTCTAAATCGATTAGAAAAACAAGATGAATCCAAATTTAACAATTATATCATATTTTGCATCACAAGAACTCATTTAAATAGAAGAAATTAATTTTTAAAAATCAGCATAAACTCATTTAACTAGGCGAAATTAGGTAGAAATCAAGAAAATTCCTAATACTTGAGGATTATTCATAAAATATGGATTACTCTTTGTGAAATTATATGCGTGCCATTTTTCACCATATCTTTATTAGAGGTTTTGTTTACTTTATTTGATTGTTTTCAAAAAGCGGTTAAAATGGCCACCATGACTCTTATAGAAGAGGTCAAATTTTGTAAAACTATCGATATTCTTGTGATATACTCCGGTGTGTGATCGGATTTACCGGTTTCACTTTCTCTCTAGTAAGTTTGTGGACTTATAGCTGAAAATTCCCACTTCGGGCGAAACAGAGGGAATCTTTACAAGATTTGGGTGGATCTTGGTTTTGGATGTTCCTATGTTCTAACCTAACACAACCAAGCAAAAAAGTCCACTGACCTACCCCCTTTCGACTCCGTTCAAAGGGGTATACGAGAACTTTGACTTTTTCCAGCGGGTTTAGGGTTTCACCGAAGCGGGGCTCCGGAGCGTCGGAAACCCCACCAAAACCTAGCTGGTTCCACCATATGTAAATAAGTGTGTTGGGTGTTGTACATGTCCAAGATCCTACTCTGGTGTGTGACCGGCTTCACCGGCTTCACTTTCTCTCTAGTAAGTTGGTGGACTTATAGCTGAAAATTCCCACTTCGGGCGAAACGGAGGGAATCTTTACAAATGTTGGGTGGATCTTGGTTTTGGATGTTCCTATGTCCTAACCTAACAGAACCAAGCAAAAAAAGTCCAGTGGTCTACCCCCTTTCGACTCCGTTCAAAGGGGTATACGGGAACTTTGACTTTTTTCCAGCGGGCCTAGGCTTTCACCGAAGCGGGGCTCCGGAGTATCGGAAACCCCACCAAAACCTAGTTGGTTCCATACCATATGTATATAAATGTGTTGGGTGTTGTGCATGTCCAAGATCGTACTCCGGTGTGTGACCGGATTTACCGGCTTCACTTTCTCTCTAGTAAGTTGGTGGACTTATAGCTGAAAATTCCCACTTCGGGCGAAACAGAGGGAATCTACAAGAGTTGGGTGGATCTTGATTTTGGATGTTCCTATGTCCTAACCTAACACAACCAAGCAAAAAAGTTCACTGGCCTACCTACTTTCGACTCTGTTCAAAGGGGTATATGGGGAAATTTGACTTTTTGCCAACGGGTCTAGGCTTTCACTGAAGCGTGGCTCCGGAGCATCGAAACCCCACCAAAACCTAGCTGGTTCCATACCATATGTATATAAGTATGTTGGGTGTTGTACATGTCCAAGATACTACTCCGGTGTGTGACCGGCTTCACCGGCTTCACTTTTCTATAGTAAGTTGGTGGACTTACAGCTGAAAATTCCCACTTCGGGCGAAACGGAGGGAATCTTTGCAAAAGTCGGGTGGATCTTGGTTTTGGATATTCCTATGCCCTAACCTAACACAACCAAGCAAAAATAGTCCACTGGGCTACCCCCTTTCGACTCCGTTCAAAGGGTATACGGGAATTTTTACTTTTTTCCAGCGGGTCTATGCTTTCACCGAAGCGGGGCTCCGAAGCATCGGAAACCCCACCAAAATCTAACTGGTTCCATACCATATGTATATAAGTGTGTTGGGTGTTGTACATGTCCAAGATCCTACTCCGGTGTGTGACCGGCTTCATGGGCTTCACTTTCTCTCTAGAAAGTTGGTGGACTTATAGCTGAAAATTTCCACTTTTGGCGAAACGGAGGGAATCTTTGCAAGAGTTGGGTGGATCTTGGTTTTAAATGTTCCTATGTCCTAACCTAACATAACCAAGCAAAAAAGTCCACTGGCCTACCCCCTTTAGACTCCGTTCAAGGGGTATATGGAAAAGTTTGACTTTTTTCCAACGAGTCTAGACTTTCACCGAAGCGAGGCTCCGGATCATCGGAAACCCCACCAAAACCTATCTGGTTCCATACCATATGTATATAAGTGTGTTGGGTGTTGTACATGTCCAAGATCCTACTCCGGTGTGTGACCGGCTTCACGGGTCTCACTTTCTCTCTAATAAGTTGGTGAACTTATAGCTGAAAATTCTCACTTCGGGCGAAACAGAGGGAATCTTTGCAAGAGTTGGCTGGATCTTGGTTTTGGATGTTCGTATGTCCTAACATAACACAACCATGCTAAAGGATACCTTTTTTTTAGGGTTTTTCACTTTATTTGATTTTTTTAAAAACGATCAAAATGGCCAACATGACTATTCATCGAAAGAGGTCAAATTTTCTAACTATCGATGTTAGTCCCGCGCACAGCTTTGCCCACATGGGGGGGGGGGGGGGGTCTTTAGTCCCGTTCGTGGGCAACCGGGACTAAAGGGTGGGGGCTTTTAGTCTCGATTTAGCAGTCCCGGTTGCACAACCGGGACTAAAGGCCCTCTGAAACCAGGACTGTTGCCCCGTTTTCTACTAGTGAGGAACAAAAACAGAAGAACAGGTGAGGAGGGACTTCTGGAGCATTACTGGCTTAAGGATGTGCAGGGTGAGATGACCCAAGAAGCAGCGGCTCAATGTCTCAAACTATGGCTAGCCACAGCCGCTCTGCAGCGCGACGCCCAAGCTGAGGATTCCTTTAAGTGGCCATGCTCTAAACTTGGATCGTATTCCGCGAAGGACACTTACAGAAGGCTTTGCTTGGGCCGGGAGGAGTTCAAAGCCAGCTCATGGATCTGGAGATCAAAAGCACCACTCAAGTGCCGAATTTTCGCTTGGTTAGCCATCCAGTACAGGTTATAGACCTCTGACCGTAGGCAAAGGCACAATCTGTAGGACCATACTTCGGCGTGTTTTGTCTGCCTACAGGAAGAGGATACGGTAGATCACCTGCTACTGCAATGCGTCTGCGCAAGGGAAGTTTGGTTCCGTTGCGCCAATGAGTTGGGTATTCCCGTGCCAACCCCAAATCCTGACGATAGATTGGAGCATTGGTATAGAGTCTTATATTTCGATACGGAGAGAGTACTACGGTGTCCCCTCTCTCAATTTCTCATGAAGTTTCAGGCCGCTTTTCTTCCTCTCTCTCTCCGTCTCTTTGAGTACTTTTGGCGTGGTCGATCGGCTCGCAGCCATGCAATCCGATGCATGGATGGTAGCATCTGCACGTAGGCCTTTGGTGCTGACTCCACGTCCTAGTGTCCGTCGCCCCTTTAATTAAAAATATCCTCTCTCTAGGTTGCCATGCCATCAAATATCCTCATCGGTGGGTGGGACGTTCTTGTCCCGTCTCGCGGCTCTACATGTTACACGTGCATGCATAGACACACGTACTCCCTCCGTTCTAAAATACTTATCTTCTATTTGTTCAAATTCAGATGTATCTAGACATATTTTTGTGTATAAGTATATCTAAATTTGGATAAATAGAAGACAAGTATTTTGGAAAAGAGAGAGTATCTCCTTTCCAAAAACGACTGTCGCATGTCGATTACTAGCTGCTGCTACTACTATACCCATGCTTGAGCATTTCACTCTCCGGGTTGTTACGTGAGCCCCATCAGCGATCTTTCGGTAAAAGGACCAGTAAAACTTACCGCGACGGCGATGGCCTAATTGTGTCGATCTGTTTCTGTGCATCGATCGAGATATCGGCCGTTTATCATGAGCTATCAATCAGCATGTCGCTATGTACGATTGAGTCGTCGATCGTATGAATAACACCAAACTACTCCCTATGTTTCAAAATACTTGTCTTCCATTTGTCCAAATTTGGATGTACCTATACAGACAAGTATTTTAGAACGGAGGAAGTAATATATACAGCTCGTAATCGTCGACTCGTCGTAGCAGTTGGGCCGGCCTTCGTACGTAGTGCATGCATCCATGCAGCGCGCGTGCATGCCGGCCATGGCGACGTTGAGTTGCTGGACTGCGACACCTGCCGCGCACGGACGTACATATCCGGACCGTAGCCGATATTCTACGTGCCGCCCAACACCTGCCCGGCTAATCACATTGTTTTCATGCACAGTGACTAGTTAAGTTCATCATCCGGCTCTGTGTTCTGGTTAAAATTAAGGGACCTGCCCTGGATAACATACTTAAGGCGGCTCTGTGTTCTGAAACAGCCACCGCGCATGGCGCATGGGAGACAATTTTGTATCATGGTGCATGATGGCACATTTTGGCGACGACGACATGGCAACAGCAGGAGGCGACCACGACCAGTGACAGTGATAAATTGTCTTTGTCAATTTTAGCATGTTGGCCTTATTCACGGATCGACTAGGCGCATGAAGACGTGAATGTTACAAGACGAACAAATGGGCAAAAAGGTATTGAAATATAATTGCCCTGATAGAGTGATAGTGATGCACGCACAAATTAAGAAAATAATGCGAGGGTGTGAATATTCGATTAAAAGTACATACATCTTATATTGGAATAACTTTTTGTGTGTGTTGGGAGCTTCGTGAAGTGTAGTATCCATCTTCAATAATTGGAGTGCAATACAATGAGTGCTTAAATTTGACCGTTCGCAGGCAGGCAGCATCCATCTTCAATAATTGGAGTAGTGAACACCAAGCTAGATATATTCACCCTGCACACGTCCGTGCGTCACGCGTTACTACTGTACCAGTTGTATAGGCTATACCGGCCATACGTACGCTCAGTGCGTTTGGATGTAAACTAGGAGAAGGAAGTCCTGGCGTGGTGCGACAACCAAGCAGGCAAGCGCGCGCTGTCGACCGTATCCATACTCCGATCCTCGGCACTTCTCAACGGTCAAAGCCCCCAGCCCAGCCCAGCCCCCAAGGATAAAATGGATTTGAAGATGGACAGACGACAAGCAGCAGGTCTATATCCTGGGGCTAGCTCTGGCTCACAGGAGAGACGACCCGTAGCTGTTTCCACAGAGCGAGCCGTATGCATACGACTCTAACATCATGGCGAGCTCAGCTCCAGGAGTGCCTCTCGACTTGACAGGCAGTACGTGTGCCCCAGCGCAAGCATTATCTGGTCTCGACTCTCTTGCCAGCTGGACCTCATTAGCCACGAACCTGTCTGTCGTGACATGGGACACCTGCCGCTCGCCCACAGCGTCAAAGTTAAAAAGACGGATGGGTAGAGCAGAGGCCAGCTATAAATTAATAAAGCCATCCGGCCAAAAGATCCACACATACATAGAATCTCCGCCCAAGACGGTTACATAGATAAGAACATGGTAGCGTGAAGGCTACGATAAGGGGGAAGGCAACACCCCAAAAAGACGAGCTAAGGCGAGTAGCAAAGGTAAACTAACGTAGGGCAGCTGGTCCAGTCTATCACGGACATAGTTGTGGAGCGAGCGGATCCTGCCAATCACCTGCTCCAGTGCGCCACGGTCTTGCCTCCTAGCCACTGGCTTCCACACCTGCAAATACAACGCCATTTTATATAACCCGGTTCAGAAGGAAACACTCACTCAATCGAAAATTTATTCCTCATGTTCCACATATAAAACATCGTAGATTGGATTGGTTTGCCACACCTTGCCCAGCGTGGGGCTTTCTCATTATATAGACAACAACCCGTACATTGGTTTGGAGTACACGGCAAGGCTAAGGATCACAGCCGATCCTTGCCATAGTTAGGATATACACAATCCCTAAACAATAGCTACAGCTAACCAACGCTACGCTTAACACGTCAATGATCGTACACCACTTCTGATTATCTGACTCCGTTTAACACCACAAAGACCATAAGAGAGCCGCACAGCAAATCCATAAAACTCGCTTGTGCTGTCCCGACTCGGCGGTAATCAGTCGATAAACATCCGCGAAACATGAGGGATTCCAAGTGCAGTGCAACAGTTCCCTAACTGCGCTCCACAAAAACTTTGCAAGAGGGCACACAAAGAAAATATGATTCATGTCCTCTCTCTCCTCACATAAGGCACATCTGCTGTTTGAGGGGCCCCTTCTCCTGGCAATATTATCATTGGAGGGCAAGCATTTTCTGGCCAGTTGCCACAGAAATAGTCTGATCTTCAGGGAAATGGAGATCCCCCAGATCTCGCTATAATGCTTCCTAGGGGTGTCGTCGCAAAGTTTGTTATAAAGAGACCTAACCGAGAATTTCCCGGACGGTTCCAAGACCCAGGAGATGGCGTCCTATTCTGGCGGTGGAATGAACTCCGGGAGCTCTCTCCGGAGAGAGTTCCATTCTGCGGTCTCAGCCGGCCCAAGTGACCGACGAAGAGGAATGTGCCAATCCCCCTCCCGGTGAGCCTGAGCCACCGAGGACTCTGGTAGCGCTAAAATGGCAAAGATGGCTGGGAATCTATCCCTTAGGGCCCCGACCCCGTCCACACCAATTGACCCACAGTCTCGTGGATTTACCATTTCGCACGTGGTGTCTTGCCCCAGGCATAGAAGGTTCTTAACTTTATGAAGTGCCATCCAGAACTGAGAACCTCCCCCGTGTGAGTCTACCTGGATGTCTTTGGACCTCAGATATTTGGCCCTGAGGATGTCCGCCCATAGGCCGGACTCCCCTGTCATGATCTTCCAAATCCATTTTGCCATAAGGCAACGATTCATGAGTTTGGTATCCATGATACCTAAGCCCCCCAAGGCCTTGGGTTTACACACTGCGTCCCAGCGTACCCAGTGGTATTTACGTTTCTTCCCGTTAGCTTCCCAAAAGAAACGGGAGCGGTGTCCATCCATCATTCGGTGAACCCATCCCCTAGAAGGCATACCGCCATCACGTGGAGAGGAAGGCTGGACATACACGCATTAGTGAGCGTTAGCCTCGCTGATGCACCTAAAATGCATCTACTTTTCCAAACACTTTGCTTCATAATTTGTTCCGGAATCTTCCCATATTTGAATAAAACTGTTGAATCTGACGCTGTTTTTAGCAAAGTCTCCTTTCTGGCTATTTTTGCAGGAAATTAAATCGGGGAAAAATACCACGTCAATATTTATGGAAAAGGAGGACATTGGGCAAAGGATGGACACGAGGGAGCGCTCGAGGGCCAAAAGAGGGGGCCCCACGCGGCCCCTGTACCTGGCCGCGTGGGCCCACCCCAATTGGGCCTTGGCGCCGCCTCTCCTTCGGCTTTTCGCGTACCCCCTCATATATACGAAAAAGTGGGTGCCCTAAGAGGAGAGGTGTTTCCGCGAAACACACCGCCGCCACCACCACGATCTTCGTTTTCGGAGACAGATTGATCCAGGATTTCTCCCCCGGTGGAGGGATCCGGAGACCGCCTTCACCGCCATCTTCACCGCCTTCATCTCCATCGACCATGAGCTCCCTCTCCATCACCATGTGTGAGTAGTCCGCTGTAGGCATGTAAGGTGGATGGGGATTGGATGAGATCGATCATGTAATGATACCCGTTGTTCGAGATCTTAGGGGTTTATCTTGAGGATATTTTTGTATTGTGTTGATGCACTTATGCTATACTTAATGCTTGTTACTAGGGCCCGAGTGGCATGATTTCAGTACTGAACTTATTTTGCTTCATCATATAATTGAGTTTGGTATTTATCTGCAAAGTGTATCACCTGCTATTATGTTGAACCTGCGAACCCTAAAAGTGACATATAGGGAAAACAAGGGGGAGATGTTTTAGTTTGAGGATTCTATGTGTTCATGAATTGTTAATGCCTTGTTCCGGGCTATTCGAAAGGGTAGACCTTAATTACCTGTAGTTCCAAGTTGGCCCCGGTGAAATGGGCAGGTAGGACAATAGATGTTGTGCAAATTCTCTTGGTTAGTACGCACAACTAATTATGGAACACATACCTACATATATCGGAGTTAGATATAAGTTCCATTGCTATTTATATCTTATTATATGATCAATCTTATTCATGCAACACCCCGCTATCACCTCATGCCTACGTTTTAAATCTCTGAGTTACACTTTCACTTTTCCGGTGAAAACTGAGAAACCCTTGTTCACTACTGTTGTTCTATTTGCTACTTGAATCATACTACTGCCATCACTATCATTGTTGCAAGTTTATTGATATACAGGTGTGGTTGAGAGTGACGCCTCAATTGCCAAAGTCTTATTGGTATTCTTGTGTTCCCATCGTGTCGAACTATAAATTTGGGTAATACTTCCCAACGAAGATTTCAACGATCCTCTATACTTGTGGGCATCACTCGCTACCGATGACATCAGTTTGCCCATCCAAGGGTCCGCCCGTTTAGCAACCTTGCCGTGAGGTGGCTCCAGGCCCCGGCCGTCAAAACACGGTTGCTAATGGGAAGTCCCAGATAGGTGAACAGGAAGGTGCCCTATTTGCAATTAAGAAAATGGGCAACCCTCGACTGCTCCTTAGTAACTAGCCCCCAAAACTAGTACCTCACTCTTGTGGAAGTTGATCCTGAGACCCGACATGCTCTCAAAGCATAACAGGATGAACTTAAGATAGGCAATCACCAGATCATCCCGCTCGATCATGATGATCGTGTCATCTGCATATTGCAGATGGGATACCCCCCGGGTATCAAGTGGGGCACAACACCCTTGATGTGCCCCGTCCTCTTGGCCGCATCTAAAATTGCCGCCAAGGCTACGGCTACAAAGTCAAAAAGCAGGGGGGACAGGGGGTCACCCTGCCGAACCCCTACCATTACGGAAGAAATTCCCCATTTCTCTATTAATGGTGATGGCAGTATGCCCCCCCCCCCCCCCGAGACCAGACTAAGGGCCCTATGGACACAACCTGGATCAAAGCCAACTCTAACGAGTACCTCCCCCAAGAAGCTCCAGTTGACTCGATCGTATGCTTTCCCAAAGTCCAGTTTCAAGAACACTCCCCCAATTTTCTTGGAACAGGACTCATGGATGATCTCCTGAAGGGAGACAACGCCCTCATGTAAGAGACGTCCCTTGATGAACGCGGATTGAGTGTAACTGATAGTGCGGTGTGCAATCAGGCTAAGTCTAAGCGCAAACGCCTTGGCTACAAACTTAAAAATGACATTGATAAGTGCAATCAGTCTAAACTGGCGAATGTCCTCGGCGACTTGAACTTTTGGGATGAGCGTCAACACCCCAAAGTTCAGACGAGCAATGTCCACTCTCCCTAGAGCGAAGTCGTTCGTAATGGACAGGATGACTGGGCGGAGGGTCTTCCAAAATCGCTTAAAAAAGCAAACTGGTAGGCCATCCGGGCCCGGGGCCGTGTCCACCTTCATGCTGGCTAGGACAATGTCCATTTCCTTCTCAGTGAAGGTAAGCATGAGATTGTTATTCTCCTCCTCCGTGACACGCGGACGCGTATCCAAGAGGGATGGGGCAATGTGGAAAGCAGGGGGTTCCCAGGTGCACCCATGAGATACCGGTAGAAATCATAGATATGTGCCTGGAGCGCAGTCGACTCCACGGTGACCCCCTGGTCATTCACCAGTTTGGTGATGGCACATTTTCTTCTCCTACCTTTGGCCATGGCGTTGAAATACGCAGTGTTGGCATCCCCCTTAAGGGTCCAGTTAAGTCTGCTGCGTTGTCTCCAGTACTCCTCCTCCACCTTTGCGAGGTGACATATCTGGCTCTCCAGATGATATCGAAGGGCCCACCCCTCATCATCTAGGCCCGTGGCATCTGCACGTGTATCCAACGACCGAATCTGTGCCATGATGTCCTCTTTCAGGTCTCTCTCCGCATGACCCAGGTTGGCACCCCAACCCTTAAGGAATTGCCGGAGGCCACCAGAAAGGTGCCGCCAGATAGTGATAGAGTCATGTGCCTCCCCCTGAGAGTCGACACTTCCCTCCATTTGGATTCAACCAGGTCCCCAAACTCCGGTCTGTCCAGCCAGCTCTTTTCGAAAAAGAAGCGAGAGCTCCTTTTCTTGAAGTCTTCACCAGAGCTGAGGATCAAGGCCACGTGCTCCGACCCCACAATGGGCTCTGCAACCAACGTGTAGAGAGGGAACAAGGTTTCCCAATATGCGGACATAAGTACTCGGTCCAAGACGCATCTGACCAGGTTCAACTGTCTGTTAGTCCAGGTATAACGGCCCCCACTCCTGCGGACCTCTCGCAACGCTAGGTTAGCAATGCAATCATTAAACCTATGGACCCGAGGCCAGTTTATGTTCGTATTGCTTTTGTCCGCCGCCCCTCGTATCAGATTGAAATCACCTCCAATCACGAGCGGGGTGGGAGCAAGCCGTCACCGCAGCCGCCAGTTCCCCCAAGAACTCTGGAGAACGACGATGATCAGCCGTTCCGTAGACCACGAAAAGGGACCAGGTCTGGGTGGAATCCAACTAGAAAACATCCACCCGGATGAAGAAGGAGCTCCAGGCTCGCACTTCAAACATGTCCTCATTGACACCCAGCAACATTCCCCCAGAATGGCCACAGGTCGGGACACAGTGCCAGGCAAATCGCCCTCGTGGGTCGATACTGAGGAGCTCTGCAGGGGTGAAAAAAGGCCTTGGTGGTCTCTTGTAGCCCTACAAAGTCAAGTTGTTCACGGGAGATCAATTCTCGAATTAAGGTTCGTCGTCCCGGACGACCAAACCTCGGATGTTGTGAAAGTCGGCCCGCATCTAAGCGGCCTTCTTCCTCTGTCCGCGACGGGAACCCTGGGTAGTACGCCCACCCCGTGCCGTGGGTGTAGCGGTGGTAAGGTCGTGCACACCAGGGTGAGGCGCCGTACCCTCCTCTCCAAGTGTCATCGTGGTATCTACCACGTTACACTGGGGAGGGAATTCTCCCACTGCCGCAAGCTCAGCCTGTTCCTTTCAGAACGCTGCCAGGGCTAGTGAGGCTTGAGCCTCCTCCTTGGCCATGGCCGTGGCCGCGCCCAGCTCGCCCTCGCCGTCACCTTCACCATGGCCGTGGCTAGCTCGCCATCGCCGCCGCCTTGACTATGGCCGTGGCCCGTGGCCGCGCCCAGACGCCGCCTTCGCCATGGCCGTGGCCGCGCCCAGCTCGAGGCCGTCGCGGCGCTCCTGCGGCGGCCACGCCCCTAGCTAGCCCTGGATCCATTTGGCCACCAGGTCGCAGACGTCGACGCGGACACGCCGGACTCGCCGCTGCTCGACCGCCTCGGGCCGTGCGACGGAGACGGATCCTTGCAGTGCTTGCGCTCCAGGCCACCCGGTTCGCTTGCGGCCTCGCACTCAAGATGCGGGTGGTAGACGAGCTCTGCAAAACGTGCCGTCGGTGATGGTCACCATGAGAACGGGCAGGGAAAGTCCCCGTGAAGTCCTGAATGTTAGCCTGGATGAGCACGCGGCGCAGCGCACGCCATGGGCAGTGTCCAAGCTATCTGTCTTCCCAATCTCTCTCACACTCAACAATCCAATTAACATATTACGTACACACGTAACTGCACAGTACTAGTTAACTTGGTAGGTAATTCTATCGTCTGCTTGCACGCACAGAACCACTATATAGCAGGTGGATTTCTTGCTGGCCCAAGAGCGCTCCGCAGTTCATAGTCCCGGCAGCTGTTGCCCAAGGCACTGGCGGCGGAAACCAGCAGCACTGGTGGGCCTACGGCTGGCAGCGGAGGAGGCCGCAAGAAGTGTGGGGATTTGGGACGGCTTCGTCATCGATCTGAGCCATCTAGAACAGTGTCTCACGTATTAATTCCTCTTGATTTTGTGTTGGAGAAGAAGATGATATGCCACGTATGGATCTGTCGTGTGGACCCAAGTCAACAACCCAGGTTTGACCTGCCACATCAGTGAAATTCTAAATTCAATGGGCTTAAGGTTTAAAATAGACCGGGATTCTAAAATTCGGTGTGCCGATTTCAGGAATTGTAAGTTTAGGATTCGATTTAGCTAAGCTCTACAAGTTTAAGGTTTAATTTGAACTTTTTCCATCTTTATTCTACGCCCTTTTTCTACGATGACATGTGATTTTCCCATCACTCACTATTGCTTGGAGAGCAGAACAGTAAAAAAGCATCAATCCATGTTGCGGCCTGTCGTGTTGCCACGCTTCAGGCCATCACCCTTTTCCATTCTCTTCAGGGAATCAATTAGGAGTACATCTCAATCTCATTAAATAGCCAGCTAATAATACATACACCTCTGATCGAGGAGCTCTAATTGATTCTGAAAAGTACAGCACGTACGTAGTACGTGGTAGCGCGACGATCAGTGTTAGGCAAGAGTGACAGCAGACTTGCGCTTGACTCAAGCGTCGCGCGCGGCCCTGACCATCGGGCAGTTCATACTCGCCTCGAGAGTCGGCCGAGGTTACGTGCACACCTACTGTGTACCCGTGCATGGAATGAATCACCAACCCTTACTTAATTAATTTTGGGATTGAAGAAACGGGAATTGATTTAACAAGTAAACACGCCACCACCTACGTACTACTAGCTGCTGGGCGCTAATCAAGTACCGCCCCTAATTAGATGCAACTGAATGTAAACAGGACCTGCTTTACTTTACTTTGGTCCTCGGCACAAAGGACGTACTGTACTAGGACTTGGCCTGGCCCCTAACTAAAACAAAACAAAAGGGTCACGCAATCGATCGACTCGCTTTTTTTATTGTTTGAAAAAGAAAAGAGGTTAGGGTTTGCTAGTTTGTTAGATCTTTGTGGTGGAGTGCGGCTGATGCCGACGCCGCCGTTGCGAATAATTTGCTTCGGATCTCCGTCTCGCCGCCGTGCAGCGACGGCAAGGAGATGTGGTGCTAGGATGTCTGGCGAGGTCGTCGGCGCGGCAGGGACCTTGCTTTGGACTTTTGTTCCTCCTTCTCGTCCGCGTCTCGGCGCCGTCGTCTCCAGCGTCGTCGGGAAGAAGGGGGAAGTTGTGCAGGAGCTTCGGACGCTGATCTGTTGCGGCTGGCGGTGGGCTGGAGGATGCCGTGGTATGAAACAACAGATGCCTAGGGGTAGGCTTAAGTTTGGGGCCGATGGACGCTAGAGGATTCGGGGAGGGATAGCGCGTTGAGGAACGCACACGGAAGACACAAAGTTGAACACGAGGATTTACCCTGCTTCGGGGCTCTCGTGAGAGATAACACCCCTACTGCAGCATCTAGCCTATTCTGTGTATTTTCCCTCTGTATATGATCTGTACAAAGGCTCCTCGAGCTATATGTCTGAGTATCTATAAGCATGAGCAAGGCATCACTAAGCTCTCATGGAGAAGAGAGCTAGGAGAGAGCTACAGGGGAAAATGAGCCCGTGGGGCTGAGGAGAGCGCTCCCCTGGTGCTCTTTATATAGGGAGAGCCCAGGGGACAAGGGATGACCCGCAGAACACTGTACACGATTTGACTACTGGGATCTAATCAACACTATACATGCGTCACGGTGCGCACCGTTGCCTACGTCATGTAGTTGTACTCTTGTCACCTCACTGGCACTACAGCCATGCCTGTGTGTCATCATCTTTGTCTTGTTCCTGCTTGGTCACCTGGTGGCTGTACCACGTACGAGCTGGGGGCGTCCCAGTACCTGGTTGTACTGGATGCCTGGGGCTGGATGCCGGATGTTGGACGTGGAGTGTTGGAGAAGAAGCAGTAGCCGACGTAGAGGTAGCGCTCCTGGTGGTTGATGCCGAGGTATGGAGATATGCTGGCCCCACCGAGTTGGTGCAGACGTCAGTCCAACCGAGCTGGAGATCTCGCACCAGCGAGCTGAAGATACGGCGAGGAGTATCTCGGCCTGCTGGGAGTCTCGGCCTGCCCAAGGCTGCACACTCGGCCCAAACCGAGGCTAGAGGAAAAGGCCCGTCGAACTGATGAGCGGCCTCGGCCCACTGGGAATCTCGGCCTGCCCGAGGTACCCAGACCTCGGTTAGCCAACATCGGCCCACCAGAGGGATGTCGATCGAGGCGCGGCCGGGATGCGGAGATGGGGCACCGGGGTCGGCCAGCCTGAGGGATATCGATCGAAGCGCAGGGCCGGCTGGGGCGAGGCCATGACGGGAAGCCGGCGAGGCAGGAGCTCGCGAGGCCAGGGCGGAGATGGCCGCCGGCGGCAGCGCCGTGGCCGAGGCGGCCGGAGGAGGTCAAGGCAGAGCTCGTCGGGCACGGACCGGGGCGGATCTCGCCGGGCGCGGGCCGAGGCGGAGCTCGAACGGGGCCGGCCCGAGGGAGTAGCTCGGGGCAGCTGACGGGCGCAGGAGATGCTCTCGGGCGGAGCAGACACAGGTGCCGGCAGGCGCGCTGGAGGCGACGGCTCGCCGAGATGAGGAGGCCTCGGTTCTTCCGGGATGTGCAAGTGTCGGTCCATACGAGGCCTGGATATCCCGGCCCATCCGAGGTTATGGGCATCTCGGCCCATCCGAGATCTGGGACACCTCGTTTTTACCGAGTTAGAGGCAAAGTCGGCCCAGCAGGTGACATCTCGGCCCGGACCGTGCCAAACTCGGCCCAGGCTGCTTCTTTAGCCTTTTCTTTTATCTTTTATCTGTTTAATCTCTGTCTCTCTTCTCTATTAACTCCATAAAACCGTTAAACTTGGGGTACCCGGGGTTACATCCCCGACATTGTCCCTGTTTTAAAAAAATCGCATAAATCGAGAAAAAAAAATATAGAAAAACTGGGGGAATCTTCCCTTTACTGCACTAGTTTGAAGGAAAATCATAAACTTGCAATACCATAATATTTGACAGCCTAGTCTTGTATGGAAATTGATGACTTTAAAGCCAAATGACCAAGATCATGGCCATATCCATGACTAGCTTCTTACTACGATTACCAAATTCGGCTCAAACAAAAAAAAATATAAAATTATCAGAAATATATCATTTAAAAGTACTAACCTCAACGTTTTGAAAAAACGTATATGAGACATTGACTTCAAAGAGTAGGACCCTAATATCGCCGGAGGTACGTAGCGAGGGACACACTACTCCAAAATCGTGAACTCTCGAGTAAAAAAGGGCAAGAAAAATATGAATAGATCTGTAATTCATGGCTAAGATTTTTAAAAAGATGGGAATAAAGTAGCAAGTCCTATATGTGATTTAAAAGAGATGGGGTCACATAGAACTGCATAATCTAGCTATAAATTCATAGTCTACGCTGATGGAGTTTACTCCAACACGCATGTCAGAAGTAAAACCCAAATTAAATGACGAAAAATTCTCATAAATTAGAAGATTCCACCAATATCATATTTTAACTACCATAATATCTATGATAGTTAAAGAATGATATGATTTAGATTTCCAGGTCTTCCACGGTATCTATGAAACACAAATTTATTTCATGATCATATTCAAGACGCTAAAGACGATGCCCTCGCAATATATATGGTTACTACAGAACCATGTTAATTCTCATCATATAAAATAAATTATCAAACCATTCAAATGATTTTAGACATATTTAGGCATTGCCCTCGCATATACAAATGATTTTAGACATATTCAGACATTGCCCTCGCCAACAAAAATGATTTCAGACATATTCAGACATTGCCCTCACCAATAAAAATGATCTTATTTATATTCAGACACTGCCCTCGCATTTGCGAGGGCCACAATGCTAGTTTGGAAAAAACAAATAGGGAAAAGCGTCCCGCCGCCACCGTCCGCCATCGGGTTCCTACTCAGTCTAGCTCCTCCCGTCCTCCGTTGCTTCTCTTTGCTCCTCCTCCCCTCTAGCACTTGCTCTACCACCGCGTCTCTCCCATGTTGCCGCTATTGAGCTCTCTGACCTGCAATCTCTGTTGTCCTCGGTTACTCTTGTTTTGAGTGCTTCAAACGCAAGGCTCTCAAAACTTTACAGCATGCCTCTAACCACTAAATCAGCGTATTCGACAGCTTTTAAACTTTTGCAGGATGTTCCCTTCGCAACTCAATTTCCTTTTCTTTTGCCCCGGAATTATAGAAAGAACACTAAACGTAGTCTACCATTATTCTGGGCAGTTGTAGAGAAAAGGTCATAAAATTCACCTCTTGCCTATGAATGGTCAGACGGACAATTTTGTCCCTGTTTTAAAAAAATCACATAAATCGAGAAAAAAATATAGAAAAACTGGGGGAACCTTCCCTTTAGTGCACTATTTTGAAGGAAAATCATAAACTTGCAATACCATAATATTTGACTGCCTAGTCTTGTATGGAAATTGATGACTTTAAAGCCAAATGACCAAGGTCATGGCCATATCCATGACTAGCTTCTTACTATGATGACCAAATTCGGCACAAACATGAGCACTAACATTGTAAACAACATTGCCAAAGCAAAATTCCAACATTTTTTGAATTTGTATTTTTTATTTTTGCTGCCAAAATCCCTATTTATTGTGAAGTAGGTAACACAAATAAGATTGCAAATCATCCGCTCACACTTTTCACACAAATTATATCAAATGGGAGGCATAACCTCTGAATATCTAAATTTAGAGATTTTTAACTATATATATAGTTATACAAAACTTTTATACTTTTTTAAATATTAATCATATTGTCATTTTAAGAAATATATGTTAGTTAGAACCTTAATCATACAATATAATTTTAAATGGTTTTTTATTATAAATTTCAATGTATATCACTTAAAATATATCTGAGTTGCGCAAAAAGTTTGTTTTCCTTGTTTAGATATTACCCTTTACGAAATACAAAACCATCATAAATGTGGGAAAAAAGAGAAAATACAATCATGTGTATTATTGTGTGAATATTCATCCCTATTTCAAATATTATTAAACATGTTGGTAGAGAGTCCAAAGTATGCAACAAAACAAATATCATAATAAAGGGGTGTAGTGTATGGTTATGCAACTTATTTTTTTGGAAAATTCTAGAGTTTAAGTTGAATAGTTGGCATGACCATTTTTCCATAATCAAATTTGTCTTATATGTCACAATGGATCCAGTAATAGATAATACTCCATACTTGTTACTGAAGTAGCATTGGGTAGGTAGACTTATAGGAAGCAAAGGGTAGGTAGACTTCTATGGAACAAAGTTTCTCTTGTCGTACGTGATAATGCTAGCTGTTAGCCGTCAGGCGTCAGTCTTGCGACTAGCTTTCCCCGAGCTAGCTTAGCTCTACGTAATCATGCCTACCCGGACCCGTAAATCACAACGTGACAACTGTTGCTAGACAGGAATGGATGCTCCACATTAAGCAAGTACCATGGTGTCCCCTCCCCCAGTTTCATCTCATCTTTTTCTCATGAAGTTTCAGCTCCTCTTTCTTTCACATTAATTGTACCCTCTTTTCCGATACTTTTGGCGTGGTCGATCGCCTCGCAGCCATGCATTGCCGATGCATGGGTGGTAGCATCTGCATGTAGGCCTTAATTTGGTGCTGGCTCCACGTCCTAGTGTCCGTCGCCCCTTCAATTATTCACCTTGTCTCCGAATGTACTAGGTTACCATGCGGCCCATGCCATCAAATATCCTTTCGGCCTTTTTCGGCAGGCTTGTTTTGGGGTGTTTTGTGGTGTATATTACCTAGTGTTTTGGGTGAATACACTCCTTACACCCAAAACACCCCAATCCCTCCCAATCCCTTCTCCACCAAAGCACCCCACCAAATCTAATTGTTTGGTACAAGTGTTTTGCAGACAAGTGTTTCAGCAGCAATTAAAAATGTGATCTTTTTTATATAACCAGAGCACATAAAAACTGATCTATTTCCACAGGATTTGAACACACACAAAACTGATCTTTTTGAACATCACGTGAGCACACAGTTCAGCACAACATCGGAAATAACACAGGCAGGTTTTAAACACACACAAACTGATATGTTCTCAGCAGGTTTCAACAGTCATATATAATCTGACGCATCATCGCAGCGTTATAGGAACAAAAACGATCAACAACATCTCATGCAGGTTTCAACGGTCCTATAAATCTCAGGTTTATCACAGGAACAACATCGCTAAAATTATTTGCTCAAATCATCTCACGCATTGTCACAGGATCAAATCATCTCACACATCGTCACAGGAACAAATCACAGAAACAAGGTTGCAGGAGCAAGATCAGGAACTTGAAAGCTTTCATGTGAGGAACCTGGCACAATGTAGACATTTTAGACAGCATGTTAAAGCACTGGAGAGAAACAGAGCAAGTGATATGCAAGAACTAATAAATGATTCATGACACTGCTGCATAGTGTCACGGACGACTACATAATTAAAAGGTTCAGAATACAATCTTTAACACTGCTGCATAGTCCAAAGCTCGAGAATAATAACAAGCTAGCCAAGCGTTCAGGATGCATATAGCATAACTCAACTGAATTGAGGACAACAGACCATGCAAAAACATTTTATGGTTCAAGACTTGAAGTGAAAGCAAGGTAGCAGCTCCAATTCAAATGATCATATATGTTGAGACATGCCTATGTGGAGCAACAGCATGTTGTATCTAAATTCATGTTCATGTTCTTAAGAAAGAACAACTAGCACGGTTGTAATTTTTCTACTCACCACGAAATTAGCTATACATAAGTATATAAATAAGATGAAACATAAATGTTGGAGCAACAGCATGTTGTATCTAAGCAAAAGAATGAAACATAAATGTTTTTGTGAAATTTCGTGAGACTGAACAGAAACATATAAAGCAGCTTGTACAGAAATAAACATATAAAATAGCTTACCTTAAGGTAGCTTGGCTATCTGGACACGAAGCCACTCGATCGCTGTTCCATCATTATCCGCAACAAGGTTGACAAACATCTCACGGTTGTCTGTATTTCTGAAAACCTCCAAGGCCGGGATCTTGTCGCCAGCTGTGACACCATCTAGTTTCTTCAAGTCGTCCATGCATCTGCTGATTGTAAAGGCTTGTGCAGATTCTTTTTCAGCTTCTTTTTCTTTGATATTAACTAGGCTTTCCATGACTTGCACCATTCCACCTCCAGCTCCACTCCTTTGACTGTTCTTTGGGCATATAGCATCCGGTGCTACTTTGTGCGTATGCAGGGACGTTTGCAAAGATATGAAATGCAGGTTTTAAAACAAGTAGTAACTGCTTGCACAATGACATTATACATCAATGCTGAGAATCTTAAAATCGAATGATGGTAAAAACATATACATGTTTGAGAGCTACACGAAAAAGGTAGGATGTTCAGGTTGTGAAATATGTACAGATTGGGTGCTGCTAATTTGATTAAATAAAGGCTGCAAACAGAAAGAGCTAACTGAACCAAACTATTCCTAGTAATCCACCCAGCTCTGCTCCTCTATCAATCAAGAACTCACGGACTGATGATACAGACGTCTGCAACAAGCAAGCAAATGTGGCACTGCCCATTACCTCACTACGACAAAGACAAATCAACAAGGAACCAAACGAACTGCCTTGCTCGTGTACAGGCTGAAACGCACACGGGCTGCTCCTCCTCTGACGGACGGGATCAAGAAACCACGAATGGCATCTGAATCGAGGCATGAAACCCTAGAAACGCCCATGAAAAGCTAGGCGATAATTTGGACGGAATCGAGAGAGGATGGGACGAGGCGTAATACATACCTTATAGAAGTCGGCGTCGGCGGCAGCGGCGAAGAAGGAGAGCTGCGGCGGCGGGAAAGTTGGCGGCGGCGAGAAAATGGTCCGCGTCACGAGGGAGGGAGGCGCCGGGAGCGGTGGGAGGGCGGAAGGCTTCGCCGTCGGGGGAGGGAGGCTTCGGCGCCGGCGACGACGGACGGGACGAGCGGCGGAGGCGGGGACGAGCGGCGGCGGTGAGGACGAGCGATGGAGGCGATGGAGGACGAGCGATGGCCAGAGACACGCCAGAAACGCGAGTCACCCCTCGCGTCTCCATTACACTCGAACCCTACGGGTTTCGCCCGGCCCAGCCCGACCAAACCCGGCCTGCCGAACAACGCTGGAGTGTTTTGTGGTGTATTCAGATGGGCCGGGAAATTATACCGGAATACCGGGCCAAACTCGCCTGCCGAACAAGGCCTTCAGAGTTTCAGGCGGGCGGTGCCGGTGGGTGGGACGTTCTTGTCCCGTCTCGCTACATGTTACACGTGCATGCATAGACACAAGTATCTCCTTCCCAAATACGACTATCGCATATACTACCAGTGTGGCACCAGGTCCTCGGTCCATCTGGGCGCTAGGCACATGCTTGAGCATTTCACTCTCCGGGCAGAGCTGCGTGAGCCCCGTCGATCGGCGATATCTCGGTAAATGGACCCGTAGTTTAGGGCATCTCTAGCCGTCCCCCCCAGGGCCGATTTTAGCGCCGTTTTGGCCTCGGAGCGCCGTTTTTCGCCCAGTCGGCCCCCCAGGAGCCCAAAAAGCGCCGGATCGGCGGAAACTAGCGCCGGCGTTCCCAGGCCAAACCCAGCCCACCGGGTTCGGCTTGGGGGAGAAAAGCGCGCGTGGGCCAGCGCTGTCGGCGTGATAGCGCATATCCCACCCCCACGCCGTGTTCTTTCCCCATCTCTCGCGTCGCCGCGATGTCACCGCCGGTACCACCCCTCCCCACCTCCGCCGCATACAGCTAGCTAGGAAGCCGCCATCTCGCCCAATCCTCCGCCGCCGGCCGCCCCTCCTCCCCCCGCCGTCGTCTCGCCGCAAAGAAGGCCCTCGGGGAAGGCTCGCCTCCACCTTGCCTACTTGGTGTTCGGCGTTTTGGCCGGCCGAGCCATGGACTCCGACGACGAGGAGCTGCTCGCCGAACTGCTCGACGAGGAAGCCCAGGCCGACATCGACGATGAAGAGCACCTGCTCGTCCTCGCCTGCCTTGCCGGCCTGCTCGACAAGGTGAAGCCGTGGCGTGGTGGCTCAAAGCCCGGCCGCCGCAAGAGCAAGCCGAGGCAGCGCTACGAAGGCTACTGCATCCTCTACTCCGACTACTTCGCCGAGAACCCCACGCAGGACGAGGCTGTGTTCCGGCGCCGTTTCAGGATGAAACGACAACTCTTCCTCGACATCATGCATGCCATCCGGGAGTTCGACACCTACTTCAAGCTGAAAACGGATTGCACTGGCACGGTAGGGTTTACCTCAATTCAGAAGTGCACGGTGGCGATGAGATTGCTTGCATATGGTGCTCCCGCTGACGCTCAGGATGACTATCTGCGCATGTCCGAGTCTTGCGCCATTGAAAGCTTGAACAGGTACTGCAGGGCAGTGGTGGCAGTGTTTGGGCCAAAGTACTTGCGATCGCCCAATGCGGATGACACTGCCCGGATCCTGGCCACCAATGAAGCAAGAGGCTTCCCAGAGATGCTTGGAAGCATCGACTGCATGCATTGGGCATGGAAGAACTGTCCATTTGAATGGCAGGGTATGTACAAAGGCCACAAAGGAGAGTGCAGTGTGATTCTTGAGGCCGTGGCTACACATGATCTATGGATTTGGCATTCCTTCTTTGGTATGCCAGGAACTCACAACGACATCAATGTGTTGCAGTGCTCGAATGTCTTCGCCAAGCTTGTTGAAGGTCATGCCCCTCCAGTGAACTATGAGATCAATGGCCACCAGTACACAAAGGGCTACTACCTTGCAGATGGCATCTACCCGAAGTGGTCAACATTTGTGAAGAGCATCTCCAACCCTGTGCCAGGAAGCGCGAAAGCTTGGTTTTCCAAGTGCCAGGAGGCTTGCAGGAAGGATGTTGAGCGGGCATTTGGTGCGCTGCAGTCTCGATTCGCTGTTGTCCGGTACCCAGCTCTGACTTGGTCCAAGGCCAACATGTCTGAGGTGATAAACTGTTGTGTGATCTTGCACAACATGATCATTGAGAGCGAGCGGGATGAGCCGGTGGCTGACACTGAGTACTACAGGCAGGATCCTCTTACAGATGTGGATCACCAGGTGCCGGCAACATGGGCAAACTTCATGACTATGCGTCAGGAGATTCGAGACTCGACGGTGCATACACAGCTGCAGAATGATCTGGTGGAGCACCTGTGGAGGCGCAAAGGCAATGGCCATGCCGACGCCTAGTTTGTTCTATTTGCTTGCATTGTTGAACTATTTGTCTATTGATTTATATGTTGAACTATTTGTGTGTGGATTTGTATGTTGAACTATTTGTATGCCGAAAGTTGGCCGAAACTTGACCGAAAGTGTTGATTTGTATGTTGAAAACTTGGCCGAAAATTGGTCGGCTGGGGGCGTCCTGGGTTCGGCGACTGGGAAAAAGCCGAACCCAGGACGTCGAATTGCGCCGGTGCTCCCCAAGGCCGTCCAAAAAGGCGCCGTTTTTCGGCCTGGGTGCCGAATGGCTGGAGATGCCCTTACCGCGACGGCGATGGCCTAATTGTCTCTCTGCTAATTTGCTTCCCTTCTTCGATCGAGATGTACTACCGGCCGTTTGTCATGATCTATCAGACTATCGCTATGTATAAGTATCAATACAGCAGTACTGTACTTTAGTCTACGATTGAGTCGTCGTATGAATAACACCAAATTAATTATTTTTTTTGACACTAACACCAAATTAATATATACGGCTCCTAGTCGTCGTAGCAGTTGGGCCGGCCTTCGTACGTAGTGCATGCATCCATGCAGCGCGCGTGCATGCCATGGCGGCGTTGAGTTGCTCGACTGCGACCTGCCGCGCGCGGACGTATATACCCGGCCCGTAGCTCATATTCTACGTGCCGCCCAACACCTGTCCGGCTAATCACATTGTTTTCATGCATGGTGAATAGTTAAGTTCATCTGCCGGCTCTGCTCTGTCTTCTGGTTAAAATTAAGGAAACTGCCCTTGGATAACATACTTATTATCTGGCGCCCTGCTTCAATGTACAAACTTTGTCGTCTACTTTACTTATCCCTAAATGTACACCGCGCGTACACGCGGATGCTTAACCCAAGTGGGCATACACGAGCAGGGTCAATCATTTGAACAGTTGTTTAATTCTAGCGTACATATGTTAGCTGTTATTAGGAGTTAAGAACCTCAAGCTACAGGGCTTGGCACTCAGGGTTCGTTGGGCTTGGCTGCAGAGAACGGACATGTTGCGGCCATGACAGGGGCTAGCAATGATCAAGGACCCCAAGACCTTAGATGTTTTCCAGAGTCTAGCCTGCATCAAGGTGGGTAAGGGCAATGAGGTGTTCTTCTGAAAAGACAAGTGGATACAAGGCCAAACAGCGATGAACATGGCGCCGGCCATCGTTGCCATGGTCAGTACCACTAGTAGAAACAGGAGCTTCAGATCGGCCTATTTGTACCGTTGGACAGGAACCGGGACTAATGGGGGTATTAGTCCCGGTTCCAGAGGCGAGAAGGCCGGCCGGAAGCAGTCCCGGTTCGTGCGGGGCCTTTAGTCCCGGTTGGTATTACCAACCGAAACTAAAGATGGAGCTTTAGTCCCGGTTGGAGACACCAACCCGGACTAAAGCCGTTGGCATACCTTTATTTTTTCTATTTTTCATTTAAAATGGAATAATTCATATCTTCAAATCTGTAAATACAAATTTAACAAATAAAATGTCTAAATCGATTAGAAAAACAAGATGAATCCAAATTTAACAATTATATCATATTTTGCATCACAAGAACTCATTTAAATAGAAGAAATTAATTTTGAAAAATCAGCATAAACTCATTTAACTAGGCGAAATTAGGTAGAAATCAAGAAAATTCCTAATACTTGAGGATTATTCATAAAATATGGATTACTCTTTGTGAAATTATATGGGTGCCATTTTTCACCATATCTTTATTAGAGGTTTTGTTTACTTTATTTGATTGTTTTCAAAAAGCGGTTAAAATGGCCACCATGACTCTTATAGAAGAGGTCAAATTTTGTAAAACTATCGATATTCTTGTGATATACTCCGGTGTGTGACCGGATTTACCGGTTTCACTTTCTCTCTAGTAAGTAGGTGGACTTATAGCTGAAAATTCCCACTTCGGGCGAAACAGAGGGAATCTTTACAAGATTTGGGTGGATCTTGGTTTTGGATATTCCTATGTTCTTACCTAACACAACCAAGCAAAAAAGTCCACTGACCTACCCCCTTTCGACTCCGTTCAAAGGGGTATACGAGAACTTTGACTTTTTCCAGCGGGTTTAGGGTTTCACCGAAGCGGGGCTCCGGAGCGTCAGAAACCCCACCAAAACCTAGCTGGTTCCATACCATATGTAAATAAGTGTGTTGGGTGTTGTACATGTCCAAGATCCTACTCTGGTGTGTGACCGGCTTCACCGGCTTCACTTTCTCTCTAGTAAGTTGGTGGACTTATAGCTGAAAATTTCCACTTCGGGCGAAACGGAGGGAATCTTTACAAAAGTTGGGTGGATCTTGGTTTTGGATGTTCCTATGTCCTAACCTAACACAATCAAGCAAAAAAAGTCCAGTGGTCTACCCCCTTTCGACTCCGTTCAAAGGGGTATACGGGAACTTTGACTTTTTTCCAGCGGGCCTAGGCTAGTATCGGAGATCCCACCAAAACCTAGTTGGTTCCATACCATATGTATATAAATGTGTTGGGTGTTGTGCATGTCCAAGATCGTACTCCGGTGTGTGACCGGATTTACCGGCTTCACTTTCTCTCTAGTAAGTTGGTGGACTTATAGCTGAAAATTCCCACTTCGGGCGAAACAGAGGGAATCTACAAGAGTTGGGTGGATCTTGATTTTGGATGTTGCTATGTCCTAACCTAACACAACCAAGCAAAAAAGTTCACTGGCCTACCTACTTTCGACTCTGTTCAAAGGGGTATATGGGGAACTTTGACTTTTTGCCAACGGGTCTAGGCTTTCACCGAAGCGTGGCTCCGGAGCATCGAAAACCCCACCAAAACCTAGTTGGTTCCATACCATATGTATATAAGTATGTTGGGTGTTGTACATGTCCAAGATACTACTCCGGTGTGTGACCGGCTTCACCGGCTTCACTTTCTCTATAGTAAGTTGGTGGACTTACAGCTGAAAATTCCCACTTCGGGCGAAACGGAGGGAATCTTTGCAAAAGTTGGGTAGATCTTGGTTTTGGATATTCCTATGCCCTAACCTAACACAACCAAGCAAAAACAGTCCACTGGCCTGCCCCCTTTCGACTCCGTTCAAAGGGTATACGGGAATTTTTACTTTTTTCCAGCGGGTCTATGCTTTCACCGAAGCGGGGCTGCGAAGCATCGGAAACCCCACCAAAATCTAACTGGTTCCATACCATATGTATATAAGTGTGTTGGGTGTTGTACATGTCCAAGATCCTACTCCGGTGTGTGACCGGCTTCATGGGCTTCACTTTTCTCTAGAAAGTTGGTGGACTTATAGCTGAAAATTTCCACTTTTGGCGAAACGGAGGGAATCTTTGCAAGAGTTGGGTGGATCTTGGTTTTAAATGTTCCTATGTCCTAACCTAACATAACCAAGCAAAAAAGTCCACTGGCCTGCCCCCTTTCGACTCCGTTCAAGGGGTATATGGAAAAGTTTGACTTTTTTCCAACGAGTCTAGACTTTCACCGAAGCGGGGCTCCGGATCATCGGAAACCCCACCAAAACCTATCTAGTTCCATACCATATGTATATAAGTGTGTTGGGTGTTGTACATGTCCAAGATCCTATTCCGGTGTGTGACCGGCTTCACGGGTTTCACTTTCTCTCTAATAAGTTGGTGAACTTATAGCTGAAAATTCTCACTTCGGGCGAAACAGAGGGAATCTTTGCAAGAGTTGGGTGGATCTTGGTTTTGTATGTTCCTATGTCCTAACATAACACAACCATGCTAAAGGATACCTTTTTTTTTTAGGGTTTTTCACTTTATTTGATTTTTTTTAAACGATCAAAATGGCCAACATGACTATTCACCGAAAGAGGTCAAATTTTCTAACTATCGATGTTAGTCCCGCGCACAGCTTCGCCCACATGGGGGGTCTTTAGTCCCAGTTCGTGGGCAACCGGGACTAAAGGGTGGGGGATTTTAGTCTCGATTTAGCAGTTCCGGTTGCACAACCGGGACTAAAGGCCCTCTGAAACCAGGACTGTTGCCCCGTTTTCTACTAGTGAGGAACAAAAACAGAAGAACAGGTGAGGAGGGACTTCTGGAGCATAACTGGCTTAAGGATGTGCAGGGTGAGATGACCCAAGAAGCAGCGGCTCAATGTCTCAAACTATGGCTAGCCACAGCCGCTCTGCAGCGCGACGCCCAAGCTGAGGATTCCTTTAAGTGGCCCTACTCTAAACTTGGATCGTATTCCGTGAAGGACACTTACAGAAGGCTTTGCTTGGGCCGGGAGGAGTTCAAAGCCAGCTCATGGATCTGGAGATCAAAAGCACCACTCAAGTGCCGAATTTTCGCTTGGTTAGCCATCCAGTACAGGTTATGGACCTTTGACCGTAGGCAAAGGCACAATCTGCAGGACCATACTTCGGCGTGTTTTGTCTGCCTACAGGAAGAGGATACGGTAGATCACCTGCTACTGCAATGCGTCTGCGCAAGGGAAGTTTGGTTCCGTTGCGCCAATGAGTTGGGTATTCCCGTGCCAACCCCAAATCCTGACGATAAATTGGAGCATTGGTCTTATATTTCGATACGGAGGGAGTACTACGATGTCCCCTCTCTCAATTTCTCATGAAGTTTCAGGCCTCTTTTCTTCCTCTCTCTCTCCGTCTCTTTGAGTACTTTTGGCGTGGTCGATCGGCTCGCAGCCATGCAATCCGATGCATGGATGGTAGCATCTGCACGTAGGCCTTTGGTGCTGGCTCCACGTCCTAGTGTCCGTCGCCCCTTTAATTATTCACCTTGGTTATTCTCTCTCTAGGTTAGGTTGCCATGCCATCAAATATCCTCATCGGTGGGTGGGACGTTCTTGTCCCGTCTCGCGGCTCTACGTGTTACACGTGCATGCATAGACACACGTACTCCCTCCGTTCTAAAATACTTATATTCTATTTGTTCAAATTCAGATTTATCTAGACATATTTTTGTGTATAGGTACATCTAAATTTGGACAAATAGAAGACAAATATTTTGGAAAAGAGAGAGTATCTCCTTTCCAAAAACGACTGTCGCATGTCGATTACTAGCTGCTGCTACTACTATACCCATGCTTGAGCATTTCACTCTCCGGGTTGTTGCGTGAGCCCATCAGCGATCTTTCGGTAAAAGGACCCGTAAAACTTACCGCGACGGCGATGGGCTAATTGTGTCGATCTGTTTCCGTGCATCGATAGAGATATCGACCGTTTATCATGAGCTATCAATCAGCATGTCGCTATGTACAAGTATCGATACAGTACTTTAGTCTACGATTGAGTCGTCGATCGTATGAATAATACCAAACTACTCCATACGTTCTAAAATACTTGTCTTTCATTTGTCCAAATTTGGATGTACCTATACACAAAAACATGTCTAGGTACATCCGAATTTGGACAAATGGAAGATAAGTATTTTAGAACGGAGGGAGTAATATATACGGCTCGTAATCGTCGACTCGTCGTAGCAGTTGGGCCGGCCTTCGTACGTAGCGCATGCATCCATGCAGCGCGCGTGCATGCCGGCCATGGCGACGTTGAGTTGCTGGACTGCGACACCTGCCGCGCACGAACGTACATATCCGGACCGTAGCCGATATTCTACGTGCCGCCCAACACCTGCCCGGCTAATCACATTGTTTTATGCACAGTGACTAGTTAAGTTCATCATCCGGCTCTGTGTTCTGGTTAAAATTAAGGGACCTGCCCTGGATAACATACTTAAGGCGGCTCTCAAACTACAAACTTTGTCGTTTCGTTTACTTCTTATCCCTATATGTTCATGCGGATTATTAACTGAAGTGGGCATACACTGTCAATCATTTGAACAGTTGATTAATTATAGCGTACATATGTTAGTTGTCGAACCAGGTGCTAACCAAACTTGATAAGGTTCCGGTTGTTAAGGGCACCTCCAACGGCAAACCTCAAACAGATACCGAAATGTGTCCGATTCGGTGCGTCTGGAGCGGATCGCGTGCAGGTTTTGGACCATTGTCCGTTTGGGGTGTGGGTGCTCCCAATGGTCAGCCACATTTGTTAAAGTTAAGGAACCTGCCCGCCCTAACCCATGGATATACTTATATGGCGACCTTCAGACTACAAACTCTGTCATTTAATTTAGTTTACTTACTCCTGTATCTACACCATACACGCGGATGCTTAACCAAAGTGGGCACACACGAGCGACCAGGTCAATCATTTGAACAGTTGATTAATGCTAGCGTACATATGTTTGTATAATCAGGTGCTAACCAAACCTGATAGGTCAATCATCTGAAAATGATCGCGTCAGAAAGCAGACAACGATATATGTCTCTGCATGAGCACTGCTTCGTCGATCGTCGTCGATCAATCGAACTGTCTGGCCCCTACATAATCGATCGGATCGTAGCTAGCTCACCGCGTGTCTTTTCCTTCTGGAAGTACCGATCGAATTAAAAGGATCGAAATGTTGGTTGTCGATAGCCATCAGCGTAGGAGTAACAATCACTGGCCCGGCCGGGTGAAACAGCCACCGCGCATGGCACATGGGAGACAATTTTGTATCAAGGTGCATGATGGCACATTTTGGCGTCGACATGGCAACAGCAGGAGGCGACCACGACCAGTGACAGTGATAAATTGTCTTTGTCAATTTTAGCATTCTGGCCTTATTCACGGATCGACTAGGTGAAGACGTGAATGTTACAAGCCGAACAAATGGGCAAAAAGGTGAACACGCTATTGAAATATAATTGCCCTGATAAGAGTGATAGTGATGCATGCACAAATTAAGAAAATAATGTGAGGGTGTGAATATTCGATTAAAATTACATACATCTTATATTGGAATAACTTTTTGTGTGTGTTGGGAGCTTCGTGAAGTGTAACTATGAAATTGAAAAGAAATTTAGCCCCACTTATTTCCTAAATGGTAATATCTTTGGCGCAGGAGGAAGGGGTGATCCATATCATTTTGACTTGTTAGCATGTAGCTAGGCTGGTTCGAATACAGAGTGGTTCCTTCTCGTGATTCCTCAGTCAACGAATTGTTCGACTATGATAGTGATGTTTTGATGGCTGCTGCTCTTCTCATACATGACCATAAGGAGAAATAGCGGTCGAAGATTTAAGAGCATCTCCACCGGCACCCCCACAAATATGTGTCCGGCACACTCCAATTGTACTCCCTTTGGGGGTGCCGGACACATGTCCGCTCGAAATTTGGAGGCCGCCCATAGCGGCACCCTCCTAAATTGACCCCCAATTTTTTTGCATTTAGACAAACACCTTATGGGCATCAGCTACGACGGCAGAGCACCCGCGTTTTAATTTGCGGAGATGGGAATGGATGCCCCTCGAGATTACAACACAAGTTCAAATTCGAAATACAAAGTTTAAATACGAATTCAAGTTTAAACCATGACCTACCAAACAGCCGGCGGCTGAGTCGCTTTGATGGTCCACAGGTGGTGCATGAGATCATCGTGCAGCTGCTTATGCATTGTTCCATCACGAATTTCCCGATGTATGGCAAGGAATTCTGCATACTGCGTCGGCACGCCCGGATGTGGATGGGTCATAGGCCCCTGGAAATCAAACACGAATTTCTCGATGTATGGCAAGGAATTCTGCATACTGTGTCGGCAAAGTAATCTTGGTACAAGAGCATGTGCCCAGTTGCTCTGTTGCGTTCCTTGTTGGCCCTCCGCCCCTTCTCTGATCCTCCAAACTTCGGCGCCGCGTCTTCCTCGATCGCGACATGTACAAGTGCGGCCATGACCATCTCATTCTCCTCGATGTCGGTCGCAAGGGCGGCATCCTCATTCATCATTTCAAAAAACATGACCTCGTCGTCGCTGTCCATGGCCTATTGGACGAAAGAAAGCAATGGAACAAAGCCACAAATGAAGAATCAACCATATGAGCCTACGAACGAATGGTCGAACAGGTTGCGGGCGGGGTGGGAGGAAAGAAGAGGCGTACCCTAGCTACGCCGGCGCTGGACTGGTCGCAGACAGGCGGGGAACGACGGCACGTGTGTCTGCGTTGCCGCTCCGGCTAGGTGTCCGAGGTGCGAAGCAAGCAGGCGGCGATGAGAGTGGCGGCGATGGTTCAAATCGCCGGCGAGAGGAAAAGAGAAGGAGGGTGGGGAGCGAATGATTCAGGTCACGCCGGGGCTGTGTCTATGACGGGAGGGCCAGCCCTGTCAGACGCATGGAGGCCCTCTTGGGGGTGCCGGACATGTTTTTGCTCGAGGCGACCCTTTGGGGGGTGCCGCTGCTGGCGTTTTTGGCCGTCCGGACCCCCAATGGGCCTTTGGGGGGTCATTTGGAGGCCCCCGGTGGAGATGCTCTAAGAGCATCTCCACCGGCACCCCCCAAATATGTGTCCGGCACACTCCAATTGTCCTACCTTTGGGGGGTGCCGGACACATGTCCGCTCGAAATTTGGAGGCCGCCCACAGCGGCACCCTCCAAAATTGACCGCCCAAATTTTTTGCATTTAGACAAACACCTTATGGGCATCAGCTACGACGGCAGAGCACCCGCGTCTGGTCTCGGCACACAGTCGCGGTCGTGGTCATGGAGTCTCGGACGAGATCGATGGCCTCGGCAAGCAGCCGCTTGCATTTAGGCAAACACTTGCTTCAGGAGGCAGAGCACACACATGTATGATCAGTTTTCAGAACAGAAACAGAAGCAGATTTGACACCGTAACAAGCTTGGAGGCTTGGAGCAGCTCGTTTCTTTGCTTCCTCTGCTTGAACTGAAGTACGTCCAGCTTCTCCGCTTGAAGTAGTTCCCTAGCTGAACCTACACCTGAACCCGACGAGGATGCAGCTCCCGCTGCTCGACGAGAATGCCCACGACGCAGCCCACCCCGCCCCGTTGCGCGTGCACCATCTGCATGCCCGGCCGCTCGTCTTGTGTCTCCTTTATTGCGTTTTAGCTCGAGTCCATTCGGTTCTGGAAGTAGTCGATGACGGTGCACCTCCAGGACATGACCGCTTGGCTTGGAGAAGCGCAGGCTGACGGGGACGACGACACCGCGCGTCCGGCTGTAGAAGGAAGACAACCTTGTCGAGGATGATTCCTCGCGTTCTAGCTCGAATCCTTCCGGTTCCCTACATATTCAACCCCCGAGAGGGCCTTCAAACTTGGAGGCCTGTTTGGGGGTGCCGGACATGATTTTGCTCGGGATGACCCTTTGGGGGTGTCGTTGGATACGTTTTTTTGCCGTCCGGACTCCCAATGGGCCTTTGGGGGTCATTTGGAGGGTGCCGGTGGAGATGCTCTAAGGGCTCGGTAAAGGGATTAACAGAGAAACCGAGCATGTCCAAGGAGACCACTTGCATCGTACAAAGCCACTAACACCTTCACCATTTTTTCTGACGACGCTTCGGGATCTCGGACACTCTTGGATGCGACACTATCAAACGGATTGAAACAGACACATTGGATTTCCCAACCGAGTCACCCTATAAAAATGGCGTAATTATATCTGGAGGTGCCAAAAACTAATATCTGAGGAAGCGACCTGTTAAGAAAATCAGATGGTCTAAAACGACACACATCAGCGCTGGAAATATTGTAAAGACGCCCATGACAAGAGGACTCGACATTTATTCCCGCACCCCTGCGTGTCACTGGGGCAACATGCACCGCGCCGGGGCCATGCAGGCATGCACCCTATCCCCATGGGCGCATAGCTAGCAACGGGCGCTACTCCTGCCATGCCATCCCATGTACCATGAGCAGGCATAGTGATGGAACGGCAGCTAGCCGGCCATCAGCTGCGTGTTTTGCTTGGTTCGCAGATGGCACTTTTTTTTTTTGCGAGGTACATCCAGAGGTTATAGCAAGTAGACAGAAAGGACCTTCAGAAAGATTAAAATTACACGCAAGTCCTCCTGCGTCGATGTCGCCGTCGAAGAGGCCGTGGTGAAGACGCGCCGCCGCCGCTGCTTCCTGGAAACTCTGGAACGGAAGCAGTCCCCCGGCGGACGGGAAATCTTCAAGCCTCGGGCCCCGGAGGGCCACCACCCATCTTCAGCAGCAGCACCGCTTGCACCACCACCGTCAGCACCGAGATCGTCAACCCAGACCCGCCGCCACGCGGGATCCAGGACAGGGAAAGCGCTCCCAGCAGATCCGGAGATCCCAGGGAGCGAAGGTAGCAGGAACATCACCGCGGAGCTCCATCGAGCTCCACCGTCGGAGGGAGCACGCACCTGCACCAAAAACGCCGCCGGTGACCCAACCTCCTCCATTGCGCCGCCGGAAGCCGAGCCCTCAAACCCTACCCTATCTACAACCGTGAGACGGAGATCCCCCGCCCTCCCGCCGCCGGAGCGGCCGACGGAGGACGGGGGATCCGGCGGATCGACGGTGCGGAGGTGGATCTGCGAGCGGGGGAAAAAATCGCCTCTCTCAAACAGTAGCGGGAGAGAGGAGACGTCCAGAGTCGTCTATGCAGATGGCACATCCATCTTCAATAATTGGAACACCAAGATATATTCACCCTGCACAAAACAACAACACGTCCGTGCGTCACGCGTTACTACTGTATGTAACATCCCAAAATTGCAACCCAGCTTTATTAGTCAAAAATGTGGGTCAACAAAAACTTTTGTGTGTTTGTTTGATTATGGTTGTTTGATTTGTTGTTCGCTCTAAATAAAAAAAATTGAAGAAAAGAAAAAAATAAAAGAAGTGCCAAAAACCCTAAAATAATGTGACAAGTGTCACCCTAAATCTCCAAGTGAGAATTCAAGTTTTCTTCCAAACAAAAATTCAGTGGAGAAATCTTGATCCCTCTCATTATATCCCTAATATTTTTCCCCTCTCTATTTCAAATTATAATCAAAATTCCATTTTCAAAATTTCCAAATGTTTCTTTAACTTTGGAAATCATCAAGATCACCAAGCTACACTTCCAAAATAAATTATCCAGTGGTGCCACCAACCTTGGAAAAATATTTGGAAGCAAGTTATGAAAAGAAAATTCAAAATTTCAAACTTGGTTTTGGTTCGGGAGTTTGAACGAACACATGGTGGTCACCACCGTGTTCATCTCCAAACCGAAAATCAACTTCCAAATTCGAGCTCGATTTTGAGCAATCGAGCTGTCCAGTAGCCTCCACTCCCTCACCTCACCTCACTCACTCGAAGCATTGCGTTGGAAGCAAGCCAGTTGACCCAGAGGAGGCAGGCCGCTTGCGCCACGCCATTGCCGTCCTTGCCGAGCTCCAATCAGTCGATTGGATGGATCCCTGCGTCCATTGCTTGCTCCACACCTCTCCCTCACTCCCCTCAGTCATCAGAGCAAGAGGGAGACGTGCTCGTTGATCCAGAGCTGGTGTGTGGGCGACGCCACGCCACTGCCGGCCATGGCGCGCTGCCGCACGGGTCACCTCCGTGGAGGGGGACGACGCGACCGTGAGGCGACGCTGCGCTGCGTCCACCGCACCGCACCCCACCCTCTGCTCCTGCTCGACGAGACCAAGCCGCCGCAGACGCCCCCTAGCGTGCACACCGTCCATGCCGTACACGCCGCTCGCCGTGGCGGATCGCGCACGGCATCGTTGCACGCCGCGCCACCCTTGTCTCCCCCTGCCCAACTGACCACCCCTGCAGCACCCCCTAGCTCCAAGCTACCTCCTAGACGCCTCCAGCCGGACCCCGCACCCCTCCTACCCCCTCTGCACCTCCGCGCCATTGATGGCCGTGAGGGAAGCTCCCTATAAAAGCCACCCCGCACCACCCCTTCTTCCCACACATCGCCACCACCTCTCCCTCACACCCCTCACTCCAGTGCATCGCCAGGAGGGCGAGCATTGCATCCCAGCCGCCGCGCACCAGCACGGCAGTGCGCTGCCGCGTCGAGGAAGAGGCCGACCACGGCCAGGTCGCGCCCCTCTTCCCCTGATCTCTCTCTGGCCCCTGCTCGCACCACCATTACTCCCTTGCTCACCCGCCGCATTTTGCCGGTGTTTCTTGCACAGCAGCGTCGCGGAGGACTCGCCGGAGTTAGCGCACGGCCGCGGAGGAGAAGCTGAGCACGCCGACGTCGATTGGAGCCGTCCCAGCACGCGCAACTTGTCCCAGAAGCTTCCCCACTCCCTCCGCCGTCGAATCCGAACATCTCCGCTACCTCCCGAGCCCTCAGGTGAGCTGTCCGTGCTCGCCACCATCGCCGGCGCGACGGCGCCGCCCGTTTTTGGTCGTCGCCGTTCGCGACCGCTGTGAGCCGTTGGATCTGGATCCAACGGTAGCATACCGCTTCGTTTCGTTAAGACGCCGACAAGCGGGACCCACCCGTCAGCGTTTTAAACATTATCCACACGCGGGAAATGTTCCACTGAGTCACTGACCACCCGACCCCACATGTCATAGTTTTCAACATTATCCAGAGGAGATGATTTTCCTAATTCTTTTTCTCTGGATAATTCAGTACTGGACCTAGTTTAGAAATTCATTATCTCGAGTTCTAGGAATCCAAATAAATCAAACTCAACTGTTCTGGAAAGCCTATAAAATTCTTCAACTCACCAAAGTGGTCTCTTTCCATTTAAATAAATAATAAAATTATATTAATAAAAATGCTCCAGAAGGTTTAAACACTAAACCATTTGTTTCTGGAGTTATATAAATCCAAATGACTTGAAACCAATTTTGGTAGCTTTGTATCAGGATCCTTTAGCTCCCCAAATTTTGGTAGAATTAATTGAGTAGTGTAAACTCCTTAGCCTTTGGTTGAACTTCAGTGCACCCTTCTGCACTAAACCAATTAGTGTGATTTAATAGTAGGTCCAATTAAACTAAAACCAATTTTGTTAGGTCACATACAACCAAGGTTAGTTATCCCTAAAAGGATTTAATTTTTGGAGCAACCTAATTTGTTTGGTAGCTAAAACTTGATTAAAAACCTTCTGAACTAAAACCAATGTGTAGGAGTTTGGTAACTCCAAATGACCCCAATCCAATTGGGTGGTCTTCTACACATCAGTAGCTATCCATAGAACTTTAGTTTGAAATTTTGTGACCAACATAGATTAAATTGTGAATTAATTGGTGTACACTAGTTTCTGCCTTAGTTTGAAAATAATTAAATAAAAGTTAATTCAATTAAATTGAAACCCCCTTGTGTTGCTTGTTGTGTGCAGTAGCTGTTTATAGCATTTGTGATTGTAATGTGATGATGATGCTTGAGTTAGTGTAGTGATTGTTTGTTTTGCTTGTTTAACGTTTAGACGATACCGTTGACGGATTTATCGAAGAAGGAGGTTTCGTTGAACCCGAAGATCAGGACCAGTACCACTGTGTTGAACAAGGCAAGCTACTTCACTGAGCTTGCATTTATATACATCTATTTTAGTCTCAAGAGTTATTCCAAGGAATCAATGATTTTGGAAAAATCCCTTTTGCAAAATACCTGAAAACCATTTTGCCACCTTATGTAGAAGTATAAAGTAGTTATTTAAAACTATAAGTTGGGAAAAACAATGTTTTTCAAAACTCCTTTGAAGGTACTTGGATGAAGGTGAAATGCCGAAAGGTCGGTGTTAAGTTAGAGAATGATGGTGCTGTTTTGGAAAAATGCACATTGTGTCCTAACACTATGGCGACCAACCAATAACCGGTGCGACCACATTTACCCACATATGGGCAAGGGCGTAGTCATATAATTTGCTCGTGTTAGTACTGGATGCCTCAATAACGAGGATAACCTCGTTCCATGAGGGGATGGTCTGAGGACCTACCCCCTGACCTGGGTCCTCTTCATGAAGTCTACCGGAAGCCGGTATGAACGTGTCGGAGGAAGAGGATTGAAGGGCTCCCTTGGGTCCGCCGGACAGAACTACGAGTCCTCACACTTAGTTTCTGAGGATTTAAGTGTCGATGGAAAGTGTCGTAGAGGCAGGGTCCTATACTAGCATGAGCAAAGGACAGGCTATGGCCGGGAACTCAACTTCGCATACCTCTGGTATGGCGGGACGTGGCTGACACGATGAGTGACCGGATGGGTGTGGGAAAAGCGTGCTACCTCTGCAGAGGGTAAAACTATTCGAATAGCCGAGTCCTCGGATATGGACAGTTGGGAGGCTGTCTTAAGACCATGTGCAAGTTTTATAAAATATTGAGTTTGAAAGGAAAATGAAGTGGAAAAGGTTGCATACCTGTACCAATGAGTTGGTACGAGGTTGTGATGGGTTTGGGAACCATGATTGGAATGTGGTTGGATACCGGAGAGTTTCGGAGAAACAGCTAAAATGATGTCTTCTTAAAGGATAGTTGTAAAAAATTTCTTCTTACCCCTTTTCAGGAAAGGCTTTCTTTAAGATATTTCAAAGCTAAGATAAAGTTTTCAAACTAAAACTAGTGCTTACTCTAGTTGGGGTAGTTTGCGAGTACATTCAAATGTACTCATATTGGTTTCGTCCCTGGCTATTGTCTTAGCCAGATTTCGAGGAGACCTGCGTTGAGGAGGAGTTTGGCGACGCCTATGCGAACTAAGATCTTCATAAGTCAGCTGCCTGTCGGGTGTTGTTAGGATGGATTAGCCCTACTACCGTAGCTTCCGCTGAATAAAGAGGATTTGGCCCTTGAAGGCACCTATGTATAATTAGGCCAGTATGGCCATGTGTGTAAGACTTTAAACTCGGTATTGTATGGATGTAAACTTTGATATTCAGTTCGGATTATGTGCAACGACAGACTGATCACGTGATCGTTGTGTTAAGCATAATCGGGTATTTCGGACAGCTAGTCCGAGGTCCCCACACTGTACCAGTTGTATACGCTAATACCATACGTACGCTCAGTGCGTTTGGATGTAAACTGGGAGGAGGAGCTTCTCGCCGGTGTATGTGTAAAAAAAAAAAAAAAGCTTCTCGCCGGTGTACAGTGGTGCGACAACCAAGCAGGCAATAAAGAGAGGCAACCAGGCAAGCAAGCGCTGTCGACCATATCCATACTATCCGATCCTCCTCACTGGTCAAAGCCCCCGGCCCAGGCCCCAAGAGTTTGAAGATCGACAGACAATTGAAAACGAGCTAATTTTTTTAATAATACATTTTTTAAAAGAAATTTAACAAATATTATGTGTTTTGCAGCCTAAGCCGATAGGGGCCTGTCGGCCCAGTCTAAGCCGATAGGGTCCTGTCGGCCCAGCTGTGGCCGATAAGTCTCTGAGGGCCAGCCTGCCAGGCTCCGACAGCCCAGTCGGCCCAGTCCAGGCCGATAAGTCCATCGTCGGTCAAAAAAAAAACGCACGCAGCCACCCACCCCACCGATCCCCTTTCTCTCTCCTCTCTTGCGTTTCTCTCCCGCACGCACCACTCCGCCTCGCCGGTGGCCGTCCGCGCCTGGCCGGAGCGTGGGGAAGCGGAGGAGGGCCGGATCGGGGGGCGCGTGGCCGGTGGCCAGAGCTGGGGGAAGGAGGCCGGAGCTGGGGGCACGTGGCCGGCGGCCTCGCCGGTGCCTGCCGCGCCCGTGCTCGAGGACACCGCGGCCGAAGCTGGGGGAAGGAGGGCCGGAGCTGCGGAGGGGCGTGTGGCCGCTGGTGCCTGTCGCGCCCATGCTCGAGGCCGCCGCCGCTGTGCTGGTGCGTGCCCGTGCGTGCTGGCCGCCGTGCTGGTGCGTGCCCGTGCGTGCTGGCCAGCCGTGCCCGTGCGTGCTGGTGCGTGCCCGTGCGTGCTGGCCGGCGTGCTGGTGCATGCTGGTGCGTGCCCGTGCGTGCTGGCCGGCGTGCTGGTGCGTGCTGGCCAGCCGCGCCGTGCTGGTGTGCGCTGGCCGGTGTGCTGGTGCGTGCTGGCTATGCCGGCGTTGCCATGCATCAGTCGGTCAGGCCTAAGCCGATCAGCGCTTATCGGTCAGGCCTAAGCCGACAAGGTGCTCGCCAGTCATCGTCGGCCGGCCGACAAGCTAATAGGCCCAGCCTAAGCCGATTAGTGCCTGTCGGCCTAGGCTAGGCCGAGGCTGTATTATTTGTGCAATTTTAGCAATTTGCATAATATTTGACGAATTTAATAAAAAAATGTATTATTAAAAAAAAATTAGCTGAAAACGAGAGGGGAAAAAACTTATAAACGTAGAGTACACCACGCAGAGTAGAGATTTTTGGCTTTTGAGCTCCGGTGCTCCCTCCGATTTCAAAAAATCGACAATCATATTTGTGTGTTTCAAAAATTCTGAAAAAAAAATCCAGGTGTAACCGATAGCATACCCTACGAACGTACAAAATATTAATTGAAAAACTTTGTATTCTGAGCTACATACAAATAACAAAAGTGTGAATATAAGTATGCATATTTTCAAATCTCCAAGTTTTATCATATTTTGTTAATTTTGTGTAAGTCGGAATGTAAAGCATTTGACTTTGATATTTTACCCACTTGTGGGATATACTATTGGCTGCACTCAGATTTGTTTTCAGATTTTTTTGTAACTCACAAGTATGATTTTCGAATTTCTTAAACTGGAGGGAGCATTGGACCTCGGGGGGCCAAAAGCATTTTCCGATACACACAGGTCTATGTCCTGTGGCTAGCTCAGGCTAACAGGAGACGCGTAGCTGATAGCTGTATCTTGTATAATTATGTTGTCTGGTTTTAAGTTGGGAAATTATGAATTATGTCAAACTGAACTTTCACAATTTCCTTTTCTTTCGCCCCGGAATTATAGAAAAACACTAAAACGTAGTCTACCATTGTTCTAGGCAGTTGTAGAGAAAAGGTCATAAAATTCACCCCTTGCCTGTGAATGGTCACACATACAATTTTGTCCCTGTTTTAAAAAAATCGCACAAATCAAGAAAAAAAAAGAATATAGAAAAACTGGGGGAATCTTCCCTTTAGTGCACTAGTTTGAAGGAAAATAATAAACTTGCAATACCATAATATTTGACAACCTAGTCTTGTATGGAAATTGATGACTTTAAAGCCAAATGACCAAGGACTAGCTTCTTACTACGATGACTAGCTTCTTACTACGATGACCAAATTCGGCTCAAACAAAAAATATGTAAAATTATCAGAAATATATAATTTAAAAGTACTAACCTCAACGTTTTGAAAAAACGTATATGAGACATTGACTTCAAAGACTAGGACCCTAATATCGCCGGAGGTACGTAGCGAGGGACACACTACTCCAAAATCGTGAACTCTCGAGTAAAAAAGGGCAAGAAAAATATGAATAGATCTCTAATTCATGGCTAAGATTTTAAAAAAGATGGGAATAAAGTAGCAAGTCCTATATGTGATTTAAAAGAGATGGGGTCACATAGAACTGCATAATCTAGCTATAAATTCATAGTCTACGCTGATGGAGTTTACTCCAACATGCATGTCAGAAGTAAAACCCAAATTAAATGACGAAAAATTATGCGTTCTCGAGAGTAAAATATATATATGAAAATAGCACTACCTACGGTTAAAAGTAAATGGCCTTCAAGAATATGTGACATGGCATCTTTCTGCATTTAAGAATACCTACTCTCTCATAAATTAGAAGATTCCACCAATATCATATTTTAACTACCATAATATCTATGATAGTTAAAGAATGATATGATTTAGATTTCCAGGTCTTCCACGGTATATATGAAACACAAATTTATTTCATCATCATATTCAAGACGCTAAAGACGATGCCCTCGCAATATATATATAGTTACTACAGAACCATGTTAATTCTCATCATATAAAATAAATTATCAAACCATTCAAATGATTTTAGACATATTTAGGCATTGCCCTCGCATATACAAATGATTTTAGACATATTCAGACATTGCCCTCGCCAACAAAAATGATTTCAGACATATTCAGACATTGCCCTCACCAATAAAAATGATCTTAGTTATATTCAGACACTGCCCTCGCATTTGCGAGGGCCACAATGCTAGTTTGGAAAAAACAAACAGGGAAGAGCGTCCCGCCGCCACCGTCCGCCATTGGGTTCCTACTCAGTCTAGCTCCTCCCGTCCTCCGTTTCTTCTCTTTGCTCCTCCTCCCCTCTAGCACTTGCTCTACCACCGCGTCTCTCCCATGTTGCCGCTATTGAGCTCTCTGACCTGCAATCTCCGTTGTCCTCGGTTAGTCTTGTTTTGAGTGCTTCAAACGTAAGGCTCTCAAAACTTTACAGCATGCCTCTAACCACTAAATCAGCGTATTCGACAGCTTTTGAACTTTTGCAGGATGTTCCCTTCGCAACTCAATTTCCTTTTCTTTCGCCCCGGAATTATAGAAAGAACACTAAAACGTAGTCTACCATTATTCTAGGCAGTTGTAGAGAAAAGGTCATAAAATTCACCCCTTGCCTATGAATGGTCAGACGAACAATTTTGTCCCTGTTTTTAAAAAATCGCATAAATCGAGAAAAAAAGAATATAGAAAAACTGGGGAAACCTTCCCTTTAGTGCACTAGTTTGAAGGAAAATCATAAACTTGCAATACCATAATATTTGACAGCCTAGTCTTGTATGGAAATTGATGACTTTAAAGCCAAATGACCAAGGTCATGGCCATATCCATGACTAGCTTCTTACTACGATGACCAAATTCGGCACAAACATGAGAACTAACATTGTAAACAACATTGCCAAAGCAAAATTCCCACATTTTTTGAATTTGTATTTTTTTATTTTTGCTGCTAAAATCCCTATTTATTGTGAAGTAGGTAGCACAAATAAGATTGCAAATCGTTCGCTCACACTTTTCACACAAATTATATCAAATGGGAGGCATAACCTCTGAATATCTAAATTTAGAGCTTTTTAACTATATATAGTTATACTAAACTTTTATACTTTTTAAAATTTTAATCATACTATCATTTTATGAAATATATGTTAGTTAGAACCTTAATCATACAATATAAATTTAAATGGTTTTTTATTATAAATTTCAATGTATATCACTTCAAATATATCTGAGTTGCGCAAAAAGTTTGTTTTCCTTGTTTAGATATTACCCTTTACGAAATACAAAACCATCATAAATGTGGGAAAAAAGAGAAAATACAATCATGTGTATTATTGTGTGAATATTCATCCCTTTTTCAAATATTATTAAACATGTTGGTAGAGAGTCCAAAGTATGTAACAAAACAAATATCTTAATAAAGGGGTGTAGTGTATGGTTACGCAACTTATTTTTTTTTGGAAAATTCTAGAGTTTAAGTTGAATAGTTGGCATGACCATTTTTCCATAATCAAATTTGTCTTATATGTCACAATGGATCCAGTAATAGATAACACTCCATTCTTGTTACTGAAGTAGCATTGGGTAGGTAGACTTATAGGAAGCAAAGGGTAGGTAGACTTCTATGAAACAAAGTTTCTCTTGTCGTAAGTGATAATGTTAGCTGTTAGCCATCAGGCGTCAGTCTTGCGACTAGCTTTCCCCGAGCTAGCTTAGCTCTACGTAATCATGCCTACCCGGACCCGTAAATCACAACGTGACAAATGTTGCTAGACAGGAATGGATGCTCCACATTAAGCAAGTACCATGGTGTCCCCTCCCTCAGTTTCCTCTCGTCTTTTTCTCATGAAGTTTCAGGAGTAAAATGCAGTAGCAGTCCTGGAAGTCGCTGGCGACGTCCAAAACGGTCCTGGAAGTCACGGAATGCTCCATTTCAGTCCTGGAAGTTGCACACGATGTCCATGGACGGTCCTGGATACGGTATGTGCTGACGTGGCAAGCAGGCGGGTCCACGATGGCGCGGAGCGAGGCCAGGACCCCATGGCAAATTTGCATATCGGCCCCTGCAATCGAAGGGACGAGTCAGTTCCAGTCCACGTCCTCTGCTTTCCCCTGCTTCTCGCCGCGGATGGCGCGGATTTATTTACTCTGGAGGTGATTCATGGAGGATTTTTCGTTGGATCTGGAGGCAACAGGGCATATGTAGATGGTATCAAGGTTTGCTTTGATTACATGGACTGTGATACTTGGTCTGGACTGTGAAGGAATCTGCCCACACAAATGACAGTACTGGCAACATTTATTCAACATCATTTCTTAGTTCAAACACACACATACTATTACATCACGCACTAACACATCCATCAGCGCTTTCTAACAAATACAAAGCACTTGCTGTTCTGCTTCCTACTCTCTCATTCGGTACATCCATCAGTGCCGACACACATGCTTCTTGTTGTTCCTGCTTCCTACTCTTTCATTCAGTGCATATGTCCTCTGCATTGAGCTACTGCCACAATTTGAGCTTGCACATCTTGCCAGTTGTTCTGCAAAAACTTCTCATACTCAGCCTCCCATTTCCCCACGTCACAACCACCGTTTCTCGGCTGAAGCAAATCAAAATCCAAAATCAACCAAAGTTTTAGGGTTAGCAGAAAATTCAGAAATTGACAGAGAAATACAGCATGATTCCTGCACTTGTAGAAATGCCGCATATCACCAGCGGACCTTGCATAAACTGACAATCGTCTATACGTAGTGGCGGACCGATTTTGCAGTACTTGCACATCAACAGCGGGAATCGCCGTCGCAACTCCATGTCCTCCGACGAGCTACCGTCGCCACCCATGAGGAAGGGAGGAACGGAGGAGGAGTCCTTCGCATCTGCCTTTCTTCCTTCTCCGACGTAGCTAACAAGATTCGCCAGTCGCGCCGCTAGCTCACTCGCTCACGCGCACACGGTGGGGAATTTCTCGATCTAGGGTTTGAAGCATAGCTGGTCGGAGAAGACACACTGGACTCGCTCCACGCCGTTGTGGGGGCCAGTTCACTTGCCACATCACCTCCATACGGTACACATACGTAGCCAGGACCGTCCATGGACATCGTGTGCAACTTCCAGGACTGAAATGGAGCATTCCGTGACTTCTAGGACCGTCTTGGACGTCGCCAGCGACTTTCAGGACTGCTACTGCATTTTACTCAAGTTTCAGCTCCTCTTTCTTTCACATTTATTGTACCCTCTTTTCCGAGTACTTTTGGCGTGGTCGATCGCCTCGCAGCCATGCATTGCCCATGCATGGGTGGTAGCATCTGCATGTAGGCCTTACTTTGGTGCTGGCTCCACGTCCTAGTGTCCGTCCCCCTTTAATTATTCACCTTGTCTCCGAGAGAAAATTACAAAAACCTACCACATTTGGGGTTTTGACAACGAGTCAGTATCATTTTTGGTGATTTTTTCAAATCAGTACCAATCGTGGGGCTAATGACAACAGATTGGACAAATTTTGTTCTAACCGCAGTTTGACAGCAACCCTGACCAGTGGGACCCATCCGTCAGGGCTGAGTTGGCAGCACAGTTGGAGGTGAAGCTGACGTGGACATGGGGCCCACATGTCAGCCCCACATGTGCCGCGCCTGCTCTCCGTCGACGGCGGCGCACATGTGCCGCGCCTGCTCTTCGTCGATGGCGGCGCCAAGCGGGAGAACCCGCTGTTCGCCAAGGCCGTGGCGTACGTGTCCTCGCTGCCGGTTGCTGGAGGACGCCGACGCCGACTCCGTGCTCTCCTCCTCCGCGTCGCCTAGGAAGAAGACCAACGGCGGTTTCTCGCTCCGCCTCGGCCCGGGCCACACCGCGCGTGATGCCTTCCAGGGCGCGCGCCTCGCGTGGACCTGCCGCCGCGACGACGCCGACGGGAGCGAGGCCCTCGTGCTGCGCGTGTGCCGGTACGACCGGACCCGCGTGCTGCGGCCGTACCTGCAGCACGTGGAGTCCGTCGCCGACGAGATGGAGCTGCAAAGACGCGAGCTGCGGCAGTACGCGAACGCCGGCGGCGTGGACGCGCGCACGGGCGTGCCGCGGTGGGCGTCGGCGCCGTTCACGCACCCGGCCACGCTCGACACGGTGGCCATGGACCCGGACCTCAAGGCCCGCGTGCGCGCCGACCTCGAGACCTTCGCCAAGGGCCACGCCTACTACCACCAGCTCGGCCGCGTCTGGCGCCAAAGCTACCTCCTGTACGGCCCGGCCGGCACCGGCAAGTCGACCTTTGCGGAGGCCATGGCGCGCTTCCTGAGTTACGACGTGGACATGTCCCGCGCCAGCGACCTGCGCGCGCTGCTCATGCACACCACCCCGCGGTCGCTCATCCTCGCCGAGGACCTCGACAAGTACCTGCTGCAGGGCAGCGGAGACGGCGACGCGGAGGCGAGGGTGCTGAGCTTCATGGACGGCGTGGCGTCGTGCTGCGGCGAGGAGCGCGTGATGGTGCTCACGATGCGCGGGAAGCAGCAGGAGGAGGGCGTGGGTGTGACCACAGCGGTGGTGCGGCCGGGGAGGCTGGACGTGCACATCCGGTTCACGCTCTGCGACTTCGAGGCGTTCAAGGCTCTGGCCAGCAGCTACCTGGGGCTCAAGGACCACAAACTGTACCCGCTGGAAAAAAGGCAAAGTTCCCGTCTACCCCCTTTGAACGGCGTCGAAAGGGGTAGTCCAGTGGACTTTTTTGCTTGGTTGTGTTAGGTTAGGACATAGGTTCATGGAAAACCAACTTTTATCACAAGTTGTCACAAGATAGGGACATAGGTTAGGACATAGCCCAGTGGAGTTTTCAGCTATAAGTCCACACACTTAGTAGAGAGAAAGTGAAGCCGGTGATGGCGGTCACACAACAGAGTAGATTCTTGGACATTTGAAACAACCAACACACTTGTGCACATATGGTATTGAACCATCTAGGTTTTGGTGGGTTTTCGACGGTCCGGGGCCCCGCTTCGGCGAAACCCTAGATCCGCTGGAAAAACCCTAACGTTTTCGTCTACCACCTTGAACGGCGTCGAAAGGGGTTAGGCCAGTGGAGTTTTTTCCTTGGTTGTGTTAGGTTACGACATAGGAACACCCAAAACTAACTTTTATCACAAGTCAACACAAGATTGTCCCCGGTTCGTCCGAAACAAGAGTTTTCACTTCTAAGTGCAGAAACTCGATAGAGAGAAAGTGCAGTCGGTGAAGCCGGTCATGTACTAAAAAGAATGTACATATATATTTAAATGTGTCTAGATACATGTGTGTATGTGAATGTGGAATAAGGCTAAAACATCTTATATTGTGAAACGGAAGGAGTACATGCATATATTCTGTTGCTTGTACGTGACTCTTGTCAAGGAATCGTATACAGTGTACGTGTGGCGTATAAGCTGACATTGACACATAGCACAAGGTCAGACGTTTTAGCGAAATTAACAGCGTGTTACCAGCTTTATCTGTGGAGACAGGTTGGTAGAAGCATCTCCCTCTTCCTCTTCGTTTCCCCATCTTATCTCCTCTTCTCTCTCTTCTCATGGGTGAATGATGCTCTGCTCAGTCCTCACGGGTTCTCACATGAGGGTCTGCGATCGACGGCATAATTGCAGTGGTTATGCTGACACTCCTAATGCATGGCAACGCGTCGATAGTGAAAGTCGCTGCACTTTGGAGTTGGGAGAGCATCATTCGTGTTTGACACTGCGGAAGAATGGTTCTAGACAGTGGCGGAGCCAACGTAAAACCGTTGGGTGCAGATGACACCAACGACTTCCGTTCGGTCGAGTAGATCGTATACATACGTCCGCTGCCTGAACCCAACCAAAAATTACCGCTGAACCCATCTATCCCGATCGCTTCCTCTCAACTGAACAGATGAGAAGGCTTTGGCCCATAATATTATAATCCACTAGCACGTTCTATTAGTCAGCTAATAGCCCACAATCTAAGAAAAGGCTAACAGGCCACACGTAAACAAATTAATCTCTAGTCGATCGTACATGCGCACAGGTCCTGCGTGCCTATTCGCATCAGTAGCCGGCCGCACATTTTGCAGTCTCCGGGCTTCTCCACCGCCGCAACTCCCAACTAAATCGTCTCTACCTGATCGCAACTCCCTAATCGCCCGGACAGCAGCGGCGGCCGGAAGCGCTACATGGGGTAATCCTCTCCGTCTTGTGCGGTTCTAATCTAGCCCTAATGTTTAGATAGCTTTTCTTCTCACCTTTGATTAATCTTAGGTCATGAAACAGTATTTTGGGAAAAATGAATAGATCATCAGATTTAAGGCCACCCTTAGAAGCAAGCAATCAGATGCTCCTAATGCCAGTCTCTTAACCCATGTAGCGAAAGAGACATTGATATAGATGAACTGCCTTATGACCTTGCTAAATTTTAATGGTATATACAAATAAGTATAATTACTTTCCCATTGGTCTATATATCAACTTCTAAAGCTACTACTCATATTGTCGGTTGCCACGGCATCAGTGGAAAGATGTTTTTCAACTATATGGATGTTGTGAAGAAAAAATGCGCAACAAAATGCGTGATCAGTTTATGATTGATTGTCTAATTTGCTAGGTGGAGAAAGACATGTTTATATCATTAGTAACGATGATGTGTTGGATATTTTTATGAAGATGAAAGATCAACTTTGAAATGTGAGTCACTTTACATATTTCTCTTTACAATACTTGTATAAAAGTCATGAAATCAACTTGTTATTTCTGTTCAATTTTGATATAATGTTTTTGTACTACTTTATTTTAATATAAACAAGTAGTTTAGAATTTTAATTACCTGATATGTCTTCCCCTTTAGTTTTTTATAAAACAACTATACATGTTATGATAGTTTGGTTTATTATGATGTTTTTGAGTGATATATGGCCTTGTATTGAGGTGGTATAAGATTTACTATACAACAGTTAGTTCATGACGAAATCTCGAGTGAACCCATCGGCAAAATTTCCTGGCTCCGCCCCTCGTTCTAGAAATGGCGAAATGTGGGATAGAACAGCGTGAGCGATGTCCCCTGCTCTTGGTACTTCTTGACTCTAGTGTTCATTTCTTGCGGAAGTTGGTGGAGTTGCGGCTGAAATTTGAGGGGGCTCGGCAATCGGCATGCATCTTGGATGTCGACACGCTCTCTAGTCCACTCAGTAAGTCAGTATACGTTGGATCTGGCACGAATGAATCACCCCACAGAGACTTTGGTGTCGGATGTCACTCACATTAATGTGTTTTCGTTTTAGATCTTCGTCCGCTTGGATTTTAAAGTTTACATTTTGTGTGTGGATTTCAGGTGTTTTTGTGTGAGTATTGAGCTCATCCGATGTATACATAGTTGTGTCTCATTACAAATAGTCATTCGATCAAGATTCGCACAACCATTTTGTATTTGCACAAATCTTGTGTTTAGATCAGATGGTTGTTACAAGTGGCTTGGCAATAATTATTTCTCAGTTCTGAGCTACATCATGTGTATCACATGGCCTGGCATGAATACACGAATACGCCCCCAAATCAAAACTTATGGAAATGAAACACATCAGGCAAAGTTGTAGCATCAATTATTATTTTTGGAACTTTCCTGGCATCAATTTTACGGTGGCAACCATGTTATGCATTCCGAATAACTAAAACACGTCCATTATCAAAAGAAGCGTACACAAAATAAGAGAAAATAAAGAAACACACTTTTTTAGAGTGAAATGCATCTACAGTCCTCAAAATCACCGGTCATGGACAAAACAGTCCTGCAACTTAGGAGTTGCACCAATACAATCCTGAAAGTTGCGCTGGATGTCCACCTACGGTTCTAAATAGGCATGACTGACATATAGTGTCGATGTGGCACTGAAGTAGGCCCACTGCGCTCCTCAAGGTTGTTCGCGATGCCCAAAACAGTCATGAAACTTAGATGTCTACTTACTTTTTTTAAACAAGGCAATATAAATATCCGCTGCGTATTCACAATATTCACTATACGTCAATCTAAATGAGATTCTTTTGTCATGTCCACATTATCTTATACTACTAGGAACCAGCAGCTATTCATGCATAGATCGTATGTGCATGCTTATTTCCTTGGTAGTTTTAATTTAATATTATTTTCTTATACATCTGCTCATATTATTGATTGATACAAATTAGAAAGTAAGCGCTCATGGTCGATCAGATTTATTTGTAAATAATTCAATATGTGCTTGTTTTCTTGGTAGTTTTAATTTATTTGTAGTAACCTATAGCGTGTACATAAATTCAATTTAAATATGGCAAATATTTAAATTTAGAGTATACGGAATATAGTTTTTTCTCAAAAAATATAAACAATTGAAGCAGAAATTGTCTTAATTTTTATTAGCATTAAACGTGACCATATGTATGTACGTGGGCAAACCGAATCATGTTTTAGGTAGATTAACTATTTGATCTCAACCATTAATATTTCTACCATCAAAGTTGAAATAATGTAGCCTATGTCGTAGCACGTGGGGATTTTTCTGTTACTATTTTAATTATAGAATAGACGGATGGCAAATCTTTTGCCTTGTTTAAACTAAAGCAGGCATCTTGTGTGCACAGTCGTAAATAGAGGATATTAACAAAAACAATTTCGATTTGACAGGCAATCAATTAAAGCTGATTGAATCTTGGAGTGAACGGTCGTTAAACCAGATTTAACGCTCGCATTGCTGTTTTTCATACAAGTTTTGCATTCATGATTGAGCGATTCTCGGAGAGAGCATTATAAATAAGCAGTAAATAATCCAATAACACAATTACCTACTTTAAAAAAAAATTGGACATCTTTAATTTTAGGACTTTTTTGGACATCACTAGTAACTTCGAGGACTACAGGGAGCATGATTCATTGCCATGTCAGCACTACACGCTAGGCATGCTTATTTCGGATCGTATGTGGACATTTAGAGCAATTTCAAAATTGTATTGGTGCAAATTCTGAGTTGTGTGACTGTTTTAGACATGGACGATAACCTTGAGTACTGTACATGCATATTACTCTCAATTTTATTCAGTGGCGGAGCTTGGGCTGGAAGGGTGGGGGGGGGGGGGGGGGGGGGGGGGGGGGGGCAAACGGGCTTCAGAGTGCTGTTGGGCCACTGCTGGGGGGCAGATGGGCTAATTACCACTGATTTTGCACACAAAAGGGCCAAAAAAAAACAGTACGTTTTTAGTAAAATTTTCTTGGGCTGGGGGGCAGCGCCCCCCTGAACTGTGTGTAGCTCCGCCCCTGATTTTATTACTGTACCTAGTTGACTAAAGGCAGATGGTTAGATACTCTAGGACGCTCTCTAAAGATCAAAAAGAGCAGCATCCTCCGTTGCCGGAGGACGGTGCAGCAGTGCAGCTCCTTAGAAAAATTCAGTGCGCGTACCACGTGGCAAGCCAAAACAAAGATGATAATAGGTAGGGTATGGGGCGAGTAGAGCAATATCATACCCATACCCGTCTAGTTAATATGTAAAAATTCTACCCATACCCGTACCCATGGGTATGAAACTTTACCCGTATCCATACCCGACAGATACCCATACCCATTGGGTACCCGACGAGTAGATTAAACAGTAAACAAGTTATTCATAATTTTATATTAATCGATAACACATTTAAAAAACATTTATCTGAACTCAATATGTACATGAAAATTATCTTTACTCAAATTAACAATTGATGATAACTTTAACTCCCACGAGAATGAATGTTGGAGCTCCACCGCTAAGTTCCACATGTTAGTGTAAACGGATAGGGTATGAGTATACCCACTGATACAAGACTATACCCATGCCCTACCCGCGACTTAACGGGTCCGGTACGGGTACTACCTGTCGTGGTGGGATCACGGCAGATGCCATAGGTATGGCTAAGATGGGGCCGAATGGTCGTTTGGGGAATCCGGGGAGGGTTTATGCACTCAAGAAGTGCACAAGCAAGAACGCTCAAGAACACGAACGAGAAACCAAGAAACCAAGTACACAAAGCACACCACGATGTACCCTGCTTCGGGGCCCTCTTGGGAAGGTAACACCCCTACTGCAGCACTATCCTACTTGGTAAATATCTCTTGGTGACACGTACAAGCTGCTCCTCGAGCTAAATGATGATACAATGGTGAGAACTTGAGGTAGAAGATGAAGCTACAAGGGGGAAGAAAGGACTCCGAGCTTCCTGTGCGTGCCTCCGAGGTGTCTCCCTTGTTCGTCCCCTCTCACAGGAGGGGTTGCAGTCCACTATATAGACCAGATGAGTTACCGTTGTGCCCCTCGCTGAACACTGTAGCCATGCCTCTGCTTTGGTCATCATTGTACTCCTGTCAGGGACAAGACATGGCCTGCCCATCCCTGCATTACCACAGTAGAGCTAGGATGTCCCTCTGACTGAGACAGGATGTAGCCTGGCTGAGCTACCTCGTAGCCTTTTCCCCGGATCTTGCGTGGTCAGCGGTCAGAGACGTGCAGCCCCGCCGAACCCGGGGCACGCCTCTGCCAGGCTCTGTGACAGACGCTCCCGTGTCAGGCGGGAAGTGACAGGTGCATTGACTCCTGCCCGACCTACGGCCTCCTGCCTTGTTTAGCTCGGGTCTTGCTCCCGCTCCTTACCTCGGGTCTTGTACTTAAGCTCTGACCAGGTCGGACATTACTTCCTTCAAATAGCTTCTCCTGCACTCACCATACAAATCATAGCACCGAGGTAGTTAGTTCGGCTGATCATAGCTCGGATTATGAACCTCGGCACGTGCCAACGGGATAACTCGGACCCCTCTGGGCCAAGACAGGTCGGCCTTTATATTCTCCAGGTCAAGATGAAGCTCGGACACTCCCGGGCCCAAGCAGGTCGGCCCTTTCCGTACCTCGGCATATCTTTTAACTTCACTTATGCCAGGCCTTGACCCTACCTGGGGGTAGCCCCCCGACATTACTCCCCGAAGCTGGTGCGGTCCTACGACCTCGGATGGAGGGCCGTAGCAGGTTCAAAAATAAACAAGGCACCACTTCTAAATCCGACCTCAAACATAGCTCTGCCGAGGTACTTCCCACAGACCATAATTTAATCCAGGTCGATCTGCAGTCTGAACTTTGAGCTGTTTGACTCAGCACAATCTTGCCTACAGATCTTCCGAGGCACGTGGCGAAGAATCTCTGCCCGGACCCCGAAATCCGGACCTTTGAAAGACAGGTCCTGACCACACGCCGCCTTCGTCAGCCGGACCCACCAAACATTGCACATGCGCACTCAAGTGCTTGACCCACTTGACCGCCCACGACCCCTTGATTCTCGCGCTGACCAGCACAGAAAATCCGGTGCTGGCGGTTGTCGTCATGTGGCCCACGACGTGGCCGATCGTGCGGCCGCAACTTCCGCAAATGCACGCTCGCCCGCACACGATCCCGCGTCTCCCTGGTAACCGCGCAGTAGTGCGCAGTTACCACACGCGGTTATAAATAGGGGCCCAGGGGGAGTTTCTTCTTCTTCCCCACTCGCCCGCTGCTCCGTGCCCTCTGCCTCCAGCGCCGCCGTCGAGCCCTTGCTGGTGACGCGCACCGCGCCTTGCGCCGCCACATCGCCGTTCTGCAGCACCGTTCCGCACCGCCGTCAAGCGCCTCGCCGCACCGGAGTACGCGCACTGCGCCGTGCGCCGTTGACTCGCCGCCGATCCTTCGCGTTCTTCACCGGTGAGTTCCTCGTTTCCCCTCCATTGCCATGACGTGTTCATCTTTCGATGAGCTCGAGGATCTTGACGAACCCGAAGATCCACTCTTGCACTCTTTTAGCAATTTTAGATCTCATCTAGACTTGTTTCAGACGCTCCCGTAGCATTATCCCTTTAGGTTTGCCCCTTGATGAACTCGAACTTATTTCCCTTTTTAGCTCACCGGTACATCTTTGCTAGTATCTCGCAGTGGTAGAAACATGTTTCCCGCCTAAATCCTTTGGCCCGGCTGTCCCGCATGATCCGAGGTATTTACCCCGGCTATCCTGAACTGTCTGAGGTACTTACCCGGTTGAACCTCCCTCTTCTGCAGGAAAGCGTCAACATGTCTTCTGCCTCGATCCCGACGAGGAAGGAGCACCTGGAGAGCGAGGTAGCTGGGAGGGATCCGATGTCACGGAGGTCGACATCAAGTGGCTCCGAGATTCACGGCGGATCCCGGCCAATCTCATCTGCCGAGTTCCGAAGAAAGAAGATATTGAACCCGAGGTGGAATCCGGGGAGCGGGTCGTCTTCCTGGATCACTTCGAACGTGGCTTCGGGCTCCCGGCCGGGAAATTCTTCCGGGATTTCTTGACACCTTTGGGCTACAACCACACCACCTGCCCGCCAATGCCATCCTCCAACTTTCGGCCTACGCAACCTTTTCCGAGGGTTACCTCGGATTATGGCCAAGCATCGAGTCCTGGGCAAGTACTTCCAGCTCAAGAAGCAAAGTGTCCCGAACAAGAAGGTCGTGGACAAGGAGATGACCGCTTGCGGGGCGGCCTCGATTTCACCTCGGCGCCTCTCTGAGTTTCCTCAGATTCAGGGCCTGGACTCTGCCGCAAATGGCAACGCTCCTTCTTCTATGTGAAGAACCCGGGCACCGAAGACCTCATCAACTTGCCGGAGTTCACCATCGGAACCCTGCTGCCCAACTCCACTGGGATTATGAGCCTGCACCCGACGCTCCCGAGGTTCTACTGATCCACCAAACCATGATGTCCCTCCAGGAGAAAAGCTGGGGGCAGATGACATCTTGCACACCATGATCACCCGCCGAGTTAGCCCTTTACAAGCGCGGGCCCATAAGATCTGCCACATGAGCGGCCGCTACGATCCCACTCGGCACAGCACTTTTGAACTTGATGCTCCGAGGTGAAGAGGCGCATCCGGGCCATCGCCAAGACCACCATGCCCGATAAGTGGAAATGGGGTGTCAAGCCCTATGACCGAGATCACCTTCCAGCTCAAGTAAATGTACCTTACCCGACGTGCAATATTGCTCGGTTTCATTTTCACCACGACCTTGTATTGATTCTTGTGTAACTCGGTTTTACCTTTCCACCTCTGCAGAAGTTCACTCGACAGGAAATCAAGGATGGCCCTCTTTCTTCTAAGGAGTGGACTCCCGACCTGCCTATTTCGGCCGCCGCCGAGGCTGAAGATCCGGACAATGAGGATCACCTCCCTATTCCCAAGGCCACCTCGGGTAAGACTCGTGGTTTCACCTCGCACCGCCCATCAGTTCGTTCGTCTATCCAGGACTGGCCCGATGACGACGATGACGATTGCCAAATTATGGAACCTGTCAACGTTATTCCAATTTCATATGCTCCTCCAACATATAAGAACTTTCATCCAGCGTCTGCAGCTTCCCGGAAGCGCTCAGGACCCGGTACCTCGGATGCCGAGGCTTCCAAGACCTCGGAGACTGCGGCGCCCAAAGCCAAGCGTGCCAAGAAGACCTCGGGGAGGCACAAGAAACGAGGCCCCGTGGAGGAAGATGCGTAAGTCACCTTGCTCCTTTTTACCTTTCACGCTGTTCTGAGGTTAAGCTTTTCTCTAACTTAATCTTTTCTTTTTCGTCTAGCCCGGCTCGGAGATCAAACAGAGCCACAGCTCGATACATTCACCACTGCCTCCAGTGGGTGAAGCTCAACAACCGAGGTCGAAGCTAACCTCGGTAGCCCCGCCAGAGCCTCTCCTCCAGAACGGTCCGTTGACCTCAGCAGCCCGGAGAGGACCATCTCCTCCCCGGTGCGCGTTACATCCGCCGAACTCCCACCGCCGAGCTCTGACTCCGGCCTAGGACACTCCGCTCCCCGCCGAGATCGGACTCCTCCGCGTCCTCAGAAGGATGTGGAGACAGATCACGCCAAGACTCCGGCTAAGACCGTGTGGAGCCTCGTCTCTCCCCCAAGTCTCAAGCTGCGCGCAACCAGCAGCAACAGCAGCAGAAGAAGAAACAACAACAACAACTGTAGAAGCAAAAGCTTCAGCAACAGCAGAAAGATTCAGCTCGAGTTGTTGAGCCCCCCAAACAGCCACAGCAAACTCCGATGCCGCCACCGCCACCGGGCCCCAAGGCTGCGAGCACCCAACTAGTGCCGCATGTTCCCGTGCCGAAGTCCACCTTGACCAAGACCGCGCCTTCGAGCTCTCAGGTCGCCACCTCCCGAGCTCTTTTCGCTGCTACCATCCAGCCGAACATCAGCAGCTGGGAGGTCGGGCAACTCCGGACCAAGAGCGGGAATAGCTTGGCTCGGAGAAGCACTACGATATGGACTGGAACTCGGCTGACACTGCCCAGGTCTCCTCTAACCCGACGTCTGAGCATCCATTTGGACCTAGCGCCGTGCTCCAGTCCATCTACCACATGCAGACTGCGGTCCTTGATTGCAGCAAGAAGGCCTCGGTAAGTTTCTTTACGCAATTCTCTTTCTTCCTTTGAAACCAAATGACAAACATACACTATTCCCAGTCCCCGAGATTCGGGTTGAGCATTGACACTCCACCGAGTTAAAATTGCTCGGCTTGAATCTCAAAAACTTGTCATTTCTCCCATGCTGAGTCCCCGAGGCCAACGCCGAGTCCCCGGGACTCAATTGGGCTCGGTGCTAAAAAGACCTCGGATTTCTTCGAACTGATTCTCTATCTTTTCAGGAGTGCAACAATGCTCGGACAAAGATCTTCAAGAACCTCCTGCTGGACCACAACAAGCTGAAGAAGTCTCACCGGACTCTTCTATCCGCAAAGGAGCAGAGCGACAAAGACTATGCCTCCAAGTTGAAGACAGCCGAAGATGAAATAGCTCGGCTGCAACAAGAGCTGAACCGACTAATGAAGCCAAAGCTACTGTGGAGGACGCTATGAAGGTCAGAAACCAGGCCGCCGAACAACAGAAAGAAATTGCCAAGACCCTGGAGATTCGCGCTACCTCGGCCGAAACCGAACTGACCGCTCTCCGAGCTATATCGAAAAGCTGGTTGTCCGAGCTCACTCGGATTAATCACCAAATGGATAGTAAGTTTCCTTTTTCCTTTTCCTTATTTTCCGCCGACCTACACCCCGTGCCACAGTATGCCTTAATTCAGCGACAGCCTTTTTGTCTTCTTCAGAGCACTTCGAGCACTCCAAGGACAAAGCTATCCGAGAAGTTCAAGCAGCTCGGTCAAAGAGGGCTAAGACAGAAACCCTCGGCGAAAGCTGGGATATCCAAGACCACCTTGTTGCCCTTAATGCTCGGATCAGGCCGCTCAGGGCCATTGGAACAAAACTGGTTGATGCTGCCATCGAGGTCCACCGTGCCCTCTGGCCCAAGGTTAAGACTCCCACTTGCATCGACGAGCTCGCCACCAAGCTGAAAGGAGCCGAGGCTAGACTTCGGGAGTGGAGATGCTCATCAGCTCGGGCTGGAGCGGACAAGGCCCTGGTGTTCGTGCTGTCCTGGTATGAATCCGTCGAGATCCACACGGTTACCTCCCTGCGCAAGGGCTCTCCTTGGAACACCACTCCTGCTGGTATTGAGAAACACCAAGCAGTAGCCGACCTCTTCGCCAGTTATGCAGACACCCGGACCTTTGATGAGGGCGCCTCTATTCTGAGGATGAGGAGAGCTCAGACGAGGAAATTGACTTTGATGAGCCTGAGAGCTCCAAGGGCAAGGCCGGCAAAACAACCGAGGTGACCGGAGATTCTGATGATGACTTCAACTTCGACGAACCTCCAAACCCCAAGGGCAAGTCCGGCAAAGCTGTAGCTACCGAGGTGATCTCCCCCACGTGACGGGCACCCCGGCATCCACTCCAACAACCGAGGTTGCTTCCGCGACCGAGGTTGTCCTGCACCCGAGGTTGTTCCTGCGCCCGAGGCTCCTACGCCCGAGGCTCCTGCTTCCGAGGCTCCCACTACCCCACTTCGGCGACCGAGGTCTCTGGTTCCGAGGCCTGAACTTGTCTCAAGCAAAACATTAAATCCCCGGTATGCCGGGTGCAGATGTAATATACACTTAAGTAGTTTGCCTTGCTACCAGTACTATTATCTTGCTATCCGAACCATGCTTTTCTAAAACTTTATGCCGAACCCTTTTGGAACGAGTCCCCGAGTTCACTTTCGTGTTTACTATACTTGGCAATCGAGTCACAAGATTGTTGTTTATAGCATACAGTACTTAGCAAATGTCGAGGTGTGTTTCAAAATCATCCGACATAAACGAAAGGTAAAGACAGGGGTTAGTAAACGACACATGCCGAACTATATTTTGGACCGAGTCCCCGAGTCCATTTTCATGTTTCCCACGTTTTTTCATCTTTGCTCTTGACTACCATTTCGGCGTTCGTCAGTCGAGTCACAAGATTAGTTACCAGCATACATTACTTGAAGTTTGAGACGAGGTTCAAAATAGTTCGGCATATGAACGAAATTGACAAACAGAAATAAAACACAAGCACAAGAGCGAGGCAGTCCCCGAGCTTCAACCTCGGAGTGCCGACATTTCATTAAGGATTAACCGAGGTACATACATTGCGCCCTTCATGAGTAGAAAGGTCGGAGTAGAGCTATATTCCATGGTCGCCTGACCTCTGATCCGGGGTTGTCCAGCCCATCTTCCTTGGTTCCTGCGCATCTATAAGATAGTACGAATCATTGAGCAGAGCTCGGCTCACAATGAACGGTCCCTCCCATGGAGGTGACAACTTGTGCCGACCTTTCTTGCGCTGCACCAGCCTCAGCACCAAATCTCCCTCGTGAAACACACGAGGGTTGATACTCCGGCTATGATAACGTCGGAGACCTTGTTGGTATATTGCTGACCGAGATGAGGCCAATTCTCGCTTCCTCAAGCAGATCTACTGCATCCTCCCGAGCCTCTTTTGCCTCGGCTTCAGTGTACATTGCCACTCTGGGCGCATCATATTCGATGTCAGTGGGTAGCATAGCTTCTGCCCCATAGACCATAAAAAATGGCGTATAGCCAGTTGATCGATTTGGCGTGGTCCTTAGACCCCACAGTACTGCTGGTATCTCATCTATCCAACACCCCGGCGTTTTCAGCAGTGGTTCAATGAGCCGAGCCTTGATGCCGGCCAACACTAGAGCATTTGATCTTTCCACTTGTCCATTAGACTCCGGTGTGCCACCGAGGCTATGTCCAGCCGGATTCCCTTGTTCATGCAAAACCGAGCAAATTCTCCAACAGCAAAGTTGTGCCGTTGTCCGAGATAATGCTATGGGGGTACCATATCGCAGAATGATCTCCTTCAAAAAGTCACTGCTGAATGACCATCCAACTTCCGGATTGGTTTCACCTCGATCCACTTGGTGAACTTGTCCACCATCACCAGTATGTGCGTCATGTTACCTCGGGCTGGTTTGAACTCTCCCACCATATCCAAACACCATACCGCAAACGGCCAAGTGATAGGAATTGTTTTGAGCGCCGAGGCTGGCATATGCGTTTGCTTGGCAAACCTTTGGCATCCTTCACATCTCCGGACTATGGCCTCTGCATCAGCAAGAGCAGTGGGCCAATAGAACCCATGCCTGAACACCTTGGCCACCAGAGCTCTTGTGCTGCAATGATGACCACACTCTCCTTGGTGGATCTCCAAAAGCATCTCCTTGCCTTCAGCTGGCTCGACACACCGTTGCAACACCTCGGTTACGCTTCTTTTATAGAGCTCCTTGTTGATGATGGTGTACGCCTTTGCCCTCCTTTGATTCTCCTAGCCTCGGTTGTGTCACTTGGCAAGCTTCCCTCGTTATGAACTTCATGATTTGCTCCGCCCACTCCGGCACTGGGTGCAAAGGAAAAAGTTTCTCGTCCACCTCCATTGGTTCGGCCACCATAATCTCCTCCATTATTTCCTCCACCATCCTGCGACCAGTCCCCGAGTCTTGATGAGCAGTCCCCGAGGTTCGGTGCGCAGTCCCCGAGCTCTGCCACGCAGTCCCCGGGTCCGACCAAACGCATCCGACGTCTACCTCCATTGGAACAGGTCCGGGCTCTTGCTCCGCCGGGATGAAAATAGATTCGGATTCAGGAGAAGGTTTGATTGAAGGAGTTCTCAAGTGATTCAGGGCTACTCCAGGTGGTACTGCCTCTTTAGATGAACCGAGCTTTGACAACACGTCGGCAGCATTATTTTCTGTCCGAGGTATATGCCTGTATCACACCCTTCAAAGAACCCGGATATCTTTTGCACATGGAACCGATATAACGCCATGTTGGCATCCAGAGCATCCCAAGTTCCAGAAGATTGTTGCACCACCAGGTCGGAATCGCCGAAGCACCTACGCCGGATACCGATCTCCTTCGCACATTGAGGCCATGGATTAAGGCCTCATACTCCGCCACATTGTTTGATGCTGAGAAATGAATCTGCAGCACGTATTTCAGCTGATCTCGCTTCGGCGAGGTGAGGACTATTCCAGCCCCCAGCCCGATCTTTGTCTTGGACCCATCAAAATGCATTTTCCAATAATTATAGTCCGGCCTGGGTGGCTCATACTGCATCTCGGCCCAATCACAAAAGAAGTCCGGCAACGCCTGGGATTTAATTGCATCTCTTCTCTCATAATGTGGTGCATATGGAGACACCTCAATCGCCCATTTGGCAACTCGGCCAGTTGCATCTTTGCACCCGATGATCTCCGAGATTGGAGCTTCGCACACCACCGTCATGGGATGCTCCTGGAAATAATGCTTCAACTTCTTGACCGCCAGGTAGACACCATACGTCATCTTCTGGTAGTGAGGGTAATTCTGCTTCGAGGTAGAGATCACCTCGCTCAAGTAATACACCGGTCTCTGCACCGACCTGCCACCTTCTTCGCGCTCCACCACCACTGCCACACTTACAACTCGGTTTGTGGCCGCAATGTAAAGTAACATCGGCTCATTGTGCAATGGTGACGCCAACACCGGGCAGTGGACAACATCTTTTTCAGCTCATTGAACGCCACGTCGGCCTGCGGGGTCCATGTAAACCCGGTACTTTTCTTCATGAGCTGGTACAAAGGTAAGGCTTTTTCTCCCAGCCGACCTACAAATCGGCTCAACGAGGCTAGGCACCCTGTGAATTTCTGCACATCTTTCAAACACTTCGGTAACTTCATGTTCTCAATAGCTCGGATCTTGGCCGGGTTAACCTCGATACCTCGGCTAGACACCAGGAATCCAGCAACTTTCCAGCCGGGACACCAAAGGTGCACTTGTCCGGGTTAAGCTTCAACCGATATTTTCTCAAATTCACAAATGTCTCCTCGAGATCCTCGAGGAGAGTACGTTTCTCCTTAGTTTTGATGACGATATCATCGACATACACTTGCACATTTTTGCCCATTTGAGAGTGCAGGCATTTCTGCATACACCTCTGATAAGTTGCCCCGGCATTCTCAGACCAAAACACATGACACGATAGCAATACGCCCCATACGGGGTAATAAAAGCAGTCTTTATTTGATCCTTGGGTTCAGTGGTATCTGGTGAAAACCAGAGTACGCATCGATAAAAGACAACAGTTCACAACCAGCAGTGGAATCGATCACTTGATCAATCCGAGGTAATGGAAACGGATCTTTCGGGCACGCCTTGTTGAGGTTAGTGAAGTCAATGCACATGCGCCACACCTTGACCACGGCTGGCTCGTCTTTCTTCTTTTCCACCAAGACCGGATTGGATATCCAGTCCGGATGCAGCACCTCCATAATGAACCCGGCTGCAAGCAACTTAGCCAGCTCGTCCAGCACCACTTGTCTCGGTCGTCTGAGAGACGACGGGTCGGTTGCCTCACCGGTTTCACCTCGGCCTGACAAATAAAGAGTGCTCTGCCAACTCCCTCGGAACACCAGGCAGGTCCTTAGCCGACCATGCAAAGATATCCCGATTCTCACGGAGGAAGTGACAGAGCTCGCTTTCCTATTTCTCGCCCAGCCCGGTCCCAATGATGGCCATATGCTCTGGGTGCTCCGGGTCAATGGGGATCTTCTTGGTCTCCTTGGGCACCTCGAATGCTGCAGTTGAGTCCGGGCTCATCAGTCCGGACATGCCGAGCTGTGTTGACTGCGCCATTGCCACCACTTGATGCAGCTTCTTCTTCTCAGCTGCGATCACCAAAGACTCGGCCAGATTAGACCCCGCCGAGGCACACTGAATGGCTCGCTTGTAGTCACCCGAGATGGATATGATCCCATTAGGCCCGGCATTTTCATCTTCAGGTATGCAACATGGGTGGAAATCATGAACTTGGCCAGAGCCGGCCTTCCAAGCAATGCATGGTATGCACTCTCCAAGTCCACCACCTCGAACTCGATACTCTCAACTCGGCAGTTATCCTTGGTTCCAAATGCTACATCCACCCATATCTTGCCCATGGGTGCACAGGAAACGCCAGGCACAATCCCATGAAAAGTACAACTGCTTGGCATCAACTGATTTGGCGATATGCCCAATTTCACCATTGTGTCTCGGTACATGATGTTGATGGCACTGCCATTGTCCACCAGAACTCGGGTGAACCTCACATTGTTGTAGGCCCACACAACGTCGGATCTACCACCAGGGCATACTTTCCAGGGCTCGGCATGATCCGAGGTGTGTCTTTCCTGCTCCAAGTGATCTCCTGCTCAGACCAGTTCATATAGGTCGGCACCACCGGCATTACTGCATTCACCTCCATGGCACGCCTCTGCACACTCTTCTTGTCAGTTGGCTCGGTCACAAAGACCACATAGCTCGCATGAGCCTCTCTATAGTCATTTCCGGGGTATTCATACTGCTGACTTGGTCCGGCACCATTGTTGTTGTTATTACCTCGGACATTCACAACATTCACGGGCCTTGCTGCTGCAGGCCTCGGAGGAGGTGCAGTGGTTATCGGGGTAACATTTGCTCCGGACAGATTGGGTGGGACCTCGGCTGAAATCTCTGAGGTGGTCCTCCTCTGTTTCCTCCGGCCTTGCCCCTTCTTCCTGATTCTGCGGTTCCAGCTGCACTGCCGGGTTGAATGGTTGGCTGGCTTGCGCGGGTCGGTCGTATGGTAACAGCAAGGACCATCTATCATTGATTCATAAGTCAAGGGTGGCTCCGGGTTCGGACTAAATGCCGGACCATTGATTTTCGGCCTCTGGACACCTCCAGCTCCGGGCTGATCCGGGTTCACCGCTGCAACTTGGTTCGAGGTGTATGGGTAGTCCGGCTCCCTCCTCTTGTCCGAACTCTTGGCGGTCATTACACCTTGGTCCGAGCCGGTTGTTTATTGGCTCCCTCCTTCTGTTACGTGCCACTGCCTCTGCTGCTGGCTGCATCGGATCACCCAGAGCATAAGAATCTGCAATCCGGATTGTTTCTGCTAGGGATTTCGGCATATCTCTTTGGAGCCTCTGCCACAGCATGCTGCCATGTCGACAACCATCTGCAAACCAGGAAATGGCCTGTGCCTCTACAACTCCTTCACAGGAATTCCGAACATTGCTCCACCGAGTTAAGAATTCTCGGTCAGTTTCATGATCATCTTGCTTACATGCTGCCAGGAGCTGAGGTCGGTTTGGCCTCTTGTATGTACTAGCAAAGTTGCTGTTAAACGCCAGCTCCAAGTCTATCCAGGAGTTGATACTATACTCCGGCAAATTATTCAGCCAGATCCGAGCTGGACCTTCCAACATGTGCGGGAGATACCGGACCGCCCATCGGCGATTGCCCCCCGCTATGTGCACCGAGGATACATAATCTGTCAGCCAATCTTGCGGCTTGGTGCTCCCGTTGTATGGCTTGGTGTTCCGACCTAACTGGAACTGAGATACTGGCGGTGGTGGCTCCTTCATGATCCGAGGTCCGAAACACGCCGGACCAGGAGGGCCTTCCTCCTCCACTGCTCGGACAAGTAGATTCTATCCAGCTTGTTACGAACATCGCCCGGAGCTAACATCCGAGCTCCTATCCGAGGTCCCAACGCCCCATCCACTCTGTGGTATCCGCTCGCGCCATGGCCGAGTCTCCATCATCATATCGGTCATCGCCTTGACCGACATTCTGAGGTTGCTGAACATACTCCTGCTCTCGCTGATATTGCTCCTGCGGCCGGGGTTGTTGCTGATGTCGTGGGATTGTCACGCAGATGTCATGGAGATGACTTCGTAGAGTTGGGGATTAAGCGATCGAGCGTCTCCGAGCTAAAGATCGCAGGGCACGAGAAGACGATGTTTTTTACCCAGGTTCGGCCCCTCGATGAGAGGTAAAGACCTACTTCCTGCCTATCCTAGATTGATATTGATATGAATATGGTGTTACAAGGGGTTGGCGATCGATGTGTTGAGTCGCCTCTCTCGGATGTATGAGAGCTAGGGTTTGGAGCTTAGATTGCTTGGGTTTTCTAGGTCCTTGGAGTCCACCTTATAAAGACGGCGGCTCGCAAGGTTACAAGGAAACTTCTCTCTCAAGGAAAGTATGAGCCGGAGTCCTACTTGGAGACTAATCATGTGTCTTGTCTTCCAAGTCAAGTTATCTTCTAGCTTCTGGATCCTTCCTCCGACATAGTGGTGCGATTGTGAATAAGTCGCGCTTTGCTTGAATAAGTCGCGGGATAATTATTCCCCCGACAGCTGATGCCTCGGGGGCAGAGGTGGTTTACCTCGGCCAGCCGACGCTGCTTGCCCGCCATTCTGATTTCCCTGACCGGAGTTACCCTTAGCCCGGCTTGCATTACCTTGGCCGGGGTTTCCCTTAGCCCGGCTAGCATTGCTCTGGCCCACCTTCTGCTTTCCTGCTAACACCGGATCATACATCTGCATCTGCAGATGCTTGTTCTGACCCGAGTTGACACTCCGGTCTCGATCGGCTCCTCCGACGAGTGGAGACGAGGCTTGCCTCTTGGACACCTGACTAACTGGCCTAGCTGAATAAACCATCTGTGAATCCCCAGCCCCGGCATATGCTCTGCGGAGAGCCTCATTCTGCTGGTTAGCTACATACACTAATTCATTGACTCGCTTCTGCTGCGCACGACATGCATCTCCAGTCAACCCGGATAGCTCGGCCCTGCCTGCCTCGGCAGCTCTGAGGTTCTTAGCAGGGGAACTATACACCAGCCTTCCAGTCGACACGCGACTCTCACTCCTAGCCGAGGTGGTAGGTCGAGCCTCCCTGTTCATCTCATCATTGAGTCCCTTGCCTCTCTGCCGCACCTCGGTTCCCCTATTTGTATCAACTGCTACCGGGGTGAAACCATTCGCTGCATTGTACTCACGCATATCTCTATTGAACTCATCTCTAGCTGTCATCATTGCTACAGCCTCCTTTTGCAACAGGACACGCTTCGCCTCTAGGTCGGCCACAGTAACTACCACATCCACTCCTGGATCTACTGGGTTCGCCAGTGTATCCGTTATCTCTACTAGGGTCGCACCTCGGCGCTGCACCCCGGGGGTACCAGGCAACTCTTTCTCTAGTCTGGGCTTTGCAGATCTCACCTTATCAACAACCTCGGCCGGCTTGGTTGTGCTGGCATCTCCTTTGCCAGCGGCATCAACCGGACCGGTCATCATCACCTCCACGCAGCTCTCGGGGCGAGTGATACGCCGTCCTAGAGCCGCAAGGAGAGAAGTTTCGTCGTCCACGAGCACCTGCTCCGGGTACTCGCGAACAACTTCGACAGCAACGTAGGTGACGAAGCTGCCAAGCATCATGGTGAAGCCATGCTCGGGGAAGGGCTTGCCGGCGAAACACCCCGCATTGTCGCTGACAAAGTTGAACTCACCGATCTTGGCGATGAGCCCGGAAAGAACACACTCGCCTGAGTCCGTCCGGATGTAAACTCCCTCCAACGCCTCAATCTGCCCCACGGTGGGCGCCAACTGTCGTGGTGGGATCACGGCAGATACCATAGGTATGGCTAAGATGGGGCCGAATGGTCGTTGGGGGAATCCGGGTAGGGTTTATGCACTCAAGAAGTGCACAAGCAAGAACGCTCAAGAACACGAACGAGAAACCAAGAAACCAAGAACACAAAGCACACCACGATGTACCCTGCTTTGGGGCCCTCTTGGGGAGGTAACACCCCTACTGCAGCACTATCCTACTTGGTGTATATCTCTTGGTGACACGTACAAGCTGCTCCTCGAGCTGTATGATGATACAATGGTGAGAACTTGAGATAGAAGATGAACCTACAAGGGGGAAGAAAGGACTCCGAGCTTCCTGTGCGTGCCTCCGAGGTGTCTCCCTTGTTCGTCCCCTCTCACAGGAGGGGTTGCAGTCCACTATATAGGCCAGCCGAGTTACCGTTGTGCCCCTCGCTGAACACTGTAGCCATGCCTCTGCTTTGGTCATCATTGTACTCCTGTCAGGGACAAGACATGGCCTACCCATCCCCTGCATCACGACAGTAGAGCTAGGATGTCCCCCTCTGACTGAGACAGACGTAGCCTGGCTGAGCTACCTCGTAGCCTTTTCCCCGGATCTTGCGTGGTCAGCGGTCAGAGACGTCCAGCCCCGCCGAACCCGGGGCACGCCTCTGCCAGGCTCCGTGACAGACGCTCCCGTGTCAGGCGGGAAGTGACAGGAGCATTGACTCCTGCCCGACCTACGGCCTCCTGCCTTGTTTAGCTCGGGTCTTGCTCCCGCTCCTTACCTCGGGTCTTGTACTTAAGCTCCGACCAGGTCGGACATTACTTCATTCAAATAGCTTCTCCTGCACTCACCATACAAATCATAGCACCGAGGTAGTTAGTTCAGCTGATCATAGCTCGGATTATGAACCTCGGCACGTGCCAACGGGATACCTCGGACCCCTCTGGGCCAAGACAGGTCGAACTTTATATTCTCCAGGTCAAGATGAAACTCGGACACTCCCGGGCCCAAGAAGGTCGGCCCTTTCCGTACCTCGGCATATCTTTTAACTCCACTTATGCCAAGTCTTGACCTTACCCGGGGTAGCCCCGACACTACCCATGGGGATAAGATTGTACCAATACCCTTTCCATGCACGGGTACTCGTGTCCATGGATAAAATTGTCTTCCTTAGCGTAGACTGTAGTGCGGGCCGCACTCTCATCCCCCTTCTGACTCGTCGCAGGTGGCGCAACCACCTCGACGTCCCCACAACAAGGGTTTCAACTGTTCTTTGTCAAAGTTCAGAGTTACTCTGGTCCGCTCCATGAGCAATGAGCAGCTATCCTCTAATGTCTTTCCAGCTAACGATTCATGGCATTGCTCCAATGCTGTTGGTGCGGTGCTGTTCATCGCAACGCACGCGGTAGGCGCGCGCGGACAGAGTGCCGGGGACCGGGAGGGTTACGCCGGTTCTTGATCGCCGCGGCGCGGATCGCCGATCTCCATCACGCCCTAATGAATGTGCCAATTATTTGTGAGATGTGTATATGGCCATGGCTAAAACGTGAAACCTTGTTTAGTATTCTCCTTTGGCCCTGTCCGGCCGGCAGGGCAATGAATGGGCGGCCAAGCATGCCGCCCGTGCGGTGGCGCGTCGCCGGCAAACATGCCGGCCGGTTGCGTGCATGCGCGCCGCGTCGTGCCAAGTTTAGTACACAGCACGGCAGGGAACCAGCCGGGGACTCCGCCGCCGGTGGCGTGCGCGAAACCATGTGACGGTGCCTATTAACCGTTCGATTTGTCATGCGTGGAACTAACATGGCCAGTACTCCAACCTACTGACTATGCACCTTTTCATACATTCAATCTTCTTATTTAACTCCGAGTCCCGGCCGATAGGTACGCACGCGAAAGACGTGCCTTCTTCACACGGGAATCTAATGTCCGTACACACCAAGATGCCATTTTATTGTTTGGGTTTGGGTGCAGGACCACAATCAGTTTTTCCTTCTTTTTTTTGAACTTTCCCTCAGTGACCTATTCCTTTCTCCACAATATAAACCATTTTAGCAAGCTGAAACAGCTTTCTAATAAGGCACATATTATGGGACAGCTAAAGAATGTATTAATTAGGGCTTTTTAGTTTCGTGCCCCCACTTTTTTTAATAGATTTTCTCTGTTTCATCTCACTCATTTAGCTTTTGTCGCTTTTGTCAGTTTTGCCCTACTTGGCTCCACCCATCCAAGCAAAGGACCCAACGAAGCATTTTCGTCGGGTCAACCCCTGCCCAGCAAAAAGCTACATCACCGCCTCGCTCTCGGTCTGGCCATGCATTTCTTCAACCATATTCCCATCTCTATTGACTAGTCTGTCCCGACGCACGCAGAGTCTGGCGAGCCGAATCAATGCCTCGGTCGAAATTATTGTCGGTTCATACGTAGATGCCTAGAAAATGAGTCCTTTTCCTATCCCATTGCACCCATGTATCACACTGACACCCTCTTCCTCTCCTTGCCACCCACGGCCTGGTCTTTTGATCTTTCCATGGCCCGTGGTGGTGACCACTCCACTCCGATAGCGGTGGCACATCGAACCGTTGCCAGCGCGTCATCTATTCTTGGTTTCTTGAGTCGAGTGAGAGTGGAGGAGAAGACGGTTATTCACGTTCAGGCAGAAACAGGACTCCTCCGAACTCGAGCAGGGGCACCTTTGCCATCCGTCGGGCCATTGCTTCCGATCCCATTCCTTTCATCAATCTCGAGCAGGGGCACCTTTGTCGTCCGCCTGGGCCAGGGGCGACTATCTAGCCACGAAGCAGGATAAACACTCCATTGAGAAGCAACAACTCATGAATATTTTGGTCGCTTTTGTGGTGGACACATAAACCACGGAGCAGGCGAGAGCCGCGCAGTATGCAGAGGACATTTAGATGGTTCTGATCAACACGGTGGTGGACAAAGGGAAGGCCCCAATGAAGGTGAAATGCAAGGGCAAGGCCCCGATAGAGGTTTCCAACAACGAGGACGAGTGGTATTTCATTTTAGGGCCCTTGATTTTATGTATTAGTCCCCAATGAATATTAGTTGTTGATCTTGTATAATTATTATGGTGTCTGGTTTTATGTTTGGAAAGTATGAACAATTTCCTTTTCTTTCGCCCCGGAATTATAGAAAAAACACTAAAACGTAGTCTACCATTATTCTAGGCACTTGTAGAGAAAAGGTCATAAAATTCACCCCTTGCCTATGAATGGTCACACGGACAATTTTGTCCCTGTTTTAAAAAAATCGCATAAATCAAGAAAAAAAGAATATAGAAAAACTGGGGGAATCTTCCCTTTAGTGCACTAGTTTGAAGGAAAATCATAAACTTGCAAATACCATAATATTTGACAGCCTAGTCTTGTATGGAAATTGATGACTTTAAAGGCAAATGACCAAGGTCATGGCCATATCCATTTAAAAGTACTAACCTCAACGTTTTGAAAAAACGTATATGAGACATTGACTTCAAAGAGTAGGACTCTAATCTCGCCGGAGGTACGTAGCGAGGGACACACTACTCCAAAATCGTGAACTCTCGAGTAAAAAAGGGCAAGAAAAATATGAATAGATCTGTAATTCATGGCTAAGATTTTAAAAAAGATGGGAATAAAGTAGCAAGTGCTATATGTGATTTAAAAGAGATGGTGTCACATAGAACTGCATAATCTAGCTATAAATTCATAGTCTACGCTGATGGAGTTTACTCCAACACGCATGTCAGAAGTAAAACCAAAATACATGACGAAAAATTATACGTTCGAGAGAGTAAAATATATATGAAAATAGCACTACCTACGGTTAAAAGTAAATGGCCTTCAAGAATATGTGACATGGCATCTTTCTGCATTTAAGATACCTACTCTCTCATAAATTAGAAGATTCCACCAATATCATATTTTAACTACCATAATATCTATAATAGCTAAAGAATGATATGATTTAGATTTCCAGGTCTTCCACGGTATCTATGAAACACAAATTTATTTCATGAACATATTCAAGACGCTAAAGACGATGCCCTCGCAATATATATGGTTACTACAGAACCATGTTAATTCTCATCATATAAAATAAATTATCAAACCATTCAAATAATTTTAGACATATTTAGGCATTGCCCTCACATATACAAATGATTTTAGACATATTCAGACATTGCCCTCGCCAACAAAAATGATTTCAGACATATTCAGACATTGCCCTCACCAATAAAAATGATCTTAGTCATATTCAGACACTGCCCTCGCATTTGCGAGGGCCACAATGCTAGTTTGGAAAAAACAAACAGGGAAGAGCGTCCCGCGGCCACCGTCCGCCATCGGATTACTACTCAGTCTAGCTCCTTCCGTCCTCCGTTGCTTCTCTTTGCTCCTCCTCCCCTCTAGCACATGCTCTACCACCGCGTCTCTCCCATGTTGCCGCTATTGAGCTCTCTGACCTGCAATCTCCGTTGTCCTCGGTTACTCTTGTTTTGAATGCTTCAAACGTAAGGCTCTCAAAACTTTACAGCATGCCTCTAACCACTAAATCAGCGTATTCGACAACTTTTGAACTTTTGCAGGAAGTTCCCTTCGCAACTCACTTTCCTTTTCTTTCACCTCGGAATTATACAAAAAACACTAAAACTTAGTCTACCATTATTCTAGGAAGTTGTAGAGAAAAAAGTCATAAAATTCACCCTTGCCTATGAATGGTCACACGGAAAATTTTGTCCTGTTTTATTTTTTTGCGTAAATCAAGAAAAAAAGAATATAGAAAAACTGGGGGAATCTTCCCTTTAGTGCACTAGTTTGAAGGAAAATCATAAACTTGCAATACCATAATATTTGACAGCCTAGTCTTGTATGGAAATTGATGACTTTAAAGCCAAATGACCAAGGTCATGGCCATATCCATGACTAGATTCTTACTACGATGACCAAATTCGGCACAAACATGAGTACTAACATTGTAAACAACATTGCCAAAGCAAAATTCCAACATTTTTTGAATTTGTATTTTTTAGTTTTGCTGCCAAAATCCCTATTTATTGTGAAGTAGGTAACACAAATAAGATTGCAAATCGTCCGCTCACACTTTTCACACAAATTATATCAAATGAGAGGCATAACCTCTGAATATCTAAATTTAGAGATTTTTAACTATATATATAGTTATACTAAACTTTTATACTTTTTAAAATTGTAATCATATTGTCATTTTAAGAAATATATGTTAGTTAGAACCTTAATCATGCAATATAATTTTAAATGCTTTTTTATTATAAATTTCAATGTATATCACTTAAAATATATCTGAGTTGCGCAAAAAGTTTGTTTTCCTTGTTTAGATATTACCCTTTACGAAATACAAAACCATCATAAATGTTGGAAAAAAGAGAAAATACAATCATGTGTATTATTGTGTGAATATTCATCCCTATTTAAAATATTTTTAAACATGTTGGTAGAGAGTCCAAAGTATGCAACAAAACAAATATCTTAATAAAGGGGTGTAGTGTATGGTTACGCAACTTTTTTTTTTGGAAAATTCTAGAGTTTAAGTTGAATAGTTGGCATGACCATTTTTCCATAATCAAATTTGTCTTATATGGCACAATGGATCCAGTAATAGATAATACTCCATATTTGTTACTGAAGTAGCATTGGGTAGGTAGACTCGTACGAAGCAAAGGGAAGGTAGACTTCTAGGAAACAAAGTTTCTCTCGTCGTACGTGATAATGTTTGCTGTTAGCCGTCAGGCGTCAGTCTTGCGACTAGCTTTCCCCGAGCTAGCTTAGCTCTACGTAATCATGCCTAACCGGACCCGTAAATCACAACGTGACAACTGTTGCTAGACAGGAATGGATGCTCTCATCTTTTTCTCATGAAGTTTCAGCTCCTCTTTCTTTCACATTAATTGTACCCTCTTTTCCGAGTACTTTTGGCGTGGTCGATCGCCTCGCAGCCATGCATTGCCGATGCATGGGTGGTAGCATCTGCATGTAGGCCTTAATTTGGTGCTGGCTCCACGTCCTAGTGTCCGTCGCCCCTTTAATTATTCATCTTGTCTGTCTCTCTATCGATCGGTGGGTGGGACGTTCTTGTCCCGTCTCGCGGCTCTACATGTTACACGTGCTTCGAAACACGTCTCTCCTTTCCAAAAACGACTGTCGCATATACTACCTACCAGTGTGGCACCAGGTTCTCGGTCCATCTGGGCGCTAGGCACATGCTTGAGCATTTCACTCTGCGGGCAGAGCTGCGTGAGCCCCGTCGATCGGCGATATCTCGGTAAATGGACCCATAGCTTACCGCGACGGCGATGGCCTAATTAATTGTCTCTCTGCTAATTTGCTTCCCTTCTTCGATCGATCGAGATGTACATGTACTACCGGCCGTTTGTCATGATCTATCAGACTATCGCTATGTATAAGTATCGATACAGAATTATGTCGTCGATCGTATATACGATAAATATATACGGCTCCTACTCGTCCTAGCAGTTGGGGCCGGCCTTCGTACGTAGCGCATGCATCCATGCAGCGCGCGTGCATGCCCGCCATGGCGACGTTGAGTTGCTGGACTGCGACCTGCCGCGCGCGGACGTATATACCCGGCCCGGACCGTAGCTCATATTCTACGTGCCGCCCAACACCTGAAATTTCAATGTATATCACTTAAAATATATCTGAGTTGCGCAAAAAGTTGTTTTCCTTGTTTAGATATTACCCTTTACGAAATACAAAACCATCATAAATGTGGGAAAAAAGAGAAAATGCAATCATGTGTATTATTGTGTGAATATTCATCCCTATTTCAAATATTATTAAACATGTTGGTAGAGAGTCCAAAGTATGCAACAAAATAAATATCTTAATAAAGGGGTGTAGTGTATGGTTATGCAACTTTTTTGTTTTGGAAAATTCTAGAGTTTAAGTTGAATAGTTGGCATGACCATTTTTCCATAATCAAATTTGTCTTATATGTCACAATGGATCCAGTAATAGATAATACTCCATACTTGTTACTGAAGTAGCATTGGCTAGGTAGACTTATACGAAGCAAAGGGTAGGTAGACTTGTACGAAAGAAAGTTTCGCTTGTCGTACGTGATAATGTTAGCTATTAGCCGTCAGGCGTCAGTCTTGCGACTAGCTTTCCACGAGCTAGCTTAGCTCTACGTGATCATCAGTGGCGGAGCTGTAGTGTAAGGGTTGGGTTCAGATGAACCCAACAAGTATATAATATCCTGCACTAATCTAACCATTGTCGTTGCTTATTTCTGAAAATTTACACTATATACAAGTGGCTGAAACCAATGGATTTTTTCGCTAGCTTCGCCACTGGTGATCATGCCTACCCGGACCCGTAAATCACAACGTGACAACTGTTGCTAGACAGGAATGGATGCTCTCATCTTTTTCTCATGAAGTTTCAGCTCCTCTTTCTTTCACATTAATTGTACCCTCTTTTCCGATACTTTTGGCGTGGTCGATCGCCTCGCAGCCATGCATTGCCGGTGCATGGGTGGTAGCATCTGCATGTAGGCCTTAATTTGCTGCTGGCTCCACGTCCTAGTGTCCATCGCCCCTTTAATTATTCACCTTGTCTCTGAATGTAGGTTGCCATGTGGCCCATGCCATGAAATATCCTTTCAGAGTTTCAGGCGGGCGGTGCCGGTGGGTGGGGCGTTCTTGTCCCGTCTCGCGGCTCTACATGTTACACGTGCTTCCAAACACGTATCTCCTTTCCAAAAACGACTGTCGCATATACTACCAGTAAGGATGCGCCAGGTCCATCTGGGCGCTAGGCACATGCTTGAGCATTTCACGCCCCCTTCTTTTCAGCTTATTTTCCAGATTCTCCAGAAGCTACCTCCATCAGCTTCTCCCAGAATTTCGTTTTTTAAATTTGTTTAAACTTCTAAATTTGTCTTCCCAATACTTATTTAGAAGTTTAAACAAATTTAAAAAACGAGATTCTGAGAGAAGCTGATGGAGGGTAACTTCTGGGAGAATTTGGAAAATAAGCTGAAAAGAAGGGGGCCTCACTCTCCGGGCAGAGCTGCGTGAGCCCCGTCGATCGGCGATATCTGGGTAAATGGACCCGTAGCTTACCGCGACGGCGATGGCCTAATTGTCTCTCTGCTAATTTGCTTCCCTTCTTCGATCGAGATGTACTACCGGCCGTTTGTCATGATTATCAGACTATCGCTATGTATAAGTATCAATACAGAATTATGTCGTCGATCGTATATACGATAAATATATACGGCTCCTACTCGTCCTAGCAGTTGGGGCCGGCCTTCGTACGTAGCGCATGCATCCATGCAGCGCGCGTGCATGCCGCCATGGCGACGTTGAGTTGCTGGACTGCGACCTGCCGCGCGCGGACGTATATACCCGGCCCGGACCGTAGCTCATATTCTACGTGCCGCCCAACACCTGTCCGGCTAATCACATTGTTTTCATGCATGGTGAATAGTTAAGTTCATCTGCCGGCTCTGCTCTGTCTTCTCGTTAAAATTAAGGAACCTGCCCTTGGATAACATACTTATTATCTGGAGCCCTGCTTCAGTGTACAAACTTTGTCGTCTACTTTACTTATCCCTAAATGTACACCGCGCGTACACGCGGATGCTTAACCCAAGTGGGCATACACGGGCAGGGTCAATCATTTGAACAGTTGTTTAATTCTAGCGTACATATGTAATATGTTAGCTGTTATTAGGAGTTCTAAAATACTTATCTTCTATTTGTTCAAATTCAGATGTATCTAGACATATTTTTGTGTATAGGTACATCTAAATTTGGACAAATAGAAGACAAATATTTTGGAAAAGAGAGTATCTCCTTTCCAAAATGACTGTCGCATGTCGATTACTAGCTGCTGCTACTACTATACCCATGCTTGAGCATTTCACTCTCCGGGTTGTTGCGTGAGCCCCATCAGCGATCTTTCGGTAAAAGGACCCGTAAAACTTACCGCGACGGCGATGGCCTAATTGTGTCGATCTGTTTCCATGCATCGATCGAGATATCAGCCGTTTATCATGAGCTATCAATCAGCATGTCGCTGTGTACAAGTATCGATACAGTACTTTAGTCTACGATTGAGTCGTCGATCGTATGAATAACACCAAACTACTCCCTACGTTCCAAAATACTTGTCTTTCATTTGTCCAAATTTGGATGTACCTATACACAAAAATATGTTTAGGTACATCCGAATTTAGACAAACGGAAGACAAGTATTTTAGAACGGAGGAAGTAATATATACGGCTCGTAATCGTCGACTCGTCGTAGCAGTTGGGCCGGCCTTCGTACGTAGTGCATGCATCCATGCAGCGCGCGTGCATGCCGGCCATGGCGACGTTGAGTTGCTAGACTGCGACACCTGCCGCGCATGGACGTACATATCCGGACCGTAGCCGATATTCTACGTGCCGCCCAACACCTGCCCGGCTAATCACATTGTTTTCATGCACAGTGACTAGTTAAGTTCATCATCCGGCTCTGTGTGCTGGTTAAAATTAAGGGACCTGCCTGGATAACATACTTAAGGCGGCTCTCAAACTACAAACTTTGTCGTTTCGTTTACTTCTTATCCCTATATGTTCATGCGGATTCTTAACTGAAGTGGGCATACACTGTCAATCATTTGAACAGTTGATTAATTATAGCGTACATATGTTAGTTGTTGAACCAGGTGCTAACCAAACCTGATAAGGTTCCGGTTGTTAAGGGCACCTCCAACGGCAAACCTCAAACGGATACCGAAATGTGTCCGATTCGGTGCGTCTGGAGCGGACCGCGTGCAGGTTTTGAACCATTGTCCATGTGGGGTGTGGGTGCTCCCAATGGTCGGCCACATTTGTTAAAATCAGGTGCTAACCAAACCTGATAAGGTTCCGGTTGTTAATTAACTCGACGTTAACTACGAACTGATTTGTGCAGACAATCCTACACGTCCGAACTCGGTTTTCAGACTTCATTGTACACACAGGTCCGATGCTACAGCTGTAGTAGATTTCAACCGACAATCAATTCAATTCGTCCCAGACAAGACGTGCATGTAATGTGCTTGGTTTGACTTGGAGGGGAATACAAATTAGGTATATACATCACCATCTGAAAATGATCGCATCAGAAAGCAGACACCGATATGTCTCTGCATGAGCACTGCTTCGTCGATCCATCGAACTGTCTGTCTAGCCCCTACGTAAATAATCGATCGGATCGTAGCTACGTAGCTAGCTAGGTCACCGCGTGTCTTTTCCTTCTGGAAGTACCGATCGAATTAAAAGGATCGAAATGTTGGTTGTCGATAGCCATCAGGGTAGGAGTAACAATCACTGGCCCGGCCGGGTGAAACAGCCACCGCGCGCGCATGGCGCATGGGAGACAATTTTGTGTCAAGGTGCATGATGGCACATTTTGGCGTCGACATGGCAACAGCAGGAGGCGACCACGACCAGTGACAGTGATAAATTGTCTTTGTCAATTTTAGCATGTTGGCCTAATTCACGGATCGACTAGGTGAAGACGTGAATGTTACAAGACGAACAAATGGGCAAAAAGGTGAACACGCTATTGAAATATAACTGCCCTGATAGAGTGATACACTAGTAGAAACAGAGGCATTGATGCGCCCCTTTAGTACCGGTTGCAACAAAAACCGATACTAAAGGGGTCATTAGCACTGGTTGTGCTTGGGCGCCAGCTAGGGCCCCGCGGCGAGGACCTTTAGTACCGGTTGGTATTAACAACAGGTACTAAAGGACACCTTTTAGTACCGGTTGTTAATACCAACCGGTACTAAAAGGGTGCAGCCCGCAGGCCACGGTCAGTGGCCCCACGGCAGGCCCTTTAGTACCGGTTGGTAAATAAAACCGGTACTAAAGGTCCTGCCTATATCTTCCACCCCGGCCGAGCCAGCTCCATTTTGGAGCAACTCGACCCCAACCCCATTTTTCCTCTCTCCCAAGCCCTCCCAAGCTCTAGGTCACCCATTTTTTCTCCAACATTTGTCAAGATTGGTGGCACCCTATACAAGGGTTAGCAACTTCTTCATCTTCTCTTCCGGCTTTTCAAGTTTAGCTCATTTTCGTGCAAGTTTAGCAAGTTTGATTTTGGTTGTGCTTGCAAGGTGTTTGATGAAATGACTAAATTAGGGATTTCATTTGTTTTATATGCATTTTGAGCTCGAATTGAAATATAATTTATGGTTTTATATAGTGTCGTCCCGTCCCCTGATCCTCACCGCCGTCGATCGCCCGCGCCGCTCCGTCGCCGACACCACCTCGGTGAGCCTCTTTTTTTATCTTTTATTTTAAAAATTGTTAGTTATATGATTTAAATGCATAATTATTTCTTGTATAATTTTCTTATGTTTTTTTATATATGTATAGTGTCATGGTTTTGATATCCGTCCCCTTCGGCCCTCGTCCGGTCTATGATTCGGATGTGGTATATCTTTTTAACTATTTATTTTGTTTCGTGTTTATAACAATCATGCCGACCAACTTGACGTAGATATATTTTTATTTAGGAGGTAGTTGAACCGGAAATTCCGGCCGACCCTATTGTCGAGTATTTTAAAAAAGAAAACGACGATTTGAGAGCAAAATTGAAGATAAGTGAAGATCTTCGTCTCCAATGCCTAGAAGAGAAGATGGAATTGGACTTGAAGATTGCCGACATCGTTGATGCTCACGGGGTCGAGCTTGCCGACGTCGTCACTGCTCACGAGAGGAAGATTGATGCAATGCGCCAAGCTTAAAAAGATTAGAAAATATGCCATTAGTCAAGAGGCTTGGTATCATTATGCTGTTGGTTCAATAGTTACCTTGGTTGCGATTCTGATCGCATTTGTTGTTGGATTTAAATTCTTTAGATAGTTGTATGTTAGTTTCGATTGATGTATGTTTCGTGAGAACTATGTATTACATTTGGGCACTACTCTACTTTGATTTTAATGTGATGAACTTGTATAAATTAATTTGGTCACGTATCTCTATTCATTATTTAGCTGGTGTAATGGTTTTTGATATATTTATGTAATGTAGATGAGCCGAGAATGGATGTACGGTGATCGACGCTGTCCCGAGTTCATTGATGGCATGCATCGTTTTCTCGATGTGGTTAAGTTAAACAAGCTGAAGAATGGTTTTATGATTTGTCCATGTGATGAATGTCGGAATAACAGGAATTACCCGAGCGTAAGAACCATACACTCCCACTTGTTGCGACAAGGCTTCATGCCCAATTATTTTTGTTGGACCAAGCACGGAGAAAGAGGGGTTATAATGGAAAACCCTGAAGAAGAGGATGATGACAACTATCCCGTGTTCTCTGATGAACACGGTGATACTACAATGGGGGAAGAGCATGAGGTCATTGTTGATCAGTCCGACGATGATGATCTTCGTCAGGTCATTCGTGATGAACAGATGAACTGCGTAACTGAAAACGAGTGGTCGAAGCTGGAGCGCATGTTAGAGGATCACAAAAAACCGTTGTACCCAAATTGTGAAGATGACCAGAAAAAGCTAGGTACCACCCTGGAATTGCTGCAGTGGAAGGCAAAGAATGGAATATCTGACAAGGCATTTCAAGAGTTGCTACAAATATTTAAGAAGAATCTTCCGAGGAATAATGAAATGCCCCACAGCACGTACGAAGCAAAGAAGATTGTCTGCCCTCTAGGATTAGAGGTGAGAAGATACATGCATGCATCAATGACTGCATCCTCTACCGCGGTGAGAAGTACGAGAATTTGAATGCATGCCCGATATGCGGTGCATTGCGGTATAAGATCGGCGAGATGACCCAGGTGATGTTGAGGGCGAGCCGAGCCCCAGGAAGAGGGTTCCCGCGAAGGTGATGTGGTATGCTCCTATAATACCACGGTTGAAACGTTTGTTCCGAAACAAAGAGCATGCCAAGTTGTTGCGATGGCACAAAGAAGACCGTAAGGAAGACGAGATGCTCAGACACCCCGCTGATGGGTCTCAGTGGAGAAAAATCGACAGTGCGTTTGGGGATTTTGCAGCTGACGCAAGGAACTTAAGGTTTGGTCTAAGTACAGATGGCTTGAATCCGTTTGGGGAGCAGAGCAGCAGTCATAGCACCTGGCCCGTGACTCTATGTATCTATAACCTTCCCCTTGGTTGTGCATGAAGCAAAAGTATATTATGATGCCAGTGCTTATCCAAGGACCGAAACAACCCGGCAACGACATTGATGTGTATCTGAGGCCATTAGTTGACGAACTTTTACAGTTGTGGTCTGACGAAGGTGTACGTGTGTGGGATGAGTACAAACAAGAGGAATTTCCCCTACGAGCGTTGCTGTTTGTAACCATCAATGATTGGCCTGCTCTTAGTAACATTTCAGGACAGTCGAACAAGGGATACAATGCATGCACGCACTGTTTAGATAAGACTGACAGTGCATATATAGGTAACAAGATTGTGTACATGGGGCATCGTCAGTTTCTTCCAACCGGGCATCACGTAAGAAACGGAGGCAAGCACTTCAAAGGTTTGGCAGATATCCGGACGAAGCCTACACGCCGTGATGGTGATGTTGTATATGGCATGGTCAAGGATTTGGAAGTAATATTTGGAAAGGGTCCTGGCAGTCTAAATGTTCCGAAAGACGCAAACAAGCGCGTACCCTTGTGGAAAAAGAAATCTATATTTTGGGATTTACCCTATTGGGAAATCCTAGAGGTTCGCTCTGCAATCGACGTGATGCACGTGACGAAAAATCTTTGCGTGAACCTGCTAAACTTCTTAGGCGTGTATGGGAAGACGAAAGATACAGCGGATGCACGGCAGGACCAGCAAAGTACGCACCACGGAAGAGACAACCTGAATTCAGAGAAGTATCAAGGTACTTCCAGCTACTCTCTTACCAAAGAAGAGAAGGAGATCTTTTTTCAAGTCCTGAGCAGTATCAAGGTCCCGTCTGGCTACTCGTCGAATATAAAGGGAATAATAAACATGGCAGAGAAAAAGTTCCAAAACCTGAAGTCTCATGACTGCCACGTGATTATGACACAATTACTTCCTGTTGCATTGAGGGGGCTTCTACCGGAAAACGTTCGAGTACCCATTGTCAAGCTATGTGCATTCCTGAATGCAATTTCTCAGAAGGTAATTGATCCAGCAACTCTACCAAGTTTACAGACGGGTGTGGTCCAATGTCTTGTCAGCTTTGAGTTGGTCTTTCCACCGGCCTTCTTCAATATTATGACGCACCTCATAGTTCACCTAGTCGAAGAGATTTCCATTCTCGGTCCTGTATTTCTACACAACATGTTCCCCTTTGAGAGGTTCATGGGAGTCTTAAAGAAATACGTTCATAACCGTGCTAGGCCAGAAGGAAGCATGTCCAAGGGCTATGGAACAGAGGAGGTCATTGAGTTCTGTGTTGACTTTCTTCCAGATCTTAAACCCATCGGTATTCCTCAATCATGCCATGAGGGGAGACTGCGTGGAAAAGGCACGCTAGGAAAGAAAGCAACAAGAAGTATGGACGGGCATTCTTTCACTCAAGCACACTACACAGTTCTACAAAATTCCAGATTGGTGGCTCCGTATATCGTGGAACACATGGATATTTTACGCTCAGAATACCCGGAGAAGACTGACTTCTGGATTAAAGAAAAACACGTGGATACTTTCGGCAGTTGGTTGCGTACACATCTCATTAATGACAACACTGTTGGACAAGAGCTATACTTGTTGGCCAAGACACCATCTTCGACTATATTGACTTTCCAAGGGTACGAGATAAATGGGAATACATTTTACACGGAAACCCAAGACAAAAAGAGCACTAACCATAACAGTGGTGTCCGCTTTGATGCAACAAACGATGATGGAACAAAGGACACATATTATGGTTGCATACAGCAGATATGGGAACTTGACTATGGACCTTATTTTAAGATCCCTTTGTTTCAGTGCAAATGGGTTAACCTGTCATGCGGGGTAGAGATAGACAAGCGGTACGGAATGACTACAGTGGATCTCAAAAATCTTGCGTACAAAACCGAGCCATTCGTCCTAGCCAATGATGTGGCTCAGGTTTTCTATGTGAAGGACATGTCTTCCAGACCGAAAAAAAGAAAAGATAAGCAAGCCGGTACATCATACAATGAGCCAAAGCGCCACATAGTTCTTTCAGGAAAAAGAAACATCGTGGGAGTGGAGGACAAGACAGACATGTCAGAAGATTACAATAAGTTTGCTGAAATTCCGCCCTTCAAAGTGAAAACTGACCAAAGCACCGTGTTGAATGATGAAGATTGTCCATGGCTACGACGCAATCAGAAGAAAGGGACACACAAGAAGAAAAGTGAACACTAGATAGGGATGTTGTTGCTGATGTGTAATAATGTATAAAACCTTTTATGTAACTATGTCCTGAAAACTCAGAAGAGAGATCTAAACGGTTGCAGGACGTAGCTAGGGAACCCGAATATATGAGTGAGTAACCTGGGAAACAAAACACACGGTTTCTCCTAGCTACAGCCCGACACTGATTCACGGTCGAATGTCGTTGCATTCAGTGTCGGGCATAGCTAGGAAACCCGAATGTTTTGTGTTTGAGCGCCACTTCGATCCAAGCAGAGGTAAGACATCTCTGATGATCTACAACCGTCCGGCAAGACATCTCTGATGATCTGCAACCGTTTGGAACGATCGCAGGTCATCAGAGACGTCTTGCCGCTGGTTGCCCAAAGATGCCTCTCCGAGTGACGATGGAATGTTTTGTGTGAGTGAGTGAGTGACGCTGGAATTCCGGGAGGTGGGCTATATATAGGGTCATGTGGCTCACGAAGTGGTCGTGATACTGCTGATCCAACAGCTCACAATCCCTAAAAAAAAACACACCTCTGATCCAACGTCTCACGAGCGCTTGAAAGAAACACACGATCCGTGTGCTTCTTTAGTACCGGTTGGTAATACCAACCGGGACTAAAGTCGGGCTCACCCCTGATGCAACGTCTCACAAGCACTTAAAAGAAACACACCTCTGATCCAACGTCTCACGAGCACTTGAAAGAAACACACGATTCATGTGCTTCTTTAGTACCGGTTGGTAACACCAACCGGGACTAAAGTCGGGCTCACCCCTGATCCAACGTCTCACAAGCACTTAAAAGAAACACACCGCTTGATCCAACGGCTCCCAAGCGCTGGAAGGAAACACACGATCCGTGTGCTTCTTCCTGATCCAAGGGCTCACAAGCGCTCGAAAGAAACACACTGCTTGATCCAACGGCTCCCAATCGTTGGAAGGAAACACACGATCCGTGTGCTTCTTCCTGATCCATTGGAGAAGGTAGGCAACTTAATTCGATCCCGCCACCGTTTCCCGCTATCCTGATCCACTGGAGATTGTGTCCTCTGTTCCTCTCTTCGTCGCGGTTGGGTTTGCTCTGACCTTTCTGCGGAGGTACTGGAGGTGGTGTGGCCTGCTCCCGGCGGTGGTCGTCGGTTGGCGTGCTCGCCTGAAGAGGATTGAATCGGGGCGTCGCCCCCGCCGATATGGCTTTCCTCCGTCTTCAGATCTCGGCGTCCGCGTCGGGTGACTACTGCGGCGACATCACCTGGTGGCAGTAGAGAAGAAAGTAGAGAAAAAAACAAAATATAAACCAAATAGATATAAAAAACAGAAAACAAAAGAAAGAAAAAAACCTAGAGAAAAAAATTCAAAAAACCCATTAGTACCGGTTGTACACTACAACCGGTACTAAAGGGCTGGGCTGCGCGCGGGAATTTTCGCCGCGGCCCAAAAGGCACCTTTAGCACCGGTTGTAGTATACAACCGGTACTAGGGTCTTTAGTACCGGTTGTATACTACAACCGGTACTAAAGGCCTGTTCTGCAGTTAAAGCAGGGGATCGATCCCCAAATTCGCTAACTCTGCACGAAGACGACGACGCCCGCGCGCTCCTCTCGACACCACGCCGGCGAAGCCCTGCCGCGTCCACGCTGTCGATGCCCCCCGCCGTCCGCGCCGTCGACGCCCCGCGCCCGCTCCACGCCGTCGACGCCCCGGGCGCCCACTCCGACGAGACCGCCGCGCCGCCCTCTCAGCCGCCGCTCCATTTCCCCCGTACGTCGACGACGACGCCCACTCCGGCCGCCGCACGCACCCACTCGACGTCGTGGACGCCCCGCGCGCCCACTCCGGCCGCCGCGCGTGCTCCACCGCGCTGCTCTCTCCACTCCGGCCGGCCACACCACAGTACCACATCAAGGTAATTTTTTTTTAGTACTGTTTTTTTAGTTAATATTAAGTTTAGTTTACCTAAGTAATTTGAGTACTGTTTTTTTAGCTAAGTTTAGTTTAGCTAAGTCTTTTTTTTAGTAGCAATTTTTTTGTTATTACTTTTTTTATTACTGTTTTTAGTTAAGTTTTAAATTTTGTTTAGCATTTTTAGAAATTTGTACCAATTTTGTAGATAGCAAAATATAGATAGCATTTTATTCATTTTGTAGATAGCAAAATAACAGAAATATAGATAGCTTAGAATGAAAATATAGATAGCATTTTTTGTAATTTAGTACTTTGTACTTTTGTAATTTTTGTATGAAAATTCTTGTTTAAAATGAGTATGAAAATTTGTTGTTCAAAATAAAAAATGTTGCTAAGTTTCAAATATTGCAAGTTTCAAATATTGCAAAGTTTCAAATCTTGCTAAGTTTCAATTAGCATTTTTGAAAGTTAGCAATTTTGAAAGTTAGAAATATTGCAAAGTTTCAAATATTGCAAATTTCAAATATTGCTAAGTTTCAAATATAGTTTAACATTGTAAAGTTTGAAACATTGTAAAGTTTGAAATTTTGCTAAGTTTGAAATATTGCTAAATTTCAAATATTGCTAAGTTTGAAATATTGTAAAGTTAGAAATATTGTAAAGTTTGAAATATTGCTAAGTTTCAAATATTGCTAAGTTTCAAATATTGCTAAGTTTGAAATATTGTTAAGTTTGAAATATTGCTAAGTTTCAAATATTGCTAAGTTAGAAATATTGTTAAGTTCGAAATATTGTTAAGTTAGAAATATTGCTAAGTTTCAAAATTTGCAGTGACATTGAGCTATGGCGGACGATGCCCCCACCTTCGTCCGAGATTTGGAGGAAGAAGACCGTCTCCAACAAATAATATATAACACCGCTGCCGGACCCAATTCCGATGGAGAATATTCCGATGGAGAAGATTCGTCCGACGGAGAAGACGCCGAAGAATTCAGCGCGAAATGTTTGAATGACTCCGGTGAGGGACTTGAGTTAGAAAAATTCAGAGATGACGACGACGACGAAGAAGAACCGTCTGGATCTAAGGCGGACGATGCCCTAGCTAAGAAGAAGGTATATATTAAGTCTTGTTGATCACTATAGCTAGATGCATTAATTGATTTATATGCGCACTTATTAACGAAACATTTTTCTTTCAGCCCTCTGGATCTAAGTCGTCAATCCCCGTACGAGGCCCGGCCCAAGGGTTAAAGCTCCCGGAAGGTGCAACGTTGTCGATCGACGAAGTTACCTTCAAAGGCAAACCAGAGAAACCCGATGGAATCTACAATAAATATGTACGGCAGTGCGGAGTTTTTGTAAGGGACATGGTCCCGATCACTGTGACAGAATGGAATGAGCCGAAGAAAGCCAACATAGGCGCAAAATATCTCGAGCAAAGAATTAAAGAGACCCTTTGGGACTCGATGATGTCTAAATTCAACCTACCGGCAGATCTCCCACAGAAGATGAAGGATAAAGTCAAGGAGTGGACTCTTAGCAAGATGGCCCAGCAATTCAACAACTGGAAGAACACATTGTGGAGAAAATATGGGAACAAAGATATAGTTTTCAAAGGACATCTAGAGAAGCTAAAAGATGATTGGGCTGAATTTGCGGCGTATAAGAATTCGGGCGTCTCTGTGGCCCGATCGACACAAAATAAGTTGAATGCCTCGAAGAAGAAATATTTCCATCATTTGGGCTCAGGTGGCTACAAGACTGCCTTGCCTAAGTGGCAAGCCTATGAAGACGAGCTGCGACTAAAAGGGATCACTCCACAGACAGATGACTGGCCCGACAGGTCCAAGTTCTGGTTGTTCGCGCATGGGGCAGTGTTGCACCCAGAAACAGGGCTGATTGTTGCAAAGGGAAAATGGCGGAGAAAAATTAGAAGAGTCATCAGAAAAATAAAAAATGTCATAGTACTAGTCAAGGAGGGAAAATTTGTTCCCGATAGAGAGGACGACGAGCTTTCACAAGCCCTCGGGAATAAAGAACACTGGGGGCGATGTCGAGCCAGAGGAGGCGGGGTTGGTTTTCTTGAAGGGTTTCCGGAAGACGTTGCAACTTATAGAAAACATTGCAGAAGTAAGAAGAGGGAGGCGGAGAGGGTTACTGCATTAGAACGCACGGTGCAGGATGTGCAGAAGCAACTGGCCTCAATGACCCAGACCAGGGAATCTCAACTGCGAGTAGAAGATCCTGCAGGCGATGCCTGCCCATCTCAGCGGAAAAGCAGCGTGGGTTCCACGCAGCTACAAGATCCTGCAGTTGATGAACCAGTTGCTGAACCATCGGCGGCTCACTACCCCGTGGATGATATCACGGAGAAGACAAATTGTGAGTTACATGCGCCGATGATGAACATTACTTATCCGGTGGCGACTGGCTATGCTTTACGACATCAACCTGGAGAAACCTTCCATTTTGGTGTGATTCCGCCTGGATTTGCTCGTGTCGGGGTCACGAAAGTTATGCCGGGATTCAACGCAATACGTCTTGAATTTCCTGGAGCTGAAGGCGAGAAGACATTGGGAGAAGTTGAGTTTGGTATCGTTCTATGGAAGAAGAAATACATCAAGTTTCCAGACTCGGAGCCAAGGCCACCGACTCCTCCCGTTAGACATTCACCACATCAAAGTCCACCCGCCTCCCCCCACGAAGTTTGGGATCCCGCCGCGAGTCCATCTCCCGCGCTGTCCCGTCAACCGACTGATGCGCCCACTAGTAACTTGACAAAGCGGAAGCTGTTCCCGTCGTCCACCCTGTCAAGAAACGTGGAAAAAGTGTGCGGGCTCCTGAGAACCCCAAGGAAGTCAAGGCTCCTGAGAAGTTAACTTCTGAGATGACTCAGCAGGAAATAGCTGAGAGCCTACGTGAAGGGTCGAGAGCCTTTTTTGAGCAGAAAAAGAAGGAAAGAGTGGAGGCAAGACTTGACCCCATAAAGGAACTTCTGAAGACTATACCAAATGAGGTAAAAGATCAAACCGTTGACAACCTATATGACCCTCCACCTCCGCCCATTTCAGACTACGAGCGAGGTATTGACAAGGTACTTTCCTCGCAGAATGAGCAAGAGAAATTGTGCGGGAAAGGAGTTGCCCAGCTCGGAGAACAAGAAGCACAATCGCTCGCCCCGCTCATTGTACCTTCTGAAACTCGGGAAATCGAGCATGGAGAAGTTGTCCTTGGCGACTCAGGTTACCCCATGGCGGAGATTGCCCCACGATTTGATTTTGAACTCGGGCTGCCTATGGTGGAAAATCCGAGCCAGCTAACAACACAGTTATGGAATTTGAATCGCTGGTACATGACCGCCGCAAAAGAAGGGAAATTCTATCTCATGGCGGCGGTTAAGGAACAACACTACTTCCGAGAATATTGTGTGCATGTTGAGTTCCGAGAACTTTTTCAGATGTACAATCAACGTGCTCTCGACAAATCTCTCATCAGCTGCTATTGTCTGTAAGTAATTTATTCGTGTAATTTAATTATCTATAGTTATAAGCTCTCGTTCATTGCTTGTAATTATCGTCACAAAATTCTTTTGTACGCTAATTATGCAGAATGAAGATACGTGAATGCAGACTCGAAGGAATCTGGGACATTGGTTTCATTGACCCGGATAAAGTTCATGTCAAGACCGTGGATGAAAATCCCGTGAACACAGAGGACGTTTTGCTAACGTTCTTTAAGCGACAAAGTACCAAAAAGGAAATACTATTTCCTTACAACTTCGGGTGAGTTTTACCGTCTTCTACACATTCTATTTTGCTTCCCCGATATAAAGTGTAATCGATAAGTTCTGAATACCTGCGTATATAAACGTGCGCAGGTTCCACTACATTCTGCTAATCATTAGACTCGAGGAAGGAGAAGTTGAAGTCTGGGACTCACTAAGGAAAGATCAAAATGAATACAAAAGCGTGCGTCTAATGCTCAAGAGGTAATTTCAATCGCACTATATCAGCCTCTTTCGTTCATTTCCGGATATCAAAAGTATAAGTAATAACTACTCAATTCATTTTCTTTTCCGGACAGGGTTTACAGAAAGTTCAAAGCGGAAGAACGCGGTGTATGGCCAGAAAAGCTGGAGTTCAAGTCTAACAACGTAAGTACTACTACGTGTATCTTTCTAATACCATTATCATTCTCTTGATTATTATTTGATTAAATTATATTCTTGTATATATAGTGGTGTCTGCGACAACCACAGGGGACAGAACTATGTGGATACTACGTTTGCGAGTACATTCACACGAAGGTCAATGAGAGAGTCAAGAGTGTAAGAAATCGAGAGGTACGTGAACATCATACACAACTTTTATTTTGCCACCATGCATCAATTGTGTTTAGTTTCGATCATAGCTGATTTTATTTCCTTCTTTTAAAGATGTCAAACAAGCGGAGCCAGCTCCTACCACGCAACCGCGTAAAAGCTATTGCGGAGGAATTGGCGGGATTCTTACTTACACATGTCATAGATGAACACGGTGAATTCTACTTTGACGAAAGACCACCTCCACCCCCTGCAGTCGATGCTACAAGGGAACCGCCGGCAGTCGATGCTACAAGGGAACCGGCTCCATTGTAATTAATTAGGAGTACTTAAATTTATATGTGACGAGAGTACTTTGTATGTGTATAATGACTACTTTATATGTGTAGTGAGTACTTTATACGCGATCTCCTCCGAAACCCTGAAAAATGAGCGAAAAGGAAAAAAACAGAAACCCTAAACCCCGAAAAATAATCGAAAAGAAAAAAAACCAAAACCCCCCTGAAATAATAAGCAAAAAAAGCAGGAACCTTTAGTACCGGTTTGTATTACAAACCGGTACTAAAGGTCCTCAGGGTCGAGCTCGCCTGTGCGCCCACGTGGAGACCCTTTAGTACCGGTTTTATTTAGGTGCCGGTACTAAAGGGTTACCCCTTTAGTGCCGACCCTTTAGTACCGGTTGTGTGGCCGGTACTAAAGGCCATCTACAACCGGTACTAGAGGTAGGTTCTCTACTAGTGGATAGTGATGCATGCACAAATTAAGAAAATAATGCGAGGGTGTGAATATTCGATTAAAAGTACATACATCTTATATTGGAACAACTTTTTGTGTGTGTTGGGAGCTTCGTGAAGTGTAACTATGAAATTGAAAAGAAATTTAGCCCCACTTATATTTCCTAAATGGTAATATCTTTGGCGCAGGAGGAAGGGGTGATCCATATCATTTTGACTTGTTAGCATGTAGGGTGGTTCGAATACAGAGTGGTTCCTTCTCGTGTTTCCTCGTCAACGAATCGTTCGACTATGATAGTGATGTTTTGATGGCTGCTGCTCTTCTCATACATGACCATAAGGAGAAATAGCGGCCGAAGATTTAAGGGCTCGGTAAAGGGATTAACAGAGAAACTGAGCATGTCCGCCAAGGAGACTAGTTGCATCGTACAAAGCCACTACACCTACACCATTTTTCCTGACGACGTTTCCGGATCTCGGACACTCTTGGATGCCAAACGGATTGAAACAGACACATTGGATTTCCCAACCGAGTCACCCTATAAAAATGGCGCAATTCTATCTGGAGGTGCCAAAAACTAATATCTGAGGAAGCGACCTGTTAAGAAAATCAGATGGTCTAAAACGACACACATCAGCGCTGGAAATATTGTAAAGACGCCCATGACAAGAGGACTAGACATTTATTCCCATCCACGGCCACTTTAATTTCCGTCCTCGTCGCTGCACTGCACTCCTCCCGGCGTACCTACACTACTAGCCCGGCCCGGCCGTACGCGCATAGTATCCTTTGGCCTCATTCGTTCGCATATCCATGCACTGCGCCGGCTTGCGGCGACTGCGACTGCAGCTCCCTCCCACACCGGGTAATTTGACCACGGAACCGTCCCGTGCTGTAATCCAGGCATGGATGGAATACAGCATGCATGTCCAATGTTTTATCTCGCGGATATCCTCGGTCCATCCACCATGAGCAGGCCGGGCCACCTACGAACGTACAGTACGTTCGCTGCAGCAGGCAGCAGCATAGTGATGGAACGGCAGCTAGCCGGCCATCAGCTGCGTGTTTTGCTTGGTTCATTCAATTCAAACCACACTACGCAATATAATGAGTGCTTAAATTTGACCGTTCGCAGATGGCACATCCATCTTCAATAATTGGAACACCCAAGATATATTCACCCTGCACAAAACAACAACACGTCCGCCGTGCGTCACGCGTTACTACTGTACGTCTGTACCAGTTGTATACGCTATACCATACGTACGCTCAGTGTGGATACGAAAGCGTTTGGATGTAAACTAGGACTAGGAGGAGGAGCTTCTCGCCGGTGTACAGTGGTGCGACAACCAAGCAGGCAATAATAAAGAGAGGCAACCAGGCAAGCAAGCGTTGTCGACCATATCCATACTATCCGATCCTCCTCACTGGTCAAAGCCCCGGCCCAGGCCCCAAGAGTTTGAAGATCGACAGACAATTGAAAACGAGAGGAAAAAAAAACTTATAAACGTAGAGTACAACACGCAGAGTAGAGATTTTTGGCTTTTGAGCTCCAGTGCTCCCTCCGGTTTAAAAAAATCGATCTGTGTGTTTCAAAAATTCTGAAAAAAAAATCCAGGTGTAACCGATAGCATACCCTACGAACGTACAAAATATTAATTGAAAAACCTTGTATTCTGAGCTACATACAAATAACAAAAGTGTGAATATAAGTATGCATATTTTCAAATCTCAAAGTTTTATCATATTTTGTTAATTTTGTGTAAGTCGGAATGTAAAGTATTTGACTTTGATATTTTACCCACTTGTGGGATATACTATTGGCTGCACTCAGATTTGTTTTCAGATTTTTTGTAACTCACAAGTATGATTTTCGAATTTCTTAAACTGGAGGGAGCATTGGACCTCGGGGGCCAAAAGCATTTTCCGGTACACACAGGTCTATGTCCTGTGGCTAGCTCTGGCTAACAGGAGACGCGTAGCCGATAGCTGTGTCTCCACAGAGCGAGCCGTACTGCCGGGCTAAGAGCAACTCTAGCAGATACCCAATAAGTGTAGGAGTTTGCGCGATAGAAAACAAAAAAAATTATCTCTCATGCGGAAGCAACACTCAAGATCCAATCTAGAAGATGCCAGTAACGGGGAGAGTAGTTCATCATACCCTCGAAGAATACGCGCGTTGAACGTTTAATTTAACGCAGCTCGGTGAAGTTGTTGACGATGTTTGATCCGATCAGTACCGCAAACGAGCAGCACCTCCGGAGGCTTGCACACGTACAGCTCGATGACGTCTCCGTCTTCTTGATCTAGCAAGCTAGAGGGAGAAGTAGGTGGGATCGATTCCAGCAGCACGACATCGTGGTGGTGGATATGGTGGAGTGTTCCCGCGGACAGGGCTTCGCCAAGCGGTGCGCGGGAGGAAGGAGGAGATGCGGCAGCGATTCGCATCACATGGTGTGCCTCTCTCATCTCATATAGGCAAGGGAGCTGCAGCCACTTAATTCTCAAGGTAGTAACCCCCTCTTTAAAGAGTGGTAACCCCATCTCCTTTAAAAGGTAGTAACCCCTTCTTTCAAGAGTGGTAACCCCCATTTAAGGGATGCCCATTGATTGACCACTTGGACCAAGTAGGCCTGGTCAAATGGACCAGTGGGCCACCCTTGGTCGTTGGGTACAGGTGGGCCCCACAGTGGGACCCTTTGGAACCTTCTAGAACATTCTGACACTCTGCCGGAAAAATCCCGAACTTTTCCGGAACCCTGAAATCAACTTGCCATATATAAATCTTTACCTCCGGACTCTTCCGGAGCGCCTCGTGATGTCGAGGATCTCATCCAAGACTCCGAACAATATTCGGACACCATTAACAAAATTATCCGAGAGCTACTCTAGCGTTACCGAACGTTAAGTGTGTGACCCTACGGGTTCGAGAACGTGTAGACATGATCGAGACACCTCTCCGATCAATAACCATTAGAGGGACCAGGATATCCATAATGACTCCCACACATTCAACGAAGATCTTTATCGGTTGAACCACTATGTCGTGGACTACTGTAATCCGTATACAATTTTCTTTGTCACGCGATATTTTACTTACCCGAGATTTGATCGTCCGTATCACTATACCTAGTTCAATCTCGTTACCGGTAAGTAATCTTTACTCGTTTCGTAATACAACATTCTTTGTGACTAACTCATTAGTCATGTGCTTGCAAGTTTTACCGAATGTGCACTACCTAGTGGGCTCAGAGTATATCTCTCCGAAACACGGATGGACAAATCCCAGTCTTGATTCATGTAATTCAACAAGTACTTTTCGAGATACCCGTAAGACACCTTTATGATCACCCTGTCACGAAGCGATGGTTGATGTCCCCAAAGTATTCTTCCAGCACCCGGGAATAACATGATCTCATGGTCTAAGAAATATGATACTTGACAATAAAAGGCATGACAATATAAAACTTAATGAAATGATCAATATTGTTATGCTTAGTTGGGTCTGTCCATCACGTCAGTCTTCTAATGACATGATCCCGTTAATTAATTAACAACTCATGTTCATGGTTTGGAAACCATAACCATCATTAATTAACGAGCTAGTCTAGTAGAGGCTTACTAGGGACGAGGTGTTGTTTATGCAACCACACATGTATTATGTTTCCGGTTAATACAGTTATAGCATGTAAAATAAACATATATTCTAAACACGGAAATATGATAATAACAAATTTATTATTGCCTCTAGGGCATATTTCCAACAATAAGGCCCTCGGCCCGGAAAAGTTCGGCCGGTTTGCGGTACGGGCCGTTTTTTTTTTGCCCAATCAGAAACTGGATAAGCCCACGGCCTGGAAAAGTTTATCCAGTCCACCGGATAAGCGGCGCGCCGTCCTTTATATAGCCGGGCCAGAGAGGTGGATTCAGTAACAAAACTGAACCCCTCCGCCGCACCCAGCACAGCGCCACCGAATTCCTCTCCCAGCTCCGGCGAGCAATCGACGCTGCGTAGAAGCTCCTCTCCCATCCCCACCACCAGATCGATGGCTGGCTCGAGCCTGCGCAACTCCGGCGGGCGCGGAGGAGGCCGGGACCCGCCGGAAGATGAGCCGGCGCGGAGGGCGGCGGAGGAGAAGGCGTGGCAGGCCGCGCTGAACCGCTCGAATGGCGCGCGCCTCCGCGGCTCGTACAAGGACCACCGGTGGGCAGGTCTCATGACGCCGCGGACGCCGCAGAGGCACGACACGGAGGCCGGGAGCTTGAGCGGCAGCCGGAGGAGGAGGCGGCAAGAGCCGGCGGAGGAGCCGGAGGAGAATTTCGGCCGGGACTACATTCCACCGGGGCACCTCCGCGTGACCCCGGAAGGCCGGCGGGGCTCCGCCATCGTCGCCTTTGACCGTTTTCAGGAGGTGTTGCTCCCGGCTTACGGCCGTGTCCGTGAAGCCGAGGCGTAGGTCGCCGCCACGACATCGGCGTTGGAGGCCAGAGCTCTCGGTGCGGAGGAGCGTCTGACAAAGGCGGTCGACAAGCAGGAGCTGGCGGTGGCGCTGCACATCTTGGCGGAGAACGACGAGCTCGACATCGACCCATAGGTCGACGCCGACGCCGGGGAGAAGAATGCCGTCACATCGCCTGGAAAAAAGAACGATGCCGCCAGAGTAGATCTAGGATTCCATTTCCGTTCTAGTTTAGTTTAATTAACGTTTTACTTGAGTTTAATTTCTGTTCTAGTCTAGTTTCGATGAACTTCCTCTGTAAAATTAACGCGCGAACTAGTATCTATTCTTCAATTCAAATATCCAGTATCAATTTCCTGCATCTGTTCTGCGAGAGCAAATTTTGGTACTGCAAAACTTTTCCAGCTCAACCGGATACGAGATATCCGGTACCAACTTATCCGGTAACGGTTAGAGTGGCTTGTATGCATACGACTGTTGCATCGCATCCAGGCGAGCTCTGCTCAGCGCCTCTCGACTTGACAGGCGGTGTGCCCCAGCCCAAGCATCATCTGGTCTCGATGGCCTCTCTTGCCAGCTGGACCTCATTAGCCACGAACCCTGTCGTGACATGGGACACCTGCCGTCCAGCTACGGCCTCGACGCAGCGGGCGTCAGATTACTGTATCTACAAACCGTACGGACAAATGCAGCACAGATTACTGTATTCTAAGGGAGTAACCCAGAGCCCAGGCCACGGAGACGAATATAATTTGTACTGTACTAACACACATACGCGTGGTCTGTTTATTTCTGCAGAAAACCTATACTCGGACCATACAAATGGGTACTAGAGAATAAACAATTTTAAGGTACGTGCAAAGTGCAAACATTGTTAATCTTGGGCATTCAAATGATTGAATTCTTCAAAATTACCATGGATTCCTTTACTGCACCACAATCATATAGGATTTCTAACAAGATTTGAGAATTACAAAAATTTCTATGTGTCTATGACAAATATGACATGCACTCAATGTCTATATAAATTTCCTACGTTTTTCCTGCGGTCCAACTAAACAATATCTACAACTGATTCATGTGTTTTTTATTCCTATAAAATTTCATGTGTCATGACATTCTATTCCTGTAATATTCATATTCCTATGTTTATCAAATACTACGAATCGAATAGGGCCTTATAACATGGGACGAAGTTAGTACTCTTTAGTCGACAGAATGTATTTGTTTCACTCTGTTTGGTGGGTGTCGCGGACATGGGTCTGTCCATGTCTGTCCGGACCAGGCGATGGCGCCCAACTACAACATCATATAATTTGCAATGGAGGGAGTACTAGGCAGGGGCTTGTTACATACTTCCTAATACGGTCTACTAGGTGGGCGTCAGAGAGGAGGACGATACAGAACTGCACGGCTCGCCTCTGGCGCCACGATCCGATGCGACGCACATCAACTACCTCGAACTCCTCCTTCAACTTGAAGTGGTGGGCATGCATCACACGACAGAAATCATCCTCTTCGAGCATCTCGAGAGAGCGGTGGTTGCCTCCTCCAGTCGTGGGTCACCGGTGCCATCTCCGGCCCATCCTCCCCCTCCTTGCAAAGTCAAAGTCCTCCTCAGAGTCCTCCGCTTCGCAAACAAGGGGTGTCACGACGACGTTGTGTGAAGTTCTTGTGTACCCTGCGGCGTACGCCTCCTATTCGGGGTCGTGGACGTTGGAGAATGCGTCCTCCTCGCTTGCTCCAGCAGCCCGCATGGAGCGAGATAACTAGGGCATGCCACGAGCTCGCACTAGGCGCACGCGCGCTACATCTAGTCGAGAAGGTGCTGCGACGGGTCCATTTCCGAGCGGGGAGGGGGCCAGCGGCAGAGGAAGAGTGAGATAGTATTAGGCGGATTGGAGGTTTAACCACACTTTCAGCCCCAAATTTGGTCCAAAAATGCGTAGAACTAGACCCCCCCCCCCCCCTCCCCCGTCTATTTGCGGTGTCGCGATGGGCCGTGCATTATGTTCGTCGATAGAAATGGAAGGTAAACAAACAAATACGGCCCCGTTTGATTTACCCTTAGAGAGGGGACGTAAATCACAAATATGGGGAGATGGGTGTTTCGGCTCCCGAGCTTGAGTGCTCTCGGTAATTTTCAAAATAAAAAAATGGTATTTCAAAGTTTCCAAAATATGTATACATACAAATGATGTCTATATCTGCAGAGGTTTGCTCAATAATACTCCACGCCCCCGTTCCATATTATAAGATTTTTTAGCTTTTTCAGAGTCACTTGTATATAAGTGTATTTTAGTTTGTAGATTCACTTTAGGGCATTACCCTGAAATGGAACAAGTGTCTGTCCGACACCCCAAAGTGGCCGGTGGAAATCCCCACAGCGAGGACCGAAATAACCAATTGTGGAACGCTAAAGTCCAACAATGGAAAGGAGTGCCAGAGTCCCAAAAAAAAACAATGCAAAGATGTGATTTCCGGGGGGAAAGAAAAGGAAAAGGAAGGTTTTCTAGGCTGTGTACGTACGTAACGTGCCCAATACTCCAAGGTAACTGGCACGCTTGAGGGCATCTCCCTTTTTTTTATATCTCTTCAGAGAATCAATTAGGAGTACATCTCAATCTCATTAAATAGCCAGCTAATAATACCGGGATAATACATACACACCTCTGATCGAGGAGCTCTAATTGATTCTGAAAAGTACAGCACGTACTACGTGGTAGCGCGACGATCAGTGTTAGGCAAGAGTGACAGCAGACTTGCGCTTGACTCGAGCGTCGCGCGCGGCCACGAGAATCCGACAGGCCCTGACCACCGGGCAGTTGATACATAATCACCTCGAGAGTCGCCGAGGTTACGTGCACACCTACTGTGTACCCGTGCATGGAATGGATTCCCTCGAATCACCAAACCCTTACTTAATTTTGGGATTGAAGAAACGGGAATTGATTTAACAAGTAAACACGCCACCACCTACGTACTACTAGCTGCTGGGCGCTAATCAAGTACCGCCCCTAATTTAAGTGTAATCAAGCTCGATTAGATGCAACTGAATGTAAACAGGACCTGCTTTACTTTACTTTGGTCCTGGGCACAAGGACGTACTGTACTAGGACTTGGCCTGGCCCCTAACTAAAATCAAAACAAAAGGGTCACGCAATCGATCGACTCGCTTTTTTTATTGGTTGATTGAAAAGAGGTCACGCCATCGGACATTGATAGAGGAGACAAAACGAGAGAGGGCTACTCTCCCCTGGGATTAAAGAAAGGTTCATGCAACCCGTAGGACAAGTTAGCCTGTATACGACTCGTACTTGGCCTCTCTACGGTCTAATTAAGTTAAGTTAACGCTACCCAACTCACCAGAATTCAACCCTAGCTTTGACGTTGGTGTTTCTCATTTAAGCCGGAATATTCATTAGTGGGAGGCGATGTTCCTGTCGACAGCGAGACTTCCGTGGTGACTTCGTCAATCTCAAGACTCGACCCGCCGACTCGATCTTTCGAAGGTGCTCATAGAGATAGGTTGTGCGTGCGTGCGTTCAGACTAGCCATAGTGGGGAGTATCATACACTAGTATCATGCATATGATACTAGTCTATGTTACTAGTTCCATAGTGAGTAGTAACATATTTGTGGTATCATATACTAGTGTATTTATTAGGTTGCATACACATCTTGTCTTGGAATACGTTATGTTACGGTATCTACCTATGATACCACTACCATCTCTCTCCTCATTAACTACAGTGACACGTCATCTTTTTACCAACGTGACATGCATGATACTACTTATGTTACTCCCACTATGGCTAGTCTCATAAGGGTGTGTGTGCGCGTGTATATGAGCGACTGCGTTGTACTGTGTTTAGAAAATAAAACCTAGCACAAGTTCTCTCGTTAGTACAAGATCGGTGCACGCCAATTTGTAGTCCTCTTCCCCGTTCCCCTGCTACAGTGCCCTCGGGGCGGAAAAGAGGCGACCGCTTGATCCAGAGTCTCGCCGGCGATCTGCTGCTCCCCTCTGCCTCCGGTCGCCGTCTCGGCGCCGCGAGGTGGGGGAGCCTTGGATCCGTCTGTGCGTGTAGTAGGTCCTAGGTTTAGCTAGGTGTGCCTGCCCGGATGGCGTCCTCGAAGACGGTGGCGGTGGCGCCGGTGTATAGGGCTTCTTCGTCCTCCCCCTCCTTTCCCCGTTCTGGCGTCGTCGCCGGGGAGGCTGTGGAGGTGCTGTGTCGGGCGCAGTCTTCTGTCCCTCTGGTCGGCCGTGGCGGCGAGGAGAGGAGCCGGCGGTGGTCGTTGCTTCGTTTTTGGTGCAGGTGGGTCTGGTGGTTTGCGTCTTCGTTGTCTCTGCTTCAGCTGGCCTTGGTGGCGTGGGGAGCAGCGGCTGGAGATGCGGCGGTGCGGCAGTTGGTGGACCTGGACGGCGTGGCGCCGGCTGGAAGATGGGCGGTGGCGGAGAGCTCGCGCTGTGGCTGTGCGCGTTCAGCGAGTCGAAGCTTCGTCGCGTGGCGGCGGACGGCTCATGCGGCCAACTACAACATGTGGCGGTGCTACCTCTCCGGCGGATCGAGGTACGGCGGCGCCCGTGCCGTCTAGGCTCTTGGGAGAAGATCGATGGATCCGATTGTTGTTCGTTCAGGGAGCTCAGGGGGCTTCGTGCAATTTCCAGGGTCCCGTTGTAATTACTTTTCCTTGCTGGACTTCTTTGTAAATTGTGCTGAGTTCTCTAATATTTGGGTCGGATCCTTCCTCTAAAAAAAGATCGGTGCACGCCACGGGATGCTCTTCCCCGCAAAGGATCGTCTTGGCGATGGCACGGGTCACCCTTTTGGCACGAAGGACAACCGGAAAGTGGCAGGCCGGAGTGCTGCCACCGCCCCCGCCGCGAGATGGCGCCGCGCGGATATGGCCCTCAGGCCAGCTACAATGCACGCGAGAAAGGCTATTAATGCTGCGCGGGTTTTGGACGTTCTCACATGGTCTCATCTCATACGAGTCCGCGACGACGGCGCACAGCTCGGACACGCGCCGGGATCCGTAGCCCCACGCCACCGTGGGTCGCGCCGTGGGTTTTTGACAAGACCGCGCAGCATTAATAGCCTTTCTCAGTATAACCGGGAAGCCGCTTTTCCACGCGCTCCCTTGCAGTGTGCAGCTTTCAATCGTTGCAGGACCAAGGAAATCAATCAGTTCGTCCTGCTCCGGACCTCCGGTCGATCGCCGGGACGGACGTGGAGGAGCTCCCTGGTTTGCATGGTCTTTCACGAATCTCGCCGTCGCCTGGAAGAAGGCTATTGACGGGGACTGGAAAGTTGAATGGAAATGCCTAAAATATCGGTACCCTGTTTTCTTGTCAAGAAAAGGGAGTAATAATTATTATAGTGTCAATTAGGTTCCAAATCTTGGCAGATCACCTTTTTATACCACCACTAAAACAAAATAATCACAAAAAGGTAAGATAAGATGCCTGTTAATTATACATATTCTTGTCCCCCAAATCAAGCAAGGAAAGGAAAAGAAACTAACTTTATATACAGGTCTCCCTCCTAATTTTGGTAACCAAAAGGTAAAAAACGCAAGAAGGGGAAAGGAAAGGAAAAGAAAACAGAGCAACAAAGCGACGGTAATAACTTAGGTGAGATGAAGATTATATAAAGAAAAAAGGAGGTGCATTTACATGTCTCCGATCGATCGATTAGCACCGAAGAGCCATGCACCAAGTAACCGACCGCTCCAGGAACCCAGCAGCAACGATGATGGATCGATCAGTACTCCCACAGCAGCGGTTCCTCGAGGCGGAACACGCCGGCGCCGACCACGTCCTGATCGACGACCCACGACGACGCGCACGCGAAGCCCGACGAGGACGCCTCGTATCTCAGGTCCAGCAGCAGGTCCGGGAGGTCGAACAGCGCGTCCTCCACCGGCTCCGGCTCGGCGCGCGCCGGCGGTGTAGGCGGGGGCGGCGAGGGGGAGGCGCTGGCGTCGGGGCTGCCGCTGTCGGGGGTCTTGGCATTGGGCGCGGCGCCGAGGCAGGGGAAGTCGGCGGAGGCTGCGAGTATGGCGGCGGCCTGGACGTCCTTGGGCGCGGCGCTGGCCGGGCGCGGGAGCAGGTGCGCCTGGTCCGGGAAGTTGAGGTGCGCGGTGCGGCCCTTGATGGCGAGCGTGGCCACGTCGTGCGCGCGGGCCGCCATCTCCGCCGTGGCGAAGGTGCCGAGCCAGATGCGGGACTTCTTGCGGGGCTCCCTGATCTCGGACACCCACTTGCCCCAGCTGCGCATGCGCACGCCGTGGTAGGTCGGGTGCTTGCCGTCCTTACGCGGCCGCTTGTTCGCGGCGGCAAGGGAGGAGGACGACGACGACGAGGAGGAGGAGGAGCCGGTTGGGGAAGCCGGGGAGCCGGGCTCGTGGGTGTCGTCCATGGCCGCGGCGGCGGCGATGGTGGTGGAGTAGTAGGTGGGCAGGGCAGAGGAGAGTGGTCGAGTACTCGAGTGGAGGCCGGAGGGGAATAGAGCGGGTTTTATGCTGTGGCCGCCGCAAGGAGGCGACGTGGCACACCGCGGAGAAAATTTCGGAATTTACGCGTAGGGGTGAGCTGAAATTTTGAACTGTGATAAAAGATCTTGGCCCGGCTGGAGAGCATAGGTTTTTTCTGATAAACGACAGCTTACTTCACGCACGCCTGGGATTATTCTCTTCCAGAAGCGTTCACTGAACCGGATCAACCCGCGTGCCACCTGGATTTATGGCATCCTGTCGATGGACAGTACCAAAAAAAAATCGCTAGGAATTTGCTCAACCTTTACCTTTCCACAACGTCTTTACCTAGACAAAAAAAGACAATTTTACTAGCCTGACTTCTTCTGTTGAAGATAACACTTTGAATATGTTCTCCTGTAGATCTTGCAAAATAGGAATACATCTCAACACAATATGGTTGGCATATCGCTCGCACAAAAAAATGTTTTGACATATATTTATTGTGTACATGAATCTTATTTACACGTGCCCTGGCGGCCCACCCGTTTCTAGACACGGTCGCATAAATGACTTCACGACGGACTGGGCGACGCCATTTGATCATTTGCAGTTCAAACTCCGGTGACCAAATATGTTTTTTTTTGCTAAACACGGTACAACGCTGGCGCTCATATACACGCGCACACACTCATCCTTATGAACGCACGCACACCCTACCACTATGAGCACCTCCGAGAGACCGAGTCGGCAGGTCGAGTCTTGAGATTGACGAAGTCAAGTCGTTGTTGTATCTATATACATGATAATAACTTGTCGACAAAATGGCATGACTATGAATTTGTATCATGCGATTAACAATTGCTTATGAAACATGTCCGAAAACTGTTTGTGGTTGTAATAATGAGGCTTTGCCAGTTTGCCGAAAAGGTAGTTGCGAGTGAAGTGACAAGTGTATATACCTAGTAGAAATACAATTGTTAACCGGGTAACCTATGTTGCATAAAACATAGTTCCACATCATATTCAATAGATATGAAGATCGTGTATTTTTTTTCATCAAATTATTCTCTTTCCTTACTTAACTTTTTTCACCACGAAAAAATAAATATGTATAATACGAAACAAACAAAGATTGATGATGACAACAACCGACCGCTCCATCACAACTTGCCTTAAAATTTATCACCTTGTTGATTGTATTTTCTTGTGCACATTGATACAGACTCGACTTCACAACTCATGTATCAATTATTTTAATTACATGTTTGTAAAGATTATTACAATGTTCATTTGAAAATATGTTCGATTACGAATCTAATATTAGCATTACTCCATCTCAAAGTTGAACATTAAAAACTTCATCATTAAAAGTTTATACAGTTGAGTCTCATTAAAATGTTAGAATGGGTATATATTCCATTAATTGAAAAGGGACACATTTTCACATTAATCGATTCGATTTGGATGAAAATGTACCCCACATTTTGGATGTGCATGAATGTATGACACAAATTATGTATTCCATATTATGGGCCTAAAGCAACATCCACTAAAAAGAGCGTTCAATTCGTATTGTGATTATGAAATAACTATTTGAAATATGAGCTAGAGACAATCATGGTGGTGATGATATTTATATATGTTTGTAAATTTACCACGGAAATAGCTGTGGTCATATTCTTTGAATAAACTATCATAATATTGGTTAATAAATATGCATATGTGAGAACCATTATCTCTATGATGTTATCCAAAAAATCCCTAATGAAATCATACAAGGGATGCATATGAGTTAATGACTAACTCATGTGTATATAGATGATCAGTTTTCACAATTCAATGATATGGAGTTGCAGATCAATAATATGAACACATGTTGGAGAATACATGGTAGGATTGAATCACCATTAGACTCTATGAGAACAATGTATTCTTTCATGTCATTTGTTGATCTCATACAATGTGCATGTTGATTTCTTGGACGTGTGATTTTCTCATGTAATTCAATTTATGCTAGTGTACCATAAATGTTCCCCAACAATAACATCTTGCAAGTAAATACTATAGAAATTAAACATATGTGGCTTCATCATTAAACAAAGGAAAATGTTCAAGTTGGGTTTTCTAATTCGCCGTTAAATAGGAAGTTTAATAAACATGTAGAAAAGTAAGGTTTAATTTTCTGAAAAGCTTTAAAGATTTTTTTTTAGACTAACAGGGAGGCCATCCCCGGTTCCATTGATAAGCTTTGAAGAATTATCAACCACCCATTTTGCATACTCGCAATTGTGCATACATTTTCTAAGGAACTGAAATGTGAAACTTGCTACGCCTGCAGGCAATTTACAACTTTCATCAGTGTTTTAGGGAGGTATTTTTTTTGAATCATTTATATCTAGTTGTCTTCATGTCTTGCATAAAAGGGACAACAAATTTCTCGGTCTCCTAACTTGGCCAAATGCTATATGCCGCCCGCGTGCGGCGCTAAACGCCGTGGCCGCCTGAAGGACCTCTTCACTGGGCCGGGCCCATTTAGTTCGCAAGACGCTCCTTTCCCATTCCACATTCGTTCGATTCTTTCTGCTGTTTCGACCAGTGTTTTTACTCCGGTATTATGTTTGTTTTTTTCCTTCACGTTTTTTCCTTTCATTTTCCGTTTCATTTTCCTTTCATTTATTTTTTATTTTTATATTATACTTTCATATTAAAAATTGTTCCAAAATCGAAATTTATTTTCCGATTCGAATTTTCTTCAAATTCGAATTTTGTTCTGATTCGAAATTTCGTTCAGATTTTAAAATTGTTCGGATTTGATTTTTGTTCAGATTTGAATTTTGTTCGGATTTGAAAATTGTTCGGATTTGATTTTTGTTCCGATTCAAAAATTCACCAAATTTGAATTTTGTTCAAATTCGAATTTTGTTCCGATTCAAAAATTTGTTCAGATTTTAAAATTGTTCAGATTTGATTTTTGTTTAGATTTGAATTTTGTTCAGACTTGAAAATTGTTCAGATTTTAAAATTGTTCGGATTTGATTTTTGTTCAGATTCAAAATTTGTTCCAAATTCGAATTTTTGTTCCAATTTGATTTTTGTTAGGTATTGAATTTTGTTCGGATTTGAAAATTGTTTAGATTTTAAAATTGTTCGGATTTGATTTTTGTTCAGATTCAAAAATTGTTCCAAATCGAAATTTATTTTCCGATTCGAATTTTCTTCAAATTTGAATTTTGTTCCGATTCGAAAATTTGTTCAGATTTTAAAATTGTTCGGATTTTATTTTTGTTCAGATTTCAATTTTGTTTGGATTTGAAAATTGTTCGGATTTAATTTTTGTTCTGATTCAAAAATTCACCAAATTCGAATTTTTGTGTTCGAATTTTCTTCAAATTCGAATTTTGTTCCGATTCGAAAATTTGTTCAGATTTGAAAATTGTTCGAATTTGATTTTTGTTCAGATTTGAATTTTGTTCGGATTTGAAAATTGTTCGGATTGATTTTTGTTCCGATTCAAAATTTGTTCCAAATTCAAAATTTTGTTCCGATTCGAATTTGTTCAAATTCAAATTTTTGTTCCGATTCAAAATTTGTTCCAAATTCGAATTTTTGTTCCAATTTGATTTTTGTTCGGAATTGAATTTTGTTCAGATTTGAAAATTGTTCATATTTTAAAATTGTTCGGATTTGATTTTTGTTCAGATTCAAAAATTGTTCCAAAATCGAAATTTATTTTCCGATTCAAATTTTCTTCAAATTTGAATTTATTCTGTTTCGAAAATTTGTTCAGATTTTAAAATTATTCGGATTTGATTTTTGTTCAGATTTTAAAATTGTTCACAATCAAAATTTGTTAATTTTCGAAAATTGTTCAATTTGAATTTTTTTTCATTTTCGAAAATTGTTCAAATTCGAAATTGGTTGAAATTCGATTTTTTTTTGAAAATTGTTCAAATTCAATTTTTGTTCATTTCGAAAATTGATGACATCCTTCTGGATCGCTTGATGATAGCCTGCTCGAAACGGGCGAAATCACGAAACAGGGAAGAAAAGAAACAGCGCAACCAGATGGGCCAGGCCCAGTTTCGTACCCGTGCAGGCGGCACTACTTCGAATCGCCGCCTCGAAGCGGTGTATAGGTCCTCCCCCTATGGATGGTCAAATGGGTGGATGATGAACTGCGGTATGGATGGGCTGGTTTGGGCTTAACTGAGATGGCCTTTTGGCTGGAAATGGAAGAAAGCGCGTACTCCTTAAGAGGCTCTATACCTTGGGCTTGGCAACTTAGGAGAAGTTCTCATGACCAGGTTAAATAAAATAACAAGTATTTCTCAACAACAAAAAAGATGTCTTAAAAAAATCTCACAGGACTGGCAACGTTAAGGAGTTTTTTTTGTTGAAATGTTAGCAGGTCTCTTGGCTTACCAAGTTTTTGAAGGATGAGGAGAGTGGTGCAAACTGTTATGGACCGAACGAACAAGCATGCATATCTTTTTTTTTTGCGAATCAAAACACTTTACTCATTAATCAGCGGGCTTACAATCATCTAGCAGACATTGAGATAAGAAACTAGGGACAAAATTTATCCACATACATCTTCTTCTACTCGCCGTTGCCTGCTTGGCACATAGACGAGCACCTTCATTGGCCTCTACCAATGAACTTGATCAGAAAGGAATCAATATTTCCGCTGAGCTCTTCAATCTCCTGTAGAATTGCCGTGATTTTAGATCGACTATGAAGGCGATCATTCCACAGTTTCACCACTTCTTGTGCATCGGTCTCCACAATTACCCTTTCAAGTTCCATGGATAATGCAATCTTCACTCCATCCCTAATCGCAATTGCCTCCATAGTCATTGCATTTGCAGCATGCTCATACCAGATTGAATGTCCTCTCAGCATTCTTCCCAAATGATCACGCACGCAGGAGCATACCAGATGCTCCCTCTCCTGACGATGCCAGAAACTTTGCATCAATATTTAACTTGTACATACCCTCCTCAGGAGGTATCCATTTGGATCGAACTCTCGGAACACTAGAAGCTAGAGAACGACCCGAAGTAGACAGGTCCATTGCAATATCAACGGTCCATTTAACAGAGGCCGCAACAGTTCTAGTATGTCCTTCATGCTCCCGAGCATTTCTCTCTGACCAAACAGCCCAGCAGCCACATAGAATGACCGAAGCTTCTCCTCTTCCTACCCGATCACTATCAATAAGGTCGATGGCCCAATAGTCCGGATGAAGATCAGGAACCTTGACTGATGTGACCTCCTTAATTTCATGCCTAGTTTTGCCCAAGTACACTCAAACAGGGCATGTTTAATAGTTTCCCTCTGTCCACATGCATATCTCCCTCCTTAGGTTTGTACCTTGTTATTGCGCAGTTGCGCAAACTGTTATGAACAACAACTACTACTGTTATGGAATAGAAGCCACTACAGCCCACCGGCGACAACGTTTATCATCAAGAACAACGTGCGGCTAATTACATCTCCATCTACCACTGGTTTCGTGTTGCTAATGATGGAGTGCTAGAACTGCTCACGTTGCGCTTCAGTGATGCCGCCTGTTCCCCGTCCTTTGAGCACGATGTCCATGAGCGATCGATGCTCAGAATCAATGGTTACCAGTTCCTCCCCTGTACCCGACGACTCCCTCCCGTCCGAAACACCATTCGACGTGGGTCTGCCAAGTAAGTTTTGCCGGTTCATCGCTCCTGGCTAGCTTAGGATCCTGGCGAGCAGCATGCATTGCTCGTGGTGCCGTTGCAAAACGCTAGGAGTACTTGATTGCTCTTAGTCGTCTTCGGTAATGGTGGGCTCTAGTCGAAAGTGTGTAATCTTATCGGGAGATACTGCCGGGTTATATGATCTTTCTTTCGACCGAAAATTCATTCAGGTCTAGCATAGAGTATATGATATATCGCGAGGTATTGTATACGTCTACTTTAGTAGGTACAGTGGGCAATTGTGATGTGCTACTTGTCATAAACTACAGGTAAGATTTGCATTTGGGCCGGTCTCCAAGTGTCAATGCTGACTCACCCTGATAATGTAGGACATACTATTTGACGCCGGAACAGGTGAGGCTGGACCACCTTGTTTGTGGAATAAAACGAGAGGAGTCACTTGGACATTGGTCACTGGTGTAGCAACTGTCGCTAATTCTTCAGCTCACTGCTAGTAGACCCATAGCAGAAGGATTCCTTCCCTGGCCGCTTTTCCGGCATTGTTCCTGAACTGAACTTGCCTCACGTAGCGTTGTTGGTCTTTTTTTAGATAAAGAGTGTATATTAATATTGTGTAGACACAAATTACAGCCAGACTCTGCAACAACGCAACAACCAAACCTGTTACGGATGCACACAGCCGAAAAACAATAAGAAGAAAAAAAAAAAAGAAAAGTCCCGCTACAGAGTTACAGTCATTGCAGCAGCCGCACAACCACCACCAAGACACCACCTGATGTCCAAATCTTCAAAAGCAACTTCTTCAAGAAAAACAGTGTCAGGCACAACCAATTAAGGCCAGACCTTGGGTTTTCACCCTGAAGATAATAGTCCCCGTTCTCAAAACAATGTCTTCAGTAAGAACATTGCCAGACACAACCAATTAAGGTCAGGCATTGGATTTTCACCCTGAAAGGAAGAACTTTGAACTTCACCTGTGATGTTGCCCCACTAACATACCGCTGCTCCGCCTCCTGCAACTCCAAGCAAGTTCCTCATCGACGCCAAGCCTCCAATCGCTATTTGCTAGTCCTTTAATCTCAGCTTTCATGACAATCCCCGCCTTTGACTACACCATGGATTTGCCCATGATGGCACAGAAGTAGAGCTTCACGCCGCCCTCCGGCGCGACCGAATCCCTCCGATCCAGCAAACTCTGGGAATTAGCCCATGAAAGATCACCGGCGGAGCCTTCCGAAACTCGACACTCTTGCCAGATCAAGGTACCGGCGTCAAGCAGATCTTCGTCTTCTCGCGATTTGGAACCCTAGGACCACCGCCATTATTCTCATGCCTCGCAGGCCCCGACGCCGCGAGAACTCACCGAGCAGGAACGACAGCAATGGAGGGGTAGACCGGTGCCAAACCCTAGATCATTGGCGTGACCAAGACCACAGCCAAACACCACGGCCGGCCCCGGCTGGACTCAGCATACCCAGATCCGCACGAGGGCGAGATCGGGCAGCGAAGCCCAGTTCACCGCGACGGAACCACGACCAAATTGGCCGGCCGCCGGCGACTCCCCACCACCACCACGACGCCGCTCCACCGGGATCCTCAGGCGCTGATCTTCGACCACGCCGCCCCATGGCCGCCGACACGCCTCACCGCCCCCGCGAGACGCCACCGCGAACCACCTCTCCTGCCCACCGTCGTCGGGTGGGCGCCGCCACCACCGCCGTCAAGGGCAGCAGCGGCGGCAGGGGCTTGAGCCGGGAGGCTTTTTCTAGGGTTGTGGGTGGCGGCGCCTCCGGAGCCGCCTGGGAGGGAGGAGACCCGGGAGGATAGAACCTTCCGATCTAAGGAGCGTTGTTGGTCTTATCGACAGGAATCCATAACTGAAGCAACTTCCCATTTACTCTCAAGCTCACGGACCACACACCCTGTTTCTTCTGTAAACTGGAACAATACTACTTGGCACTTCCGTCAAGGTTCCTTCCCACTTGGCACAGACTTTCCAATAGTGTCGACAAATTGTTCTGCCGGTCTCTTGGCACTAACTGAAGCAACTTACAAGTAGCAAACCAGTTGCAGTCGCCAACTCGCCATAGCGTGCGTGCATTATGTTAAACGGGGCCAATAATTGACCAAATTAAGCATGTTAAGTCAATAATATACCCACATGACCACACGAGCTGAGCACAGAAGCTGCCATTGCCATGGCGTGCCGCGAGCCCGTACAAGAACCGGCATCAACCAAACAGTAAACAACAACTCTTAAGTCTTATCTGTATACCATACACATTGGCATACAGAGAAACATGGGTGGAACGACGGAAGCCTCCACATGCTCCCAAAATTAAGCATGGCGTCCGCCTCGCGTGCCGATATTTTACGTGACGAAGCTGCATAAGAAACTGGCCAAAATGAAGGGCGTGTGAATGTGTCATCTTTCAAGGATATATATGTGTCAATGTGTCATCATGGTATGCTTACTATTGAGATTAATTGACTCGACCCAACTGCCCTCACCGCTAAACGTCACGCAATGTATATATGGATCATGGATGGATGGATGCAGTACCTAATCCGGCGTGTGGATTTGCATCATCCAGGGAGACTGCCTTTTGCCGGGGCAGGAGCGCGTCCCACGTGCATGGGCAGGGCTCACCAACCATAGAGATACTGAAAATATTATTATACCACTAATCAAACCAGTAACAACAACCATGTACAGTACTACTCCCTCCGTTTCAAATTGTAAGACGTTTAAGCAAATTCGGACAGGGTGCTAAAATCGCTCAGATGACGTGTCTGCCCCCACTCAATCAAGCAAATGACAATTAATGCCCTCCCGCAGTTACGTCGCCCCAGCGAACCGGTCGATTACGGACTCGATTACAGCGAGCAGAATATTACAGGGGAAAAGTTTGAGAGCACCTGGCTCGGGTCGTCGCCGGCCAGGAACACCTCGCTAGGGTCGTCGCCGCCTCGCCGGCCAGGAGCACCTCGCTGGCCGTCCCGCTGATCCTCCCTGCACCGCGCTCGGCCAACAGGTCGTCACATATCCTAGCGCCTCTGCGCCGAGATCTCCGGAGCCCAAGGTCGTCGCTGGCCCCCAGATCGTCCCTGGATGTCGTCTCCTGCGCAGCTCCTCAGCGCCCAAGATCGTCGAAGCCCAAGATCGTCTCCCCGCAGTTCCTAGGCCCAGCGCCTCAACGCCCAACAGCGCCGGAGCCCCAGGACGCCAGGTCGTCCCCGGAACAGCTTCTCGCCCCAGGTTCTCTGCGCCAAAGTTCACCGGAGCCCCAGGTCGTCCACGGAGCAGCTTCTCGTCCCAGCACCTCTGCGCCAAAGCTCGTCGGTGCACCAGGTCGTCTCCGGCCCAGGTTCTCGCCCCTGATAAAGATCAATTTGAGACCAACTTCAATAGCTGATCAACTAGATGTAGTGGATCAACTTCAGTAGCAATTTGTAATAGCAAAGGAATAGCAATTTGTGATAGCAAGGAGTATTTGTATCGGAATAGCAAGTTGTAATTTGTGTGTAATCTTCTCCATAGCAAGGAGTATTTGTATCGGAATAGCAAGTTGTAATTTGTGTGTAATCTTCTCCTACAAATAAATTGTGTGCAATCTTCTCCTACAATCTGTAACAACCAATTTGTCTGTATAATTACTCCCAGGAATCCAGTTCCCAGATTTCCTATCTTCTTTCTTCAAAAAGAAAATCCCCAAATTTCTCTCACACTCCTCCTAAAAATTTCACCGGAGAAACGATTTATTTCTCTCCCGAGAATCAAAGCAGAGCATTTGTCTTCATGGCCAGGCCGAGAGGCTCAAGCTGCTGAACTATCGCCGCTGCGCACGAAGACGACATGCCAGCGGCGGCTACCGCGAGGACGAACCCTCAGTGCGCCGCAAGAGGCTGAGGCGACCAGCAAAGAGAGCTTTTTGATCAGCACAAGAACCACCAGAAGCAGCAGCGTGGCGGTAGCTCGCTGTATCCCTAGGGAAGTAGACGACGAGGCTCCCCGCGGGGCGCCGGCTGGAGTCACACAAGCGGCCCCGCGCACGCGTACCAAAGCTCCTGGTTGACCTTGCTCCTCCTCTTCCCCTCCCCCTCGCCGCTGCCGCCGACGGAGCTCTGTGAAGCAGTAATTAATCAAGGATAGGAAGGAGGAGGAATACGGAGCCGCCGCCAACAGATCCATCACCTCTGCCCACCGATCTGTCACCACCGCACAATAATTAAGCTACGGCTCTGGCGACGGGGAGAGCGAGGAGCACGGAGCCGTCCGCGAGCGCGAGGGAGAGGAGGAGCGCGCCGGCGAGCGCGAGGAAGGAGAGGAGCGCGCCGGCGAGCGCGAGGAAAGGGAGGAGCACGCCGGCGAGAGCGAGGAAAGGCGCCGGCGAGAGCGAGGAAAGGGAGGAGCGCGCCGGGGAGACCGAGGAAGCGGAGGAGTGACCTGAGGTGAGGGGAATGTGAGGGGGGAGGGCAACGCGACAGGTGTGTTCCGACCAGGGGTAATCTGGGAAAGGAGTGTTTCGTTTCAACGTGACAAAATGTGAACGTTGAATGCTAAAACGTCTTACATATCGGAACGGAGGGAGTATATTCTAAGACTCTCATCTCCCGGACGGCCACAATCATGGGCGGGTATAGTATAGAATTGTAGGTAGGGATCATCGCGGTGATCTGGGGCTCGATCAAAAGAGGGTAATGGGGCTATACACAGGGACAAGAAGAGACAGAACGGTGGGTAGTAGCTCCGTTCGTCGTAAATATTGATCAGGCGTTGCACGCATGATTGATTGCGTCCATCGCAATCCTGCAGCAACAAAAGTTTGAGCCGAACGTATACATCATCGTGGATGCTGTTACTGTTAGGTGTTGCTTGCTACGCTAGTGCAGTGCACAGGGAGCTAGCTAGAGTGGAGACCGAGCTGGCTTGTGATTAGAACAACCTTGAGTATAAAGTGCGGAGATATCTATCCTGGAATCCAGGAAACATATAATCTTTAATTAATTTATAGGGAATAAAGATTAAACAAACAACGGGTGCTCAGGCCACCAGAAAAAAAACCTGTTGTTCGGGAAAACTCGAGCTGCAGGGCAAAAACACTGGTAGCTAGCAAGCCCCGTAGTCTGTACTACAATGCTATCCTACTATTACAGGCTGAATGTAACTCAGCTAGAGAGAAAAAGGAAATCAAAGTTGCAGTCAAGTCTTCAAATCTTAACCACAACCATATGCCATGATATCGCCTAAAGCGGTATCGATTTTATTGACCTGTAAAGGAATAAACAAATCATTTCGTAGCTATGGTGTTAGTAGGATATTGACCACGACTGGAAAAAAGGACTATGCATGCATGTCCATGCAATGCAATGCATGCACACCCGCCGGGTTGCAACAATGAGGTGCTCCTGCCTCCTGCTCATCAGTGTTCCCAGAGCAACAACGGCTCCCCGAAGAAGTGATCGTCGTCGGCGATGTCATCCCACGGCGAACCGCAGTACGATGGCGGCTCCGGTAACGTGAACGCGAAATCCAAAAGAGCATCCGGCACGTCGAAAAACGAGAAGTCTGCTACTGCTACTCCAATGCCACAGTTCTCCTGTGCCGCATTATCGATCACGCAACGATCAGGCGCTGGCTGCTCAGGCACGGCCGCCGGTTCCCCATGCTCCTGCTCATGATCGACGTTGATGGCTTCGGGCTGTGAGAGCGCGTCAATGGGCGATGGCGTGGCTGCGGCGAGCGCGGCCGCAGCCTGCACGTCCTTGGGCGCGGCCGACGCCGCGCGGGGCAGCTCGTGCGCGAGGTCCGGGAAGTTGAGGTGCGCGGCGCGGCCCTTGATGGCGATCGCGGCGACGTCGTGTGCGCGCGCAGCCATCTCCGGGGTGTCGAAGGTGCCGAGCCAGATGCGGGACTTCTTGCGGGGCTCCCTGATCTCGGACACCCACTTGCCCCAGGTGCGCATGCGTACGCCGCGGTACGTCGGGTGCTTCAGGTCCCTGCGCGGCCGCTTCTTGCCGACCACGATGTCGTCACCGGAGCTCGGCGAGGAAGCGTTGAGGGAGCCAGAGGAGCTCGTGTTGTTGCTGCAGGTGCAGCTATCGTTGGACACCTGAGGGACCACGAGCACTTGCTCCTGCTCCATTTGATCGAGGCGACAACCGGAGCGCTGGCTTGCCAGTGGTGATGATGTTCACGAGGTAGGTCTGTTGCTGCAACTTGCTACTAAACCCTAATCAGAGCTTGGAAGTGAGTTGAATGAGCTGCTTGTACTTGGCCTTGGCGATCGAGATAGATGTAATGCGATGCAATGCAGGGTTCATATAGTGGCTACGATCGTACGGACGGATCTCTTCCGCCAGAAGTCAATGTGGAAACAGATTCGAAGGGGGCGCATATTTCTATTTCTCTCCGCCCAAGAAAATGTGTATGACATGCAGAATCCGTGTTGCGTGCTAAGCTTTTTACGCGCTTCTCTCTGTCTCCGATCTGATGCATGGTCAATAGCTAGGGCCGGGACTACAGAACCATCACGCTGCTACATGAATTGTTTATTGTTTTGTTGATTTGCACCCTCGTGGTTTTGTTTCTGCGTGTTTTTGGTGTAAGTATTTCTTTGGTGGGGCTTTGTTTTTTTTTTCTGCGTGTTTTTGGTGTAAGTATTTCTTTGGCGGGACGACTAATGATTAAAGTAGCCGGAAGGAACAATCTCCCCTCAAGAGCACCTGTCTCCAACCCTACCAAATGGGCGTCGTGCTAAGTATTAAAAATGCACGTTAATCGCTGTTCGAAGATCCAAAAGATTTGGATCCGTACTAAATTATATTGCAAATGCGTAGAGTTCAATAGTGCGAACCAGTGGCTTGTCAACTTGAGTTAGGAAACTTATACAATGCAAAGCAAAGCAAAGTAAAACGCGGCAACCGTGCTTTTTCTATGTCCTGTGTTAATTTATCTACTTCTAAACTAATGCAGCTCGCGGTGCATAATGTTATCTGACGGAATAATCTAACATAAACGCTGGGTTATTCCAGCATGGGAACATAAAGAAAACCTAACTGGGCGAACTCGGTGGTTCCTTTTGAGATACGGATGTTTCCGATGATCACACTCCTGGTTTCTTAAATTGCCGTCTACTCCCTCCGTTCCAAAATATTTGTCTTCCATTTGTCCAAATTTGGATGTACCTATACACAAAAACATGTCTAGGTACATCCGAATTTGGACAAATGGAAGACAAGTATTTTAGAACGGAGGGAGTAACAAACAAATATCCTAAAAAAACCTGGAAGAAAACCATCATTCCATTCACCGGGCTCAAGCTTTCCTTGCTGCACGAACCTTGATTGTTACTAATAAATTGAGTCGGCGATTGTCTGATAGAGACATCCTAAGGGCTCGCTTGGATGGTTGTTTTCCGGCCGGAAACAGTCGGAGGGAAATACGGACCTCACCACGTCCGTGTATTTTACAGGCCAAGACGGGTGTAGAATTACGGGGCAGAAAAATTAACTCCCTTTCCAAGCGGAGCCTAAGGGTAGTCCGTCAACCCCCCCCCCCCCCCCCCCCCCCCCCCCCCCCCACCCACCCCACACAATAAATGATGCTTTATTACTTAGAATATTCCATTATTACACCCGTTTCTGCATAATAAAGATGCACATAGCCACAAATAGTTCAAAATAGCAAAAAACTTAAACAGGCGAAAAAGAAATGATCACTAGTGAACTGTAGATCACCTAAGCCAATGGACGACCAATCCGTTGATCACGGGCCACCCATATTGGATAACAAATATCACTCGCCGTAGCCTCCAATCGTGTAGACATCTCCATAAATAGGTCTTGATACTCCACGCGTTGTAGCGGTGTCCATGAATGGAGTATACTTTTACACTGGTAGATGACCGGCTTAAAAGAAATTTGCTCACCGTCCTAAACTTGTGATCATTACCATATAGCCAGTTGTCGAAAACGTTTGTAACACTATGTCGTGGATACAAATTAGAACTTATTTGGATGTCTGACCATATAGAATGGACGAATATGCACTAATAAATTAAGTGATTGATCATCTCCTCGAGGTGATAGAACAGACACTTTATATTCCATGACAATTGTGTCTTACAAGATTATCTTTGGTAAGTATTAATCATCTATGAACATACCACATATTTTTTATTTTTAGAGGTATCTTCATTTTCATAGTTTCTTATTTTTATTAACTGACACAACTGGCTGGATCAATACTCTATACAAGGAATCCACCGAGAAATTGGGATTCACGACCGCTCATATTCCACCAAAATTTATCATTCCTTTGCGTCAGTTGGACCATTGGATGCTAATATGGGGCCAATTAAATCATGTCTCAATGTCACATTTGGTGGAGAAGACTCCATAACCAAAGGGATTGTGTCACTCTTGTGACAGACAATGTTATACAGAGCAGGGTACGCATTACCCACCCACTTATCCTCTCAGAATCTGATTTTCGAGCCATCTTTTATTATGATGAACCAAAGTAGAAGAAATGTTTTTTTGTCGCCATTAAACACGCCCAAAATGTTTGTCACTGCTTTTTCAATAAACACGGGACAATGTATTTGTGCCGGTATATTTTCTTGTTAGAAGGGTTTTCCATACACCATCTTCAATAAGTAGTTTAAAGAGCCATTTACCTAGCATCGCAATATTTTTTTACCTGAAGGTCGCGAATACCAAGTCCCCCAAATTTTTTTGATCGGCAAAGCACGTTCTACTTAGCCAATATATACTTTTTTCCTCACTTCCCCTTGTTACTAGAATCTCGATCAGAAATTGTCCAATCTATCCAATACTCTTTTAAGTAACTAGAAATTTAATTAGACACCTTTGGTATAGAAATAAGCAATGCTACTTGTGAATAAGTTTATTTTTGTAAGCACCTTTCTGACACATTGCCTTGTACAACTTGAGCAATTCTGAATCTTAATCAAGTGGCATCCTCTGCACGCAGTGGAATTTAACGTGTTAATAATCTTGGTCAAAAGCACATGCTATACCAAGGAAAGCTTTGCACGAAATCCTATATAATTTTTTTTGAATTTACGAAATCTTATATAATTAGTTGAGTTGTTACCCAATGTGCAACGCGAACGACGACTGTCAAGAATCAAAACGAGAAACAAAAACGATAAGTACATGCAGGATGATGCATTCCTATGGTGGGCGTGTTGAAAACTTTTAAACGCATCATTAGGTGATCTACAGTTCACTAGTGATCATTTGTTTTTCGCCTGTTGAAGCTTTTTGCTATTTTGGACTATTTGTGGCTATGTGCATCTTTATTATGCAGAAACGGGTGTAATGATGGAATATTCTAAGTAATAAAGCATCAGGTATAGAATGGACGAATATGTACTAAAAAATTAAGTGATTGATCATATCCTCGAGGTGATAGAACAAACACTTTATATTCCATGCCAATTGTGTCTTACAAGATTGTCTTTGGTAAGTATTAATAATCTATGAACATACCACATATTTTTTTATTTTTAGAGGTATCTTCATTTTCATAGTTTTTTATTTTTATTAACTGACACAACTGGCTGGATCAATACTCTATACAAGGAATCCACCGAGAAATTAGGATTCACGACCGCTCATATTCCACCAAAATTTATCATTCCTTTGCGTCAGTTGGACCATTGGATACTAATATGGGGCCAATTAAATCATGTCTCAACGTCACATTTGATGGAGAAGACTCCATAACCAAAGGGACTGTATCACTCTTGTGACAGACAATGTTATACAGAGCAGGGTATGCATTACCCACCCACTTATCCTCTCAGAATCTGATTTTCAAGCCATCTTTTATTATGATGACCCAAAGTAGAAGAAATGTTTTTTTTGTCGCCATTAAACCGGCCCAAAATGTTTCTCACTGCTTTTTCAATAAACACGGGACAATGTATTTGTGCCGGTATATTTTCTTGTTAGAAGGGTTTTCCATACACCATCTTCAATAAGTAGTTTAAAGAGCCATTTACCTAGCATGGCAATATTTTTTAACCTGAAGGTCGCGAATACCAAGTCCCCCAAGATTTTTTGATCGGCAAAGCACGTTCCACTTAGCCAATATATACTTTTTCCTCACTTCCCCTTGTTAAAAGAATCTCGATCAGAAATTGTCCAATCTATTCAATACTCTTTTAAGAACTAGAAAGTGGTTAGATAGGTGCTTATAAAAAATAGACGGTTTTATTTTAGTGCCTATTTTGTACGGGAGAGGTGTTTAATTAGACACCTTTGGTATAGAAATAAGCATTGCTACTTTTGAATAAGTTTATTTTTGTAAGCACCTTTCTGACACATTGCCTTGTACAACTTGAGCAATTCTGAATCTTAATCAAGTGGCATCCTCTGCACGCAGTGGAATTTAACGTGTTAATTATCTTGGTCAAAAGCACATGCTATACCAAGGAAAGCTTTGCACGAAATCCTATATAATTTTTTTTGAATTTATGAAATCCTATATAATTAGTTGAGTTGTTACCCAATGTGCAACGCGAACGACGACTGTCAAGAATCAAAACGAGAAACAAAAACGATAAGTACATGCAGGATGATGCGTTCCTATGGTGGGCGTGTTGAAAACTTTTAAACGCATCATTAGGTGATCTACAGTTCACTAGTGATCATTTGTTTTTCGCCTGTTTAAGCTTTTTGCTATTTTGAACTATTTGTGGCTATGTGCATCTTTATTATGCAGAAACGGGTGTAATGATGGAATATTCTAAGTAATAAAGCATCAGGTATAGAATGGACGAATATGCACTAATAAATTAAGTGATTGATCATCTCCTCGAGGTGATAGAACATACACTTTATATTCCATGCCAATTGTGTCTTACAAGATTGTCTTTGGTAAGTATTAATCATCTATGAACATACCACATATTTTTTATTTTTAGAGGTATCTTCATTTTCATAGTTTCTTATTTGTATTAACTGACACAACTGGCTGGATCAATACTCTATACAAGGAATCCACCGAGAAATTAGGATTCACGACCGCTCATATTCCACCAAAATTTATCATTCCTTTGCGTCAGTTGGACCATTGGATGCTAATATGGGGCCAATTAAATCATGTCTCAACGTCACATTTGATGGAGAAGACTCCATAACCAAAGGGACTGTATCACTCTTGTGACAGACAATGTTATACAGAGCAGGGTATGCATTACCCACCCACTTATCCTCTCAGAATCTGATTTTCGAGCCATCTTTTATTATGATGACCCAAAGTAGAAGAAATGTTTTTTTTGTCGCCATTAAACCGGCCCAAAATGTTTCTCACTGCTTTTTCAATAAACACGGGACAATGTATTTGTGCCGGTATATTTTCTTGTTAGAAGGGTTTTCCATACACCATCTTCAATAAGTAGGTTAAAGAGCCATTTACCTAGCATGGCAATATTTTTTAACCTGAAGGTCGCGAATACCAAGTCCCCCAAGATTTTTTGATCGGCAAAGCACGTTCCACTTAGCCAATATATACTTTTTCCTCACTTCCCCTTGTTAAAAGAATCTCGATCAGAAATTGTCCAATCTATTCAATACTCTTTTAAGAACTCGAAAGTGGTTAGATAGGTGCTTATAAAAAATAGACGGTTTTATTTTAGTGCCTATTTTGTACGGGAGAGGTGTTTAATTAGACACCTTTGGTATAGAAATAAGCATTGCTACTTTTGAATAAGTTTATTTTTGTAAGCACCTTTCTGACACATTGCCTTGTACAACTTGAGCAATTCTGAATCTTAATCAAGTGGCATCCTCTGCACGCAGTGGAATTTAACGTGTTAATAATCTTGGCCAAAAGCACATGCTATACCAAGGAAAGCTTTGAACGAAATCCTATATAATTTTTTTTGAATTTATGAAATCCTATATAATTAGTTGAGTTGTTACCCAATGTGCAACGCGAACGACGACTGTCAAGAATCAAAACGAGAAACAAAAACGATAAGTACATGCAGGATGATGCGTTCCTATGGTGGGCGTGTTGAAAACTTTTAAACGCATCATTAGGTGATCTACAGTTCACTAGTGATCATTTGTTTTTCGCCTGTTTAAGCTTTTTGCTATTTTGAACTATTTGTGGCTATGTGCATCTTTATTATGCAGAAACGGGTGTAATGATGGAATATTCTAAGTAATAAAGCATCAGGTATAGAATGGACGAATATGCACTAATAAATTAAGTGATTGATCATCTCCTCGAGGTGATAGAACATACACTTTATATTCCATGCCAATTGTGTCTTACAAGATTGTCTTTGGTAAGTATTAATCATCTATGAACATACCACATATTTTTTATTTTTAGAGGTATCTTCATTTTCATAGTTTCTTATTTGTATTAACTGACACAACTGGCTGGATCAATACTCTATACAAGGAATCCACCGAGAAATTAGGATTCACGACCGCTCATATTCCACCAAAATTTATCATTCCTTTGCGTCAGTTGGACCATTGGATGCTAATATGGGGCCAATTAAATCATGTCTCAACGTCACATTTGATGGAGAAGACTCCATAACCAAAGGGATTGTATCACTCTTGTGACAGACAATGTTATACAGAGCAGGGTATGCATTACCCACCCACTTATCCTCTCAGAATCTGATTTTCGAGCCATCTTTTATTATGATGACCCAAAGTAGAAGAAATGTTTTTTTTGTCGCCATTAAACCGGCCCAAAATGTTTCTCACTGCTTTTTCAATAAACACGGGACAATGTATTTGTGCCGGTATATTTTCTTGTTAGAAGGGTTTTCCATACACCATCTTCAATAAGTAGGTTAAAGAGCCATTTACCTAGCATGGCAATATTTTTTAACCTGAAGGTCGCGAATACCATGTCCCCCAAGATTTTTTGATCGGCAAAGCACGTTCCACTTAGCCAATATATACTTTTTCCTCACTTCCCCTTGTTAATAGAATCTCGATCAGAAATTGTCCAATCTATTCAATACTCTTTTAAGAACTAGAAAGTGGTTAGATAGGTGCTTATAAAAAATAGACGGTTTTATTTTAGTGCCTATTTTGTACGGGAGAGGTGTTTAATTAGACATCTTTGGTATAGAAATAAGCATTGCTACTTTTGAATAAGTTTATTTTTGTAAGCACCTTTCTGACGCATTGCCTTGTACAACTTGAGCAATTCTGAATCTTAATCAAGTGGCATCCTCTGCACGCAGTGGAATTTAACGTGTTAATAATCTTGGCCAAAAGCACATGCTATACCAAGGAAAGCTTTGCACGAAATCCTATAATTTTTTTTTGAATTTATGAAATCCTATATAATTAGTTGAGTTGTTACCCAATGTGCAACGCGAACGACGACTGTCAAGAATCAAAACGAGAAACAAAAACGATAAGTACATGCAGGATGATGCGTTCCTATGGTGGGCGTGTTGAAAACTTTTAAACGCATCATTAGGTGATCTACAGTTCACTAGTGATCATTTGTTTTTCGCCTGTTTAAGCTTTTTGCTATTTTGAACTATTTGTGGCTATGTGCATCTTTATTATGCAGAAACGGGTGTAATGATGGAATATTCTAAGTAATAAAGCATCAGGTATAGAATGGACGAATATGCACTAATAAATTAAGTGATTGATCATCTCCTCGAGGTGATAGAACATACACTTTATATTCCATGCCAATTGTGTCTTACAAGATTGTCTTTGGTAAGTATTAATCATCTATGAACATACCACATATTTTTTATTTTTAGAGGTATCTTCATTTTCATAGTTTCTTATTTGTATTAACTGACACAACTGGCTGGATCAATACTCTATACAAGGAATCCACCGAGAAATTAGGATTCACGACCGCTCATATTCCACCAAAATTTATCATTCCTTTGCGTCAGTTGGACCATTGGATGCTAATATGGGGCCAATTAAATCATGTCTCAACGTCACATTTGATGGAGAAGACTCCATAACCAAAGGGACTGTATCACTCTTGTGACAGACAATGTTATACAGAGCAGGGTATGCATTACCCACCCACTTATCCTCTCAGAATCTGATTTTCGAGCCATCTTTTATTATGATGACCCAAAGTAGAAGAAATGTTTTTTTTGTCGCCATTAAACCGGCCCAAAATGTTTCTCACTGCTTTTTCAATAAACACGGGACAATGTATTTGTGCCGGTATATTTTCTTGTTAGAAGGGTTTTCCATACACCATCTTCAATAAGTAGGTTAAAGAGCCATTTACCTAGCATGGCAATATTTTTTAACCTGAAGGTCGCGAATACCAAGTCCCCCAAGATTTTTTGATCAGCAAAGCACGTTCCACTTAGCCAATATATACTTTTTCCTCACTTCCCCATGTTAAAAGAATCTCGATCAGAAATTGTCCAATCTATTCAATACTCTTTTAAGAACTAGAAAGTGGTTAGATAGGTGCTTATAAAAATAGACTGTTTTATTTTAGTGCCTATTTTGTACGGGAGAGGTGTTTAATTAGACACCTTTGGTATAGAAATAAGCATTGCTACTTTTGAATAAGTTTATTTTTGTAAGCACCTTTCTGACACATTGCCTTGTACAACTTGAGCAATTCTGAATCTTAATCAAGTGGCATCCTCTGCACGCAGTGGAATTTAACGTGTTAATAATCTTGGCCAAAAGCACATGCTATACCAAGGAAAGCTTTGCACGAAATCCTATATAATTTTTTTTGAATTTATGAAATCCTATATAATTAGTTGAGTTGTTACCCAATGTGCAACGCGAACGACGACTGTCAAGAATCAAAACGAGAAACAAAAACGATAAGTACATGCAGGATGATGCGTTCCTATGGTGGGCGTGTTGAAAACTTTTAAACGCATCATTAGGTGATCTACAGTTCACTAGTGATCATTTGTTTTTCGCCTGTTTAAGCTTTTTGCTATTTTGAACTATTTGTGGCTATGTGCATCTTTATTATGCAGAAACGGGTGTAATGATGGAATATTCTAAGTAATAAAGCATCAGGTATAGAATGGACGAATATGCACTAATAAATTAAGTGATTGATCATCTCCTCGAGGTGATAGAACAGACACTTTATATTCCATGCCAATTGTGTCTTACAAGATTGTGTTTGGTAAGTATTAATCATCTATGAACATACCACATATTTTTTATTTTTAGAGGTATCTTCATTTTCATAGTTTCTTATTTGTATTAACTGACACAACTGGCTGGATCAATACTCTATACAAGGAAACCACCGAGAAATTAGGATTCACGACCGCTCATATTCCACCAAAATTTATCATTCCTTTGCGTCAGTTGGACCATTGGATGCTAATATGGGGCCAATTAAATCATGTCTCAACGTCACATTTGATGGATAAGACTCCATAACCAAAGGGACTGTATCACTCTTGTGACAGACAATGTTATACAGAGCAGGGTATGCATTACCCACCCACTTATCCTCTCAGAATCTGATTTTCGAGCCATCTTTTATTATGATGACCCAAAGTAGAAGAAATGTTTTTTTGTCGCCATTAAACCGGCCCAAAATGTTTCTCACTGATTTTTCAATAAACACGGGACAATGTATTTGTGCCGGTATATTTTCTTGTTAGAAGGGTTTTCCATACACCATCTTCAATAAGTAGTTTAAAGAGCCATTTACCTAGCATGGCAATATTTTTTAACCTGAAGGTCGCGAATACCAAGTCCCCCAAGATTTTTTGATCGGCAAAGCACGTTCCACTTAGCCAATATATACTTTTTCCTCACTTCCCCTTGTTAAAAGAATCTCGATCAGAAATTGTCCAATCTATTCAATACTCTTTTAAGAACTAGAAAGTGGTTAGATAGGTGCTTATAAAAAATAGACGGTTTTATTTTAGTGCCTATTTTGTATGGGAGAGGTGTTTAATTAGACACCTTTGGTATAGAAATAAGCATTGCTACTTTTGAATAAGTTTATTTTTGTAAGCACCTTTCTGACACATTGCCTTGTACAACTTGAGCAATTCTGAATCTTAATCAAGTGGCATCCTCTGCACGCAGTGGAATTTAACGTGTTAATAATCTTGGTCAAAAGCACATGCTATACCAAGGAAAGCTTTGCACGAAATCCTATATAATTTTTTTTGAATTTATGAAATCCTATATAATTAGTTGAGTTGTTACCCAATGTGCAACGCGAACGACGACTGTCAAGAATCAAAACGAGAAACAAAAACGATAAGTACATGCAGGATGATGCGTTCCTATGGTGGGCGTGTTGAAAACTTTTAAACGCATCATTAGGTGATCTACAGTTCACTAGTGATCATTTGTTTTTCGCTTGTTTAAGCTTTTTGCTATTTTGAACTATTTGTGGCTATGTGCATCTTTATTATGCAGAAACGGGTGTAATGATGGAATATTCTAAGTAATAAAGCATCAGGTATAGAATGGACGAATATGCACTAATAAATTAAGTGATTGATCATCTCCTCGAGGTGATAGAACAGACACTTTATATTCCATGCCAATTGTGTCTTACAAGATTGTGTTTGGTAAGTATTAATCATCTATGAACATACCACATATTTTTTATTTTTAGAGGTATCTTCATTTTCATAGTTTCTTATTTGTATTAACTGACACAACTGGCTGGATCAATACTCTATACAAGGAATCCACCGAGAAATTAGGATTCACGACCGCTCATATTCCACCAAAATTTATCATTCCTTTGCGATCAGTTGGACCATTGGATGCTAATATGGGGCCAATTAAATCATGTCTCAACGTCACATTTGATGGAGAAGACTCCATAACCAAAGGGACTGTATCACTCTTGTGACAGACAATGTTATACAGAGCAGGGTATGCATTACCCACCCACTTATCCTCTCAGAATCTGATTTTCGAGCCATCTTTTATTATGATGATCCAAAGTAGAAGAAATGTTTTTTTGTCGCCATTAAACCGGCCCAAAATGTTTCTCACTGCTTTTTCAATAAACACGGGACAATGTATTTGTGCCGGTATATTTTCTTGTTAGAAGGGTTTTCCATACACCATCTTCAATAAGTAGTTTAAAGAGCCATTTACCTAGCATGGCAATATTTTTTAACCTGAAGGTCGCGAATACCAAGTCCCCCAAGATTTTTTGATCGGCAAAGCACGTTCCACTTAGCCAATATATACTTTTTCCTCACTTCCCCTTGTTAAAAGAATCTCGATCAGAAATTGTCCAATCTATTCAATACTCTTTTAAGAACTAGAAAGTGGTTAGATAGGTGCTTATAAAAAATAGACGGTTTTATTTTAGTGCCTATTTTGTATGGGAGAGGTGTTTAATTAGACACCTTTGGTATAGAAATAAGCATTGCTACTTTTGAATAAGTTTATTTTTGTAAGCACCTTTCTGACACATTGCCTTGTACAACTTGAGCAATTCTGAATCTTAATCAAGTGGCATCCTCTGCACGCAGTGGAATTTAACGTGTTAACTTGGTCAAAAGCACATGCTATACCAAGGAAAACTTTGCACGAAATCCCTATATATATTTTTTTTTGAATTTACGAAATCCTATATAATTAGTTGAGTTATTACCCAATGTGCAACGTGAACGACGACTGTCAAGAATCAAAACGAGAAACAAAAACGATAAGTACATGCAGGATGATGCGTTCCTATATATGGTGGGAGTGTTGAAAACTTATAAACGCATCATCATTGTAGAAAAATCCTCAACTTTTTTCCTTAAAACGTATCATCGTTAGACGAACGTCTTGATATTAATAAAGAAGGAAAATCGTTTATTATGGCACCATATGCACCTTTTATTAACAACGGGAATACGGCTACATAAGCACCTTGCTTCAGTTCCAACTTGACCTTCCTGTTCCGGCCCATTTCCGCTTAAGCATTGACGACGACTGACACGCAAAGCGTGGCCAACCGTTGATCGTCGTCAGAATATATAATTACGTAACACAAAGCCCCAAAGAACACGAGTATGACAAAGCCTGGTAACGTATTAGAGCCGTTAGCACGTCGATAACCTCCATAGAGTGAAGAGTGGTCAGTACCCCCGCTCCCGTGTCGTCCCCCAGGGCGACACCGGGGCGAACCCTAGCGCCGCCACAAAAGCCACAACTCTGGCTGCTCCCCTGCCGCCGCTGCCGCTGGCGTTGACCGCGGTGGCGGCGGGCCCGACGCCGAAGGCGCCCGAGATCTGGCGGTTCGCGGCGGAGAGATCATGGGGCGGTGGGGCGGCTCCGTCGAAGGTCTTCTGCGTGCGGCGGCTGGGGCGGCGCCCCTGGTCGTGCGGCGGTGGCTGCCTTCCCCTTCGTCCTCCTCGCGCAGGGGAGCCCCTGTCCCATCTTGGTGGCTGGTGGAGGTGGAAACCGTTGATCTGGGAGCCCGCCTAGATCCGTCGCCGGCTAGCTCCCAGCCGACCGGCGGCGCGTTGGGGCGCGGGGCTGCTAGGGCTCGCGCGCTGTGTTTGGTGGTGGTGCAGTGGCGCGGTGGGTGTCCCTGTGCCAAGGTGGTCGAGGCTGCAGGCGCCGGCCGCGGAAGCGGCAGAGGAGCTGCGGCGTTCCTACGCTCGTGGTTCCAAGCGCAGCAATGCGCATGTTGGCGGTGGCACGTTCCGTTTGGGCGAGGGACATCTTGGTGGTCCAGCTCTCGGGTGGGGATCGAGCAAGTATCGAGCGAAAGCTTGCCTCGGCCTCGGCCAGAGCCGGCAGCGACGGCGCTCACGGGCGTCGCCTCCTTCTTGAAGGCGATGTTGTGGTGGTTTGCTCGTCTCCCCCGCTCCACGCTCCGGGGGAAACCCTCGATCCGGGTTCTCCCGATCTGACGATGTTGACGGTCTTGCCGTCATGTCCCTCCTAGGGGCATCGTTCATGGAGATGGACGCAGCTGGAGGGACCAGTGGGGAGTAGGCGGTGGTGTTGGCGGCGTTGTTGGTGTTCTCTCTATGATCACGACGCTCGAGCTCCTACGGAAGGGCCGGAAGCTCTCCTCTGATGATGACTAATGGCCGGGCTAGAGCCGGGATGCCTCCCGGGTGTCAGACTCGGCTTTGTGATGCCCTTCGGTTATGCTGTTGGTTGTTGTGTAAATCCTCGGCAGCGCATGGCCCTTCGTCTGGGTGTGGACTCGGCAATGTGTTGCTCTTCGGCTGCTCCAGCACCATCGTGGCTAATCTCGGCTGACTGAAGCTCTTCGTCTACAGCGGTGATGCTCCTTATGCGCTAGCATCCAACGCTAGTCGGGAGACGATGGGCATGGAAGGCTCTCCTTGTGGGGTTGTTTGCTTAGTGTCATGTGTTGTTTCTTTGTTTCCCTCTGTAACTTCTGTAATAATTCGTCGGCATTTGTTCCGGTTTCCTCTTAATATAAAAGGAAGCAGTGCTCGCTGACTTCCATAAAAAAAAAAGTTGTTAGTACTACGTCCCTGGCCTAATTAACTTCCATACAAGTGGTCATTTTCCAGCATGATCGGTCTGTATGAGTATCCTGCAAAAAAAAGTATGCTTATATGCATGCATGATGTTTATGGAGACGGCTGGCAAAAATAATTGGTGGTGGTTTATGCCCCGAAAGCTAAACTTGTACGGATGATTATTTGCAACTAGTTGCACCCGCAACTAGTTTTCAAAAATCGTACTTTTGAGTTTCAAAAAATTCCGAAAAAAAATCATGGACATGCACCATGTTGAATCTACTACACCCATAAAATTTCATCCAAAAATATGCTCATATGTGGCCTGTGCAAAAAAGACAAATGAAAGTTTGAATAGTATCACTACTATTCAAACTGTCATTTGTCTTTTTTGTACATGTCACATATGATAATATTTCGGGATGAAATTTTATGGGTGTAGTAGATTCAACATGACACATGTCCGTGATTTTTTTCGGAATTTTTTGAAACTCGGAAGTATGATTTTTGGCAACTAGTTGCGGCAAATTTGAGTTTCCCGATGATCGATCGCTGCATTGCATACAATTGGCAAGCAGAATAATTCGATTATAAGTATCTGTGACCACATGTGCTTCCAGTGAAACTAACGGATCTTCGGGCATTATTGTCACATGCAAGAGTACGACAAAGGGGCGATCGTCAGCTGCATTGTACACTAGGATGTATTTATTCGTAGTTAGTTACACTTTGTAGAATTGTTGGGGTGTTTGAATCTAATTGAAAATGATGTTTGACCAACTAAGAGGCTCACTCGGTCTCTCTTCTCGTATAGGGAATCAAAATATCAATATTCTCTGGCTGTGCTTTTGGAATAATTCAGAGGAAGATCTTTTCGTTTTAAGATATAAAAGCAACACGCTTGACTGTCTTGATTCCTGTTTGATAAAATCTTCATAATGAAAAATCTGTGGACAGGACAATTACCTGAAAAACCCCAACCCCTCCCCTCCCGCGACCGCGCCGCCCCCGCGGCGGCCGGCGCGGCTTCTCCTCCGGCGACTCCTCGTTCCCCCGCCTCCCCTCTCCTCCTCCGCCGCCGTCGGCGCGAGCCGCCGAGCGAGGCTCGGGCGGTGCCGGCGGCGGCGGCCTTCCTCTACCCGCGCTTGAAGGCGGCCGCGCGGGGCGGCCTATCTCCGGCGGCGGTGCGGACTAGGAGGCGGTGGCCCGGCCTCGGTCGGTGGTGGCGTCGCGGTGGCGGTGCTCTTCCGCGGGGCGGCGCAGTGGAGAGCGCCGGTGCGCAGCGAGGTTGGGGCGGCTGGGCCCTGCGGCCCAGATCTGGGCCCGGCGGGCCCCATCTGGGTCCGGGCGGGCCGCCCCGTTCCAAGGTGTTTTCTGCAGACCTCGGTGAGGTGGATGGTGCAGGGGCAGCGGGCGACGGCGGCTCTTGTTGCAGCTTGGCGGCGAGCTTCACGGGCCCAGCTTGGGCCCGGCTGGACCCTATTAGGACTGGTGTGCCTGGTGGGGGCTTTACGGGTCCGCTGGACCTGGCCGGACCTGACAGGGACTGGTATGCTCTGCTGCCTCGTCCGGTCGACTACCGTCCTCGACGGTGGAGGTTGTTCCCTCCCGCGCGGCCGTGGTTCTGCTGACCTCGGTTCATACTTCGTCACACCCTTGTCTTGCAGTCCTCGTGACGACCACTTTGGTGAGACGGCGTTGGTGGCTTCGGAATCTGTTGGCGCATGGCGGTGGGCGGCTTGTCTGGTGGTGTCGAGGCCCGTCCTCGCGGGGCTCCTCGGCTACGGATCGTCTAGGACCGCGGATAGGGCTTCGGGAGAAATCCTTGTCGGTTCGTCCGACGCTGACGCGGTGCCGCTCTGGGTGGCAACTTTCCTTCCTGAAGGGCGTCATGGCTACCTTCATCTGCTTTCCTATGTGCCGGGGGAAACCCTAGGACCAGTGTTGGTCCGGGCAGCAGCATAGCTTTCCTTCTTGAAGGTGCTGCTTGGTACTTGTCGATTCGGTGCTAGGAGTGTGGTGGTACTTTATCGGAGAGGGCGCAACGTTTCCGGGTCGCCGTCGTTTAGTCAATCCGCCTATGTCTTCTTTTATTTTTCTTTTCTTTGGGTGTATGTTTGTTGCCGCCCGGCATGTCAAAACTGTTGGTTGTATCGGTTGGTTGCTATATTTATATAGCGGGGCTACGGACTATTTCTTCAAAAATCTGTGGACAAACCACGGTCTATCGTTTGCCATAGATGGAGGGCTGGAAAAGGGCCCTGCTTTAAATTGAAAAAGGCAACAACCGCACATAAATGTTCAAGGTACAAACACACGGCACTCTAGTTCAGATTACAAACAAGACACAGGGCCACAAAGAAAAGAAGAAACACCAATAGGCGGGCACAAGAAAACTACAATGGCACCGATCTATTGGAAGATGTAACATCCTGAGTTTAGATCTCGCAAGTGCCGATACTTCCTTATCCTTCTTTTTTACCGCCGACAACAACTATTGAAGGAAGAAAATCATATGAAATAAGGTGTGAGGGGGGTGTTTTGGAATGATCCTCTCAATGGCTAATTTATTTCTTGTGGTCTAAATAGTAAATAGCCCAACATAGAGTAGCAAATGCAATCCAAGTAATGCGCCTCCGCTGACCCACTACTCCCAGGAAAGTTGAGCCAAGTCCCCAAAGAAATTACGATTCTAGTTGTTTTGTACAAGTGATCGGGCACAACTCCACATAAATTTCGCAACATGGCATGAGAAAAATATACGATTAATATTCTCGGGATTGCCACATAATGCTCAAGCATTGGGTAAGGCCATTGCATTTATCAATTTGACCACCAAGATTTTTATTTTTATTTTTATTTTGAGGAGGGGTCGAGATATTCCAGATGGCGGCAAGGTGTGGAATGTGGTATGTCCCAAGCACAACTTCAAAAGCAGAGAGCACATTCAGAAGTGACATGATGCATCAAGGGCCCATGACATCTCGTCGTTGCCTTTGTTGGATCACGCAGTATGCTACACAAGCACAAAATAAAAATTTCTACCGCACAAACACCAAGAACAATGCTTAGGGTTTAGGTAACAGGTTTACCACTAGACTCACATGCACATAATTTGATGTGGCACGTCGGGGGAAGGGTTGTCATCCTCGTCCGATCTCACAAACAACTCCGCGCGGATCTCACAAACAAATCATCCGAGCAACATCGGTGCACCGCCTCTAGGATATCCACATATTTAGGAAGGAACGCCGGTTAGAATTGATCACACAACTTGGGATGGTGGTAGATAGGGTTTTCAACACTTGAAACAATCGCCGCAATCTTTCGGTCATGTCGCTTCCACCTTACCTAGGCATCCTCATGGGAGCACAATACTTGTGGCCTCGGCATATCCTAATCCAAGTACCAGACTGATCCAATCTGATTGGAATTCTTGTCAGAATACCACTCTGTTTGAAATCGATTTTCAACCCAAACATGTTTTCAAAACATAGGAAAAGGACCTAGCTCGCCCGTCTCGATCAGATAACAATATCATCTACATAACAAAAATGAGATAACATCTAGGTATCAAGTGTCAATTTAACCAGGCCCTTGATTTGATCAGTATGCCTGGCCCGATCCAAGATCATATCTATCTCAAAATCGAAGAAAAGAGGGGACAACGCGTCTCCCTGGCGCACACCCCCATGCATTACGAAAGAAAGTTGTGATTTCAATGTCGCCTGGCCCCTCAAGGCCAACAACATAACACAGTGCACCACCCCCGGGTCAATTTTTTTGCAGGAGCACTACGCTTAGGAAGTCTCAGCTGACTTTATCTTATGCCTTCTTTCTCGAATCAACTCTCAAACTCACGCTTTAGGACGATGCCCTCCTGGACAATCCCATGGAGAGGCATGATCTCATCCGGGATGTGTCTACCCTTGATAAACGGCGTATGCGACCTGCCTATAGTGCGGAGAGCCAGATGCGAAAGCCGGACCACGAACTTAAAAATGACGTTGCTAAGCGCCATTAGACGACAGTCAGATATTATTCACGCCCTTGACTTTGGGAATCAGCCTAAGCACCCCCCTGAAATGTTGCCATAGTTGGAGACTGTTTCTGATTGCTGCATTCTTACGATCGTGCAGATGATCATGTTTTTGCATGTTTTTTTCATTTGCGGTACACCGCCTATGTTTAGTTCTGTCCGTCAGGATCAAAACTAGCCTCCTCCGACCGTATAATCATTGGGTGGTATCCATCAATCAAATCACAACACATCACAATACGTCGTATATCCTCGTGCGTGCGGTCCTGTCCAAGGAGTGCATAATTGGGGCAACGCAGACATCCTACATACATCAAGCATTAAACGTTCAGAAGAGCTCAACTCGATCGATCAGCGTGGTTGCACCAACATTCCGTTGAGTGCTAACTTTTTTAGACTAAAGGGACCTCGCCCCCAACTTCATTAACGAAGCATAGAAGCTACAGAGTTCATTACATTATTTTTCCCCAAGGAATTTTCCTCCCTTCCAGCCAACACCGTTGAGTGCTAACTAACCGATCGATTAGGTGACTCATTGGCCGTCGCAAACCTGCCCAGATATCCCCATCGCCCGATCGATCGACGATCGTCGCCGTTCTCCGAGCAATTGACCGGCGACGCACGAGCTCGGTACCACCCAACTACCATGCATACGAGAACGCGCCCCACCGGCCACCGGAGCCGCCGGCCGGAACAGTACGATCGCGGTCCCGGCGGACGGCGACAAGAGCCCCGCGGCATTGGATACTCCCGTTGGCACCGGACGAAATTAGTTAGTTAGCTAGCCAATTTGATCGATTATTGCTCCCTGATCACGCGTTTGTTAATTACAAGACGCGATCAGCCAGCCCGGCTTAGCTCTGCTCAGCTTCTAGCTGCAGTAGTGCAGTATGCAACTGGAAAACAGTACATGCATATGCAGTGCAGTGCATGATCGTCTGGCCATGTGTTGCGCATGTGAGACGGTCTTTTCGGCCACTCACGCCGCGGCTACGTGTACACTAAAAAGATCCTTGATTTGCGACTTAATTAAGTAATGTGGGCGGTCGATCCATTAGCTAATAATCTTCTATAACAGAGGAAAGGTAGATGCAGCTAAACCTGATGTTTCTCGGCAGGAAAGAACAAAGGAAAAGCAAAGCAAACTGACATGTCGCCACTGGTGGTAGAATACTTGGAATTGGACTGGACTATATATTACGGGAGCCGGTAATTGGCGTGCTTGGGTTCTGCACCTAACCTAGCAGTTTGAAGCGCTTATTACCTAGCAGTTTATTGGCTCGGTGTTTGTTTAACTTGGCTAGCTACGATGAGCAAAAGGGAACAAGAGAATATTGCGCTCAGGCTTGGAACTTTCTATGGTCCTTCCCTCCATCTCCTTTGTTTCTTCTGTAGCTTCATCCTTCATGCCTCTCCCCCGCCGGACTCTGCTACTAGACCTTTATTGTAACCTAGGATAACGTGGGGCTCGTACTACCAAAACCGAGCAAGATATGACTACAGTTTCAGTACTTTTCCTCAGTTAAATTAGCGGCAGTTATTTAGAAGCCCAGTTGTCATTCCAGAGATTTCTCCTCCGTCTTCTGAAGATCCTTCCACAATGACAGCGTACCAGCAGCGACGTCAGGGTTTTCCCTCCTCGATCTTACTGGAGAGTGAGGTCGTAACACACACTAACTACCACAATAATTCTTCTTGCGCTTACTGCCAAGCTCGCTGCGAAATCAATGGGGGGAACAAAGAACGGTTCATTTCGATTTGTTTGTTCGCCGTTCACTATTTCACCGGACCATAAAACGACATCCAAACGGCAGGCAGCCCGCGTCAGGCCACCACATAATCAGTATCAACACAATAATTGCAAATACATCGAATTCATTAATTTCTCGTACTCTCTGTTCCTAAATATAAGATGCTTTAGATCCCTTGGCTAGGTGCGGAGCCAAATTAGTAAACTTACGCATTAAAACGTGTCTAAATACATGTAGACACATATGAATATGGATAAAAACTAAAACATCTTATATTTAGTAATGGAGGGAGTATAGTTACCAGTAGACGTCACCCATGTATGCTAACTCAACTTGTAGGTATGTATTCAGCGCAATCATCCTTTCTTTTTTAGGGAAGAACATCAATCATGCATCATGGGCTCATGGTTAGTAAGCGTAGTATCTTTTCTTGATGGTAGAGAATGGAAGCACACTGGTTTCATGGCCGAGTCAAACACAACCAAGAATACATTTCCAATAGAAGTACTACGACTAGTTTTTCCCTTTACTATACTGCTAGTTTTTTTTTTTGGATGAACTACCGGGGCAATTTGAACGGTAAGAAAAGCTACTCGGACCACAAGAGCGGCTCGCTGAGCCCGACGCAGCAGCCGCCGTCGTACTCCTCGGCCGCCAGCGCTACCGGCCACACCGGTGACCACAGAGCCCGTCCCTGAGGTCCAGGAGAAGGTCGGGGAGGTCGAACAGCGCATTGTCCTCGCCGCTCACGCTCTCGTCCGCGCGCACCGCGACCGCTGCTTCCGACGGCGGCGGCGAGTCCTCGACGGGGGAAGAGGAGGACGAGGGCGTCTCGGCCTGATCGCACTGCACGGCGGCGCCGGCAGCTGCCTTGGCGGCGGCAGCCTGGATGTCGGCAGGAGAAGTGGAGTCCGGGCGGGGCAGCTCGTGCGCGAGCTCCGGGAAGTTGAGGTGCGCGTTACGGCCCTTGATGGCCAGCGCGGCCACGTCGTGGGCGCGCGCCGCCATCTCCGCGGTGGGGAAGGTGCCGAGCCAGATGCGGGACTTCTTGCGCGGCTCGCGGATCTCGGACACCCACTTGCCCCAGCTCCGGCGCCGCACGCCGCGGTACGACGGGTGCTTGAAGCCGCTCTTCGACACGGCGCCTGTGCCGGTGCCGTCCGGAAGCGCCTCCCCTCTCGCGGCGTCGTTGTCGTCCTCGGTGGTGCAGCAGCTGCTCTCCTCTCCTTGTCCTTGGGCGCCATTGGTGGCCGCGGCCGGCGAAGCGGCTCTCTTGCGTTTCTTTGGGTGTTTGGGCTTGGGAAGCTCTTGCACGATGTTGGCGAGGGAGGAGAAGAGTCCGAAGAGGACAGTGTCGAAGATGAGACGGAGGAGGAAGAAGTGGTGGGTGCGTGGCTTGCGTCTGCCTCCATGGCTTGGTTGGAGGGATCTCTCTCTAGGCCTGTAGGCTCAACTGTGGGGAGTAGAGAAACTAGAGAGTGCCTTGGGCTATATATAGGGGTAGCTTACTTCTTGGCCTCTGCTTGGGGCCAAGGGCGTGAGTGTTAAAGCATTTTGTGTCTGTCTTTCTCTAAGTTAATTATGCATGCAAAGAAAAACTTTAGAAAACGTTTTGTTCTGAAAAAAAAATGCGGGGACACGATGCTTTATTCATGTGCATGCATGATGTGATCATCTAGATTGAAGCTTACCGAACTGTATTTTAATCCTGCTTACGATCAACATGATATTTATCGTACACAAGAAAATAATACAATTGGTCAAAAAAATAACTTCAAAGAAATCGACACAATACACCGATTTAATGGAGAATAGAAAGTATTCATGATGATATTTCAACACAATGAAATTTTGTTTAAATTGAAATATAACGGGAATAAATGTGGCCGCGTAACACCTATGATTGTAGTTTTGTCTCATAGGAAATCTGACAAGAGTGAGAAGCCGATAGCATAACTCAAAACGAGATGGTTGTGGCCAGTGTTCCATTAGGGATCAAACCCTAGGTTTTCACACTTTTGATGTATCTTATGGATATGGATTATGACGTAATTTTCACCCCTCAGCTCTTATGTGTGCGTTTTTTGTCAATGTTGTACTAGTTGTTTCTAAAAAAAATGGAAAGACAACTTATTCATTGAGGAAAATAAAACTAAAAAAATTATGCATAGTTATAGATTGTTGAAATGTAACAATTTGTGCATAATTTTGACATGACATGAGAGACAAGAGGTCTCAAGTGGAAGATTCGACCAATACACCTGCATATCCTACCGTGGGTCACCCGAGACTTGAACCCGACGTAAGGAGCTTAGAGAGAGGGATTCGATTGAGATATGGGATAGGGGAGCGGCCATCTGATAGATTTGCTCACTGAAGCGTGTGGGGGCGTCGAAGAATGAGCTGGCACCGAGACAGATGGTGGCAACGGCGAGGAGCAGGGGAAGGAAGTTGTGAGGGCTCATCGTCGGAACATCACTAGCGCTGATTTTCTTTCGTTCTCTTTAATTTTTGTACATGATTCGTCCGGGCATGATTGGTCCACCGGATAAGAATAATCTCAGACCATTCTACACCTAAAAAATGTAATAAAACGGTTGCCATGTACATCAATCCCATGTATAAGGTATGTTGAATCAATATGTTCGGATTTTTAGGTGAACTTATTGGTGGACGAATTCTGCACGTATACACTAAGTCCATGTTTCCGTTAAAAATAGCTTAATTCTCAAAAGGGAGGCGATGGAACTTACATTTTGCTATGTCGCCGGGCTATGCGAATGAGTTTGGCGCATGTACATATAGTAAAAGAAAAATATTGGGCGAGCATGTGACCGTGTGTACATGCTGAATGCTCCTACACCGATAGCTCCCTAGGCAAGTCAATCTTTTCTTTCAGCAAGGTCAGTTGGAGATACAGTCATTGCAAATAACCTATCTATCATGTACCGGTTTATTTTTTTGGTAGATCCTCTTGCTTAGCTTTTAAGCGGATGGTTAGCATATGCAAGTCAGTCTTCTTCTGATGCTGAAAGTCAGTCTTCTTCTGGAGAAAACACTCCTAGTTAGATTAATTATCAGAAATAAACTATACTTCAGAGCTGGTCGATTAACAAGATCTATGGCCTGCCGAAATATAGTCAAATATATGGCACAATGCTTAAGAAACGGTTGATCCGGTGGGGTGGCATATGCCTGTCAGGCACGCAGGCGTCGTCATATTGCCCGGGTACCAAACCTCCGGATCGACAGCCGCATTCTGGATGTCGACCTGGCCAAATCTCAACGAACATTTGGCCGGGAACCAGCGGCGCAGGACTTTCAAGAACCGAAATTTGGCTTCGTTTTGTCCGGGCGTGCCTTTGACACCGTCCCTGCCAAATGTCAACTGCGATGCCACGAAAAACAGAGAGCGAGAAATGTTAGGCCACGGCAGGCGTAGCATGCATAGCTGCGAGATTTTAGCTCTGATTGACTCCATGTCTCGCTGTCTGTCCCTCTCTCCACGGCTCCATGAATTTAGTAACTCCAACGAACCATGGAGCGGATCCGCAGAGATCCACGTAATAACAAGGGCTTCTTCTCCACGTAGTACATCGTCCTGCCGATAGAACGGACGAGGAGTTAAATGCCGTCACTAGTAGCAAGGAACCTGCGCCGAGATTTTAACCCCTTCCTTGTAGTACGTCTTGTACCGTTGTACGACTGCCCTCCGATTTCCCTTCTAAGAAGAACACGGCGCACATGGCCATGGTGCGTACGAGCCAGTACTTGTGCGGCGCTCGTGCGCCACCGCGGAAATAGTGGTTTCAGGAGGTTCAGAGAGCTTGACTACAGTAACATAATCTGACCCCAACCAAGATCGCCCTCTGCTATGTTAACGCTGACAGAGAGGTCCCTCCGGCTGGTTAACGTGGAGCTCGTTGTCAGCGATAACTGATAGTAGTACATACATCATATAAGATCTCCCCTGTGTTTCAGAGACAGTGAGGACCTGGAGATGGAACTCCGTGCCGTGTAATCAACACAATCCTGAGGCGTTTAAGCAGCATTGTTCAAGAGTCGAGACGGACCTTTGACCCTGGGGACGCAGGAAGCCAGGAAGGAAGAGAGAAATGTGCGCACTTCCCCACGAGCGGGCCGGTGCGAGAAGCCGATTGAGAGCCCACGTGAGGCCGCTCCCTGCGGCGCTCACGGCGAGAGACAAGTCCGTAGAATAGATACATCATACATGCATCGTCGCTCTTCCCAAGCCAACGGACGGACTCCGATATCGATCGAGAGCGCGCGCGCGCGGTAAACGAGTAGGTCGCAAGCATCAGCCGATCGACCAGTGAACGGGGTGCGATCTTAATTAGTGCCTTTTCTAACAAAAAGTCACCGGCCGTACGTCCGGCGGGTTTACTCCTCCGGCCTTGTACAGGAAGGAAACGTACGTACGCCCTATGTATCGATCTTGTTCGTAGTCAGGGCCGGCCTTAGGGGGTCAGGGTGTGCGGCCGCCCCGGGCCCCAAAAATTCAGGGGCCCCACCAGGTATGCTACATGCATATGTATACGTATACAGTATACTCAGTCCAACAAAAAAATTGTATGAGTGTTTTTGGGCTAATGGGCCTTGTGGTGCGATCGCCAGGAAGGCAAGGGCGTCGCATGGTAGTACTATCGCTGGCTCGCTGGCTCGCTGCTTCTTCCGATCGATCGATCGATCTAGTATCTGATCGTATCGCTGTATTTCCCTCGCCGCCAGGGCCGATCCCATCGCCGACGCCGTGCACGGCTGCACTCATCCCTCGCCACCAGGGCCGGCACGCCGCCGCCGTGTGCGGTACGCTCCAGCGACTCAGCCGCGCTCTCCCTGGCCTGACTCTCTCGACGACGTGAACACGGACGTACATACACTCTCCCGGTATAAATTATTTCCAGACTAGTATATTCCGAATTTCTGATTTTTTAAATCAGTAGTACAATACTCTCTCCCGGTATAGTTCATTTTCATTATTTGATGCATATTTTTCAGCATTCTGCGTTGCAATGTCTTCGAGAACGTATGAATCCGGCGCCGCTAAAAGGAAAAAGCAAAGCGTGTTGACGACCTGATAAAATCATAGAAAGGGGATATTTACAAGTTTTTTAAGAGTAATACTGGTGTTTCGATAAACTCATCTGATGAGTTGGCTATAGTTACTGTGGAAGAAGAGCAACAAGCAAATGAGAATTCTGAATCTGACCAGCAAGAAGAAAATATCGACACCAACATCGGCGACAGCAATGTAAGTGGCTCTGAAAATGTAGCTAATTCATCGGATGCACATACAAAGTTTGCTAGTGTTGATGAACAACCAGTTTATTCCTCGGATATTTATGATCCAAGAAATTGGGATAATCTTGATAATAAAGCAAGAGACATCTTAGTTGAGAAAGGACCTATTAGAGAGGAGAAAATGGAGTACCCTCTAGATCCAGAATGTGAAGAATCAAGACATTTTTCATATGATCATTATTATAGGTCATTAAACAATGGAGAGAAACATGATAGAAAATGGCTAGTTTATTCAAAGGATGTTGATAGAATATTTTGCTTCTGTTGTAAGATCTCAAAATGGCAAGCTTAATATATTGATATCTCAAAATGATGATGTCTAAATTAGGGGCCACAAATTTTAGTTTCGCCCCGGACCCCTAAAATCTCAGGACCGGCCCTGTTCGTAGTAGGAGATCGGATCATCGATGGACGATGGTAGTACGTGGCCTAGCTAGGTACATGTTCTGTCACAGCACGCATTACTTGTAAGCTAGCCATTACAGACCTCGTATAGTCGTCTGCACTGTCCAATGCATTTAATTATATTATGTACCGCACGAACCCTACTTCACAGCACATCACATACTTGTCCATAGAAACTTCAAACCCTCAAATTAGGTGCATGTATCTTACGTACTCTCTTACCCTACTACCAAGTAATTAGCTATTCGCCGTCAAGGTTGGACGTTGGAGTATAACCAACTGATCTTCCGTATAACCAGTAAAGATAAAGCACGAGCCTTCTTTCGTAACCAGCCTCGATCGCCTGCTTAAATCTCTGCAGCTAGCACTGGACAAGTCTATGACTCATTCGTAATTAATGTGTCAAGGAGCCATCAGTGCTTCCAGTTAACCACGAGCTCAAAAACTTGACTTGAGGGGGTCTTGCAGTTGCAGTCATGTACCAGACTATGAACTTACTACTCTAGTACTGCTACTAGGACTTCCATTACTAGTTATTTTGACGCCGAGAGAACCTTTTAATTTGCGACCTAAGGAACAGGGACCGGTCACATGTCAGAACCGGTTTATCACGGCAAGTTAAAAATTACGGGGTGCTACAAGCAGCTGTCCTAGACGATGCCAACGGCAGCCCATTGGATGCCAACGCAATGCAAGCACCCCGTTCTAACAGTAAAATTAAGTGCCGCATCGGTTGATCCTCCAACACTTGGATTAGTGCAGTGACCACACGATACCAATGCCCCTCCAGTCCTAGTTTATACACTACGAGTAGCATATGTATCTGACTCCGTCTAAATGTCTAGCTAAGAATGCAGGGCAACAGGCTGTACCAGCCGTAGTTTAGTCGTACCTCGAGCGTTCATGCCGTAACAGCTGTGTGCAATTAAGCGGTGGTACTAGTTTAGCATTACCGATGAAGCGTTTAGCCATGTCTACGGACAAAGAAGAGCGTGAGTGTGAGCCTTGTTTTACGTAACCGATGGAGCATTTAACCATCTTGAACAGCTTACCTGCAATCAACCATGTTCACACGCAACTTTGAAGAAAAAATAAATAATGTCCACGGCAATCAGCAAGAACTGGTTAAGATTTCCGTTCGCGGCTCATGCAGTTAGATGTTTGAACGCTCAAGTTGGAGCCCTGAAAAGTCACCGCGGCGGAGCTTACAAATTTCAGTGTGGTGTAGACAGTTTTCAGCCGGCCAGAGCTTCCAAATCAAGTTGGCGAGGGTTTGTGACGCTACGTGTCTGCTCAGTTTTTGTATGCTTGGGTCAACAGCAAGTTGGCCGCAACGCAACGAAACCAGAGGCCATCCGTATCAATTCGGCCACCGGATCAGCAAGAAATACGTTATGGAAAGTCAAAACTTGGGAAGGTTTCGTGCACGGTGCACACATTTCTCAGAACGGGTTAATTGCGAGAGAGAGAGAGAGAGAGAGAGAGAGAGAGCTGTCGGATTTAAGCACCTAAAGATGCACTAGCAGCAAGTTTCAGAAAGAGAGAGAGAGAGAGAGAGAAAAGGGGAATGGACTAGCACTAGGAATGCAGGTTACAGGGAACTGCTAGAATGCAGAGCAGCCTTGGCTGGACCTAGTCCAACTATTTCAGTTGGAGTTTCAGCTAATTCAGGAATGTTCAAGACATTCACTGCAACAAAGGCAGACAGCGAAGTAACAATTGCTGAAAGCTTTATGATCCGCAAATCACTAGAGCTAAGCCCATGCCTTTCCGGAAAGAACCGGCCATGGTCAACAGAGGTCAGCTTGTTTCTGGTATTCTGGCCAACCTTTAGACCTCTTCCACTTTGAGCATAGATATCTTACTGCTGCAGAGGCACTTTATTGACTGCTCTACCGTAATTTCTTACTCTGGTTCGGTTTCTGAAACAGGGGACATGTTGAAGTCTCACCGAGAACATGGTGCCGGTGAAGACGCATGAACATGTACTGCACAGTGGGCATGAGGTGTTATCACTTACTGGCGGCAGAAATTGATTTGTTACTTCTGACTGTTGAGCAATGCCCATCTTCATCATACATTCATACGCCTGTGCCTAGCCTCTTTCTTCAATTTTGACATCATCCATGCTGATCATCTCCAGTTTTTTTTTTTTGAGGGGTAGCAGATCATCTCCAGCTGATCCAACTCCATGCCTCCATGCCAGACATTTGGGCTCCCAGGCCTGAGGTCTCTGTGCTCAGATATAAAGTGGTCGACATCATTAGCGGCCCAGGGGGAGAGCAGATCCCCGGACATAGAGGTCCATGTTCAGTTCGACGAATGATACTGCCCGTTATCCAAAACACCCACGATTCCTATTTGACGCTCGTCAAACAGAGAAACGACGCCCACATAGTGGCGGCCCGACCCAAAGTAAGATCTTTTTTCTTTAATATTTTAATATTTTTGCAATTTTGTTTTCTTTTCCATTTTTTAACCGATATTTTCGTTTATTTTCTTATTATCACTTCCTATTTTCCCCTTAATTTATTTGTATTTCTTATATTTCTATATTTAAGATTAGGCAAGAAAGAGTTAGCTTCTATATTTTATTTTTCATAATTGTCGAGGAATGTTTATCCTTTTTGCACTTTTTATTTTAGTTTCTTGTAAGACCATCCTCATTTTCTATTCTCCTTTCCACCCCTTCTTCTCTCTTACAATTTTTTTCCACGCCTTCTTCTCTCTTACATATTTTATTTTCGATGATTTTTACAATGATATGAATGAATATTCTAACATGCATGGACTACTCTTCAAATATATGAATTTTTTTAAGTATGAAGAGTTATTTATATCCGTACTTAATTAGTATTGTTCTCGTTTTATTTTTCAATTAGACAAACATATGAATAACTATTTGGAAACACATTAAAATTATGTTGTGTAATACACACATCACTATTATTATAGAGTTATTTGCATTGTATGTACCATATTGTTGCTGCACGCAAGCACGTCGTTGGCACTGGATAAGGCGATGCCCAAGCCATCACATATGGCTATCGACAATGATAGTTGAAACATTTACTCAAGATCGAACTCCATGCTGATGGTCGTGGGTGGTGGAGCACCAAGTGTGAACTCCACGCTGATTGTCATGGGTGGTGGAGCACCAAGTGTATCCGATATCAAATTGCCTGCAATGGATTGACCAAGTGTCGTATGAACATGGACGGACGACACTGTGTAGTGGATTTGAGAATAGAACAAATATGAGGGCCAAATAAAAAGGAGGAGAGATTCGGACATTCACATAGGCTCTCGAGCTCATATGCTCTTGCCATAATAAAAATCGAAAAATAGTAAAATATTTCAAAACATTCTGAACAAATTTTGTGACGAACATATAAGAATGTTCTACATACGTGCCAATTTTTGTGGTGAATTAAAATTGGTACCACTCTTTACAAAAAGAAAAATCAGTGGACAAAATGGGATTAAAAATCTTTTTGAAACACTAATTTGGGTTTTTCGCACATAGCATCAGACATGTTATTTCATCATGAAACTTGGCACCTTTGTAAAGCACTTGTATATATGTGTCATCAATTGTTTCGGAAGTTTTTGAATGATTTACTATTTTTGATTTTTTAATCAGACAGGAGGATGTGAGCTCAGGAGCCAAAACACCACTCTCGGAGAGATTGGTAAATTGTTCTTCTTATATTGCTTGATGATAAGTGATACAAATGTTGCCCTTATATATGAGGCTTTACTTGACCCATGGAATGATACAAAGGATACGTATCTGATCTCTATCTCTACATGTGTATCTTCGATTTTCACCAACTCTTTAGATGATGTTTCATATGTATCTGAATATTACTCCTGCACTTAACTGAAATTACACTTTTAAGAATGTATATAGACTTAAAAAATATTTATCGATTTAGACTTAGATGTCTTAGCATTTTGTATGTAAAATGAGGTGGTAAGGTCACCAAAGTTAATAAGAGTTGACAATAAGAACCACATGCAGATGCAGGCAACCAAACACTTGCATCTGCATTGCCAACACATGAACCAAGCACCAGACATCTATCTTGTGTGGGGTGTCTGAGCAAGTCGGGATGCGCTAGGCCTGGTTGGCTGACTCTTTGCAGGGATCAACACGACATAAGTACGCTATGTTTTTTTTTCCAGAGAAGTAAAAGAACTGCAATTTCTTAACGTCTAGACCACGGGCTACATCACAGACACACGGTAGAGTACTATTTTACCAACACCTTCACACACAATACTGACTGCATCATCCACTTGGCAGACACTTCGACACAAGCTATATAATCTGAAGCACTGGGAGAGTTCAGAAACTTCAGTGCACCCTAGGCTAAGTTACAATTTTCATCAACAGATAATACTAGTCAGATGTTTCAGAACAAAGGTTCAGAGCCACGACATCGTCCATCATCAAACCTTAAAGTTCAGAGTTCCTACTTCCTGGCCGACGGCGACAACGGCGGCGGCAGCTGATCAAGAGAGTCAAACATGTCCGTCGGGAGGTCATCAAAGAAGTAGTCCCGAGTCTCGGTCTTAACGGGATTACGCGTGCAATCCATCCCGAAGAACGGCATCATCATCGGCGCCGGCTGCACAGCCGGAAGCAGTTCCTGGTAAGGGAGATCGTCCATAGCGCTCGCTCCGACGAACCCAGGTGAGCCGATGTCGCATCTCCCCGGCATGTCCGGGAAGTCCATCAGATGGTATGGATGGTGATAAAACGGTAGCTCTGGGGCTAACTGGTGAGCCGCGTTGGATGAGCTCGCTTCGCCGTGAGTGGACGGTGCTGCTACCTGCAGCGGCAATGGCTGCTCGAAACTGAGGAATCCAGAGCATATCTGATCTTGCGAGATCCGCGCGGCGTCCTGGTAATCCATGAGCGGTGCCGCCTCACAGCATTGGAAGATTTCTGAAGAGTTGCCCACGCACGGAACATGATCCCGGAAAGAAGCCTGACAGCATTACAACATTTCCGTCAAGAAATTGTAAATTCAGAGTTTCAGAAACATAAACGACTGCATACTAAAGCTTTACTATGCATTACTGTAGAATATAGATGATGATATTATCTGAAGAATGCGGACGGGACACTAAAGAGAAGAGCGGATTGCGGGTGCTCACCATGGCTGGCTCGACAGAGGACACGGGCGCTTTGGTGTTGCTGCTCCTGATCTTGCTGGGTCGAGCGCGGAGGGGCGCACGCAGGAGCCTGGCGAGCCGCTTCTGGCGTGTGCTCCAGAAGTTCTTGACGTCGTTGTCCGTCCTGCCCGGGAGGTAAGTGGCGATCCTTGCCCACTTGTTCCCGAACTGCGCCTGGAGCTCGATCACCACCCGCTCTTCCTCGTCAGAGAACTTGCAACCACTTTAGCAAAATCGTTAGTTTACTGGGCGTTGTGAACTTTGAGCGAAGATACCAGAAATTGCAGAGGTAAGAATCTCACGGTCGTTGTGTCATCTAGCAACAAATTTTATAGGTTGTAAGCAACAAGCAAGAAGCCATTTTCTAAGTACAATTACTTATTTCTAAGGACATAGGTATTCTATCTGTATACATGAAGTATGAACAGACAAGTTTTATATGGCTTTGGAAGAAGCGAACTGCTCTCTAAAATGCGAGTCAAACAAGCAGTGCCGGTCATTGTCAATCAACGGTGATAACTACGGTAACTTCGATTATACTACTGCAAAAGCGCAAATGCAGAATCAACACCCGAGCGTGTAGAGAAGATTAACCGAAAGTGGATGATTGAACTCTAACCATTACTCGGATGAATTGAGCAGCACACGGAGAGAAGGAGAGGGATTGCGGTTTACGTACGTCTTGAGGTTTGGCCTGAGCTTGTTTACCCAGCGGAGGCGGCAGGACTTGCCGGTGCGCTGCAGGGCTCCTTTGGATCGAATGGAGCTCCAGTCGCGCGGGCCGTGGACGCGCACGTGCTCCAGCAGCACCGCGTCCTCCTCCGCCATCCACGGACCTTTCCGCACCGCCTCGCCAGCGTCCCTCCGGCCGCTCCTCCGGCGGGCGGCGCCTCCAGGTGCTCGCGGCATTGCCTGATCAGCCGAGTGTGCTTGCGAGCGGCAGTAGTGTTCCGGAAGAGACGCGCGGCTCTTTCTTTAACCGTGGGTTTTGGGACAGCGAGGGCGGAGTGGTGCACGTGGCGCTAGGGGAAGCGTCGGATGGGGATCGCACGGACGGGCTCGTTTCGCGAGGGGCACGCACGAACTCGCGGGTAACTGCCTCGCGCACCCCACGAACGCCGATTTCCACGGCCCTGGCCTGCATGTTCAGTGTCTAGTCGCCGTCTTGCTTGCCACTTCGTGCAGCGGGATTTTTTTATATTTTGCCGCGTGCAGCAAGAAAAGGAAGCCGCCCCATCGCGCGTCATAGCACGAATTTACGAACCACAAATCAACGAGGCTCCTGCCGTAAGATCCGGTTAAGTGAAATAATCTGGAGCGTTCAATTAATGTAGCAAAAAACAAAAAAAAACAGAATGCAACATTTTTTTGTGCGCATGTATCATTTTTGGAACTTTTTTTTTAATATTTGAAACTTGCGACGTGTAAAAAAACGTTGTAGAACTTTAAACACAACAATGTAGCAACAACGAACAATGAATGCAACAAAATAATAATAATAATAAGTACGTCAAAATGTAAAAAAGGAGTCACTCTTCAATGCATCCAACATTTGTGGCTAACTCATGCGACATTACCGCAAACGTCTATTCAATTATGGAGCAATCTCTCTATAGCATACTCACATAAATCATTGTAACTCTTTATCCATGCTTACACAACAAAAGCGATGGACACATGTAGCAAAATCGCACATCTCGTGCAACATCAACAAACCGCCATGTTGAAGGATGGTTTTACAAGATCGTACATCCTATGCAACATCGACAAAAAATCAAACATGTAGCAACAATGTAGATGAAGATCGCTCAAACCTTATTAATGGCGTGGCTACAAGATTGTACAAGGTGTTACAAGATGGTCTCGGCGAGCTCATAGATGCACTCGACCAAGGAGGATTTGTATCCGGGGTTTAACCTATGAAGGCGATGTAGAAGCATTGCGCCGATGGATGACACATTCATCTTCAGGATAGGTGTTCTCTGATATATATAGTCTTCGACGGGTGCTTCTCTCCTTGTCCGTTAGGGCTTCATCTTTGAATTGCATGTTAAGTTTGATCTCGTAGACTTCCTTGAATGTAGTACGTTGCAGGGGTACCTTCTGAAAGTCTTCATGCAGCCCACAGGTTTATGTCAGTCGGAGTTTCTAGAGGAGGGTCGTCTGGCAGGGTGTGTTTTGGACGTCGTGAACTGCAAGTGGTGAAGGTCCATATGGTTATGGCATAAACCTACTCATCTCCGACAAGCCACGATTAGTACTTGATGAAGGTGACTCTATTTCTGAATGAACCTCGTCTGATGAGCTCGATGATTCTGTTGCCATGGGTGTCACGTCTTGCAGATATTCCGGAGGAACGACCTATCCTAGATCTTCGCAAACCTGGTTGGGCTTCTAAGGGTGTTCTGAACCTAGATGGTAGGTCCTGACGTTGTGTTGTACTTGTATGGTAGGTCTCGACGTGGTCCCTGAAAAGAGGTTAGCAGTAATGTAAGAGAGTATTTAGAGCATCTCCAACCGGAGGCCCCAAACCCACCCCAAACGTCCGGGCGGACCGCCCGGACAGGGTTTGGCCCAAAAACCTCCACCCAACGGAGGCCCCCATAGCCATCCCAAACGACCGGGCGGTCCGGCACACCCCAAACCCAGCCCATATCTGGGGCGGGTTTGGGGCGGCGCGGACGCGCCCGGACGCGTCCGCCCCCCTGTCGCTGACATCGCGGACCTACATTTTCCACCATAAATCGGACGAACCCGGCCAGTAGATATTTTGCACACCCCTTCTCCTAGCTCCGACGCCGCCCCCATCCTCCTCGCTCCCCAGCACCCCCACAGTCGTCCGGCGCCCTCCAAGCTCCGACGCCGCCGCTTTTGGTCACAAACCTTCCCGGCCAGTTTTGCAGATCTGTCGCGGCCATTGTCGCGACGGATTTGGCCGCATTTGCGAAGGATTTGACCGCATTTGCAGAGACGGATTTCCGCCGCCGCGTCCATCCCTCCCACAGCCTTCGCATCTTCCACTGCTTCTCAGCCCGCCCGGCTCCCTGATCTGTAAGTTCGTCCGAACCCAAGCTCCGCCCTCTACGTCGTGGTCCATTCCGGTCTCGGACAACATGCTTCAATGGGACCAAGAGTCGGCCGGCTCCTACCCTCTATACGAGGAGGACAGCTCCTCCGACTCGGTATGTCCTAAGTTTGAGCTCACATTTAGAGTTTTCCCCGATATTGTGCAATGTGGTTGATTTGAGTCGGAAATATATCAATTGTAGAATTCAAAATCATGTAGTTGCAATGTCCGTGGAGTGATATCCGAGTTGAACGAGTCCCTCCAAGGCAAGATGCGCATATTGGAGGATTTGAACTTCACAATTAAGGAAAAGATAAAGATTGAAGAAAAGTTTGAAGAAGTTCATGCTACTAACCGGAAGTTGGAGGAGAAAATAAACAGGATGAAAGAGGAGAAGAATAAGATGGAAGAAGAGAAGAGCATGATGGAAGAAGAGAAGAACAAGATGAAAGAAATGAAGATGACTATGGAGTTGCAACTCGCGGACATCGTCGATGTTTACGAAAAAAAGATGGAGAAGGAGACAAAGAAGATGAAGAAATACAAACAACATGCCATCGAGAAGGAGATGCATCTCCATTATACATTGGGAGCTATAACTATTTTAGTTATAATTATATTTGCCATGTATAGTATATCTTTATGCACTAGATAGGTTTTACGTATGCAAAGAATGTAGGTGCATGTAATGCATGGATTTGGGGAGAGAAATATGAGGTTCATGATTGTAGAGCACCAATTTTGGGGGCTGTCGGTCACTGTCTGCGGACGCGTCCGGACGCGTCCGCGGACAGTTTGGGGGGCGATTTTGAGGGCTCCGCTTGGAGATGCTCTTACTGAGACATTTTTACCTTTGGGACCCGAGAAGGTCTCTTTGGAGGTGAATCTCTGGTATGGCGTGCTTCCGACCTGATGGAGTGGCACGCCCTTCATTTTTTTTACCGTTTAGACATAAAAAACTTGGTATCCTCTATGACGTGAGTAGGTTGCCACTGGGATGAGACATTCTCGAATTTTAATTAAAAGCATATCCTGAAAATGCATCATGCTCATGTACGCTGTGAGTAGGTCCTCACGAGGGATGATGCCTTCCGTGTTAGTCAGTGCACATGACCTGAATCATATTTGACTCTACTATTTCGAGCAAGTATAATAAGTTCCAGTCAGCAGGCTATAAGGATTTAAATAATATAGTTGTTGAAAGGACACGGATGTCGCCAAGAGGGGGGTGAATAGGCGATTAAAATTCTTTACGGATTAGGCTTGAATAAATGCGGAATAAAACTAGCGTTTAATTTATCAAGCATGAAACCTAAACAAGCTAGGTTTACCTATCTGCACCAACAACTTATGCTAAACAAGATAAACAAATATGTGATAGCAAGATATATTACTTCCACCTCGATGGCTATCACAAAGTAAATAACATAAGTAAGAAGCTCGTGTATAGAAATACCGAGCCACTTGGAGACGATGATTTATCCGAAGTTCACTTCCCAATGGAAGCTAGTCTCCGTTGGAGCGGTGCGGAGTCACAAAGTGATCCCCAAATAGCCATCAATGGCACACCGTAATCTCCTTCGTGCCTCCACCAATGCGGAATGTCACGAACCACTATGGGACACTTGAGGGTGGTCACCGAACCCGTACAAGGATGAGGCACGCTCCACAACTTAATTGGAAGTTCTCACCGAATTTCCGCGGCTCCCAAAACCACAAGAATCACAAGGTTGGGGCGCGTCACCACAACTTAATTGGAGGCTCTCAACTATCCCGCGAGGCACCAAAACTCCGAGATCAACAAGGACCGTCTAGGGAACTCCAAGTAACCAAGAGGACAAGCTCTAGGGCACCCCAAGTACCCAAGAGTAACAAGCTTCTCAACTTCAACTTCCACGTATCATCGTGGAGAACTCAAACCGATGCAACCAATGCGGTGGGCAAGAACACAAGAAGTGCTCAAAATCTTTCACTCTCAAATCCCACCAAAGAAACTAATGTTATTGGGGGGAGAAGAGAGGAAGAACAAAGAGGAACACCAAATCCCTCCAAGATCTAGATCAAAAGCTTCCCCTCACTTAGAGGAGAGATTGATTGGTGGAATGATAGATCTAGATCTCCTCTCTCTTTTCCCTCTAATTGGAAGCAAGAATCATGGAGGAATAGAGAGAAAGCAAAGCTTCAAAAGGTCAACAATGGAGGTCAGAACCGTGCTCAAGAGTTAGGAAACCTTTGGGGAAGAAGACCCTGAAAGGACACGGATGTCGCCTAGAGGGGGGGTTGAAAAGGCGATTAAAATTCTTTTAAGGTTTAGGCTTGAATAAATGCGGAATAAAACTAGCGTTTAATTTATCAAGCACGAAACCTACACAAGCTAGGTTAACCTATGTGCACCAACAACTTATGCTAAACAAGATAAGCAAATATGTGATAGCAAGATATATTACTTCAAGCTCGATGGCTATCACAAAGTAAATAGCATAAGTAAGAAGCTCGGGTATTGAAATACCGAGACACTTGGAGACGATGATTTATCCCGAAGTTCACTTCCCAATGGAAGCTACGTCTCCGTTGGAGCGGTGCGGAGTCACAAAGTGATCCCCGAATAGCCATCAATGGCACACCGTAATCTCCTTCGTGCCTCCACCAATGCGGAGTGCCACGAACCACTATGGGACACGTGAGGGTGGTCACCGAACCCGTACAAGGATGAGGCACGCTCCAAAACTTAATTGGAAGTTCTCACCGAATTTCCGCGGCTCCCAAAGCCACAAGAATCACAAGGTTGGGGCGCGTCACCACAACTTAATTGGAGGCTCTCAACTATCCCGTGAGCCACCAAAACTCCGAGATCAACAAGGACCGTCTAGGGCACTCCAAGTAACCAAGAGGACAAGCTCTAGGGCACCCCAAGTACCCAAGAGTAACAAGCTTCTCAAATTCAACTTCCATGTATCACCGTGGAGAACTCAAACCGATGCAACCAATGCGATGGGCAAGAACACAAGAAGTGCTCAAAATCTTTCACTCTCAAATCCCACCGAAGAAATTAATGCTATTGGGGGAGAAGAGAGGAAGAACAAAGAGGAACACCAAATCTCTCCAAGATCTAGATCAAAAAGCTTTCCCTCACTTAGAGGAGAGATTGATTGGTGGAATGATAGATCTAGATCTCCTCTCTCTTTTCCCTCTAATTGGAAGCAAGAATCATGGAGGAATAGAGAGAAAGCAAAGCTTCAAAAGGTCAACAATGGAGGTCAAAACCGTGCTCAAGAGTTAGGAAACCTTTGGGGAAGAAGACCCTGAAAGGACACGGATGTCGCCTAGAGGGGAGGTTGAAAAGGCGATTAAAATTCTTTTAAGGTTTAGGCTTGAATAAATGCGGAATAAAACTAGCGTTTAATTTATCAAGCACGAAACCTAAACAAGCTAGGTTAACCTATGTGCACCAACAACTTATGCTAAACAAGATAAGCAAATATGTAATAGCAAGATATATTACTTCAAGCTCGATGGCTATCACAAAGTAAATAGCATAAGTAAGAAGCTCGGGTATAGAAATACCGAGGCACTTGGAGACAATGATTTATCCCGAAGTTCACTTCCCAATGGAAGCTACGTCTCCGTTGGAGCGGTGCGGAATCACAAAGTGACCCCCGAATAGCCGTCAAATGGCACACCGTAATCTCCTTCGTGCCTCTACCAATGTAGAGTGCCACGAGCCACTATGGGACACTTGAGGGTGGTCACCGAACCCGTACAAGGATGAGGCACACTCCACAAAGCCACAAGACTTTGTGGCTCCCAAAGCCACAAGACTCACAAGGTTGGGGCACGTCACCACAACTTAATTGGAGGCTCCCAACAATCCCGCGAGCCACCAAAACTCCGAGATCAACAAGGACCGTCTAGGGCACTCCAAGTACCCAAGAGGACAAGCTCTAGGGCACCCCAAGTACCCAAGAGTAACAAGCTTCTCAACTTCGATTTCCACGTATCACCGTGGAGAACTCAAACCGATGCAACTGATGCAATGTGCAAGACCACAAGAAGTGCTCAAAATCCTTCACTCTCAAATCCCACCAAAGCAACTAATGCTATTGGGGGGAGAAGAGAGGAAGAACAAAGAGGAACACCAAATTCCCCCAAGATCTAGATCCAAAATCTTCCCCTCACTTAGAGGAGAGATTGATTGGTGGAATGGTAGATCTAGATCTCCTCTCTCTTTTCCCACTAAATGGAGGCAAGAATCATGGAGGGATAGAGAGTTAGCAAAGCTCAAGAAGGTCAACAATGGGGAAGAGCTCAATCGAGAGCCCCTCTTGATAGTACGGTGTCTATCCAATAACCCAGTCTCCCGACTAACATGAGACCGGTAAAAATAGAAACCCTAACAAGATCATACCTTTGCCTTGCGCATTCCACTTGACTAGATGATGGCGGTCTTGATCTTCTTAAGTGGATCACCTTTCCTGATTGCGCTTCGCTTGGTGAAGGTCCACATATTTCTCCCCCATACTCCACTATGGGAGAGACCCTTATTGGCACATCTTTACTTGACCATTATCGTATAATCCGAGTCAGCTGGGACCGGATAATCCGATACCTCAAAAGGGTTGCAAGCTTCAAGCATATGATATATTCTAGATGCCCATCTTGAACTTGCACATCTCAACCTTGATGATGATCACCACTTGACGTCATCCTTCATGGGCTATATGAAATCTTCATTTGATGCAAGCCCATAGAAAGATACCATACCAAGAAATACATGATCCCACTTGGTACATCCTGTAGCTTTGTGTGTTGAACAATATCTTGATCAACCTTGTATCTTTTCTTCTCTTTTAATAGATGATGTCTTGAGGATAACCATGAATGATCACTAATCCTTTTCTTCAAGACATACTTGCAATATGCTCAACTCGATGATCTTGATGCCAAATACTTCATTATATCAATATATTCATAGCATCAACCTTGAATCCAACATATGGAGTTCAAGCATGGTCTATGGACAAACCTTACAAGTACAACTCAATGCAACCATTAGTCCATAGGGATTGTCATTAATTACCAAAACCACACATGGGGGCGCCATGCCCTTTCAATCTCCCCCATTTTGGTAATTGATGACAATCTCTTTTACAAGGGTTTATATAATGAATTAAGCAACCATGCAAATCAACAAGCATGGATGCATGAGCATGAAAGGTAAATGCTTATGAAAACAAAACAAAAGCATAACACCAAATTCCCTTAAACCCTATAAAACTTCTCCCCCATTGGCATCCATTTCCAAAATGGGCGAAAAATCTTAGAAGGTCAATATAGTATGAGCTCCCCCAAAACGTGTGCATTTCTCAAAATATGAGTGAAATCAAATACACATATCCAATGACGAATAGTTGGAGAGAGCACAAACTATATTGAGGATCCAAAGATTGCAAAAGAATGATATGGAAAACTTTTTACAATTCTCCAAATAAAAAGTAAGCAATCAAAAAGATCCGACTAACCAAATAAACACAAGATATTTATGATTTGATTTGAGCAAAAGAGTGTTTTAAAGAAAATAGAGGAGCTCCCCAATATTTGTACACAATTTAGAATTATTGTATTTGAATACAAGGTGCCAAACATGGAATCCTCACTCCTCCGGTATCCTCTAAAACACAAAAACAAATGAATTCACAAGCTCAATAAGATGCAAATGAAAAACAAAGCTTGTGACATATCCCATGGTGAAGATTATTGGCTTGTAAGACAAGCAAGATATTCACCAAGATGAGAGCACCAAGATGTGATAAAATAGGATATGCACTCATAAATCAAATTCTTTTCGGAGTCACGCCAAAGAATCAAAAACGGAGTAAAAGAGGTGACACCGAAGAATTAGGATATCGAGTAAAGATGTAATTTCTCTCATGTATATAAGTTTCTAAGTGTACATATCCACAAAGAAACATGTACACATAAAATTAGTTACTAAGAAAAAAACACGATATCCAAAGGGAAGTCATAAATATACACATATGATGTTTGTTTAGGATCATAGCCCATAGCTCAATGTTCTCATATTGTATAATAATGAACTTCAAATTCAACCTCAACACAAGCATCACAAATATCACTAAGGGAAAAGGAGATAGTTGGGATGCGTTGAGGAAAGCAACAAGTATCATAAGAGCTACTAGAATTTGCAATAGCTACAACAAAAGCAAATAAATACTTTTCATGCCATGATGAAACCTACACAAGGTTCAATGCTATAAAAGTATGCATGAGGGTGGATACTTGTTACCGAGATGGCATGGGTTGATGTAGTAGATAAATTTATCAACCATCCTAGCTTGGCTCCAATAAGCATGTGGTGAAGACACTTTCATTGTAAATGAGACAAGCATCCAATGCATCTCCATGTACCTAAAACACATTCAAGTAAAATTGTTCCCAAACTAATTGGGTCCAAGTAGTTAGTCAAACTACAATACATAGAAGGAACTCCACATAAATATGTGCATATAGATATGAAATTGAATTTCATGCACATCTTAGCCGATTTAGGATTCCGTGGAGTTCCCCTATATATTGGCACAAAGAAGGAAAGCATGCCATAAAATAAAATGTAGTAGATATGCATGCCTAGACCTTCAATAACCAAAGGGAGATACAATTTGGACAAATATTAAGAGATCAAAGAGGGTCCAAATTATATCAAAGATCCAAATCAAAAATTGATTTAGAGAAGCCAATTGAAACTAAAACAAATCAACACATGATTGAAAGATACCAATTGGACAAAGATATCAAAAGAAAATAAGATACCAATTAATCAATAATAAAAGGACTAGATATCAAATTTCCAAAAGAGATACCAAAAGAGAGAGAGATGTTAATCAACGAATGATATAACCCACTCCCAAAGAGAGATGCCAATTGGGACAAACTCTCAAAAAGAAAGAGCGGGGTTCCAACAAATAAACCACACCCTCTACACTTTTCATGATGGCACAAAGTACCAAGCCGAAAAGGTTTGTCTTCCATGAGACATGTCATCGGGATCAAAGACCAATGGAAAGGATCAAATACAAATAGAATATAAATAGTGTTTAAAAGATACATGATAGCTCTCCCAACAAAAGTGCATTATTTTATGATCTTGTATTTGAATACACAATGCACACACATGGAATCATCGCTCTCAAATATCTATTCAAACACTAGTCATATATCAAGAAAAAGCAATAAGATCCAATACTAATGAAAATATAAGTTGTACTCAATATAGGATAGCTCACCCAAGAATAGTGCATTATCTATAAGTAGCCTTTGAATGCAAGGTGCACAATGATGGGATCAATGCCTCTCCTACACCAAATAAAACACTAGGAAAGTTTGAGTAAAGCAAAATGATCCACAAGAGGTAAGGAAGACAAAGGAGTTAAATCACATTAATTTTTGGCAAGGAATAAGGCAATAAAATCAAGAGCCAACATGAAGACGATCTACAAATTTCACCACAATTATGAGTATCACTTGTCAAGGACAAGGAGTATATGGAGATATTTCTCGGTGGTATATTGGAGTGAAATTCAAGATCATATTCACAACAATAAGCATAAGGCAAAGGATAAGATTTAAGAGCAATGCTTAGGTAGATATATGTTCTTGATAGCTTCAGTATTCACGCGAACAAGCAAAGCAACTATAAAGAGTTGCTTGAAGCAATCGGTTCCCAAATGGATATATATAATATCATGTTGGAGGAGAACCATACCAAGAACATTTCTTTCAAACAAGATCCAAACTATGAGCAAACAAAATCATTTAAGCAAAGTGGAACTTGTTTGAGCACCATGCCGCATAGGAGCAAGATAATTTAGAATATCAATTCTACGTGGCAATACCTCACATGTTCACATTTTCTAGGCTTGTAATATGCACCCCCATAATGTGATAAACATTCATTCTCCACAAGAGGCAAATAGAACTCAACTAGAGATAATTAATGGACATTATAGAATTTGAATTTCTCATGAGAATGACATACCATATAGAGACTAGATAAATTGATATATCAACACTAAGTGGTAGTACTCATGTATACACATTTTTAGGATTGTGAAGTGTGCAAACATATCACTCCCCCAAAATGGGATAGTCCATTAATCTCTCAAAAAGAGCCAATTAAGATATAAGCAATTGATACAAATGGCTCAACACAAACTCACACATACATGGTGTGCAAACCAACATACACATACTTGATTATTCAAGAAAAGTAAGTAGAGAGCACAACACATGCAAACATTAGCAAGGTACAAAACCAAACACATGCAAGGGTGCAAGCAACTTTCAATGTATGTATGATTTAAACACAAGTTACCGCAAGGAGGAACATTGGATATGAGATAGAACAAATAATCCAAATGACTTGGCTTGAGAGAATAAATTGATGAAGATCCCTTAATTCTTCATGATGTAGCCAAGTCTCCAATGCCCTCCACAACACCTATTGATCAAGTTTTAACTTGTTGGTCCCCAACCAAGTTGGGTCCTAAGAGGTTAGTCACAATAGGCTTGGCAACCCAAATGGTCCTTTTCTTGACACCACTTTGAGTACCAACATATTTGGCAAACACATTGCCAACTTATCCTTCCTAATAGAATAAGCATTATCAATTATTATGGGGTTGGATAAGTTACCACTAGTGCATGAAGAAGCAAAATGACCCTTCTCACGACATATGTAGCAACATTTGCTTCCTCCTTTCTTCTTAGTTGAAGCTTCATCATGAGGAGGCATGCCATGGTTCTTCTTGGGAAGGGACCGTTCTTCATCTTGATGAACTTGAGGCCTCTTCCCTTGTTGCTTCTTGCTAAGAGATTTCTTCTTCATAGGGCAAGATCTAACATGGTGCCCTTCAACTTTGCACTTGAAGCAAGTGATCTTGGCCGAATTCTTGACTTGTTCTTGGCCCTTCTTTTCTTGTTATACTTGGACTTGTTCTTATATTGGAGTTGAATCCAAGTCCACTCTTGTCATTGGGGCGTCTTTGCACACTCAACATGTTGTCAAGTGTGGGCTTCCCATCATGACGCTTTTCCAAGTCTTTCTTCAAAGAAGTGACTTGGGCCTTGAGCTCTTTTAATTCCTCTACATGGTTAGTATCAACAAAAACACTAGAGGAAGTAGAAGCTTCATTGTTAGAGCAAAAAGGCATGGAAAGTAATTCATCACAAGATGTAGCAATATTATGAGTGGATGAATTACTAGGACTAGCACATGGCAATAAAGCATGTTGAGTAGAAGTTGTGCCATTGTCCACATGAGGCTCACAAGATTTCACCTTTGTAATAATAGCCTCATGAGCTATCTTTAGCTTATCATAGGAGACTAGAAGATCCTCATGAGAGCTCGAGAGCTTTTCATGGCTTTCTTCCAATTTCCCATATTTGCTAGATAGCAATGCAAGTTGAGCCCTTAGCTCAACATTCTCCGTTAATATGGATGCTTCACAAGAGATAGAGTTAGTAGCACAAGCATCATTATTTATGACAATAGGAGAAAGTAACTTGGCAAGCTCTTTAGAGTGAGAAGCTTTAAGTTGCGCATGAGACTCGGTGAGTTTGATGAGCTCATCCTTAATGACCCTAGAGCCATTTTCTAGGTGCTCAAAATTCTCAAGGAGTTTGGCATGTGCATCTATAAGCTTACCATTTGTTATTTTGAAATCATTTGCCACTTTAAGAGATTTATCATGGGATCCCTTTACTTAGAAAGTTCGAGAGCAAAAGTTTCCTCAAGAGTCTCCTTGGTGGATTGTTCTTCTTCAAGAGCTTCCTTGAGATCGGCGATCTCTTCCGCATACTTGTATTCGCGGTTAAGACTTTCATCAATGTGAGCTTCCAACTCCTCAATGGTAAGTTTGCGCTTAACAAGGGTAGACATGATTTCTAAGAAGTTAGCACGAGCATCTTTATTCTTTGAAAGAGAAAGAATAACCATTTTACCCTTCTCGAGTATGGAAGCATCATTATCATTTTGTTCATTTTCCTCATCACTATCATCATGAGATATATTGGGATCCAAAGTAGGAGATACCTCGGAAGCTTTAGCCATAAGGCAAAAGTGAGTACATGATGATGACGATGAAGAATTACTTGAGTCACCATTTAAATCCATATCTTGTTCCATGGAGTGTTCGGTTTCCTCTACATTGTTAGCCAAACAAATACTAGAGGAAATAGAACCATTTTTATCATGGCAACATGATATAGAGAGCATATCATCACAAGGATTAATCAAGCAATTTGTACATGATATGCAAGGACTATCAACACAAGCATGTAGATCATTTTTGGTTCTAGATGCGTTTAAGTCCAAAGATAAATCATTGCAATAAGATAGTGGTGAAGTATCATCAACAATAAGTTTACTATCATTATTGCAATATCTATCACTACTCACCATTGCATTACTTTGTGGCTTGCCACATGTAGGTGAAGTAGAAGAAGTTGAGAACTCATCACGGCCGGAAGTGGAGGGACAACAATCATCTCCACAATTCTTGGACACATCATATTTATCTTGAAGCTTGGTCCAAAGCTCATGAGCATTCCGAAAAGGAGAGACCGACATAATAACTACATCGCTCAAAGCATTGAAAATCACATTAGAAGCTTGAGCATTTAGATAGGAATTATTCTCATCCAACAAAGATAATCTTTTGGGATTCCTTGGAGGAGAATAACCCCTATCTAGAATTCGCTCTATGTATGGGTCAATGACCCGAAGAATATTAAGAATGCGAATTTTCCAAACATCATAATTTGTGCCATCTAATATAAAAGAAGCATTGTGCACTAGTCCACTAGACGACATCTTTACTCTCCAGGCGGTGAAGCCAATAAGGAGAGAACCCGCTCTGATACCAATTGAAAGGACACGGATGTCGCCTAGAGGGGGGTGAATAGGCGATTAAAATTCTTTACGGTTTAGGCTTGAATAAATGCGGAATAAAACTAGGTTTAATTTATCAAGCAAAACCTAAACAAGCTAGGTTTACCTATGTGCACCAACAACTTATGCTAAACAAGATAAGCAAATATGTGATAGCAAGATATATTACTTCAAGCTCGATGGCTATCACAAAGTAAATTGCATAAGTAAGAAGCTCGGGTATAGAAATACCGAGGCACTTGGAGACGATGATTTATCCCGAAGTTCACTTCCCAATGGAAGCTACGTCTCCGTTGGAGCGGTGCGGAGTCACAAAGTGATCCCCGAATAGCCGTCAAATGGCACACCGTAATCTCCTTCGTGCCTCTACCAATAGAGTGCCACGAACCACTATGGGACACTTGAGGGTGGTCACCGAACCCGTACAAGGATGAGGCACACTCCACAACTTAATTGGAGGCTCTCACCGAATTCCCGCGGCTCCCAAAGCCACAAGAATCACAAGGTTGGGGCACGTCTCCACAACTTAATTGGAGGCTCCCAACTATCCCGCGAGCCACCAAAACTCCGAGATCAACAAGGACCGTCTAGGGCACTCCAAGTACCCAAGAGGACAAGCTCTAGGGCACCCCAAGTACCCAAGAGTAACAAGCTTCTCAACTTCGATTTCCACGTATCACCGTGGAGAACTCAAACCGATGCAACCGATGCAATGGGCAAGAACACAAGAAGTGCTCAAAATCCTTCACTCTCAAATCCCACCAAAGCAACTAATGCTATTGGGGGGAGAAGAGAGGAAGAACAAAGAGGAACACCAAATTCCCTCAAGATCTAGATCCAAAAGCTTCCCCTCACTTAGAGGAGAGATTGATTGGTGGAATGGTAGATCTAGATCTCCTCTCTCTTTTCCCACTAAATGGAGGCAAGAATCATGGAGGGATAGAGAGTTAGCAAAGCTCAAGAAGGTCAACAATGGGGAAGAACACGAGCTGCAAGAGTTGGTCCCTTTGGGGAAGAAGGGGGGCCTTTTATAGGTCCCCACGAAAAAGAGTCGTTGCAGTCCAGAAAACATAGGATTATCCGTTTCAAGTTGGACAGGATAATCCAATTGTATAGGATTATCCGATTCAAGTTAGACAGGATAATCTGACTGTATAGGATTATCCGATCCAAGTTAGATAGGATAATCCGACTGTATAGGATTATCCGATTCCAGTTAGATTGGTTAATCCGATAAACTCCAGTGCGCAACCAAACAAGTCCTTAGCCGTTTTCGCGTCCAGCAAATATCCGGGTCGGATATTCCGATCAAGTTTGGGTCTGAAAATCCGATAAACTCCATAGAGCAACCAAACAAGTCCTTAGACGTTTTTGCGTCCAGCAAATATCCGGGTCAGATATTCCGATCCAAGTTTGGGTCGGAATATCCGATTGACTGAAAACTGACGGAAACAGCAAAACGAAAACCACAATATCTTTTTCATCCGGACTCCGATTTCGATAATCTTGGGCTCGTTGGAATCGCAACGAAGAGCTCTCCAATATTATGCAGAGAAACATCATAGTCCATAATGTGAGGAGGAAACCACAAGAAGAGAGTTTGACCTCTCTTATAAAAGACGAACCGGTAAAACCTCCAGCATCAAAAACACAACAAGATATTCATATGAAATCCGTTTTTGATGAACTAGAGCTTGGTATAGGGATGAACACAAGCTCTAAGTTTTCACATAGATAAAAACCAAATAAGAACCAAGAAAGATGATGAAGGCAAGTATGCCAAGGTTTGAGCTCTCTCCAACTGATACGCTAAAGCTCAATCGAGAGCCCATCTTGATAGTACGGTGTCTATCCAATAACCCAGTCTCCCGACTAACATGAGACCGATAAAATAGAAACCCTACCAAGATCATACCTTTGCCTTGCGCATTCCACTTGACTAGATGATGGCGATCTTGATCTTCTCAAGTGGATCACCTTTCCTGATTGCGCTTCGCTTGGTGAAGGTCCACATATTTCTCCCCCATACTCCACTATGGGAGAGACCCTTATTGGCACATCTTTACTTGACCATTATTGGATAATCCGAGTCAGCTGGGACCGGATAATCTGATACCTCAAAAGGGTTGCAAGCTTCAAGCATATGATATCTTCTAGATGCCCATCTTGAACTTGCACATCTCAACCTTGATGATGATCACCACTTGACGTCATCCTTCATGGGCTATATGAAATCTTCATTTGATGCAAGCCCATAGAAAGATACCATACCAAGAGATACATGATCCCAATTGGTACATCCTGTAGCTTTGTGTGTTGAACAATATCTTGATCAACCTTGTATCTTTTCTTCTCTTTTCAATAGATGATGTCTTGAGGATAACCATGAATGATCATTAATCCTTTTCTTCAAGACATACTTGCAATATGCTCAACTCGATGATCTTGATGCCAAATACTTCATTATATCAATATATTCATAGCATCAACCTTGAATCCAACATATGGAGTTCAAGCATGGTCTATGGACAAACCTTACAAGTACAACTCAATGCAACCATTAGTCCATAGGGATTGTCATTAATTACCAAAACCACACATGGGGGCGCCATGCCCTTCCAGACCCCATTTTATAGTTCCCAAAAATCCGACCGTTTAGTACAGATTCGTGCCGTTCAGAATGAATCCGGATTTTGCTCGGAATTCTGAGTGACTCAGATTAATCCGGATGAAAAACGAACTGATTCCGGAAGGTATCCAGTACTGAAAAAGCCAGTTCGGAATTGGTCCGGAAAATTCCGACTGGCTCGGAATTCCTGGAACGCACGGACGAGAAACGCAATATCTTATGCATACGAACTCCGTTTTTGATGTTCTTGTACTCGTTGGAATCACCGCAACGAGCACTACAAGTTTATGCAGAGAAACATCGTAGTCCAACAAGGGAGGATAAAACCAAATGTAGAAAGGTAAAACCTCTCTATAAAATAAGAACCGGTAAAACCTCCAACATAAAAAACTCAACAATTTTCCATACGAAATCCGTTTTTGATGAACTTAAGCTTGTTATGAAGATCACAACAAGCTCCAAAACCCCACAGAGAGAAAATCCAAATAAGAACCAAGAAAGATGATGAAGGCAAGTATGCAAAGGTTTGAGCTCTCTCCAACTGATACACTAAAGCTCAATGAGAGCCCCTCTTGATAGTACGGTATCTATCCTATAACCCGGTCTCCCAACTAGCACCATGAGACCGGTAAAATAGAAACCCTATCAAGATCATACCTTTGCCTTGCGCACTCCACTTGATCTAGATGATGTCAACCTTGATCTCTTCAAGTGGACAATCTTTCTTGATTGCGCTTCGCTTGGTGAAGTCTCACATATTGCTCCCCCATACTCCACTATGGGAGAGCCTCTCATAGGCACAACTTCACTTGACCATTATCTCCAAGAGGGTGGCAAGCATCAAGCATATGATATTTTCGAGATACTTCTCTTGAACTTGCACATCTCAAGCTTGATGACGATCACCACTTGACGTCATCCTACATGGGCATACCAAGAGATACATGATCCCACTTGGTACATCTTGTAGCTTGTGTGTTGAACAATATCTTGATCAACCTTGTATCTTTTCTTCTCTTCTCAATAGATGATGTCTTTAAGATAACAATGAATGATCACATAATCCTTTTCTTCAAGACATACTTGCAATATGCTCAACTCACATATGACCAATCATCGGATAACTCCTCGAATAACAACTTGGTCATCACATACTCTTCTTCTTGATCCTATCAAGTATATATCCATACACCTCGATGATCTTGATGCCAAATACTTCATTATATCAATATATTCATGGCATCAACCTCGAATCCAACATATGGAGTTCAAGCATTGCCTACGGGCAAACACTACAAGGATAACTCATTGCAACCATTAGTCCATAGGTATTGTCATTAATTACCAAAACCACACATAGGGGTGCCATGCCCTTTCAGTTGTGCTTACATGGAGGAGAGAAAAGAGGAGAGAGAAGGGAAGCGGGCTCTCATGCAAGAGGCAGCTGCAGTACGTGCTCCTATGCACTATGTGAGAGTGTAAGGTGGGCCTTGTATTAATAAAATAGTAGATGTATATAGCCAACTATTATACATGATGGCTATAAGCTAAATATAAGTGACGTGGCAATGTGCTATAGCCAGCAGCCGGCTCTATTATTAACCTTGCTCTTCTAACCTTGCAGTGGTCTTCACACGACCTAAGAGGTCGTTGACGCGTGGAAGTTTGTTCTAACAAAGAGCTCCAAAAATATGTGCTCCCATGCGACATGTGGAGATCTTTTGTCGTGGTGGTGGGGCTTCGTCATTTTGCGCCATGGCGAGGAGGGCGAGGCTGCGGTGTGTGTCAAGAAGGAGGAGACCGGCAAGGAGGCGAAGTGTAAAGAGGGAGGCGGTGCGAGCCATGGTTTATAGAGTCGGTCGGGTGAGGAGGTAGGTGATGTCCATTCACTCCGATAGTTTCTCGGCCATGTTTAAAGGTGGCGACGCGTCAGAAAGGCAAAAGGCGGGACACGTTTGCCCCACCTGAGAAACCATCGTCGCAACAAATATATCCGACCGCCTCATCGACGCCCGTCTTAAATTACACTGACTTGGTGTGGCTACTTGTGTTCGACACTCCCATACAATTTGTTATGGATCGAGACTAGAGTCAGAGTGCAAGACAATTTACTGAATCACATCATACCGGGACAAGGTGGGATTTTATTATGGGAAAATTCCATTTTAAACTTGAACTTGTATACGTCAGAGGATCGATCCATGAAACTAAAATCCATGTCGTTTACAACCCAAACTATTGTATCCCGGTCTAAATCGAGCCCTCTAGCTATTTGCTGGTGAATGGAAAAGCAACGGAGTCAACCGGGATTACAGATTACTCTCACTGATAGTAGGCTCGAGGTATCATACTCATCATCTCCCCACTCCACCATGGCAGGTCACACACGGACAGTTCGTCGGTAATACGACTGTCACGCCGTGCGGCAGGTGCAATCAGGTCTCTCTCATCTTCCCCACTTTCAGCTCTCCTTCCCCCCTCTAGTTCGGCCTCTCCATGATTTCCCAAATCGCTGGAAGAACCTCACCTTTGAGCCGCGCCTTCTGGCCACCCTTGGAGCCGATCGACTATGCCATCGGTCTCCACTCACCGCCCTCTCCCTTCTCCTCAAGTTTCACGTGCTGAAGGCCGAGAATCGTCGCCTCGAGTGTTTCTTCCCCAACTCCGACCAAAGTCGCCGCTGCATCAATCCCCACCATCCGGCCTCCCCTTCTTCTCTGACCAGAGCCACGTGTCTACAGTGAGCTGACGGTTCATCGGACCATCTTCCCATCCCCCTCGGTAGGTAACGCCTCGTTCAACATGTTGGTGATGTGTCGTTGTGCCGGCGCTGACACAACGCCTTATGGCGTGAGCGCCGTAAATGGTGGATCGATCAATGGAGAGACCTCGTCGGAGAAGCACCGCGTCTTGAGGAGCCGGCAGCCGAGGGAGCATGGCATGGATGCGACCTAGTACTCGAAGAGAGAGGGGACATAGGTAAAAGATAGATATGATAAGTAGGCCAATGTAATTCGGGATTTTATGTTGCTGATATGAAAATCAGATCCAACGATCCAATAGTTCAGCGTGACAACAACATGATTTCGATTTTAGGATTCGATCTACGTGACCTCAACGAGGTCAAGATTTTGAGTGCCCTTGCGTCGTCCGCTTCGGGTGACTCGGGGGACCCTATCGAGTCCCAGTCGTCGGCCACCCTTCCCCAATCTCCCACTCCCCGCCGCCACCTGAGGAGGTCGTCCGACGGCGGACGGCGGTGGCGGGGCGATCTGCCTGTTTTCTTTCTTTTCCGTTTTGCCTAGGAACAGTCTTCATCAAATCCGTCGTCTCTGATCTGGTGGCATCCACGGATGTGCATGGGACACGATCTAATCTGAAGCCTCGCATGCATGTGCATGCATCAGGACGATCGATCTAGACCTAGCTTTCCGGTCGGCGGCCATCCAACGCCCTGCGTGCATGTGCAGGGCGATCGATCTGGTCTTGTTTCCGGCCACGTCCACGGATGTGCATGGGGCAAGATGCATTCAGCAGGATTGACCTGGACTTCGCCCCCGCGCCCAGCGCTCCGCATGCAAGTCGCTGGTGACGCAGGACGGCGGCGGGTAACTGATGCATATAAAATGCATACATGAACTTTGCATTATTTTACTTATATTCCAGTCATATTTGCATCATATAAGGGTTATATCACTGTTTTATAATGATTTTAGGAATATTTGATATGTTTCCTATTTTTATGGAATTAACCCTGCACAGGCAGAAAACCCTATTTCTATATTTTAATGTTTCAGCGACCCAAACGACGTCCAAATGACCTGCAAATTTACGAGCGTCAATTTTTAGAAGGAAGAAGACTTGGGAGCGAAGGAAGCAAACAAGCAGAGACCCGAGGGCCAAGATAGGTGGGCCCACGTGGCCAGGTACATGGGTGATGACGTGAAACACACGTTCGTTGGGAGACCCCAAGAGGAAGGTATGATGTAGTCAGCAGCAAGTTTTCCCTCAGAAAGAAACCAAGGTTATCGAACCAGTAGGAGCAGCAACTCTTCAGAAGGTTGTCAACGGCGCCAGAAAAATGTTGTTGATGGGAGTCTGGACTGTTGACGTGGAATCTGCACACAACACAATCAAACTACTTTGCCCCAACGAAACAGTGAGGTTGTCAATCTCACTGGCTTGCTGAAAACAAAGGATTAAACGTATGGTGTGGAAAATGAGTATTAAATTGCAGAGAATGAAAAAGGAACAGTTTGCAGTTTGTGGTTGTTTAATCAGTGTAAAAGAATGGACCGGGGTCCACAGTTCACTAGTGGTGTCTCTCCATAAAAGATAACTAACATGTTGGGTGAACAAATTACAGCTGGGCAATTGACGAATAGTGAGCGCATGACAATGCATATACATGACATGTTGACTACTATGATATTTAATTGGGCATTACGACATAATACATAGATCGTTATCCAACAGCATCTATGACTAATAATCCACCGCCGGGTTGTCATCCGAGTCCCCATTGGTATTAAGTTGCAAGCAACGGATAATTGCATTAAGTAAAGTGCGTAATGTAAACAAACACATATGTCCGTGGACATAGCATCGTTAGGTTATCCCTAGTGGCAACAGCACATCCACAACCTTAGAACTTTCTGTCACTGTCCCAGGTTAAACGGAGACATGAACCCACTATCTAGCATAAATACTCTCTCTTGGAGTTACAAGCATCTACTTGGCCAAAGCATCTACGAGTAACGGAAAGCATGCAAGATCTTAAATAACATATAAGATAGATTGATAATCAACTTGACATAATATTCAATATTCATCGGATCCCAGCAAACACAACATGTAGCATTACAATAATATGATCTTGATCATGTAGGGCAGCTCACAAGATCTAAACATGATGGCACAAAGTGGAGAGACAACCATCTAGCTACTGCTATGGACCCGTAGTCCAAGGATGAACTACTCACGCATCACTCCGGAGGCAGGCATGGCGATGTAGAAGCCTCCGGTGACGATTCCCCTCTCCGGCAGGGTGCCGGGAAGAGGTTCTGAACCCTCCCGAGCTAGGGTTGACGACGGCGGCGTCTCTGGAACTTTTCGTGGATATTTGCTCAGGTACTTAGGGTTTTCGCGTCGGGGGGAATAAGTAGGCGAAAGGGCGGCGGCTGGAGAGGCCCGGGGCCCACACCACCCCAGGGCGCGGCAGAGGGGGGCCCCGCCCTGGCCACGTGTGGGGCCCCGTGGCTCCTCTCCGTCGCCTCTTTGGTCCGTCAGATGAGTTCTGGTAAAATAGGGACCCCGTGTAGTTTCGTCCAATTCCGAGAATATTTCCAGACTAGCTTTTCTGGAATACAAAAACAGCAGAAAACAGGAACTGGCACTTCGGCATCTTGTTAATAGGTTAGTCCCAAAAAATGTATAAAAGTGATATAAAGTAGATGCAAAACATGTAGCAATTGGTATAAAACAAGCATGGAACATCAAAAATTATAGATACGTTTGAGACGTATCAGCATCCCCAAGCTTAGTTCCTACTCGTCCTCGAGTAGGTAAACGATAAAAACAAGATAATTTTTGAGGTGACATGCTACTATCATAATCTTGATCATATAATATTGCAAGGCACATGTAAATGAATGAAGTGATCCAAGTCAATGGTCTATAATTTGCTATCAAATAGATAATGAGTAAACAATGAATCACACAAGCTAAACGTTTTCATGAATAGTACTTTCGAGACAAGCATCAAACAGTTTTGCATAAGTGTTAACTCATAAAGCAATAGTTTCTAATAAAAGGTATTTAATCAACACAAAGGAAGAATTTAGTTTCAGCATTTGCTTCAACTTTCAACATATTTATCTCATGGATATTGTCAACACAAAGTAGTATAACAAGTCCAATACATTGCATATAACGCATGTTGTAACAAAGTTGACACTAGTGTTTGCTTGTGGAAGACAGAAAGAATAGGAAAACTGACTCAACATAAAAGTAAAAGAAAGGCCCTTCGCAGAGGGAAGCAGGGATTAAATCATGTGCTAGAGCTTTTAGTTTTTGAAAGCATATAGAGATTGCATAAAATATTTGATACTCCTCCCAACCTTGCTAACACAAGCCATGGCTAACCGAATCCTCGGGTGCCTTCCATCAATCACATACCATGGAGGAGTATCTATTTTTGAGAGGTGTTTGTTAATTGTCAACGAATGGTAGCGGGTGAGAACAGTATTCTACCTGTCGAACGGACTTTTAAGAGCGGCTCCCATGAAGGACGTTATTTCTACCAGCAAGGCAGATCATCCCTCTTTCTCTTTGGTTTACACACATTCAGGTATTTCACTGTTTGTCATTGCTTACTGATGAATCAGGGCAAAAGTGTGAAGAGAATTAATTGGTTAAAGTTGTAATTAATTGGGACTGGGCACCCCGTTGCCAGCTCTTTTTGCAAGTTATTGGATAAGCGGATGTATATGCCACTAGTCCAGGTGTAAAAGTCCACTCGACAAATAGAATAAAGAATAACCACACTAATTCCTCATGAGCTAGTAAACATTGACACAAAAAGGGAATAATAACATTTTGAATAATTTAAAGGTAGCACATGAAAAATTTACTTGGAGTGGCAAGGAAATACCACATATAGGTAGTTATGGTGGACACAAATGGCATGGATTTTGGCTCAAGGATTTGGATGCACGAGAAGCATTCCCTCTCAGTACAGAGTTTAGGCTAGCAAGGTTATGTAAGCAAACAAGAATATCAACCCGTACACCAAGTTTTATATGACAAACATATTGCAAACGTTATAAGACTTCATACCGTCTTCCTTGTTAACCAAACCCTGTTATTAGAAAATATCTAGACCTTAGAGGTACCACGATGCAAACCAAATTTTCAACAAGCTTTACGGTAGTTCTTCACTAATAGGCTTAACTCATGTGATGCACAATTTAATCATGATCTACTTGTTAACTCAAAACAATTGACAAGCATCAAGTTATCCATTTTAGTGATCTACAAGATTAAGCAAGTTTTTCCTTATACCAATTACCACATGCAACATTTTCTGAACCAACCAAACACCAATCAATTTATTTCATCAACTCTCCAAACAAATATAAGTGAAGCAAGAGAGTACTTTCTACAAAAGAAAGCTAATAGCTCTGACAAGAGATACATGAAAACAAGAGCTAAAAGCTGAACAGCGCTAGATATGAATACTCAACAAATATAAGTGAAGAATAGGAGTATTCTCATGAAAAAGCGGAGCGTGTCTCTCTCCCAATCAAGAATGCTAGGGTCCAGTCAAGCTTTATTGAAAATAAAAATGCAATACTGAAAATAAAAAGCACACAGACGCTCCAAGAAAAGCACATATGATGTGAAAGAATTAAAATATAGTTTCACTAGAGATGACCTGATAATTTTGACGATGAAGAAGGGGATGCCTTGGGCATCCCCAAGCTTAGACGCTTGAGTCTTCTTGAAATATGCTGGGGAGATCCATGGGAGCCTCCCCAAGCTTAAGCTCTTCACTCTTCTTGATCCTATTATATCATCCTTCTCTCTTGACCCTTGAAAACTTCCGTCACACCAAACTCAAAGTAGATCTCATTAGAGGGTTAGTGCATAATCAAAAATTCACATGTTCTGTAAAGACGCAATATGATTTGTTACTTTAAACATTAGCTACAGCCACTGATGTTATGTGAAGCTCTTCCACCCAAAAAAGAATTTCACTCAACACTAGTAAAAGAGAGAATGCGAAAAATAAAAAGGCATAATCTGTCTAAAACAGAACAGTCCGCAAAGACGAATTTTTTCGAGGCACTTACGACGCTCAGATCGAGAAACTCTGAACTAATGAAAGTTTCAGACATTCATAAAGATTACGCACAAAAATTTCAGATTTTTTAACAATCTGGTGATTTTAGGAATTTCGTACAGTGAACAGCAAAAATCTGTTTCTGCGCAGCAATCAAAATTAAGCATCATCTTATCATTAGAGGCTACTCTTGGCACAACAATGCGAGAAAATAAAGATACAAAGGAGTTGCTACAGAAGTAAACAAACTCCTTGACTAATACTGAAAATAAAAGATAATGGGTTGCCTCCCAAAAGCGCTTTCTTTAATGCCTTTTAGCTAGGCATAGTGATTTTTATGATGCTCACATAAAGATGAGAGTTGAAACATAAAAGAGAGCATCAAGGAGCATATATAAAACATGTTTAAATCTAACACTCTTCCTATGCATAGGAGCCTTGTAAGAAAACAAGTAAATGAAGCACAAAGTGACTAGCATAGGAAGACAAAACAAGTGCAACTTTAAAATTTTCAACATAAAGAGAGGAGACTTAATATTATTGTGATATATGAAACCGTGTCTCCCTCTCACATAATAACCAGTAGGTTTTAAAGAAACCATCATATAAAAGCAACACAAGAGAAAGCTCAAAACTTTCATGACAAAGAGAGGAAATTTAATAACATGAAGATTTCTATAACCATATTTTCCTCTCTCAAAATAATTTTCAGTAGCATCATGAATAGACTCAACAATATAGATATCACATAAAACATTCTTATCATGATCTATAAACGCATAATTTTTATTAAGCTCAGAAATAGTGGGGTTATCAAACCCACTTTTGACAATAATAGTATAATTAATATCATTAGGCAATATAGGACCATCATCAAGAGCATTATCATATATAATATTAGGGAGCACATTTTTCCTTTCTGCAATTTCCTCTTTTACTGAGTCAAGGAGGTTGTTTACTTCAAATTTATCAAAAGGAGATATTTCAATAGAATCATGACATTCAAAAGTATAGCATTCTTCCTCCTCCAAGCTTGGGGAACTAAAAATATCATTTTTATCAAAACCAACTTCCCCAAGCTTAGAGCTTTCCATGGCATTAGCAATAATGGTGTTCAAAGAATGTATGCTAATAACATTGCTACTATCATGATTGTTATGCAAATAAAGTTCCATAGGCTTTTTAATCTTCTCTTCGAACACTTCATGTCCCAACTCAAGATAAATTTCATAAAGCTCTCTCATGTTGTTTTCAGCCATAGGACTAGTTTCAAGGAAAGTAACCATTGATATCAAGTAAAGAGCTAGACATAATAACTAACAGAAAACAAAACTGAAAATAAACTAAATGCAAGTAACTAATTTTTTTGTGTTTTTGATAATTGAAAGCAAACAAGATAAAATAAAATAAACTAAGCAAGACAAAAACAAAGTAAAGAGATTGGAAGCGTGAAACTCCCCTTGCAGAAGACTGCTGTCTCCCCGGCAACGGCGCCAGAAAAATAGGCGTCGAAGGGGAGATAGGAGTCTGCTGAACCGAAGTGCTTCCACTCCCCGGCAACGGCGCCAGAAAAATAGCTTGATGACGTGAAACACACGTTCGTTGGGAGACCCCAAGAGGAAGGTATGATGTAGTCAGCAGCAAGTTTTCCCTCAGAAAGAAACCAAGGTTATCGAACCAGTAGGAGCAGCAACTCTTCAGAAGGTTGTCAACGGCGCCAGAAAAATAGTGTTGTTGATGGGAGTCTGGACTGTTGACGTGGAATCTGCACACAACACAATCAAACTACTTTGCCCCAACGAAACAGTGAGGTTGTCAATCTCACTGGCTTGCTGAAAACAAAGGATTAAACGTATGGTGTGGAAAATGAGTATTAAATTGCAGAGAATGAAAAAGGAACAGTTTGCAGTTTGTGGTTGTTTAATCAGTGTAAAAGAATGGACCGGGGTCCACAGTTCACTAGTGGTGTCTCTCCATAAAAGATAACTAACATGTTGGGTGAACAAATTACAGCTGGGCAATTGACGAATAGTGAGCGCATGACAATGCATATACATGACATGTTGACTACTATGATATTTAATTGGGCATTACGACATAATACATAGATCGTTATCCAACAGCATCTATGACTAATAATCCACCGCCGGGTTGTCATCCGAGTTCCCCATTGGTATTAAGTTGCAAGCAACGGATAATTGCATTAAGTAAAGTGCGTAATGTAAACAAACACATATGTCCGTGGACATAGCATCGTTAGGTTATCCCTAGTGGCAACAGCACATCCACAACCTTAGAACTTTCTGTCACTGTCCCAGGTTAAACGGAGACATGAACCCACTATCTAGCATAAATACTCTCTCTTGGAGTTACAAGCATCTACTTGGCCAAAGCATCTACGAGTAACGGAAAGCATGCAAGATCTTAAATAACATATAAGATAGATTGATAATCAACTTGACATAATATTCAATATTCATCGGATCCCAGCAAACACAACATGTAGCATTACAATAATATGATCTTGATCATGTAGGGCAGCTCACAAGATCTAAACATGATGGCACAAAGTGGAGAGACAACCATCTAGCTACTGCTATGGACCCGTAGTCCAAGGATGAACTACTCACGCATCACTCCGGAGGCAGGCATGGCGATGTAGAAGCCTCCGGTGACGATTCCCCTCTCCGGCAGGGTGCCGGGAAGAGGTTCTGAACCCTCCCGAGCTAGGGTTGACGACGGCGGCGTCTCTGGAACTTTTCGTGGATATTTGCTCAGGTACTTAGGGTTTTCGCGTCGGGGGGAATAAGTAGGCGAAAGGGCGGCGGCTGGAGAGGCCCGTGGGGCCCACACCACCCCAGGGCGCGGCAGAGGGGGGCCCGCGCCCTGGCCACGTGTGGGCCCACGTGGCTCCTCTCCGTCGCCTCTTTGGTCCGTCAGATGAGTTCTGGTAAAATAGGGACTCCCGTGTAGTTTCGTCCAATTCCGAGAATATTTCCAGACTAGCTTTTCTGGAATACAAAAACAGCAGAAAACAGGAACTGGCACTTCGGCATCTTGTTAATAGGTTAGTCCCAAAAAATGTATAAAAGTGATATAAAGTAGATGCAAAACATGTAGCAATTGGTATAAAACAAGCATGGAACATCAAAAATTATAGATACGTTTGAGACGTATCAATGGGCCACGTGGGACCCCTCCTTTTGGGCCTCGGAGCTCCGTTGTCGTCGATCTTTCCTCCACCGACTCGGTTTTGACCTAAAACCGCCTATAAAAATAGCCCACCAACGTTCTCTGGAAGGAGCGCCGCAGAAACACCGAAACAGAGACCTAGAGTTGCAAATTGCAGGGGGAAAACTCCGGCGGGGCGCTGTCGGCATGGTCTCCATCTTCTCCAATGACTTCTCCACCGTCTCCATGATGAAGAGGGAGTAGTCCACCTCTGGACTATGGGTTTGTGTAAGTAACTTATGTATCTCTCCTCTCTTGAGCTTCACTAATTTGTACCGTATGAGCTGCTGAACATGATTACGGTCATCTATGTAATACCTTTGTGGTGGATCTTTTTATGAGTTAATATATGTTTGAGATGCATATTATGTACCCTGTTCTTATTTACTTGTCATGATCAACCATGTTTATGAGAGCGTGTGAGGGAGAACATGTGCATTAGTTGGAGTAATGGGGGGTGGCTAGTGAAGTGAACGTGAGAGAAAGTTCTGCGATCCACTTGGGTATCTCTACCTTACTTTTTTGCCTCACTAGGGATAAAAAGAAATACCATGCTACCGGAGATGTGGGTGTGACCATTGCCACTACTCCATGACTAGATCTAGCATGTTCTTATTTTAACTTCATGTCATGATACTTATTGCTATACTTTGAGTTATCTTAATTATTGAGGTGTTATGATTTAGTTCGCATCTTGGTGGAGTACAAGAGAGACTAATAACCAAAAGGTCTCTATGTTAGGACGTGATGCCCATATAATTATAACTTGTCATTAAACTGTTGTTTGCAATCTCATATGTCAACTCTAGTGTTTCATTGTCTACCACTTTATTAAAGAGAGAGTGCATTTGTGAAACCATGAACCCCGGTCCATTTTTAATCATAAGAAACACCTTTCCAACCACTTTTACCACTTTACCATTTTCTGCCATTTAAAAATCCGAAAATACAAAAACACTTTTACATCTTGCATTCATCATATAAAACCCAAAAATATCATTTATCATTGCTACCACCATCCTTGCATATTTATTTACCACCATTGCATATTTATTTCTTGTTTGCATTGCATATTATCTTGATATCATTCTCACACCTTGTGCTTGACAACCATTAGGTGAGGTTGAGGACCAAAACATTTACTTTGTTTTGTAGGTAACCAAAAGAAGGATAGGAAAGATAAATCTTCACTACTGATTCCGCGAGAGCTCGATATTAAACCCTCGAGTCACCCCTCGTGGGGAAAACACGTCTTCCACTTACTACACACTCTGCACTTGGAGTCTCAACCTAACCCATATTCTTTTGACGCATGTAACTACGTCATCGGGTATCAGTAACGAGGCCAGTGACGCAGGACGGCGGTTTCAGGGTTGCTCTTGCGTCAAGACGAAGATTTGCCTGACGCCGGTCCTCTTTGATCTGGCGGGAGTGTCGGGTTCCGAAAAGCTCCGCGGCGATCTCGCATGAACTTTTATGCCTAGAGACCGCTGGATCGGATGGATTCGGTCACACCGGAGGAAGCGGCGTGAAGCTCTGTTTATGTTGCCATCATGGGCAAATCCATGATGAAGTCAGAGGTGGAGAATGTCATGGAAGCGAGATTGGAGGACTAGTAATGGTGATTTGAGCATTTGGCTGCGATGAGGAACTTGCTTTGAGCTTCAGGAATCATAGCAGCGGTATGTAAGTGGGGGCGTCAGCACAGGTGAAGTTCAAAGTCTTACCTTTCAGGGTGAAAATCCAAGGTCTGGCCTTGATTGGTTGTACCTGACAATGGCCTTGTTGAAGCCATTGTTTTGAGAGCGGAGACTATCTCCAGGGTGAAAACCCAAGATCTTTGATCGGTCGACGATGGTGCTTCTGCACTGTTTCCTTCTTAAAGGCGTTGCTTATGAAGAATTTGGACATCAGGTGTTGTTTTGGTGGTGGTTGTGCTGCTGCTGCAACGATTGTAACTCTGTATTGGGACTTTTTTGTTGACAATCAATACCATACATATTATAGCAGCAAATATTACATGATAGAGATACATGATCTGACTACAGAGATTACAAAATAAAGACTAAAAGAGACGAGCAAATCTTCGAGATCTTCAAGCCCTTTCTTCTTCCATGACACAATCTTGTACTTTTCTGAAGGCATCCGTAGAACAATGAAAAAGATACCAAACCACAGACCTGTGAATACCAACGAAGGTTCTACCATAATTTAATTTTGCGTCGCAATGCCAAGGCTTTGTGCACGCACGCAGCCATTAAATTGATCAACCAACATCGGCAAGAGTACCAACATTGATATTCCAGGGAAAAACAACCGAACAACTTGGTCGACATCATTGGGAACCGAGGGAACGAATCACCATTGTCGTGGACGTAGTAGCCGGGACAGATACTGCGAGGACAATCCTCCTCGCGGCAACCATGAGAAAAAAAATCCAAAATTGATCTGGCGAAGCAAGATCTGAAGAAACATACCTAGACAAATATAATCTTTCAACACCACCATTGACGCCGGGAAGGAGATCTCGTCGCCGAACGAATGGCCGAAGATTACTTATTATAGACGAAAGCATCTCCATTGAAGTAGAAGATGGATACCAAAACCCTGGGAAATACTAATTTGATTGAAAACTCCACTCATAGATCGGGTTCCCCACCCCTCCGACGCCGGCGAGGCCGACCGGAGGAGGAGGAGTGTGCATCCGTAATACCCTAGGTTATTGCGTTGTTGCAGAGGCTGGGTGTAATTGGTATCTCCGCGATATTAATATATACTCTTTTTCTAAAAACATGGTCAAGATTTAAAATGAAGTTTTCGTTTAATAGTGGCGTTCGCTAGGGGTGGAATCGAGCCGAGCCGGCTTGAGGCTCGGCCCGATCAAGCTCGGGAAAACTTGAGCCGAGCCAGGCTCGGCTTGCATGTAATTCTTTTCTAAAAACTGGGCTCGAGGCTCGGGTCGGTCGGCTCGCGAGCCGCCCCTTTTTTTAACATTCATCAAAATCTGGTCAATTCCCCTGCCCCGTGCATGACAGACCATCCCCGACCCCGACCTTGCGAATTTGCGATTCTAGGGTTAGCCCGCCGCCGCGCCACCGGCTGCCAGTCCGCCACCACCGGAGGCCTGCCGCCGCCCTTCCCCATGGCTCCTCGCCTCCCCATACTCCCTGTCCCTGGCCACCTTCTCCTCCCATAGCAGGTGCTCGCCCTCGCCTGGATGGAAGCGCGCAGCGCCGTCGCCGTTCTAGTGGTGACCGCCGGCCTTCCGGCTACAAGGCTCCGTCAACCGGCCCTTCTCCGTCTTCATTCGTCACCACCGGCCCATGGCTCTTCGCTACCCCCCGTAGCTCACCTAGAGAGTGGAGACATTCAAGGACGTACGCCTGGACGCGCGCGCTGCTCGGCGCCGTCGCCGACCTTCCGGTGGCGGCCAGCGGCCTTCCGGCAGCAGCACGGAGGCGTCAACCTTGCTATCCCCCGTCCTCGACTCCTCTTCACCGCCGGCTCCCGCCGTCAAGGTCTTCCTCAACATATACGACATCTCCCCCATCAACAACTATCTCTACTGGTTCGGGCTCGGCATCTAGGGGTGAAATCGAGCCGAGCCGAGCCGGCTCGAGGCTCGGCTCGATCAAGCTCGGGTAAACTCGAGTCGAGCCAGGCTCGACTTGCATGTAATTTTTTTCTAAAAACTAGGCTCGAGGCTCGGCTTGGCGGGCTCGAGGCTCGGCTCGGTCGGCTCGCGAGCCGCCCCCTTTTTTTAACATTCATCAAAATCTGGTCAATTCCCCTACCCCGTGCGTGACTGACCATCCCCGACCCCGACCTTGCGAATTTGCGATTCTAGAGTTAGCCCGCCGCCGCGCCACCAGCTGCCAGTCCGCCACCACCGGAGGCCTGCCGTTGCCCTTCCCCATGGCTCCTCGCCTCCCCATACTCCCTGTCCCTGGCCACCTTCTCCTCCCATAGCAGGTGCTCGCCCTCGCCTGGATGGACGCGCGCGGCGCCATCACCGTTCTAGTGGTGGCCGTCGGCCTTCCGGCTGCAGGGCTCCGTCGACCGGCCCTTCTCCGTCTTCGTTCGTCACCACCGGCCCATGGCTCTTCGCTTCCCCCCTAGCTCGCCTGGAGAGTGGAGATGTTCAAGGACGTACGCCTGGACGCGCGCGCTGCTCGGCGCCATCGCCGACCTTCCAGTGGCGGCCGGCGGCCTTCCGGCAGCAGCACAGAGGCGTCAACCTTGCTGTCCCCCGTCCTCGACTCCTCTTCACCACCGGCTCCCTCTGTCAAGGTCTTCCTCAACATCTACGACATCTCCCCCATCAACAACTATCTCTACTGGTTTGGGCTCGGCATCTTCCACTCCGGCGTCGAAGGTACCTACCGTACCATACCCTCTCCTCAATCCTATTCCTATCCAATAACATCTCTAAAACCACTACAGCCGTGTGTGTGTGCTATGGAGGAAAAGGAAACAGACACGCTAATTCTAGCTAGCTGACAGTCCGGTATTCCCTTCAGCTTCATTAATTTTTCGCTACCGTGTGACAGACCATACTTACCAAAATTACCGACGATGCAATCTCGAAAGGAGCAGAGTGCTGGTTCACAAGCAAAATCGCAGAGAAAGAGGGATGCATACCACAACACGATCAACTCCAAAACAACTGGTTTACTCGGCATCTCTTCGACTAAACCGTCATCGTTGCAAGCAGGAGCAATGGATTCGTCGCGGCTGGAAAGATGAGCTTCTCCATCAGAAATGGTAATTTGGCTTCCCCTTCTAAAATTGATGCAACTGCTCTAGTACTTGTTGTTTGTTCAGTGTGATTGAATCGTTGCGATTACTCTTATGTGCAGCCGACAACTTTGTCCGATGACGATGAGGAAGAGAATTCTTATGACAAGAATGATGACATGGACAAGGATGATTTATACGTTGATAGTCATATTGAGTTGCCCATACCCAATGACGGTCGCATTGAGATATCCGATGATGATGGGGTTTCTGCGAGAAAGAAGAAGCAGCAAAAGGGAATGAAGGTTGGTCCGAAGGTTGCTATTCAGTCGAGCAGCAAGGCTGGTTCAAAGGTATGGGATCACTTTGAGAAGGTTCCTAGGCCATCCCCCACGGAGGCTCGTGTCACGGTGATTATGGCACAATGCAATTATTGCAAGAAGTTCTTCTCCTACAGTAAGGAGCAAGGGGGAGCCACTTCACATCTCTTGAGACACTACCGCAATTCATGTCCTAACTACAAGATTCCAATGGCAGCTGTGGCAAGTCAAACCCTTCTCAATTTTCAGCCATCTAGTGCATGTGATGCTGGTATTCCTGTTTTGCATTCTTCTAGGGAGTTTAGTCAAGAGGAGGCTAAGAAGTTAATTGCTAAGATGATTATATGCCATGATTATCCATTTAGGATGGTAGAGCACACATGGTTCAACATAGTGATGAAATATTTGAATCCTCGTTCTGAGTTCATTGGTAGGAAAACCATTAGAAAAGAATGCTTGAAGGTGTTTGAATATGAGAGAGAGAGAGCCTTATGAAACTTCTTAAAGGTGTGGACAACGTTGCTTTAACTACTGATTTGTGGACATCCAACCAAACACTTTCCTGTATGTGTTTAGTTGCACACTTCATTGATAAAAATTGGAATATGCAATGTCGTGTGCTGAATTTTGTGGAGTTGGACCCTCCACATAGTGGAAATGTGATTGCACAAGCAGTGTTTGAATGTGTGGCTGCATGGAATATAGAAGATAAAATCATCTCAATCACTCTTGATAATGCATCGAACAATGATAAAGCAATCCGAAATTTGAAGGCTAGGTTTGTTGCTAGAGGGACCCGAGCCTCCTATTGCTTTGTTCCCAAATATTTCCATGTTCGTTGTTGTGCTCATATTATTAATTTGGTGGTGACCGATGGGACAACAACCATCTCCCATTTGACATTGAATGTGAGGGAAACCGTGAAGTACATAAAGAAATCAAATTCACGGATGCACACGTTTGTGGAATGTTGCCGTGAACTTGCAATGACAATTGACCACTAGATGGAATTCAACATTCAACATGCTAACAACAGCCATTGCTTATAAGGATGCATTAGATTCTTATGCGGACAGAGATGCAAACTACACATGGAAGCCCTCAAATGATGAATGGACATTGTTCAACGCCATTTCACCGATTCTTGCTCGGTTGGCTGAGGCTTCTACCGCATTCTCTGGCTCTAAATATCCTACTTCCAATATATTTTATCCTCACATTGTCAATGTGAAAATTGCACTTAGAGATGCTTGTGGTTCCACCGATCCAAATTTGAAAGTTATGGGGGAGGCAATGATGGATAAATTCAACAAGTATTGGGATGAGCCCAATAATGTCATGGTGATTGCTACCATTCTTGACCCAAGGTACAAGCTGAGATACATATTGTGGTGTTTCAAAAAGATCTATGATCATGAGAAAGCTATGGCTGAATATAAGTTGATAGATGAAGAGCTAGCAAAATTGTATGACACTTATGATATGCATCACCGACATGAGAAAGCTGATTCTTATAGAGCAAATACATCCTCCTCTACAATTGATGATACAAGTTCCTCTCTACCCTCAAGTGCTAGCGAGTTTACCTCCTTCTTGAGCGCATCTTCCTTGGAGACATCAAAGAATGAGCTTGGCAAGTATCTTGATTAGGAGAATGAGAGCTTGCAAAATAAAAACTTTGACGTGCTAGTGTGGTGGAAGCTGAATGCACATAGATACCCAGTGATATCAAAGATGGCAAAGAATTTCTTGAGTATACCAGCCACTTCCGTGTCTTCGGAGTCAACTTTTAGCACTGGGGGTCGAGTTCTTGATGACTATAGGAGTTCTCTAAAGCCAGCCATGGTTGAGGCATTGGTGTGTTCTTCTAGCTGGATTAAAGGTTCCCAAAATGATACCAAAGTTTCAATGGAAGTGGTATGTGCTATTGTTGTTTTTGCATATGTTTCTCTGTTTGATGACTATAGGAGGTCTTTATTATATTTCTCATGCTCATGTAGCTTCCTTATTTTCTCTCTTTTAGGAGCCAGATAATGATGATGTTGTTGAGACCATTTCGTTTCCAAAAAGTGTGGTGGGGAGCAATTGGTAAGTTCTATTTGATGTATTATTTGTTGTATTTGCTTGCTGGACATTTCTATACAGCAAAAACCTGATGCAAACTGGTGTAAGTGGTGCTTATTTCTTGTATATACTTGCTGAAATTTTCTATACAACAAAAACTGAAGCAAAATAGTGTAAATGAGTCTTATTTGCTATATTTGCTTGCTGGAACTTTTTATACAGCCAAATAACTGAAGCAATATAGTGTCATGCAAACTAGTATAAATGATGCTTATTTCTTGTGTATACTTGCTGAAACTTTCTCTACAACAAAAACCTTATGCAAACTAGTATAAATGGTGCTTATTTTTTTGTATGTGCTTGCTGAAATTTGTTTGTGTATACTTCAGATTCGACATGGCCTCTAACAATTGACAAGCGCCGACAAGAAGATGAAATGATGGCGCAATGGTCCTTTTGTGGTTAAACTTTATGTTAAATTGTTAAGACTTGTGTTTCGATCGAGCGACAACTCATGTTAAATTTGTAAGTGCACTTGTGTTTGTGATGTATGAGACTATTGTTTGTTGCCTTGTTTCGATCCCATCTTATTTGACATGTCTTCGTGTGATCGACTTGTCATGGATGCCACTGTTATGTTTAGTTCATGCCACTGTTATATATTCATACTCTCTTGCTGATTACAATTGTCAGATGTTACATTTTTTTGCAAAGGCCATGTCAATTTTTTTTATTTCATCGAGCATTCGATCCGGCTTGTCAAGCCTCGAGCCTTGTCCAGAAGGGTCTAGACTTGGCTTGCACCACCTTCGAGCCGAGCCTTGTCGAGCCCGAGCCCCAGGTCCAGCAGACTGAAGTCAACACCTACCCCGCTAATCTGTCCAGCGCCTCCACGATAAGTTCCCCTCTTCCAGGTCCGACGACTACCAAGTCCCCCGAGAGACCCCTACTCGACGGCCGCCGCCACCCCAGCCGCAGCCATGCTCCTCACGAAGTCCCACCTCTCATCTCTACACGCATCCAAGCCACTCTCTAACCCCACAGCCAACCCAAATCAGGTCAAGCCAATCGCCGCCCCTCACTCCCCCCGCCGCCGCCTCCGCATCTCCGCCACATCCACCGTTGCTTCGCCGGCGGCGACGGCGCTGAGCCGCGTGGACGTGCTCTCGGAGGCACTTCCCTTCATCCAGCGCTTCAAGGGCAAGACGGTGGTGGTCAAGTACGGCGGCGCCGCGATGAAGTCCCCCGAGCTCCAGGCGTCCGTGATCCGCGACCTCGTCCTCCTCTCCTGCGTCGGGCTCCGCCCCATCCTCGTCCACGGCGGCGGGCCCGAGATCAACTCCTGGCTGCTCCGCGTCGGCGTCGAGACGCAGTTCCGCAACGGCCTCCGGGTCACCGACGCGCTCACCATGGAGGTCGTCGAGATGGTGCTCGTCGGCAAGGTCAACAAGAATCTCGTCTCCCTCATCAACCTCGCCGGCGGCACCGCCGTCGGCCTCTGCGGGAAGGACGCGCGCCTCATCACCGCGCGCCCTCCCCCAACGCCGCGGCCCTGGGATTCGTCGGGGAAGTAGCGCGCGTGGACGCCACGGTCCTCCACCCCATTATCTCTTCTGGCCACATCCCGGTCATCGCCACGGTTGCCGCTGACGAGACCGGGCAGGCCTACAATATCAATGCCGACACGGCGGCGGGTGAGATTGCTGCTGCGGTGGGCGCTGAGAAGTTGCTGCTGCTCACAGATGTGTCAGGGATACTAGCAGACCGTAATGACCCTGGGAGCCTGGTGAAGGAGATTGATATTGCCGGTGTGCGGGGGATGGTATCTGACGGGAAGGTAGCTGGCGGAATGATCCCCAAGGTGGAGTGCTGTGTGCGAGCCCTCGCCCAGGGCGTGCACACCGCAAGCATCATCGATGGACGTGTCCCGCACTCGCTGCTGCTTGAGATTCTCACAGATGAGGGCACTGGCACCATGATTACTGGCTAAGGTGTTAAACACATTCTTGGTACTTTCTTATGCCTGTCTGTTCATACCGTCATGCAATTTATGCCAATTTAGCTTTGCCACATGATTGCAGTAAGAGTATTTTCCTCACAATTGTGAATTGTAAGAGAGTAATATTGGTTCAGGTTATATTTCATTCAAATGAAGCATATTCTGCTGGGCTGTGGTTTAGACTTTTATCTAGCAATACAAGAATAATGTCATCTGTGCCCTTTCTCTTCTAAGTATCAACTATAATGTGCAATATTGCTTAATTGTACACTCTTCCCTTTTGTAATTGCAGTTCACATGAGATTAAATTTTAAATATCACAAACTTATTCATCACTTTTGTGGAGTATTTGAATACATCTTGGGAATTTATATGTTTCATGCACAAGCTAGTTTTGCAAAATACTGCATTCCTATGAAACCACTGAATAATCATATGAGTAGAAAATGTTGCATGGTGACTATTGTTTGGAATACTAATAATACTGCTCCTTAGCCTTTTTACACATTCATGGTTGTCGAACTGTGTTGGGATGATGGTTCAATTGAAGGAAAACAAGATATAAGGCCTTCACTAGGGCTTCTTACCCAAGCTACCCAAACTACTTTACTTTCAGGCCATGGCATTCTGTGACTTTGATGTGTAGTGCTACATATTTGTAGAACAACGGTACCAACTAGTGTTTGACATATGTCTTACTTCCTTCATGTCTCACATACTTTTCGGTGATAATTTTAGATTATGGAAACATAAACTTTGCTATTTTAATTTTACTCTTGATTTCACTACTCCAGCATCCCATTTACAAGTGAAGGAGTTATATTTTAGCTTAGTATTAACATTTATCATAAGTTACATAGTAATTCTGGTTTTGGTTTTATTCTTTATAGGTAACTAAAAGGGCATGGAATATTCTGTTTATTGCAGTAAATGTTAGTCAGTTTTGGGTTGAAGCAACCAAATGATATGTTTATTCGATAGAACTACTTGTCTTGGAGGCCAGGTCAATTATATTCTATAGAATTTGATAAGCTATCTCATCCTTCTTGACAAGAGTCGATCCTTATGGTATCTCTGTTCATGATACTAGGAACACTTGAAAGATTCAGCAACTAATTAACTACCCACTGCATACGAGATAAATATGCGGTGAGAATAGATATAAGAGATAAATAGGCGGTGAGAATAGGTATGATTTACCACCTCCAAAACTACTAAGAGCTATAAAAGACTATCGGTGCTGTAGCCTTGTCAATAAGCAATGACTAACCTCTGATTCCATTAACCAATTCAACTTTAGTCTTTTGTCAAATATTATATTTGGCCCACTGACCACCTAAATGTTTATATACTCAAGGATTCATTAAATTCAGCAAAAGCCCTTATCTTCCCCTGGAGTTGATTAAATAATGGTGACGATCGTGCTCCATGCCACATTGCTGGCGTGCACCATCCTAATCCACTTGAGATATTTGCAAATTAAGATTAGTCAAGAAAGATCCTTGTAAGACAAGATGCAAGTACACATACTGTTTCCATCATATCCACCTTGTCATGGTAGTAGCAAAAAAATGATATAATAATTGTGTAAAACTATCTTAACATAGAGTGCATTCACATCTGTTGACACCCTGATGTTAAAATTTCCATGTCCTCCTCAGTCTGCCCATAGCATTGTGTCTTACTGTTTGTAGTGCTTGCGTCTGTAGTTTAGGAAATTGTTGAACATACTTCTACTTATAATAAGCTTTAACCATAATTTTTGATTATTTTCACATATTTTGGAACTGTAGATAAAAAGAATTTGCTGGTACAGAACCTGCTAAGTGCTAAGGTTGTCGCAATTGGAATATATCTGCTATCTTTGTCCAATATATATTGCTTAGTGCTGGTTGCGTCTTGGTCCATTTTTCTATCCATGTGTTCAGTGGAATGCTTGCTATTGTTAAGCCTGTGCATGGACGGGTTGTGCGGGTTAAGCCGGTTTCTCGACCCGGCGATAAATCCTCCGTTTTTTGCTGGTTTGGTTTGGTTTCAACGAGATTAGACCTGTGTACAAATGCGGGTCGTGCCAGGCTGGTTTCATGGTTTACACAGTTTCGGACCGAGGAGAAGGACGGAGGGCACCGTACGCACAGCCTCAACGTAGCGTCATGTAGAATCATGCAGTGATGTCATGATGAGGTATTCATGACATACTTTTATACGTATTCATATACTCGTGACTGCATAATGCTGCTTCTGTGCACTCGGTCGCCGGAGGGCCTCGCCTCTCCTCCCGTTCTCCACCTCTAGCGCGACATCAGCGCTGCTGCACGACGAGTGTTCTAGGACTAATTCGTTACGGTTTAATTAGGACGGGTTCAAACAGTTTCTACGGATTCAAACCTGTGTCAACCCAGCAGAGCTTTGCACTTTTACGGGTTGAATCTAGAAACCAGGCTTAGCTAGTGTTAGATTGATGGTAAAACCGTCAGCTCGGTGCGGTGCGGGCTTAATTTACGGTTTTGGCAGTTTGGCACCAAACTGTGAACATGCTTAACTAGTGTTAGTTTGATGGTAAGCATGAAAATGAGATATTTCACAAAAAGGTTCATCTCAATGACCGACATTGATCTTTGACAAAAAATCCTTTTTTGCAAGCGAATAATAATCCATCCCTGACTTGCCACCGAATAAATTGTTTTTTTACCGGGAAGAACATCTCCTTATCCCTTCCATGCCATCAAGTTCTAAATTTCGTCTGTGTATACCATCTACCATTTTCCACTAAGGTATTTTCGAAACCTGTTGGCATGAAATACATAAGTAGTTGTTTGTTGTTAAATAAGGAAATGAAATTATTTGGTGGTAGAAGATTTACTTATTTCTGTCTAAACTCACAGTGCTGTACCATTTTTGGTCCAAAAATAGATGTTCATTATTTTCATCTTCCACTATATGTTTCTGTATTTTAACTAAAACGACTGGTGCTGTATCCATTCTGCTTGAATTCTTTCCAGTAGTTCCCAATCTAACACCTTAACTTTGATACAGGTACTCGTATTTTTTTACCACCGGACCAGGTACAGAGCTATGTGCATTTGAGTGTGATGGATTGAACTGTGAAACAAGTGGGTGGAGAAAAGGACTTTGGTGTGGCACCGCTACATCAAGGTTTAATTATGCTAGCCGTGAGGAGGCGGGAGGCTGGGATGGTTGATCCCTGGGCTTCAACATTTACATGGATTTAAAAAATAAAACGTTGAAGGGAGCATTTATCCTTTTTTTTCTCTTTCGGCCACTCATACCTAAAGCAACAGTGCCTTTTTTAGACTTCAAGTACTGCATTTATGGGAACTCTTCTGCTGTTAAATTGTTCATTTCTCATATGTTGGATGAGGATATTTTAAAGAAAGAAGGGTAGAGCTGTTACCTCCTGCATGCGCTGGTCGTTGCAGAATCGATTCCCCATTCACTTTTCTTTCTGCGAGACTGAATATTCGTATGCCTATGTTAGTGATGTTTATTGTTTGTCGTAGTGGTTGTCTTTCGAGCACTTGAGCTCCTGCACAGTATTCCTGCCTCAAGGGTCGTTTTGAGCATGATATGGTTTTTTAGATGTCTTATTTTAATCTCTACATGTGTCATGTTCCCTATTTTTGGCCAGTCTCAAGGGTGTATTACGTATTAACGTTCTGTGCAAGTTCAGCGTGGCTTTTCGAATCTATTCAGAAACCACATGGTTAAGCGAATCTTCGCATTGCCTGGTACTGGTAGTACTATTTCTTCATTCAATTTCCTTTAGCGATGATAACAGAACTGTGGGCAACCGTGGAATGATCAACGTGTAGCTGATGCTTTGCTTCTAAATTTGGTCGAAGTTGCTGTCCTTTTCAAGATTATTTTAAGCTTGGTACGTGATGTTCTAACGAAAACTTATATTTGTACTACTCCCTCCGTTCCAAATTACTTGTCTCAACTAGGGAATAGAATAGAAGCCGAGACACACCGGCTACATAAGCAGATAGCTAGTGACTCTGCCAGCAAACCGGCCCTTGGATTCCACTCCCGAAATGACAAGGATTCCCTGACCAAAACCATCCAAAACTCCTTGGAAAACCATTCACGCTCGCTCCAAATTCCTTAACCCAACAAGTGTTACCAAAGATGCGATTATACTACTGAACCTCGATTCTTCCCGTCACGAAATTGAGCTTGCTGCAATTATACCAATACCGAATAATTCCAAAGCTTACTTTTGTGAAAGCTCCACAGGCGCCACGAACGACCCGGAGGAGACCAACGCCGAGGCGCCGAGGCATGGCGACATGCACGATCGCAACCGTGCACACCGTCGTGCACCACCACCCTCGCCGCCAAGTCCGAGCAGCCCACCACCGCGTCCACGCAGTCCGTGGCACGGCCGGCGCCACCTCTGCGGCGGTGACGTCGGAGCCCGACACGTTTTCTAGTGCCTTCTGGGACTACAACCTCCTCTTCCGGTCGCAGCGCGCCGAGACGTCCGGCCCCGTCCAGCTCCCCGTCGTCGAGGGCGCGATCCCGGCCGACTTCCCGGCCGGCACGTACTACCTCGCCGGGCCCGGCATGTTCTCCGACGACCACGGCTCCACCGTCCACCCCCTCGACGGCCACGGCTACCTTCGCTCCTTCCGCTTCCACCCCAACCACGGCGTCCACTACTCCGCACGGTACGCACGCACTGATGACTGATCAGCAGCTGCTGTTTCTTCGATGATGATCAACGGTGTGAGTTGTGTGCACTGCAGGTACGTGGAGACGGCGGCGAAAAGCGAGGAGAAAGGGGAGGGGGCGTCGTGGAGGTTCACGCACCGGGGCCCCTTCTCGGTGCTGCAGGGCGGCCACAGGGTGGGCAACGTGAAGGTGATGAAGAACGTGGCCAACACGAGCGTGCTCTGGTGGGGCGGCCGGCTGCTCTGCCTCTGGGAGGGCGGCATGCCCTACGAGCTCGACCCGGACACGCTGGAGACCCTCGGCCCCTTCGACCTGCTCCGGATCGGCGACAGCGCCGACAAGGCGGCGCCTGCGCGGCGGCGCATGGGGCAGCGGCGGCCGTGGCTGGCGGAGGCCGGGCTCGACGTGGCCACGCGCTTGCTGCGCCCAGTCCTCAGTGGTACGTGAGTGATAATCTACAGTTGCCTAGCTAGTTGTTTTGGGTGCGCGACGCGCGAGTCGCTGCGCACCGAGCGAGCAATCGAGATGATTCAAGTGTGATTTGACGCTCGTGCAGGTGTTTTCAGCATGCCGCCCAAGAGGCTGCTGGCGCACTACAAGGTCGACCCGAAGAGGAAGCGGCTGCTGATGGTCGCCTGCAACGCCGAGGACATGCTCCTCCCTCGAGCAAACTTCACTTTCTACGGTCTGCCCATTGCCCACTCCACTCACTCTCCGGTAAATCAGTGTCGCCCACCCACTCACCGCTGCTTCTCGTTGATGGCACGCAACAGAGTTCGACGCCAGCTTCAGGCTCGTGCAGAAGCGGGAGTTCGTCCTGCCGGCCCACCTCATGATCCACGACTGGGCATTCACCGACTCCCACTACGTCGTCCTCGGCAACAGGATCAAGCTCGACATCCCCGGTAAGATCCAAACTCTTCATCATCTCCACTCGAAATAGTCACACTGGGGCTGACATTCTGGTGGCGTCTTCGGCAGGGTCGATGCTGGCGATGACAGGCACACACCCGATGATAGGGGCGCTCGCGCTGGACCCGAGCAAGGAGACGACGCCGATCTACCTGCTGCCGCGCTCCACGGAGGCCGTGGCGAGCGGCCGCGACTGGACCGTGCCCGTGGAGGCGCCGACGCAGATGTGGTCCATGCACGTCGGCAACGCCTTCGAGGAGGACAACGGCCGCGGCGGCGTTGACATACGGCTACAGATGTCAGGCTGCTCCTACCAGTGGTTCCATTTCCACAGAATGTTTGGTAACTTCGACATGACACGAAACTTTGAGTTACCCTTCATTGTTTTTCCATACGATTTTCGGCAGTTGACGAAACATATATGTACTGACATATCGGCAGGATACAACTGGAAGAACAAGAAGCTGGACCCTTCGTTCATGAATGCGGTCAATGGCAAGGAATTGCTGCCTCGCCTTGTGCAGGTGAACAGATGTCTTGGTATAGTAAACATAATTTCAGCAAGTTTCAGTTAGACTCGAGTCCAGTATTCGAACTAGTTCACCCCCAAATAAATTAATATTCGAACTAGTTGTTCGAGAATAGCTCAACAATTTTTGTAAGTTTATCTTGTTCAATGCAGGTGTCAATCGAGCTCGACAAGAGAGGAGCGTGCCAGCGATGCTCTGTGAAGAGAATGTCCCATCAGTGGAATAAACCGGCAGACTTCCCTGCGATAAACCCAAGCTTCGCCAATAAGAGGAGTAGGTTCATCTACGCAGGCGGGGCATCTGGTTCGCGCAAATTCCTCCCGTATTTTCCATTTGACAGCGTGGTGAAGGTCGATGTCTCCGATGGATCATCCCGTCGGTGGTCATCAGAGGGGCGCAAGTTCGTGGGGGAGCCGATCTTCATCCCAACCGGAGGTGGGGAGGATCATGGCTATGTTATACTTGTAGAGGTAAGAGCAACTCACATACAAGCACCAACGTTGAGTACATATGTTTTGTTTAGTTTATATAAAAATTCTAAAAAGCTATCTGAACTCAACAACTTTCAAGATGTGCGACTCATTCTAGATATTTTAAGTGGTTCAAACACGTGGCATATATATTCTTAAGGAAGCATGAGTCACCACAGAATAGATAGATTTTTTTTTGCATCATTTGATGCCGTGCCTCCTTTTGCAGTACGCAGTATCTGAAGACAGATGCAACCTGGTAGTGTTGGATGCAAGAAAAATAGGCAAACGAAGTGCACTAGTGGCAAAACTTGAGGTTCCAAAGCACCTCACATTCCCAATGGGATTCCATGGGTTCTGGGCTGATGAATGAAGGACAAAAATTAGAAGCATCCACTCTGATGAGCAATTGTTTCGAGGTCCAAACAAACCTCTCCTTCCCATTCGAATTGCTTGGGCTTTAGGACTGAAGAACCAATGCCAAAAATCAGCTGCGGTCCACTCTGATCAGCAAAGGCAGAGGCAGCCAACACAATTACTGGGCACATATCTGATCGAATCTGTGCGATTGTGAAATGTATAGCTTAATCCTTTCTTATATAAATAAAGAATTCATAGGAGCTTGTCAAATCTTGCATCATCGATCCCTTCAGATTACATTGATTTTACAGAGTGACAAGAAGGGTGATGCAGTTGATATGAACCGTGGATGCTTAACGCCATTGAAACCACAAACCACAGAGTAAACATATAGAATTTCCACTAAGAATCATAACATAATGGCAACTTTTAATGTTCTATACCTGGAAACTATGAATGACACAATTCTTGATCACAAGTATACCTAAACCCGATCGAAAATTACTAGTACTAAAACTGATCCTGTACACTACTAAATAACCACCAAGTGTAAAGTCGACGAATTGTTGTGCTCACTTTATGCGAGCTATTGTTACCACGATGAAGACGAAGACCGAGAGCATGAAAGACATTCTCACTAAATCATCAGACAAATCGTAGTCTTTGCTCCGAGCTTGGAAGAGTGTTTGCACAAGCTGAAGTATCTTCTCAAGGAACTCTTTGATCTTCGCCTGGGTGTTCTCCAGGACCCACTTCATCATTCCAGGATGAGTACTAGAGCTCCCCTTGTTATCAGTTTCCTTAGCTGAAAGGTAGGATAAGTTGCATTAGGTACAGATCCAGTCAGCACAATAAACAAGACCATGACAGAACATCTAAGGTAATGCAATTTTAAAAAATTCACGGCAACAACCGAAAGGTTTATGTCAGCATATTATTCATCCATGCCAAATGGATACAAATATCCACGAAAGGTGAATAAAAAATGTCACATACCATCCTGGAAGGACTTTTTAAATTCTTGCACTACGTCGTTGTTCATGACAGCATCCCATACAGCCTTATCAGTTGACAAAGCCATAACCATTTTCTGCACGGAGGGAGAAGAAAATTACAGCAAAGATGAAAACTGTATTTGTTCTACATATATCATGGTACAAAGAAATTTGAGAATTATATGAGTAGATCAAGCAATATTCACCTGAACTGAAGAATCCTCTTGTAACAGCTGGAACGCATCCAGTACATTTTGATGTTCCCTTGTCACAAGAGCGGTTGAGTTAAGGGCAAGTGCAGCAGGTTCCATGCAATCGTCTAGTCCGATGTTGGATGCAGAATTCCCTAAGTTGGCTATTTGCTTTTCGGATACATCAACATCCGCAGTGAAATAGTTAACAAACATTCCAGATGAAGAGAGTCCTGCGATGGGCAGTGCGAGCGCTTGTAACTCGACTGCATCAGAATCCGCTGCAGAAGGATTATCAAAGACCCTGCACACAAGAGATTTTTTGTTTAATTTGTTCAGATAGATCATAGAACCACTGAAACCCAGATTGCATCAATTAAAGAAGTAAAAATAACAAAGGAAGTGTGTCTAACTACATAGGGTGGTAGGGTTTTAATAACTAAACTATGACGGAGTGCGCATACTGCAATTGGTGCGAAACAGCGGCGACAGTGGGTAAATTGAAGATCCAACTGCATGATTTCAGTTGGGGGCACACCCTTGAAATGTCCCACAATTACAAGCAAGAGTAATCCACAAGAAACGTAGCATGATTGGAGCTCTGCTCATGACATCAACGTGACAAATCACGGAAAACTTTCCCTCTAAATTCCAGAATAATACGAGACTAAAATAATGAGGAAGTAATCACACCGTTATCATAACCCGATGATCTTGATCAGCAACCAAACAAACAATCTAACATACCATACTTTAGCAGAAGATAAAAAAATTAATAATCAGTAAGCAACAGTAACAATTTTAGTAATCCAATTATGCTCGAACCAATCTACAAATCATACTCGAGCCAATCTAAGTGGATCAAAATTGAGTTTTGTTTTGTTTTGAAAACAAGTTCATAGATTAAGCCTAATCTTACTGCTGGATGCTTGCGACGGCGGCGTGGACCTCCTCATCCGTGGGCGGGGCGTCGAACACCACCCCGTACACGTCCGCCGCGCTATCGCTCACATCGACGGCAACATCCTCTGCTCCCACGGCCTTCTCCCCCACGACGACGACCTCCTTGAGCTCCTCCTCGCCCTCCAGCCGCAGCTTGCGGGAATCCCAGCTGGCGGCGGAGGCGATGGAGAAGGTGGGCAGAGGCGGCGAGGTGGCCCGCAGAGCGAGGCCGCCCGTGCGCGCGCTGGAGCGGCCGGGCGGGGAGGTGGGGAACGGGCGATGCCGCCGATGTTGCGGGTGTTGAGGCGCACCTGGTGCTTGGTCGGCGGGTTGCTGCTCATGGCGGCGCCGAGGAAGCTGACGGACGAGTCGGCTCCCCTCCAGCTGCTCTCCCTCCTCCTGTACACGACGTGGACCACCATGGCTCGCTCGCTCGACCTTGCCGCCGATCGATCGCCTGAGGTTTTGTTTAGGAGGAGTAGGAGGAAGGGGCGAGAGTTGGTTGGTTGGTTGGTTAGCGGCGGTATTTGAAGCAACCGTTTTGTTTAGTTAGGTATTTACCACGTGGTGTCGTAGATTTATTTATCTCCCGTGGTTTCCCTTTGGCACGGGATTCTTTGCGGTGTTTAAAATCTCTTGTTAAGGTGTCTTTTCAACTATAATTACCATATCTTTTTTTTTTTGCACTCCTATAATTACCATATCTGACGATGTCAAATGTTACTTTCGCTTACATGATAAGGAACAGAATCCACGTCGCCTGATTTTGCAAATACTGTGCACAACATGTATATATTGCGGACGCATATTCACTGGTAGGTAGGCCCGACGGCAATATGACCCTACTTGTCAGGTATAACGATTTTGTAAGCTCGGTGTAATGCCGTTTGTGATGACAACTCCTGCGTGCTGGCCAAGGCTTTCTGTGGTAGTTAAATTTAATGCGCTCGTGCTTTACTTTTATTTCTACAAATTGTAGTAGAAAATAATTACTCTCGTGCCATTTGGCCTTTTTCATAAACGGTTGTCACGTATAATCGCGCAAAGAGAGGACTTCTTTTTTTTTACCACGCAAACAGAGGACCTGTTTCTTGCGGGTGTAGGAGACAGAGCCAGTTGTAATTTCGAAACTGCCAGGACTCCCAAGTCTAAACCGTAACGCCGATAATGCACCAAGCGTGCGTGCGTACAGTCGTTGGGCTCTTTTTTTCCGATAGACGGAGTTTTATTATTTAAAAAGTTTTAAGCATTATATCCGACATCTATTTAGCATAAATAGAATGCACACACCTGTCACCAGTTCAGCAGTCCGAATATTGTTTTTATAACAACGTCTATGTTGGTGGAGGGCGATCCGCAAATTATGCTGTCATCCATGTTGGATAAAAAGTTACTCGTTGTATCCTCCAATCTTGTACTCACCTCCGTTTAATATTAGAGTTCGATGCCGGCTTAAATTAGGATGTGGACTTGATGTGAAAATTGTAGGTTTTGCTGAATAATTGCTGATATTGACATATATGCATAATACGTATTGAGTGATAATTTTTTTGAAACGAGTTCATTAATTAAGAAGAGTTCAGGAGTACAACACAAACATCAAGCCCATATGCTTGGGTCAAAAGGCTACTCTCGCAGCAATTAGAGGATGTACTCCCTCCGTTCCAAATTACATGACTTTCATTTACCCACATGTGTATGTATCTACACATGTTGCAAGTATAGATACATTTTCATGTGGACAAATGTAAGTCATCTAATTTAGAACAGAGGGAGTACAATATTGGCACTAGTTTGACTGTTTGACGAGTGCAGTGCAGGAAGTCAGGGGAACAAAGAATCTTTATGTGTAGTTTGAGTAGATGATAGCGTGTACTCCTTCATGATCGACATGGCAATATCACTGCTAGGTGGGAAACATCTGAACAAGTCTACTCAGTTATCCGATTACACGCGTACAGTTTGCTTAGTGAACAAAGGTTTGCATACTATAATGGGGTGTGATTGATTTGAGTAGGATTAATTATGGTACTAGAAGAAAAGGACGCGCGTTGCCGCATCTGCTATAGTATGACGGAAAATAGATAAACAAACATTTTTTTTAATGAAACATATATAAAACACGGTAACAATAATGGGAATATAGTACTATTGCCTCACTCTCTTGCAAAACAATCACTTAGATCCTCACATACACATAGAGGAATAGAGAAGGGTGCAGTTGTAACAAGGTTAGTAGTATACTACTCAACAACGATAATATGCTTCCAGATAAATAATCTTAAACTCTGCATATACTTATTTAGACAATTAGGGATACGCTCACAATTATAAAATATCATGCAAGTAAAATTGTGTAGATCAACAAAAAAAATTGAGCAAAGTTCCGACAATTTGTATACAATGTATGATATAATGAACATTGTGTACTCGAGAGATATATTAGCAAATATTTGATTAGCCACCGAGATCCTACAGTCAAGGTCACTCATTTTATAAGAAATCAATTAGACCTATCTAACATAAATTATCCCAAAATCAGTAAAAGTTTTACTAGCTCCGAACTCGCCATATTTTTTTTTTCAAATATCGAAATGGCATGTCTAGGTTTCAATTTTTTTTGAAATAAAGCATACAACCATGTGTATGTTTTCTACGTACTCTAAATTTTTTGTAATTTTTTTTTTGTATTTTGGGCTACACAAAAAAGAGAAATTAAAGGGAAAATGAAGCTATTTTCCTTTTTCACAACTACAATTTTCTCTTTTCAGTAGCTAGGAATACCATTATTTCACCGTGAATTTGGTAGATACGTACAAAATATGTGTATATATAAAAAAAATCATACTTAATTTTAATATTCGAGGCTGTGAACTATAACATAAAATAAGAGCAAAGTGGGGTCCACCATGGTGTGGTATTACTAGCTGTTCCACAGGAGGATATGTGGGAGTAAGGAGAGGGGACACCAATTATAGAGAGCTTCGTGGTTGTAAAACATGTGTATATATCAAACACAAATTTCTTCATACTTAATTTTAATATAGGAGAGTTGTGAACTATAAAGTAAGAGCTAAGTGGGGTCCATAGTGGTGAGGTGTCGCTGCTCTATTGGAGAACATGTGGGACTAAGGATAGGCTAGAGAGTTTACTATTTGTAAAACATGTGTATATATCAAACATTAATTTTTCATATTTAATTTTGTTATTTGAGAGTTGTGAACTATAAAGTAATACCTAAGTGGGGTCCACCATGGTGAGGTGTCGTTGCTCTATTATTTTATTATTTGAGAGTTGTGATAAAGTAATACCTAAGTATGGTCCACCATGGTGAGTTGTCGTTGCTCCATTGGAGTACATGTGGGAGCAAGGTGAGGCCACCAATTCTAGGGAGCTTAGTATTTGTAGAGATTATAGCTTTTTTTGCGAAAAATATGGTATTATAGCTTTGATCCCTAAAGGAGGGGCTGCTGATGTGATACAAAAATAGAAGCCTATTTGTCTTCTTCTGACCATTTTCCAATATTTTTTATGTTACAAAAACATATGATTTTAGAGAAGAGCCGGTGAAGGCAAAGCTTATCAACAAGAGTCAAACAACCTTTATCAACGAAATGAACATTGTTGACTGGGCGGAATTAGTGCATGGAATTTTGAGAAAATCCAAATTCAGGAAACAAGAGGGATAGTGTTGAAGGTTGACTTTGAAAAGGCGTACAATAAGGTCAACCGAGATTTTTTGTTTGATTGATGTAGATATAAGGGGTTCGATGAAAAGTGGACAATCTAACTATTAAGTGTTTTGTCCCGGGGGACTTTGAGTGTGTTAAAGTCAACGATCAAACCGTTCCTTCTATTTGTAGTTATACATGAGTTAGGCAAGGGACCCTTTTCACCTTTCCTGTTCAATGCTCTTGCTGGTCTTTTTGGCTAAATGGTTCGTTTTGCTTATCATTCTTGTCTAAATACTGGCTTAGTTGATCATTCAATTGATAAAGAGATTTCCATTTTTCAATACGGTGCTGACCTTAAGATTCTTGATGATGTTAAAGGCACCAGAAATTTAAAACTGATTTTGTATATTTTTGAGTTCATGTGTGACCTTAAGATTAATTTTGAAAGTGATGATGATTATGGATGTTGTGAATAAACAACTTCAGTATGAAATGAAATTTTTAGTTGCCAAATGGGCAGCTGGCCTATCAAATATTTGGGCGTGCATGTCAGTGCTAGAAGGAACTCAGTAAATGAAATGGGCTTAGTAGGAGATAAGCTGAAGAAGATGATGAATGGTTGGATGGAGGTTCTCTATCTACTGGGAAAGAGTAATCATGACTATTACATGCTTACCAGTTTTTACAGCATATCATATGTTTATGTTCATGTTACATACGTCGAACATTGAAGAATTAGATAAAACCCTGGAGATCCTTTGTTGGCAAAGAGCTCGGCCAGAAGACTATATTATTTGGCGAAATGGAAAGTGGTGTGTAAACCAAAATGTGCTGGCTTAAGAGTGAAATACCTTACAAATTTTACAGCGTGATGTGTAAATGGTAGGGGCAGTTCTAATTTGAAGATATCCTCTGACAACAATTTATTAGATCTAAATACTGGAAGAAGGTGATATTAGTAATGTAACACATAGAGCTAAGGTTTCTACCTGTTGGTCAGATATGCTCGAAATTTGAAAGATTTCTTTACTGGGAGAGCAATGGTTGTTGGTAATGGTACAAAACATGATTTTTGGGGGCGAAGCTTGGTGTGCGTCTATGCCTTTTAAAGACAGATGTCCTGGTTATTTGATATAAGCAATGATCGGGAGATGACTATGGCTGAACTGGGCTCTAAATGGTCAAATGTGGCAGATTTACTATCAAATTCCTGTACACTATCATGTGTATATTGGTGTGGACAGGCATTTTAGACACAAGTAGAAAGCCAAAATATTGTTGAAGATACAAAATTGGTTGTGCTTTATGTGGCATAATGCTATTGTCACTAGGGAAAACATGTCCATAATAAATTGGGTGGGCAATAAATGCTAGTTCTTGACATGGAAGAAACTAGTATGCACTTGTTCTTTGACGTGATGCTACCAAATATGTGTGCCATTGGGCCAATACAGGACCAACATCTTTCAAGCAATATTTATGGTGGATCATGTTAAGGAGTATTAGTATTGGTCTAGGAGTCCGTATTAGACTAGATTTACTTTACTTGTATCCCAAGTCATATGTACTATATATTTGCCCATTGGCCTATCAATACAGATAAGTTGCATATTCATAACATGGTATCAGAGCCAGGGTTCTGGACACGCAACTCGTCCGTGTCCCGATCCCTATTCCTCTTCCGTTGCTCCAGCCGGGACAAGTTGCATTGGCCTATCAATTTATGAATGCTAGAATGAATGTGTAAATAACTGGTTTAGCAGCTACTTGTTGGGCTATTTGGAAATGAGAAACAAGGTCTGCTTTGAAAAGAAAATGATTATATTTGCTATTGAGATAATTTGTTACGCTTGTGTTTTTATGACATATTGGGTAGATATTCATCCTGAGCAAGAGCAGGTGGACATTTGAGTTTTTTTTTTGAAACCTATACTGTAGGGAAGCCCCCCACAGCCCTTTATTACCTGAAAACCATCACCAAATTACAAAGTTATTTACAACATATGTACAGAAAGAAATTAATGAAGATTGTCAAGCCATGATGACATTTGGGTGGACATTTGAGTTGGCGTTGTGGCTCTCTAGCAAGTTGCAGTTGAATGGGTTGCTTCTACTTTGAACAGATGAGCGTTGCACATGGTCAGAGATGGTGATAACTCCAATCCCGACACAGAATGCCTGGAAGAAGACGGTCTTTGATAGGTTCACCGGTATTCAGTTTGATGATGCTTTTGATAAGTAGGGGAAGAATGGATGCCGGAATACGATATGTGGTTGTTGGTGCTATTGGATGGGTGGTTTGACACAAACCTTGGTTATCTTGTTGTTAGTAGAAAAATCTTATCCATTAAGAGATGGAACTTCAAGATTAGCTAGGTCTAGAGGGAAGTTGTGCGCATTACGCTCGTGCATTACTTCCATACCAAGATTAGCACGTTTGATGATATCAGCCCAAGTATTAATAACATGACCTTGACTATCAGCTACAGATTGGTTGATTGAAACCATTTAGGTTGAAAGCCATAGTACTAATACCTAAAGCGGTGAACTTTTGAGCTGTTATTGTTGCTTGATGGTGTAAAAAGTTGCCTTTTTGCTGTCTAAGTGGTGCTAGTGGTTTAGGGAACGGGCTCCTCTAACGTTGAGGAGCAAAGTTAGATAAGCTACACCCCTTTGACTTTCCTTCTTAAAAAACATATTTTAAAGTCAAATATAATTCAGATTACTTTGTATATTATAAATCTGAGCTAGATATTTACTCTCATTTCTTGCGACCTGTAATATGGTGCTAAATTTTTTAGTTTAGGTGATGTATGCTACAGTAATTATCTACAGTATTAAGTGTAGTAAAATAATACACAACCTTATGCTACAGCCCCCTGACTTTCCTTCCTAGTTTTCTCTGACTTTTCTCCTTAACGTTAGAGGATCTCGTTCCGTGGTTTTGACCTAGTAGTAGTGGTCGAGGATATGTTGCAGTTGTTAGCTAAATTTTTCCTTTTCTCAATAAATACTAGCGTCACCGGCGCATGTTTGTGGGGTTTCCACCTGAATGCTTGTGCTTGTTGTTCCATTGTAGTTACTAGGAAAATTTTGCACGGCGACACCGCCACGCCGTGTGGTAAAATTAAAATTTGGAAATGTCGTTATTTAAAAGTGTGGAAATTTGAAATTACTGAAATGCAAAGAGAGGTTATGTTCAAAAATTGTTCAGATTTCAGAAAATGTTTAAATTGGGAAGTTTTTCATAATTGGAGGGTGTATAGTACGTGAACATTTGTTAAAGTCAGTACATAATTAGAGGAAATTCATTTGGATTTTATATTAATATTCTTAAAATTAGAATAGTGAAATGACATAAATATTTATTTGAACTCCATAATTGGGGAGAATGTAATATGTGAGATATATATATTTTTTGAGTATCTTTTTTTTAGCAAATTAGAATTTTCAAATGTGTTGCATGTATTTTTTTAAACAATTTTGATATATTTTGTTATAGTTGCAAATATTTAGCAAATTGGAAAATTTGAGCATGCTAATATGTCTTAGAGTTGAAAATGTCGATGTTAAAAAATTCATATTTGAAAATGTCGACATTAAAAAATTGTTCAGCTTTTAAAACTATTGGAGTTCAAAAAACTGTTGGAATGCTCAGATTTGAAAGGCATTTCAAATTTAAAAATATTTAAGTTTGGATTTTTTGATCGTATGCCATAGTTAGTCAGCATGTATTTTTGTGACCATGGTGATATATTTTTCTGTTTGTTCGTTGACAACGAGATATGGATCTTCGGTGTTATCAGAACCAACTCCGGATTCGTGTTCTATCGATAAAAACTAAACATCGGAAAAGGAAAAGAGTAATCAACATACGACGTCAGTGCACTGCATTTAGTATGGATGATATGACAAATTAATGGTATTGAAATGTATCTTTAAAAAATTATTGTTCATTACAGTCAGCTTAGGTCCTAAAGCACTGTTGGAGTTGGATTAGAAAGAGCCACTGAATTCAGACCTTCTGTGGTAAAATTTTGTTAAGCTATATAAAGTGTTAGCAATAAGAGAATTTTCATATAAAGAAAGCAAGAACGAACTTTGATATAAGCAGCTTGCATAAGATGTAAACAGAAATATTTTAGTGTCCAATAAGGTAAAATTTTATTTTTAGCAGCTTCCATCTTATAAAATAAACATAGAATGGAAAATGAATTAATTTCCTCGGGAACTTGATTGGATTAAATCGAATATATCTTAAGCATCAATAAATCTAAACATTTACAGTTGGAAGGAAATTGTAATAAAGTTATGAAGCATAAGATCTGAGTACGTTAACATCATATAAGTAGCATGAAAGCAAATTATTTTCAGATTACAAAAAAATTATGTTGCACAAAAGGAATAAATTTATCTTGAAGTTTTGTAGGACTTTCATCGAACATTTTTCATCATGAATGAATAATAATTTGTAGAAGTGAAAAAATTTATTAACGAATAGTTAAAGGGAAACAAATATTATATGCATAATTCCCTTGAACTCCTTTGTTAGGTTGACTCTATTAAAATGAGCATAAAATGGAAAAGAGTCATAGTGAGCATAATTCCTCACCCGTCAGGCTTCGAAATGTTGAAATTCCTTGGAATTTGTCGTGTGGAGTATCTTCAAATATCTAGCGAATTGAACTGACAAATTTCTTTATTTTCCGTTAATATTTAATGTATGTCCATAGTGAGTGGAAATGAACATTTATTGATTTGCGTTCTATAATTAGAAGAAGTACATTCGAGTTTTCTTGAAATGTTGACTAAATTGGAATATCAGAACATGTTTATTTTTGTCACAAATAGCTAGTATTTATTTTACCGATCGTTCAGGTATGTTATTCGTATTTTTCCAATAGATAGATTCAAAAATATTGTTTTTTATTTGTAAACTTTTTATTTTGTGGAAATCGTTTAAATAAAATGGTTCCACTTGTTAGGAATCGAATATTTTCTTCTTTAAAAAAAAAGAATAACTTTCATGTTAATTCGTCTGTTGTGATTAAGTATTATTGTCTGAAAATTATCGTGGCTGAGATCGGTTTATTATTATTATTTTTTATTTTTTTATACAATTTTTAAGTAAAGAGTTTGAAATTTTGCTAAATTTGAATTTTTTGGCATGTTATTTGCATTTTCATAAATAACATATTGAAAAGTTATGAATTTCGCAATTTCTAGTATTTTATTATGTGATTAAGTACTATCTGGAAATTATCTCGGTTTATCATTATTATTATTTTGTTTTTATACAATTTCTGTGCAAAGGGTGTGAATTTTTTTTAAATTTGAAATTTATTGATATATTTTTTATTGGATGTGCTCAACTATTAGTATGATATCGTCATAATTTATTGATATATTATTTGTATTTCCATGAATAACAGATTAAAAGTTATGAATTAATTGTCTGAAAATTATCGCGGTAGAGATCGGTGTATTATTATTTTATTTTATTTTTGGTGGCCACTTTGATATATTTATTGTATTGTCCTAGTGGGTATATTTAAATTTAAATTTATTGAATTTACAGCATTTATCAGTAAAATTTTTTTTGGGAAAAATAAAAATCGGACGCGTGGGCCCTCTGTGACGTCGTGCTGACGTCACAGTGGCCAGAACAGGCTGGCTCGGCCTCGGCGGCTGTCGTGGGTTTGTCACGTCAGGTGTCATAGATGACTTCGTAGGTGTGGGATTATGCGAGTCAAACATCTCCGAGCTTGGGATCGCAGGAACAAAGATCAACACAGATTTACCCAGGTTCGGCCCCCTCAATGTGAGGTAAAAGACCTACTTCCTGCCTACCCTAGATTGGTATTGATATGATAATCGAGGTGTTACAATGGAGGCGATCCGATCTGGTACTCGCCGTATGAGCTAGGGTTTGGGGCTTGATAGCTTGACCCGCTCTAAGTCCTGCGAGTCCTTTTATATACACAGAGGCTCGCTAGGTTACAAAAGGAAACTTCCCCATAAGGAATACATCCACAGAGGCCTACTCGGAGACTACTTGGTCTTCACGTCCTCCGGGATATGTCTTCTAGATCTTTCCCCTTATGGCGGTTCAATATTGGGCTTGTTCCCAAGTGGGCCTTCGTCCGTGCGAGTAATTAAGTCGCACTGGGCCGCGGGTTAATCCAGAAAGTATTCCCCCGACATTAGCCCCCAAGCGTGGCCTGAACTTCATAGTATTTCTTGATCTTGAATGCTTAGGCCGCGCTTTTCCTTGTTTCGCGACTTATAATTCTTCTTTGGCGGCTCGAGAACGCGACTTATCCTGTCTTGACGGTTGATTTTCAGATCTAAACGTCTTCCGTGTCTGGGTTATTTATCTTGACTCATCATTTTCCCCAGCGTTCTGCATCAAGTCCTGCATTACGCATCCGCTACTCCTTTCCGCCGCCTCCAATCTCGCTTCTCGTACTCACAATCCTTCGGTGGATATCTCCATCGATCTGAGAAAAATGTCTCGCCGCAAGTGCAACTGGGAAGGCTCGTGGGTCGACGAAGATTTCCTGGAATCCCTATCTGCACGGGGCCTTCTTCCGCCAAAAGATCAATGCGAATGGCGGGCGGCGGTGAGGAGGTAATCCCCAATCCTCAACCAGGAGAGATAGTGATTTTTGCGGAGCATGTTGAGCGCGGGTTCAAGCCCCCAGGCTCTCTCTTCTTCCGCTCCTTGATGCAGCGGTTAGGTCCGCTTCCATGATATTGGCCCTAATTCGATGTTGCAAGTGAGCAACTTCCACGTCCTCTGCGAAGATTATCTGGGTATCCCGCCTTCAATAGATTTCTGGCTTGCTCTTTTCAATTGCAATAGTCAAAGGGAAACCACAGATGGTCCTTTTCTCCAATGCGGCGCCATTTCCTTCCAACGCCGTAGGGGTAGTATCTTCCCAAAACTAACTCTTGCCAAGAAAATCAAGGAGTGGCAAAGGACATTCTTCTATTGTAAAAACACTTCTCCTGAGGGTGAAATTCCTCTTCCTCTTTGGTCTCCTCTTCCCTTCGAGGCTACCGATGCTCTGTCTTCCAAACCTGATCCTTCTTCGTTGCCCTTTGTCGAATCCCTTTAGACAAAGTGAGAGCGCTGACACTCCATGGTCTCACTGGATTAGATCTCATATCTTGCTGGACTAAGTGGCGAGTTCAGCCTGTGAGTCGCCGCTCGCGGCTTATGGTGGATTTCACTTGTCATGCAAACGACGTCGATCGTACTTGCCCTGAAGATTGGGACAAAGGGGAGTGGATAAATTTCATTCGCCGAGTGACGGACGAGGATATTGACTCGTATGACAACGTCGGACTTGCTCCCTTCTGGGCTGAGCACAAGCCTTTTGTGGTAATGTTACTTGTCACCTGTTTCCTCGAAAATTCCTTCTCCAAAATTAATTATTTCTGACCTGAGCTCCTTTTCAGATCGATCCCTATTTCTGGGTTCTCCCTCAGAGGACGTCGACTTGAACCAAGGATCCGCGGCTGAGTCGTCAAAACAAGCCGCAGCCTTTGGCGAAGATACAGTTATGCACGAGGGTAGTGCTTCTGAAGAGGAACAACAAATGGCCGACGCTCCTGTCCTCGACTCCAAATACTCCTTTCCTGGAACTTCCTGAGGTGCCTCGCAGGTCCTCGAAACGTATTTTATGCCAGAGCTCAGAAGACCCGCGCAGCCTGAGAAACGTCGCAAAGCCTTGGCGTTACTAGCAGAAACAAGAGCTGCCAAATCTTTAAAACTCGCTGATCCCAACAAGGCTACTTTTCTTCCGAGGCTGTTGCAAAGGATTGCTTTCAATAAGCTCGGGTAATTGTTTGCGACTCTTCTCCTTTTCTTTTTGTGTTACGTTTTCTGGCAAGGAATTGCTGATCACTACTTCTTTTCATACTCTGTAGGTTCAGATTTGCAAGGTTTATCTTCTCCTTCCTCTGGTTGCCTGATGAAGAGTATCCGTGTCGCCTCTGGGTATGGTTCGCCTTCTTTTCAATGTTGCGGCTCTGCTAGGTCAGCTTATTAACCCATCAATGTTTTGCAGGGCCATGTCTGAAGAGGCTACCAAGTCTAATTCCCATCCCACTTCTTCTCAGCAAGCTATGAGCGAGGATGATGCTGCTGATGAAAACGTGGGAAACAGTAATGGTGCGACTCAACCAAGGCCCTCCCTGGAGGAAGGTATTGCAGACGCGGCTCCTGCCGCGACTCCAGCCGCAGCTCCATCCACAACTCCTGCTGCTGGTAGGATATCTACTGAAAATAGAATTCCAGCTCCAGGAAATAGTTCTAAGTCAATCGCAGATGCCATAATTTCTGCTGGAGACAAGCATGCTGCTCTGCTGCGCGGCTTAGTTGAGCAATTTTCTTCAAGTCGCCAGGTACATATACCGTAGCCCCCAAGGATCAAAACCTTGTGTCATCGCACGGGGTGTTGATTCTTTTCCTGCTTCAAATCTCGAGCCCCCAAATTCCTGGATAATTTACCTATGCGTTTTGCTCTGTTTGTTTTCAGCGTGAACTGTCCTTGCTTGATGCTTCTGGCTCAATAAAGGGTAAAGGCATTTCCATAGACCATCCTGAAATGATGCAGTCTCGCCTGGAGCAGCATAATGAGGTCATTAGGGACCAAGATCAGGAAATAAAATCTCTCAAAGGTCAACTCGACTCCTGCGAAGAGCAATTTAAAGAACTTGAAGCTGATATGCAGCAGCGACTCATGGAGAAAGACGAGGTCATTAGATCTTTGCGAGAAGGACTGGCTCTTAAACTGAATTGATTGATCGCCTGAAGGGGACCACGCAAAGGAACTCGCCGCGCGAGATGAAAAATATAACTCGCTGCTCAAAGCCTTTGAGGGTTTTGGCTCCATGGTCAAATCAGCCGTCCTGCAGCTTGCTGGTTGGTCTTGTATTCCTTTAATCATACATATTTTGGGTAACCAATCGTTAGTCTCTGACTTGTTTCTTGCCTTTTCTTTCTTTGACATAGGACCTGAGGCCCCAGTGTCCCGTCCAATTTGAAGGATCAACTGGTATATCTGTCTGACCTCAGCCAGCGCTTCTTAAAGGTTACCAAGGAAGTTATGACGGTAATCACTCCTGCGACTGATGGCCCAACATCTTGCGAGTATTGGATAAATAAACTGCTCAAGGCTCCACATTATGTCTCTGATTGGAAACGATCCTCTGCTCGCGCCGGAGCCGCGCATGTCTTGACATTGCTTCGAGCATATTATCCAGAGATAGATGTTGGCAAGGTTGCTCGCCACGGCCTGGCGATGAGCGCAGATGATACTGAACTGCCAATAAGCGAGTACTTCGATATCTGGAAAGGGATGCGCGGGTATGCCACAAAATTTGTTGATAACTTAGACTTGGGCACTTATCTTGATAAATTCAATCTTGATGGGAGCAAGGTGTCAAGGAAAAGTCCTCAGGAGCTGAGTCATCTCGGGCTGCCACTCCAGCAACAGTATCTGGTGGCCCTTCTGCTCGTCTGGCGGCGCCCTGATTATTAGGACACCTGCGACTGCAACTGCGAGACAAGCCGCGCCAATTCCCACTCCTGTTGCTCGGAAGAGGAAAAATAAATAATGTGGGACATGCCCGTTAGTCTGTAAGATATTCATGTATTATAAACAGTATTTTTGTGACCTATAAGCAGGTTCTTTTCTTGATAATTCCATTAAGTAGACGCTCGCGCGGCTCAGTATTTCCTAGGAACATGTGTGTTCAGGGTCGAGAGCGGCCATGATAGGCAATCAAGCTCGATTGACGCCACACCCCAGTACTTTGGTCGCATAATGCAAGACGCTTCTAGCTTAAGGATTGCCACTAGTTTGGCAAAATTTGAGGTGCGATTGGTACTCGCGATGCTCGTAAGGAGCCCTCAAGGGTCAGTGATATATGAAATTCAAAAGACTCAGCGACTCAATGATAGTTGAGGCGAAACGACAAACCCTTGAATGTCAAGGGTGCCGGCTTTATTTCATAATCACTCGATGTTTTACAGGGTGTTACATGATGATGCAGGCCCTTTAATGCGGGTTTTCTATTCCCCGCAGGCCATGCATACTTGATACTCATCGCACTTAGTTGCGAATTAATACTCCTAACGGAGTGGGTTGAACACCTGATTGGTTCAATTTTGAGTCGCTAAAAGCGACTCGGGTCGAGCATGATAGCTCCGATGTATGTCTCATGTTGAAGCAGAAGCACTGTTGGGCGATCAGCCGCACTGAGCTGCGACTTATGTTGAGTTGAGTTTGCTTTGTAAGGTCTCACGATAACTGAGCCCCTTTGGCTGGGTTGTTGATCGAGGCTGGGTCTATGCACATGCGCCATTTCTTGTCTTCTTTTTGTATCAAGGCGACCTCTGGGGCATTATCTTGCTGATGCGCGACTTCTCGGTGGGTATTTACCATCCGGTGGCTGCATCCTGTTGGCCGCTTCCGCGGTACCTCCAACGCGACTCGTTTTGAGCTGCGATCACCGATCTGCGACTGATACCCATGTGAAGAGTTGGCGATACAAGCTTCTTCTGCGAGTACTGAGCCTGCGTTCTCGCATTCTAACGCTCTCTGTCTGTCTCCATATATTGTAATAACACCGTTTGGTCCTGGTATCTTTAACTGTAGGTAGACGTAGCAGGGGCGAGCGGTAAATTTGACATAGGCTTCTCTTCCAAAGATGCATGATATGAGCTTTTGACTGCTACAACCTCAAAGTCTAGGAGCTCTGTGCGGAAGTTCCGCTCTGTTCCAAAGCTAACTTCAAGTGTTATCTTTCCGATTGGTCGCGTAACAGCTCCTGGGATTATGCCTTGAATTTCTTTCCTGGATGGTCGCAGCCTTGTCTCGGGTATATTCATTCTTCGGAGCGTGTCTTGATATAGGATGTTTACTCTTCCTCCTCCGTCCATTAGGACCTTACTTAACTTGTATCCCGCGACTTCTGGCGTGACCACCAGAGCTGGCTGTCCTGGATCTCTTACTTCTGGGGGGTGATCGCCGCGACTCCAAATAACCGATTGCTCTGTCCAGCGACGATGCCTTTCGGCGTTGAAATCTGACCGTCTTCCGGCTTCCGTCCGTTGTTTGTACTTCCACTGTATGAAACTGTCCTATGTTTCTTCTAGGTAAAACGTCAGGCCTTGACGAGAGCTAGATTTTCTTGTGCTGCATCGATCGCTGCGAGCGTGTCTGGCGTGTCGCCTTCTTTCCACCTCCGGTAATATGACATTGCGCCTTTGTGTGACCCGCTGGCCTGCCATCTCTCTGCGATGTAAGTCGCAAGGCACGTCGAAGATCCCCTTGCAGTTATTAGGGTAAGGCCTTATCACTCTCTTGCTCCTGTATCTGGTGTGCGACGTTCAATCTCCGGCTTGTAATTTCCCTGTTGGGTTCTGTGATAAGCCGCCTGCCCTTTATCTGTCTTTGCGTACTTGTCAGCTACTGCCAAAAGCTGGTCGAAACTATCAATCTTGTGCTCAGCGCGACTTAATTTGTGCACCAACGGCTCAAATCTACAGTTCTTTCTCATAGCTTGTATTGCAGCTTGTACTGTTAAGTTTTTGGCGGAGCCAAGGATCTCCGCGATTCTCTTGATCCAGTCGCCGCTTGATTCGTCCTCTTTTTGAATGCATTGTCTAAGGTTTTTCATATCTTCTGTTTGGAATCTGCGGATGAACTTGTCCTTCAAGTCTTCCCATGTGCTTATTGATTTTGATGGCAGCCTTAACAGCCAATCCCTAGCTTCTCCCTGTATTGCCAAGTGGAAGTATTTCGCACGTATTTCTTGAGTCACATCAGCCCCTGTTATGCTTGCCTCGTAATCTCTATCCATAAGGCAGGGTCTTGGTCACTGCGATAGGTGGTGACTCGCTGCGACTCGTCGAAGTTCGGGGGGAAACGAGTGAGCCGTATTTCCTCTCCAAAACATGCTGGTCCTTTCAATAATGAATAGGAGTTTACTGGCGCTGAATCTTCATCTGAATCAGTTTCAATCTGGGATGGCTGAGTCGCTCCGGACGTCGCGACTCGCCTTCTATCTTCTTTTCTTTTTCCAATGATACCTGCAAACCTGCTAACTGGTTGACCACTTCTTCGACGCTGTACTTTCTCCTCCCCATGATACCTCGTTTTGCGGCTCATTGGGCGTGACTCCATACATATTTGCTTGTTGTAAAGCAGCAGTTTGCAGTAGGTCGATCGCATAGCGAGCTTCCTTATCAGCTCGCGTGTCTCCAACCGGTGCTATCTTTGACAATATCCCTATCGCGGCGTGCACGTTGCTCTCTGGGTCGCCGTGGAACTGTGATTTCTCTCTCCTCTCCATCTTGATCTGATGTTTTTGCTGCCAACGACGGAGTCGCCACTCTTCTTCTTGGAGTTTCTTGCGCTCAGATGTCGTCTTGGTTCGCACCGCCTGGTGCTTCGGCTGGCAGCGGCGGAGTCGTCGGCCTTCTTCTTGGAGTTTTTCGCGCTCAGCCGCGAGTCTTTGTGCCTCTTCACAGAGCTCCGTCCTGATAGCTTCAATCTCTTCAATCTTGAGGTCTCCTTCCTGATTTGGTAGAGATCCCCAAACAGGTCTTGATGGGACGGGGATGGGCAATCTTGCCGTAGCTTGTTGTAGCTCCTCCAACACGCGGACCCTGACCGGCCGCAGCTCCTTCACCGATTCGCTTCCTTGAGTCGCGTCCATAGATCTGCGACTGACGGATCCGACGAAAACTTTTACTGATCCGATGGGAACGATGTATCCGAACTCGATGCGATCTGCCTCGGGTCCCCACTCTGAGTCGTCGATGAAGGGGACCCCATTGATGTCTTCAACTTGGCCGATGGCGATGTCCTTGAAGCCTGATTTCGATCCTGCGCGGAACGTGACGCTTTTGACCGCAGGCCCCACGGTGGGCGCCAACTGTCGTGGGTTTGTCACGTCAGGTGTCATAGATGACTTCGTAGGTGTGGGATTATGCGAGTCAAGCATCTCCGAGCTTGGGATCGCAGGAACAAAGATCAACACAGATTTACCCAGGTTCGGCCCCCTCAATGTGAGGTAAAAGACCTACTTCCTGCCTACCCTAGATTGGTATTGATATGATAATCGAGGTGTTACAATGGAGGCGATCCGATCTGGTACTCGCCGTATGAGCTAGGGTTTGGGGCTTGATAGCTTGACCCGCTCTAAGTCCTGCGAGTCCTCTTTATATACACAGAGGCTCGCTAGGTTACAAAAGGAAACTTCCCCATAAGGAATACATCCACAGAGGCCTACTCGGAGACTACTTGGTCTTCACGTCCTCCGGGATATGTCTTCTAGATCTTTCCCCTTATGGCGGTTCAATATTGGGCTTGTTCCCAAGTGGGCCTTCGTCCGTGCGAGTCAATTAAGTCGCACTGGGCCGCGGGTTAATCCAGAAAGTATTCCCCCGACAGCGGCGTCGAGCTCGCCGGCGGCGCGCCACCGCGTTCTGGGACGCGCGCGTGGGCGCGTCCGACGCACCTGGTCGCGGGGTGGCCGTAGGCGGCGGCGCCGCCCATTTTGGGTCGCCGGAGCGGGCGCGGCGGCGTGCGGACGCGGCGAACGGCAGCGGGCGCGGCGGCGGCGATTCCGGCACGCGCGCGGCGTCCCGGCGGCCGATCTGCGGCGAGGAAGGAGAGGGCGTGGCGGCGGAGCTCGGCGTGGGCTTCGATCCGGCGGGGGAGCAGCGGTGCGGCGGTGGAGCGCGTCGGCGGCCGCGGCGACCTCGCCGCCGCACGGGAGAGAGGAAGGAGAAGGGGGATGTGGCGGCGTTTTGCAGAGAAGTCCCTGCTGTTTCTACAATTTGCAAATTAGCCCATATACGGGCAAAGGCTGGGACCGCGCCGTAATTTCCAGTGAACTGAGGACGCTTTTCGTAAAAACGCCACGATGAACGTCCGCTGGCCGTCCGTTGGAAGATCGACGGCGCGGAGGCGTGCGCACTATAGAAGTGCGAAACTGTAGCTAGGACAGTAACGGCCGACGCGGCTCAATCTGGACCGTCCGTTCGGCCGATCGGACGGCAGAGAAAAGGAGGTGATGTGGGCGCGTCGATGGAAGCCCTAAACGGGTATGCTTTGATATATTGAATAGATGCACTCCTATAGTCCTATTGGCTGGTCCAAAAACTGAATGCAGTGAAGCCAAGTCAGCAGCTTTCTGTATTTCCCTCCAATCTTTTGCCCTCGTGAAATAACTTGTTCTGACCTGTCTGTTTGATGGGAGGTTGTGAAAAGGAATCTGTGTTGCATGTACTAGGTAACACGGCGCAGCGACACGCCGCGCCCCTAACGACAATTTTATCGGAGTTATATTAATAAATAACCTTTTTGAGACAAAAGAAATAAGTAGACATTAAAACAATATAATCAGATGGTATATTTTAGGTCTAATAAAATTACCGAAACATAACTCATCTAAGGGAGTATTTGGCGCTACTCCACACATTATATGAGATGAAGCAAATGATACACTGTACGGTAACTTCTGACCCTTCTTCCCTTCGATGCTGTGATCCATGATTGGACCAAAGAATGGTCAAACAGTTGCATCAATAATGAAACATAATCATCCTGCACAAAATCGCTTGTCAACAATAATAAATTAAACCAATTTGAACATTTTCATAGTTGAAATAACGTGAGTTCTGGAGTATTTTCTGCCCTTGCGGGAAGCAAAGACACAGTAATTAACATATGTTATCAAATTTATTTCTCAGTGTAATGCAAATGTAAATCCACAATATACAAATCATTTTTGAGCTATATCGGTTACGGGGTATCCAAGAAAGTATGCAAACAATAGAAAAATGTTCAAATGAGTAGCATCATATTTCATCTGAGAGCCACACATCTACTTCTTCTTTATGTGTCTGATGGTGTGGCTTCTCAATGAACTTCTTTCCCACAGACACACTCCATAGTGTGGTAGGACCTGATTGACTTTTGTTCGCCTCCTTTGACTCTGCCACAATTTGACAATATACTGAGAGCAGATTGAATAAGACATCTATTCATAAACCAATATATTGCATACATAAAATTTGTATTGAACAAACATTATATAGTCTGACACAACTATCTAAGATTTACATCCACAAAGCAAGACACATCATGTACTGCCAGGTTGTAACAACATCTTGGGAATTGAAAGAAAACATTGTACATTTTGTTTCCACATATGAAAATGGTTGCCATGGTGAAAAGATTGAAATTTAAGTCAACCATTACTTGGCAGTGTGGCATTATTACTGCACATAACGGAATGCAAACTGGAAAAGTAGACATACCTTGCAAAGATGAACATGCTGCATCGTTGATGCAATTGCATATGGGAAGAACTCATTTGCCCGGTGACGTGATAAAACATTTAATCGAAAGGTGAAAGGCATACACACCTGCACCAGGAAAGTTTCAGTTGCCTAATTGATGAATTCAAAATCAAAAAATGTTCACTGAATTGGAGGAGTTTGCTACTGGTGTTTAGAGAAGTTGGTTTCGGCTGTAGAGGGGTAGTCTGTGTGTAGACACCCGAGAACTCTAGTGGTTGTTTTCTATTCTGCTTTACTTTCCTGCTGCTGGTGTTTAGAGAAGTTGGTTTCGGTTGTAGAGTGGTAGTCTGTGTGTACAGACCCGAGAGCTCTAGTGGTTGTTTTCTATTCTGCTTTACTTTCCTGTAGCAAAACCTGAGGTTTTTGGTAATAGAAATCGGAGAGGAAAGCTCTCTTTTTTTTAGAAAAAAGAAAAAGCAAATGTTCAGTACACCCAACATGCAACTATATAGCAGCTCTAATAGAGATAATGAGAAGCTCACTACTGCTAGTATATGTACAGGTGAGTACTGCAGATTCCACATTCACATTGGATAGGTAGAACAAACCTCAATGGCTTCAATATCTTGCCACTAATAGGTAAGGTGGAATAAAGGCTGAATGCATCAGATCAAACTGAAGTACAGCTAGCAGAGAAGGGGGCTAGGTGTAAGTACGTTGCCTACCAGACCTCGCCGCCTCACGGTTGCCGGCAAATACGACGATTCTGACCTCATATGCAAGGTAAACTGAAAATCAAAAGAGCTATTCGACATGCAGGAAGAGAAGTTGTCAACCGGTATATATGAGACTCCGATTAAATACCTGTGAGTGCCCATCTGTTTGCGGCGTGTCCTTGTTGTCTGGCGTGGAAGCAAGGAGCCGAGATTCAGCTGCGCATGGATAAAAGAAATTCTATGAATTTGTCCGGATAACATAGTACTCTTGTTCACTCAATCATGAGCCTTTTTACCCTTACGTACTTTTCGTTTGAAGGAGACTCTGCATGGTTCGTGGCCTTCAAAATAACAATGTGCAATCACCATTAAAAGAGCAACAAAAATACATAATAAAACTCAAATAAGGTACTAAGAGCAAGTCTTAACAGCAATGCAGAACATATATGGTCAGCGATTGTCACCTTATGATCGTTGTTTACTATATCGATGCCAACTGTGGTCGAATCTGTGAAGGCACCAACATACCTCTCGCTGCCTATTTTGTCGCTAGGTTAATCAAGAGGGGCTCGTAGTTCACCTGATTGATCTACAAAGAAGAGCCACAAAATCATGATGTCTCATTCATACATGTAGGACATTAAATAATATGTCGTCATATATTGTATAGCATCACAATAACCTATAAAACATGATTTTGTATAGAATAATATCATATAATATCATACATGGATAAATTCATGAATTGCATAAACCAATTGTAACCCCTTATTTTTCATAAAAGAAAAGTAAATAATAGACTTGAACTAAGGTTATGTTGATCAATGTAGACTACAAACAACCTCACAGCGTGGGCAACGACTGTCAAATTTAGTTTCAGCCATGTTACTCGCAAATGCTAATAGAGCTTGATGGAGTTATGCAGGGAGCACCGATGTCATAACCTATAGTACAACTACGAAAATAAGCAAAAAAACATGGAGTTGTCCCAGATATCATATCCATCAAAGTGCATACCCTAAAGTAAATCTAAATAATAACATGCAGCTCAAAACTTATATGGAAGGAACTGAATACAAAATATGAGGAAAATCATGGAAAAAATGAGCATGACGCACGTCATGCAAGATAATTTATCAGGACACAATAATCTTTTTCCAGTATAATTAATTCTCAATAAAAAATGCTACAAATATTACTACAAAAAGGAAAAGGTCTAAAACATCTCATAGAATAGATTACACCAAGTGCACCAAGACTATTACTCATCATCTGATTTTGTCATCAAGGTAATTGAAATTGGAGATTTGTGAACCTGTACGTGCAGAAACAGCAACATAGGAACATTTTCTCCTAATTTTCCAGATCTAGCTATTCCCCTACCCTTATAATCTAAGAACCACCGTGCACAGAACATGTGAGGGTCATAGATAGTGAAGGAACTCACCCTTAAAGCTTAGGAAAGGGAAATCGGACAGGAGCAGGTGAGGATCCTCGCTTCTCCTCCCTTCTCATCTTGCTCCTCTTCTTGTTCCTTCTTTCTCAAGAACAGGTCCAAGGATGCCCACGCGGGGTCGCTGCAACAGCCTAGATCTTCTGTCCACATTCATCAACTCAGAGCAATTAAATGGAGAGAGAGAGAGAGAGAGAGAGAGAGAGAGAGAGAGAGGGGAATTGCTCACGTTGGTGCTGCCGGGTTGGAGCAGCAGAGGGACGGAAGTGGTGCTGCGGAGCTGGTGCAGAAGCAGGCATGCATGGTGCTGCCGCCACTCGCCCATCACGCCCAGATTGAAGAGAGATGGAGAGAAGAGAGGATAGGGGAGCGCATGACCTTACCTGGTCCGGTCGTCGCCATGATGGAGACGGAGGATTTTGAACCACGCATAGGATTGGAGAAGCGGTCTATCCGCATCGAGAATTCACCACGAAGACGATGGGAGGGTCAGAGAGTCCGGAGGAGGTCTTGAGCGAGCGAATCGCGCGCGGCGAGCGACCGCCGGCCGTGGGGAAGACGGCGTCGATTCCGACGACTGGCTGCGTCCCGGCCTGTGCTCGTCAGGGAGGAGGTAGAGGACGTCGATGCGGTGCCGCCGGTGGCCTCAGTTCCGCCCGGGGCGGCCGGAGGCGGCGGCGCGGGCACGAAGGAGCGCGGCCGGAGGATGCCACCGAGACAACCGGAGGACGCGAGGAAGAGGACCGGATAAGGCGCAGCGGTGTGGGCGTCAAAATGCGTGCGGGCGAGGAGCAACCGGCTGCGGGCGGGCGAACGGTTCCGCTCGCGCGCCAAAAATCGTGCGGTACAGGTAAGGGCAACCGACTGCGGGCGAGTGACCGGTTGGGCTCGCGCGCCAAAAATCGTGCGATACAGCGAGGGCGACCAGGTAGGGGCGGGCGACCGGTTGCGTTCATGCGTCAAGAATCGTGCGGAACAGTAACTCACGGGATTGGGAGCGACGTGTCTCGGTCATGGCCGTCGATCGCGCGGATCGGACGGACGGGAAGAAGGGGATGACGTGGATAGCCTGATACGCCGCGAATCCGTCAGTCCTTTATATATAGTATATAAGTAGGTAGGTACAGGTATAGGTATAGGTATAGGTAGGTATAGGTACAGGTATATAGGTATGATAATAGAATCTGGTCCCTTACTCGGGAGCTACCCATTTGGAAATAAAAGTAATAATAGTTTGACTTGTTTATGTCTAGGTCTTAATTCTCATGTACTCTGAGCATCTCCCCTCCCCAATCTGAGCATCAAGGCTGCCAGAGGAGGACGGGATAAGATTTGGAGAAGAAAAGGCGAGTCGCAAAACTTATAGAGCAGAAAGCAAGGGAGTATGAGGCCGTCTAATAGGTTTGAATTGTCGACCCGGGAAACAGTTGGTTCAGTTGGCATTTCCCACATTATTTTGGGAGTCCAAATAGCCGGTGACAAATGCTAATTTTACCCCTTTATATAAATATACATATATCTACTACTATCTACTATATTATAAAAATTAATTTAGTTACCTGACAACCGTAAGAGAAAACATTTTGGTGAACAAAATTACGAGGCCAACGTTTTGGTGCATATGCATCATTTATTTCAAATGCATTTTGAAATGCAAAAAAATTAAAAAAAACGTTCACACGTACATGTCCAGATGATCCTATGTGTCATGTGTGCACAAAGTCGTTTCTCAAAAAAACAGAATTGTTTTATGGGATGTGCAAAAAGACAAAATTTGGTGTGAAAATAAGTCTTTCCGCAAGACCCTGTATGGGCAATTTTTTCCAGAACTTTTCGATGTTTTGAAATGTGTTCTTTCTTTAAAGAGAGCATATGCGAATTTATGCAATATTTTTGCATAGTTACCAAACTTATATGAAAAGCGTAGTTTCCTTCAACGATATTTTATTATACTAGTTGGATGGTAATTGTTGTGCCTACATTTGTATCGGGTATAAATGAATTTGTATACTAATGTTTTACGCCAAAGACAGTTGGGAAGGCCCATACTGCGTCATTTTCATTTTATAAAAGTATTATGTACAATGTTCAAGTGAAAAAGGAAATTACATAGCATCCACCCATTCCTGCATATCGGCTTGATATCAGCACCTGCATATGAGGGCAAAATTGTCTTTGAAAAATCTGATGAATTTGTTCTTTTGGTTACATAAGGCCCAGCATCCTATAATAAGAATTTCCTTAAAACAATGGGACTGGCTCTGCCATCAATTAATAGGTCAAGGAGCTCCATGTCATTGTTCCATTCAAAATTCAAAGACCACCTGAAATTTTGACTGAAATCACATCTGAAAATAGGTGGAGAAGATCCTCATTGGGGCAGTCATCACAAAGGACACAACTAGTATTTTCCACATAATTTTTTTTCCTGGTGATAAGGTCTCTCGTGTTCATTCTGTCCTGAAAGAGCAACCAAAAGACGAATTTATGCTTGGACAAGGTCCATGATTTCCAAATCCATTTGGATGGTGGAGGTGCATTGGGTAGTGGAGACAGTGCTATGTATACATTGCTGCAGAGTTTGGAGAAGGTAATATCCCTCTGCACTGTAATATTATCTCTGTTCTGGAGAGTCTCATACGATGTTGCATTGCTGAGCAGCTAAAAGTGATAATGGGAGGTGGAACATGCAGCAACAGCATTTTGAAAAGAGATGTTTGGATCTTTGGCAAAAGTGCAGAGGTGTGGGTATTTTTGTGTCAGAGATGCATTAGATATGTTTGGATCCTGATCCAGCAACGCAATTGAAATATGCGAGGAATTTATCCATAAGAGAGAGGCAGTCCTTCTATATTAATTGGCCGGCAAAAGCAGAAATAGATTGGGCTGAAAGTAGTTTCTGAGACGACTCTCCGAATTTACTGTAGAACAATACGAGGTAGAAATTTACACATAAACTACAAACGGATTTAATTTTTTTACAAACATTACAGATGACAAATTACAAACACACTATGATCCTTGAACAAGTTGACTACAAACGTCACAATAACAAGAAGTTGACTACAACAAACGTAAACAAACACTGGACTGACGAATCACACCACCACCGTTTCCACGCTCCCGTGGCGCGGCTCGTGCGGGATCGGCTGCTCTGGCGCGGACGGGAACACCAGGTTCTGATGCACCAGCGCCGCGACCGCCGCGCCGATCATCGGGCCAACCCAGTACACTGCCTGGTTCTTGAAGTCCCCGCTGACGATCGCCGGGCCGAACGACCTCGCCGGGTTCATGGACGCGCCCGTGAGCGAGCCCGCCGCCAGCACGCACGCTCCCAGCACGAGCCCGACCACCAGCGCGCCCAGCGCCGTCGTGGCGAGCCCCTTCCTGCCGCGGGCGCGAGGGTCGCCGGCGACGTGCACGGTGTACACGAGCATGAACGTCATGACTACCTCCATGATCGACGCCCCGAACCCGGTCATCTCCACCGCGATCCTCGTCGTCGGCAGGGCCTGTACACACACATGCATTGCGATGTTAACGAGTGGAGATTCAAAGGGTGGTGAAGTGATGGGTGGTTATGCACGTACCTGGCCGGCGGAGAAGAAATGGAGGACGAGGCAGGCGAACGTGGAGCCGAGCAGTTGGCACGACCAGTAGAAGATGGCGCTGGGCACACCGATGTGGCCGCCGATGGCGAAGGCGAACGTGACGGCCGGGTTGACGTGGCCGCCGGAGACGTCGGCGGCGATGAACACCGCGGCGAAGAGCCCGAAGGACTGCGCGACGGCGGTGGCCACCAGGGACGAGGCGTTGGACGTGACGTCGGGCGTGAGCACCCCTGGCATGAGACATTCCCAAACAAGCGCGCTGAGTGAAACTTGAGTACGTAAGAACGAGCGCATCGACTCACAATGCGTGGTGTTACTTACTGGCAGAGACGGCGGAGCCGACGGCGGTGAAGACGAAGAGGAAGGTGGAGATGAACTCGGCGAAGTAGGACCGGAGGGACGGCGGCGAGAAGCAGTGCTTCAACTGCACACGGAGGTTGGACGCCATTGCTTGCTTGCACAAGTTCGATTCTCTCGATGCGGTGAAGTGAACAGGGGCGAGTTTGCACGGATGAAACGCAGACGATCGAGTTCCAGAGTTTAAAAGGAGGGAGAGGGACGCGCCCCTGCAGCGAACCGGCGCCCCCGCGCCAGGGTAGTTTGCAGCGGTTGCCGCCGCGCGCCCGTTGCTACTGATCGTCTCCAAGTTCTGAACCGTCAGAGCACGTGTGCGTAAGTAGCAGATTAGTACGTGACACGCTCACACGCCCCCACGAATTTGTCACAAAGAAAAATGTTTCATTTAGCAAGACTTCGGAACGGTGATGAACCGTAGATGTAAGATCGAGCGGTGTTGTCGCTTAAAATTTCTTTGCCATGGATGGGCAATTACATCATTACAGCTGAAAGCAAAGACGAAATTCAAACAGAAGGAGCCGTGGGACGATGACCGATCGATGCTATTCACACGTACTCCTGGTGACCGACCGGCTGGTAGGAGGCGATGAACACGTCGCCGTAGATAAGCCCGGCGAGGCCACCTCCTATGAGTGGCCCGACCCAGTACACCCAGTGCCCGGAGAAGTTGCCGGCTGCGACGGCGGGGCCGAAGGACCGTGCAGGGTTCATGGAGCCGCCGCTGAAAGGCCCCGCGGCCAGGATGTTGGCGCCGACGATGAAGCCGATGGCGATGGGCGCTATGGTGCCGAGGGACCCCTTCTTCGGGTCGGCCGCCGTGGCGTACACCGTGTACACGAGCGCGAAGGTGATCACGATCTCCATCACCACGCCCTCGATCTCGCTGATGCCGGCGACGGCGTGCGTCGGGATAGGCTGCACACAAAGGCAGGGATTACTTTTCACGGTGTGGTACTGTTTCAGAGTAACGTGGCAAGAGTTTGTACACGTGGCATGTACTAAAAAGGTAGTGGCGCCGGCGGTATGCCAAACCTGGCCGTGGGTGACAAACTGGAGGAGCAGGCATGCCACGGAGGCGTCGAGCAGCTGGGCAACCCAGTAGAAGAGCCCAGTGAGGATGGTGATGTGGCCACCGACGGCGAGGCCAAACGTGACGGCGGGGTTCAGGTGGCCAGCCGGAGATGTTGGCAGCCATGGCAACACCGACGAAGAGGGCGAACGCGTGGGCGATCGCGATCGCCACCAGGCCAGCCGGGTCCGGCGCGGCACCCTTTGTCACTTGCCCTATGCAGAAGACAAATTTTCGGTTAGCCATGGAGCTGGTAATAAGCCAGAACCGATCTCCCTGACAGATGTTTAGAACAGCTAGCAGGAGGGGCACACCGTAGGAAATGGCGGACCCGACGCCGGCGAACACGAAGAGGAGGGTGGCGATGAACTCGGCGACATAGGATCGGATGGACGAGGCGCTGAACGAGTCACCGAAGCTTCCGGTTGCAAGCTTCACCATCTTTCGCTTGATTTTTTCTCTCTGAATGTGGAAGGATATTCAGTGTTCAGGCTGAGTTCAAAGTCTGATCTGATCACAGCACTGATGAATGTCGTTCCTGCTAATTAGGCTCCTTTTATACACGTGAGATGGCTCTAGAAATGCATTACATTATTATGGGCGGTACTCAATGATCACCACAAGGTTTCATGATATAAGCGTTAATGGTATTTTGTGGTTGATTTTGGCCGACCAACAAACCTACTTTGCTGAACTTTGTGTTTGTTGCAATTGTTTAAGACAAGAGCCACGTTATGGTACACGACAAGACAAGGAGGAGAAAGAAGCCCCTGCTTAAATAAATCTTTGGCGGTGCACTTCGGACGGCCGAACTGTTGTACTGTATATGCATGCGCCCTCTTCGCTTCTAGTTTTGCATCTACTGAAATTAGGTGCATTCATTCAATCTAATGAATGTCAGTTCAAGGTTACTATTTTCCCTGATGTCATGATTCTTAAAGAACACTATACTACTACTCCCTCCGTTCATAAAAGGATGTCTCAATCTAGCTCAAATTTGCATGTACCTACATACTAAATTGTGTCTAGATACATGCAAATTTGGGCTAGGTTAAGACATCATTTTGTGAACGAAGGGAGTACATGGAAGTGATTGGTTGGTTGACTGTGAAGTGCTGCATCATATACAGACAGGAGCTGGTTCTCCAGTTCTCCTGCAACACGGTTATTTTCCTTGTGATGTCTTTTTTTTGTGTGGTTATATATATGTAACCTCGCAATCACTTTCAAAGTTTTCACTTGTTACTGTCGCGGGGAAATTGCAGAGTCAGAGTCACAGCAAAACATCCTGATGAACGAATATACGTTAACTTTGTTTGGTATGATGCCTTATGTTTATTTATAATCTACACTTCCAGAAAACTAGCTTAGTTTTTTAAGAAAAAAATAGAGGAAAATGGACCCCTGTCCCTGGTTTCTTTGTTGATGCAACGAAACCACAAGATCCAGTGCATAGTTTGAGAACAGACTAAAAGCCAGAGAAAAGAGAAACTAGCAACAGGAAAGTAAAGCTAAGTTTACATGTTTCTTAGACGCTAGAATTTTATTGCAGACATGCAGACCGTCATTTTAGTCTCAAATAATGACATCAAATTCAGATATATGCACAGGTAAAACAATCAAATGAACCTAAGTAAGGATCACATAGCATTATTTGACAACAAATCTTGGTTTACTCCAATTGCACATAAGCTATACCTCGTTTTTTACACACAGCATCCTAAATAGGTAACTGAGCTGACGAGGATATGACTATAGGGTCTAAGTTGCTTGGGCCCTTTTAATCTCAGTCACATTAGGCTTTGAATCATGATACACCAACCCTTATTTCCATTTCACTTCATTATAAGAGCTAATCTAAAATTAATTAGGGTCTCGGTCAACAAAAAAAATCAGTCACATAGAATTCAGAAATTTGATTAACCCTAATAGAAAACCAAAACACAAAAACTATAAGGTCATATTTGGATCAAAAAAATTGGAGCAAAATAGAGAATCACAATCCTAAAAAAAATCATATTCACGCCCTTTGGATCATGGGATTCAACCAAAATAATTTTATAGGATAAACATTTCCTACAAGTTTTAAAGAAACCAAGCATGAGGTCTAACCCCGTTGAAATATTTCTTTGAAAGGCCCACAGCACCTTTTGTCCACTGCACATATGCCGCCCCATGGCCCCAACGTTGTCGGCACACTATTACCCCTTGGACACCACCATTAACCGTCTGCTCTCTCCCATTAAGCATTTGTACAGCCCGAACATGCATCAACGACGACAGTAATTGCGTGAAGGCGGCGGCTGTCTGTTGCCGTGCAGCCCAACGAGCACGGCCCTGTTCTTTGGCAGTTTGACGTTGTCCGGGGCGGCCGTGGTAGTTTGTTGTGTCGCTGTTCCTCGTGGCCTCGTGTCAGCACCACCGCCTGCACGAACCGTTCGGTACTGATGCAGCAGAAGTTTGAGTCGCCCAGCCTGCTTCCTCAAATCCTTCTTGATGTAGTACTCTTTGAAGAAATCCTTGTTCTGGTGACGAAGCTCCTTGTAAACTGGACATGCACCAATCAGATTTGTATGGTATTAGTCGTAATATACTTTTTTGACATGATGGAAAATAAGGTGGAAAGGTACAACTTTTTTTGTACTGGGAAACAGTAGGGGAATCCCCTAGGGTATTTTTTTTTTTGAGGGCAAAGGGAATCCCCTAGGGTATAGATTTTATATTAAAAGAGGGAACACTGCACATGATAATTACATATCAAAGATAAAAAAGAGGGGTGAAAGGGAAAAACGGAGGAATTAAAAAGGATCTAGATCAATAAAGAGAGGCAAGCCAAGCAACTAAAGGCTGAAGTTAAAAAAAAAATGCAACTAAAGGCTGCTGATACTGAGCTTTGACATGATGACCAGTAAGACCAATATCTCCTTCGAACTGAACAATCCAACTTGCCAGCGAAGGATATATACAGCTTACCGGCAAACGTGGCCGCTGGGGGCGATCCCTTCTCACGAAGCTCTCGGAACATCTCCTTCTTGCTCATGCCTGCCTCTAGACATCTCTCCACCTCCTCCTTGACCTTCATGGATCAGTATTATGAAGAGTGACATTAAAAAATTGATCATGTTGCAAGAGTAGATAATTAAGCATTAGATTTTACTTGGATAATGAAGGCAAGGGTGTCGTCTTCATTGTCAGTTGTTTCAAACTTACTCTCATGGAGAGAGGATGGCACAAGGTAAGTTGGGGCAATTTTCGTTGGTTTTTCTTACTCAAATGGCATACCAGCTCCTAGGGCTGGGGATACATACTTATAGGCTGCTAGCCAGCCGAATATGCTAGTCTAAGATGCTAACAGCAATCCTAACAGCCAGTCCTTTGATTCCTATCCTAACTGACTGTCCTAGACTTGACTGTCCTTAGATGCTTGACTGTCCTAGATGCTCTCTAACTGCTGGTCCTACACAAGGACCTTATCCTGCAGTTTTACACCGACCAAAGACCAAGACTACAGTACAGGACTTATTCAACATTCTCCCCCTAAGTCTTGTGCGTCGTCTTGTGAGTGGGCTGGACCATCCCTATCCTGGAGCAGAGTTCAATGAACTTGATCCTCCCAAGTGGCTTGGTGAGCAAATCGGCCAGCTGATCCGTGGTGTTGATGTAGCTTGCCTTGATGCTCCCTTCCTCCAAGCAGGCCCGGATGAAATGGTGCCTCAGCCTGATGTGCTTGCTCTTTCATGGAACACGGGGTTCTTCGCCAGGGCCAGAGCTGACTTGTTGTCCACCATGAGCTGCACTGATCTGGCATCCCGTCCAAGGAGATCGCCAAGTAAACGAGCCAGCCAGAGCGCCTGTGTGCACGCTGTGGAGGCTGCCATGTACTCAGCCTCGCAGCTAGACAGAGCAACCACCTGTTGCTTGATCGACTGCCAGCTCACGAGGCAATTGCCGAGGAAGAACATGATCCCGCTCGTGCTTTTGCTGGTGTCGATGTCCCCGGCATGGTCGCTGTCGCTGTACCCGACGAACTCGTCCTCCCCTGAGCTTCTGGGATAGTGAAGACCATGATCAAGCGTCCCCGCAACATAGCGGATGATCCTCTTCACGGCTTGCTCATGCTCCGTCGTCGGTCGCTGCATGAACCTGCTGACATACCCGACGGAGAACGCCAAGTCTGGCCTGGTGTGAGCAAGGTAGCGGAGGCTCCCCACAAGACGCCGGTACATTGTGGCGTCCACCTCCTTCGTCTTGCTCTCACGGCTCAACTTCAGCCTCTCCTCCATTGGAGAGAGAGCTGGATTGCAGCCAGTGAGCTTGGCGAGCTCGACGATGCGCTTGGCGTAGGCTGTCTGTCGAAGTGTAATCCCGGAGTGATCCTGGTGCACCTCGATCCCTAGGTAGAAGGAGAGGAGCCCCAGGTCACTCATCTGGAACGCGGCCTTCATCTCGTCCTTGAACGTGGCCACCTCTGCCTCCTTGATGCCGGTGATCACCAGGTCGTCCACATAGACGCCCACCAACAGGGCGTTTGCTCCTTTGCCCCGTCGATAGACGGCCGCCTCATGCGGGCTTTGCTCGAAGCCCATCGTCTTCAGCGTGGAGTCCAGCTTGGCATTCCATGCCCTTGGTGCCTGCCGGAGACCGTAGAGGGCCTTGTGTAAGCGCAGCACCTTGCCTCCGTGCCGGGGATCACAAATCCCGGCGGCTGCTGCACATAGACCTCCTCCTTTAAGTCGCCGTTGAGGAAGGCTGACTTGACGTCCATGTGGTGGACACACCAGCCCTTCTGCGCAGCAAGTGCAAGGATGAGTCTCACAGACTCCATCCGTGCCACAGGAGCATAGGCGTCGTCGAAGTCGACTCCCTCCTGCTGCAGAAATCCTCGCGCCACCAGGCGAGCCTTGTGCTTGATGATCTTGCCGGTCTCATCCCTCTTCAGTTTGAACACCCATTTAAGGGTGATCGCACGATGACCACGAGGGAGATCAGCAAGTTCCCAGGTGCGGTTCTCCTTGACCGCGTCCATCTCCAGCTGCATTGCAGCGCGCCATGCCTTGTCCTGTCAGCCTCTGCAAAGGACTGGGGCTCGCCATCTTCATGCGCGAGCTGCAGCTGTGCTTCTAGGTTGCGTGGCACTAGTCCCGGCGCTGGTTGATCGCCGAGCAGGTTCTCCATTGTCCTGTACCTCAGTGGCTCCTCATCATGATATGCATCAACCCGCTCCTCATCTTGGGAGAGTGGAGTAGCAAACTCCACCTGATCACGCTCGGGTGAGCTGATGGTGGTGCAGCTGTGCCTGGAGGAGTGGCTGCAGGTGATGGAGTACGTGGCGATGCCGGTCGTGGCGTCACAGGTGTGGCCACCTCCGGAGTTGATGGAGGCTTGCTCAGCTGAGAGGAGCTGCCTGCTCCCCCGACCTCCTTGATGTGGATATACTCGATGGTGAGTTCGTCACTCACCGGAGTCGAGCCATCATCCACAGCCTTGTCCCATGCCCATCCTCGCCCTTCGTCGAACACGACGTCGCGCGCCGTGCGCACACGTTGGGTTTTTGGGTCGAGGATGCGGTAGGCCTTTGAGCCTCCGAGTAGCCGATGAAGACTCCAGGTGTGCTCCTGTCTTCAAGCTTGCCGATGTGGGTGAGCTCCTTGGCGAAAGCGAGACAGCCAAAGACCCGTAGATGGGTGACTGTTGGCTTCCGCCCATGCCACGCCTCATACGGCGTCCTGCCGTCGAGGGCCTTGGTGGGTGAGCGGTTGAGGATGTGGACCGCTGTGTTCACCGCCTCTCCCCAGAACATGGCCGGCATCCCTCTCTGCTTGAGGAGAGCACGAGTCATCCCCACCACCGTTTGGTTGCGCCGCTCGACAACCCCATTCTGCTGTGGGCTGTACGGCGCGGAGTAGTGGCGCTTGATGCCTTCATCTGCGCAGTAGGAGGCGAATTCAGCAGCTGTGAACTCGCCGCCGTTGTCGGTGCGCAGCACTCGCAGCTTGCGGCCGCACTCAGCCTCTGCAGCAACTTGCGCGCGCCTGATGGCGTACGCTGCCTCCCCCTTGCTGCTGAGGATCACCACCCACATGAAGCGGGAGAATCATCGACGAGCAGCAAGAAGTAGCGTCTTCCTCCTGGTGTGGCTGGTGTCACCGGGCCACACAAGTCACCATGGACGAGCTCGAGCTTCTCCTTGGCTCTGAAGTTCGCCTGCTGGGGAAAAGGATGGCGCCTGTGCTTTGTCATCACACAGACGTCGCAGAACTGCTCCACATGGTCGAGGCATGGCAGGCCTCGCACCATCTCCTTAGCACTGAGACGCTTCAGGGCCTCAAAATGAAGGTGCCCAAAACGCTCATGCCACTGCCACGCCTCGTCGTCTCGACGAGCTGCGAGGCAGACAGGTTGTGCCACCTGCACCTCAAGAACATAGAGGCGATTTGCACCTCGAGTTACCTTAGCAAGGAGGCGCTGGTGGCGATCCCATATGCGCAGGATCCCATGCTCGATCATCACTCGCGAGCCATTCTCATCCAGCTGTCCCAAGCTGATGATGGAATTCCTCAGCGCGGGGATGTAGTAGACGCCGGTGAGCAGCCGGTGCTCGCCGGTTTTGGCGATGAAGATGACAGAGCCCACGCCCTTGATTCCACGGCGGAGGCATCTCCAAATTTGACGGAGCCTCGCACCTCGGGTCGAGCTCAGCGAAGAACTCGCGTCGACCCGTCATGTGATGAGTGGCACCGGTGTCGAGGCACCACCCATCAGCCTTGTTCTTGCCGGAGCCATCAAGAAGAGCATGCGCCTTTGGCTCATCGAGGTGGAGGAGAGCTGCTGCAGATGGAGCTGCTGCTGGCAACTCGACGCTTGCGTGCGTCATGAACAGGGCTCGATCCTCCTCCACAGCTTGTGCAACATTGGCTTGGCCGCGTTGTTCCTCCGCAGCCTGTGCCACGTTGGCCTGGCCACGACGTGGCTGCCGGCACTCCTTGGCCCAGTGGCCAAGCTTGCCACACTTGTGGCAGCCGTCATCTTGTGCTGGCTGAGGCCTGCCAGCGGCACCTCCACGGGCATCGCCATGCCCTCTAGCTTGGAAGCCTCCGCGCGATCTGCGCGGTCTGCCGCGCCAGCGACCACCTCGGTGAAGGAGGACTCCCCCTTCTTCCCGTCGCCTTGGCCGGCGTCCCACTGCTCCCTGGATAGGAGCAGCTTCCCACCAGTAGTGATGGGCCCGAGAGAGGCTGCAGCTCGTCGGTGTCGACGACCTTGAGGCGTCCAATTGCCTCCTCGATCGTCATCGCGGAGAGGTCCAGCAGAGACTCGATTGAGCGAGCCATCTGCTTGTACTTCTCGGGGATGCACCTGAAGAGCTTCTCCACAGCCCTCTCCTCGTCGTAGGTGGCATCGCCGAATTGCACCATTTTCTGCAGCAGAGTATTGAGGCGGAGAGCAAAGTCATCAACATCCTCACCTGGCTTGAAGGCCAGGGTCTCCCACTCCTTGCGGAGTGTCTGCAGGGTGGACTTGCGCGCACGATCGCTGCCGATGCGTGCCGCGGCGATGGCGTCCCAGGCCTCCTTGGCAGTTCGCTTGTTGGAGAGCGAAAACTGCATCTCGGGCGGGACTGCGGCGATGAGGGCGTCCAGCGCCCGTCGATCCTCATGCTGGTCGACAGCGCCCTCCTGCACTGCCTCCCACATGTGCCGCACCTGGAGCCTGATCTTCATGATCGCGGCCCACTCGACGTAATTGGTTTTGGTGAGGGTGGGCCACCCAACACCGGGACCAACTTCCCTGACAACAGTCCGGACCCCATACGGGCCACGGTCCTGGTTGTCCCAGCCGCCGTCGCCGTGCGCGTCTCCTCTTGGAACGCCACAGCGTGCGTGCTCAGCTGCCCATTGCGCCGCCCGCTCTTGCGCCGCGTCGTCGCCCCCTGCGTCGATGGCGCTGTTGGCGGACTCGGAGCTGTTGGCGCTGCCACGCAGCGCCTTAGCCTCCGCTGCAGCCACACGTGCTGCCTCCGCCGTCTCTGCTGCTTCTACCTCCGCTCTGGCTGCTGCCAGCTCCGCCGCTGCCAGCCTTGACGCCCTTGCCGCCGCTGCAGCAGCCTCCGCAGTCACTCGCTCACGCTCCTCGGCTTCTGCGCGCTCGGCCTCCTGCCGACGCCGCGTGCTCGAGGTAGCCGTGTGATGAGAGTGACCTGTGGACATGGCTCGCTGCTGGGGGGCTGTGTGCTGCTTCCGACGAGCTGCTGCTCGACAGCCCGGAGGGAGGTGAGTAAGCTGAGGCTGAAGGAGACACTACACCTAAAGGCTGGGGTTGCTCAACTCTTGGTGAAAGAGGAGAGCAGGAAATACTCAGGCTGCAAGATACACTGGCTCTGATACCACTTGTCAGTTGTTTCAAACTTACTCTCATGGAGAGAGGATGGCACAAGGTAAGTTGGGGCAATTTTCGTTGGTTTTTCTTACTCAAATGGCATACCAGCTCCTAGGGCTGGGGATACATACTTATAGGCTGCTAGCCAGCCGAATATGCTAGTCTAAGATGCTAACAGCAATCCTAACAGCCAGTCCTTTGATTCCTATCCTAACTGACTGTCCTAGACTTGACTGTCCTTAGATGCTTGACTGTCCTAGATGCTCTCTAACTGCTGGTCCTACACAAGGACCTTATCCTGCAGTTTTACACCGACCAAAGACCAAGACTACAGTACAGGACTTATTCAACATTCATCGCCGCCGGCGCTGAGAGCTGCTGCCCTGTCTTGCTCATTGCCACAGGTGCCAGCGACTTCCTGTCGATTCTCAAAGAGGCCAACTGGTGAATACGGAAACTAGTAAATTACATCTAACTTATAGTGCTAGCAAAAATATCTCGTGATTCAGATATATGATGATTGATGATTACCATTGTGCAATGGTACAATTCTCCTGGCTTTTCCTGCTGTGGTGAAAACACTCAAACCCTGTTGCATTTTTTGTTGCATTCGGTTGTGTATGATAAGTTTGAATAATTAAATGGTGTCGCTATTATCACCGAAGTACCAGGTCTGCATATGGTCCACTTGTATAAGATTAGAAGTGATTATGTAAAAGAAGGGTCTTGGTATATTATTTTTTATGCTGTTAGGATATACTGACAATGATGAACGCATGAACCAAAAGGCTTCCTATGTGGAGTCCATTCTGTACATTGCCTTCTATAATTGTATTCCATGAAATAAACTCTGACACTGGCATTATAATTTTCAACACTGCGAAGGCAGTCAGTAAGTCCCCACATCATATGTACATGTACATCAAAGCATGAACAACTTGAAGCTCCACTCACAAATCCATTCTTCAGGATAACAGAGTGAACTGTTGGACAAGAACATGAAGGTGTAACATCTCGTATAGTGGCTAAGCTGCAGCTTAAACCTTCAGAAATCACCTCTTTGAACATAGCTTGAGCCTCTTTGAAAATGTGGCGATTTTATCACTACTTTAGGTTCCCGGACAGAGAAATAGGAAAATTCCTTAACCCAAACTCCCAATTCATACATTACTATGCCCTCACAAAACAAATTAAAAGCTAAATTCAATGTATGGAGGAGCATCATAATAATATTACTAATGCCTGCTTCTAGCTGCTGCCTATGGAGAAACCACAGGCTCCAGTGAACATGGCAAGAAATCAAGAATTAGGCAAAAGGCAAAGAAATGGAAATCACCTTCTGCGTCCTCCTCCTGAGATTCTTGGACCCTTGAGATTCAGCTCCGTCAACCAGCTGCTCCGCGACCCGTCCGCTGTTGCCGGCCACAATATTTGTCCGATCATCACCGTGTTCAGCGCCACCCGACCGAGGAGGAGCGGCTGCCATGGCGGAGGAGGGAGCGGGAGCGGGAACCAATCTGGAGGGAGGGGGAGGCGAACGGGTGGAGGGAGGATATCCGTCCGTCATAGCCGGAGGGGGAGCGGCTGGCGTGGGCGCGTGGCGGTGCTCGCCGGCGGCTCCCTATATCCTCTCAGTTCCTCACGATCTGGGAAGCGATATGTGCCTAATTCTGTGGGCTACCCATCGGTAGTGGGTACCCACGTAAGAAATTATGTGGGCTTGGGTGACGGGCGCCGTGGGCTGCCCATTCCCACCTGCAGCCTGAGGTGGCGACGAGGCCGGAGCGTTCAAAGGCGTCGGCGTGGCCATCTTGATCGGCGGCGGCGGGTGGCCGAGGAAAGAAGGGATGAAGAGGAAAGATCTGATCGCCAAGGACGTCCCCATCGATCTGCAAATCTCAGGCCTCCGCTCTGCAGCAGCACGCTGCCGCCAACTGCAAGGTGGAACAAAAAGGCGCACCGGCACAGTACAGCGATGCACAAATTACAGATTGAGCTGACCGCCGCGTCCCGGCCACGTCGCCTTCCTTGGTGCAGTCTTACAGATTGAGCTGAATCAGCTGCGTTGTTTCGTTAATATGTACAAACATGGCGAAGGCTGAGAGAGGAGTTAATTAGCACCGTGCAGCAGCAGCGCGTCGCGGCAGTGATCAAGGCCCGCAAGCAGTCGAGCTCGCTGTCCGCCGCCAGCACGGCCTGCGACCACACGAGAGACTGGATCCTCGGCACCCCAAAGGTATAAACCATTTGACCATCTTTTGTTCTATCACTCTCAAGTTGTTATTGTTGTTGTTAGTAAAAACAGCAGCGTTTTGCACCTCATGGTACATGGGTGTCCATGGGTCGTCTGCTCCGATGGAAGCTATGGCGTCCCCGAGGGCATCCTCTACTCGTTCCCGGTGACCTGTGACAAAGGGGAGTGGTCAATCGTCCAGGGTGAGTGCTTTTCAGTTCTTCCAGCTTCCAAGTTGATAGCATGGCACAGCAGCGGCATGATCTATTGAAACAATCGGCCTTCTTTCTTTCAGGCCTTCAGATTAAGGACTTTGCACGCTCCAAGATGGAGGCATCGGCGAACGAGCCCAAGGAAGACAAGTCCATAGCGTTAAATATCCTAGGACCTAAAGAAAACCACTTCTTTCATTGAAAGAAACCAGCTGTGAACATGAATACAAACACACGATGGGACTATAACGGACAGAGCAGGGCTTCAGTGGATGTTCTTAGGCCTATTTGCATCAGAGAGGTTTCATGTTCCACGTATTAACGTACATGTTGAGATATTAATCATGGAATGCACGATGCCATGAGAAAACAAAGAATTTGTAGGCTGAGACCGTCGTCTCAGCTCAATAATTATCAATAATTACATGAACACATCACCTTTAGTAGTAACAACCTACTCTGCCGATTAAGAAAACCAGAAAAAAATACATGTAAGCACAAAATCTTGAATCAACATTGCTAACAGCTAGTGTATCGAACAGGTCATATAGATCACAATTACAGGTCATGTATCTCGAGTTAGTAACACAGTATCACGCCAGTTTCTTTGATTTAGTTAAAAGACTAGGGAACCAAACTGGAGTTATAATAAGTCTGTGAACTGCTTGTCATCACCGAAAACCACCAGAATGGCAGGAGGCTGGCGTGCTGAGGATTTCTCTGTGGCGTCGGCGTCTGTTTCAGCTGGTCCAAACTGCAAGTTCCATCATTCTTTTAACTTAGAAAATATGTACCTTCCCAATGCATCAACACCACCCTCTCAAGTAACCTCCCAGAATTCTCGTTGTCTAGCCCACTTGAGCTGACAAGTTTCCAGTTCGTATTGTTACCGATCTGTTTGCTGGCACTCTTTGGCAGATGCAAGATGATGGCATTTCATGGAAGTCATCTCGTCCATGTCTGGTATCATCTGGTTCCCCATAAGGCCCCTCTGGATTTTCTTCACCTTCCGTGAAAATGTATCCCAGCCCATTTGATTCCGTGTCTGAAATAATATATTGAGCTTTTTCGTATTTGGCCGAATAGTTCTCTTGTGGCCCATGTATCGCCTATAAATTTGATAAGGCATGAAGACCAGCATATCAAATATAGACTCAGACGAGTATAATTAAACTACCAGCAACAGACATAACTATGCCAAAAATACAAAGAGACCGTTGTAGCATTAGGGATAAGATAACTAGGATGCATGGGCCTACGAGTGTGGACCATACCTCAAGGCAATTATTTGCATTGTGTTACAATATACTCCCCCTTCCCAAAATAGAAGGCATATAAATTTTGTCCTAATTCAAACTTTTTTATGTTTGACCAAATATTGATTTATTTGGTATTATAGATATCGATATTTTATTCCATAAACTTGGTCAAACCAAATAAGTTCTTTTAGTTGGGACAAAACTTGTATGAATTATATTCAGGGAATGAGAGGGTATTCTAGAAAAGTATGTTTTTCTAAAATACTCAAAACATAGTCAGAAATAAGAAGGATGTATACCTGCGTCCAGCTAATACCTTGGCCATGTTTCCATTATTATTCGTAACAAAAACATCACTCTCATCACAGACAATGAAGTCAACAGCAGCCAATCGTGAAGAAAACGGAAGGAATGGTTTCAAATCATCCCCAGCAAGCATCTCCTTGGTGTATAAGTTTGGAAAGAGTTCCCTCAGAGGTCGGAGAGTTTCATCTCCGCCATATATTTCTCCAGAAGCAACATACAGGTAAGTTTCATTGCCAAAACCAAGAGCTCGCAGCATTAAACCAATTTCATGAGGAGTCAATGGACATTTCCCCTAGTGCGCTCATCCTCAGCACTTAAGTCCTGCTAGCAATAAATCTAAAATCATTTTGCCATTCAAACCTGACACTAAATGACACCAACTGACCAACATCCAATCACCGGAAACACCATCCCTAAAAGTAATAATTATCTCACATAACATGTTCTCTTAGGGAAATCCTACTCAACATATTATCGTAGGTGCAAAAAAAAAAACATAAAATCCGACAATAAAAATGAAGTAAGAAGGTACTGCTAATATGGAACGGAGGGAGTAATCATCATAGTTATGGGTCCATATGTTACGAACAATACGATAGGGAAGTCTCACCAAGGTTTAGAGTCTTACAGGTAATGTATCCCATCGTTTTCTAATTTCAGCAAGTTCCTTTCTTTCCTTTTCACCACCACCGTAGTAGCAGCCAGAAAATGCAAGCATGTCAGGTTCAAACCTAATGATATAGCCAGGAAATGATGCTTAGTAAATATGCGAACTTTCAGGGAAGCTGTTCATAATTCAACTTAGGGAGGATACCTCAAGTGAATGGCGACATATCGTGAGCTCATGATTCTCAGCCTCCGCACCAACTTTTTACCCAGACTTTGTATGGATTTTGTAAATCTTAATGCATGGAAGTTTACTCGACACCGTAACTTCTGCAATTCTTCGTCAAGCTCATTGGTGAGTCGATAATCAAACTTAGTTAGTTGCAAAGCCTGCAAAATTTTGAACAGTTGAGTTAATAAGCAAGTGTAACTGTGTAAGTGAATTCATATATTCATCAGTACAAATAAGTCACATATCTTTATAACGATTTCATATATGTTGCCAGTTAATACAAATGCACTAGTTTTGTTTACTTACTCGCCTTCGCATCAGTATAGGTAAAACTTCATCAACGTAAAACTCAGGCATGGATTTTCTAGGTGCCCGCATAGTCCATGGGAGTTTATCCATTGATGTCATTACTTCGTAAGGGATCCTTTTCACAACAGTTACATCCTTTGATAAGTATGAAATGAACCAGTCCGCATCAAAAATGTCGGAGAAGTCGCTACATAGAACACACACGGTATGAAGACAATTCTCTGTCAGTCGCAGTCAACTATTGACAATGCCATGTAATCTCAAGTTTTTAGGTGACCTGTCATCCTTCCAGAATGAGTGGTGGTCTAACACCGGTACAACAAGTGTAGCATTCAAAATCCAGGCAACAACAACAGCATCTGTTATCTGGAAACTGAAGATCATAATGGTAATACAATGGATAATAAAAACAAATCAATTTCAAGTTGAACGAAAATTTTACCCCTATGCGTTGTTGGTTCAGTCCCCCGCTAGTAGCAATGAGCAAGTAACCAGTAGAACGGTTCTCCGGCACAGCAGCTGAAAGATGAACACAAAGAAACCTCAACGTTGTAACTTTTCGTGGCCTTCACAGTTCTACTTTAAAAGGGTGGAACATGATTGGTTCAGTAGACTAACATCTTAACTTTGGGCTCCTCCCACTGCATCCGTGGTACAAGTTGGAATACCTTGATTTCCATATATCGATGGGTCCGTTATTTCTAACCTGCACATTATCGGCAGGGCAGAACAATATCAATGCAGAACAGAGACATAATCAACAAACCAGGAACACTAGAGAAGGTTGTAAGGATTATGCGTGCACAAACACGAAAGAGACTAGTAAAGCTTCACACTCCAAAAATCGGTTACTTTATTAGCGAAATTACGAATCCCACAAAACGAATTTCTCACTCGAATTCCTTCAATTGTCTCTAGACTCTAGTAGGTTAGGATGTGGCAGGTGTAGCCATCCAGAATTTCACTAACCAAACTCCAATTCTTCCTAGTCCTAAGAGGAAACATACTAACAAACCACGTAAACAGAAACTTCTGCATACAATTCCGTCGAACAATACAGTAAAATGTGTCCAAGCTTCCAAAAATTACCTGATTGGGCCGCCACCGGCTTCGGATCCGCGACCAGTCGGCGTCGGTTACGATGTGCCCGGTGAAGAGTGATACGAAGCCTAGAACGAATAGAGCCGTGCCCAGGAACACCGGGGAAGGCTGCGCCCTCCTCGGCGCCTTGGGCGAGGCGGAGCCCGCACCGGAGTGTGGCTTCGCCGGATCAGGCTTCCTCCCCATGCCGCGCGCTTATCAGGTGGTGACCCACGGCAGATCCCAGTATGCGGAAACCGCTGCTGTGACGCCGGAGCGCGAGCAGCTGCGCTAGATCGTGGAGGCGTGGGAGCTCGCGGAGAGGGCGTCCATGGCGAGTGGAGGAAACAGTCGCGTGAACGTGGAGCGGAGCGTGAGGCTGGATCACAGGGCCCACGACTTCATTTTCTGCCGTAGTGGACGCACTACAGTATGTTGGCCCATCTAGATTAGTGGGTTCGTTAGTGCATTTAGTTTTGTCTGGTGCCTCGGGTTAGGCCCATTTTTTTTTTAAGATGGGACACCTTTGCCATTCAGTTTTTGCATTTCCATGGTACACAAAAGTCGACACCTGATATACAAACAAAGAAATATTTGTGCTATAGCAAATTTGATTTTTAATAGATGAATACTAACTTTAAGCGGAGGTAAAACTTTTGCATTGGAGTGTAGTTGGGCGGCTCTTAAGGGCTCATTTGATCCATAGGATTGGAAAAGTATAGAAATAAGAAACCTACAAGATTGGCATGGCATGTAAAACTGAATTCTACGGGAAGTGTACTTCTTTTGATTGTGGTGAGGCATTTTTCATGAGGTTAGACCTCGTGTTATTCCTATAAAGTTTACAGTACAAGATTCATATGGGATTATTTTCTATGGGATATGATTTTATGGATCAAACATATTCCGAAGGAAAATTTACATAAGATTTCAATCCTATATAAAAACTTTGAAGATCATATGAATCAAAGGAGCCCTAAGTTATGACATTTTGCTATGGCACCAATTGAATCGTGTGTCGGGTTTTTATAGCAGGATAGCACTCTGAGTGTTTTATTAATTATTTAACGGTATCAAGAAAAGATATGTATTGTTGCCAAATAAAAACGGTTAACAAAAAGAAAAGGTAAAAAGTCCGAGCAACCATTGTGTCTTGTCACATAGCATCGTTGTTGATGTAGAACCGATGTGATATGAGAGAGAACGTAACACACCCTCGTTTGGTAAATAATTCGCATGTAACACGATAACTCTCCTTTTGTCCTAACATCTGGACTTCTCTAACAATATACTAAACCTAATTAGGGTTTGTTCGATACACATGATTCTGCTGGAATAGGAAAAATGTGAAACTGGAGAGGAGTCCTATGGGAGAACTAAATAAATGTTGTTGTTGTGGATGGATTTTTTTCCCTCCAAAATAGAATGCAAGGGGATATATAGGAAAACATCTAGTGATTCTAGCCATGCGAACCAAACTACAACCATAGAAAAAATTCATAAGGATTCAATCATGGATACGATAAAATTCATGTGAATCAAAAGAATCCTTAACCTATTTTGCCCCCCCCCCCCCCCGTTGGTGACAAGTTGGGTGAGGCCCCACCCTGTGAAGTCCATCTTATTATAGGTTCTGCTTTTCAGTTTAGTTACAAATGAGAAATTTGATCCATGTTCTTCTACGCTATGTTGGATTTTGAGGATCATGTTATGGTGGTTGAAGCTAACTATTGCTCACGGAGAGGTTTCACATCCCACGCCGGCGGTGGTTATGTGCTTCGTTTTTCTTGGCAGCCTGCATCGTGATCTCAGATACGACTCGCTATTTCCTAGTGTGCATGAATAACCTTACCACTTTTCAGTTACAGATTTTATATCCTTTGTGGCCCATGTGCCATCCTTTTATGGGCACTGCATACTATCTTCATCCTTTTCTTATGTGAACCAACAAGCTTATATCATGCATCATATTTTCATCCTTCACATAGTGTCGACAGAAGCATCCCAAGTTGGAAGACCCAGTATTGCATCTCTTAAGTGTACAACAAGCCATTATCAAGTGGATCCTCGTCCGACCCGCAACTGGCGCGGATCCCTTGCAACACACACAATCTTAGTTGAGGAGCGGGTCAAGTATTCTTCAAATATGAGGCTTTCCTTGTGGTACTGAATTGCATTGCTAATCATCTCCTTCTATTTGTGTAGTGCTCGAATTTGCAGATCGAGGCCCCTTCCAAGGTTCCTGAAAAGGGTAGCTCCATCAAGAGGCCGAGAGGGGAGGCCGACGAAGATTGGTCACTTTCACGAGGAGGTTCCCCCTATCCACTTCCACAAGGTGTTGGTAGCACCTGGGTTAGGGGTGTGACTTCAGGCCCTATTTGGCTATGATAAGTCACCCAAAGTCAGATCAACATTGGATGCAACTGGCAGATATGTTGAATGGTTTCAACGAGAAAACTGTCATGGATCAAAGGTGGTTAGGTTTTGCCACTGCTCACAAATTAGTGGTAGGGCACTTCCTTACCTCCAAGATGGTGAGGCCATATGTGTTCAGTGCATCACCACCGGCACCCTGCAAATGGCCCCCCAAAGGCCCATTGGGGGTCCGGACGCCAAAAAAACGCCACCAGCGGCACCCCCCAAAGGGTCGGCCCGAGCAAAATCGTGTCCGGCACCCCCGAAAGGGCCCCCAAGTTTGGAGACCCTCTCAGGGGTGCCGTACATGGGGCGAATATGCCCTTCGACAGGGGTGGCCCGCCCGTCATACATACGGGGCGCTCAGGCGTTATTTATCGCGCCATGCAGGAGGCCGGTCTAGCCACGTTAATGGCGCAGTCGTCGGCGGTTCCCAACGCGACGCGACTGGACGGCGGTGCGCCTGCACACACGCATGCCATTAACAGTGGCCAAGCGACGCGACGGCTCCCCAGGCCACGCGTCCGGCGTTGCGGATTCCCCACGCGTCGCATTTACGCCGGCTGCACCGCCCATCGCCACGATAAAAGCCGGCGCCCTCGTCGTGCTTATTCACCCCGTCTTCTCTCTCACCCTCACTCTCCTCGCCCCCTACTCACTCGCACCCATGGCGTACGGTGGGCGCACCATCCTGAGCGAGGACGCCTGGGAGCTGCATCGGTACGGGCTCCTCGCCCCTCCGGACTACCGCATGCCCATGCACTGGGCCGTTTCTCCTGGTGGCCTTCCCGTGCCACCGCTGCCCGAGACGGCCGAGCAGATGCGCCGATTCCTCGCTCACCGGCGGAGCTGGATGACGCCAGTGGAGCGGCGCCTCCTCGAGAACGACGATGGCCAGGCGAACTGGGGCCGTTGGCTCGAGCGCTTCGAGCGGGAGGCGGTCATCGCCACACGGTTGCCTCCGCGATCGAAGCCGCTCGCCGGCACGCCGCCACGGACATCGCCATCCCGCTCCGCGCCTCCTTCCACCGGCGCCGCGGTTCCCTACCCCGCGCCAGGCGGTGAAGCAGAAGCGCCCCTCACCGCCGCGTGATGGAGGCGACATCATCATCCGGGAACACGAACGCCGCCAGCGTCAGCGTTCGCCACCACGCTAGCGCCTCCCACGCGGGCGCCTCTACCTCTGTCGCCCCAGGGCGGATGCAATGCCGGTGGAGGTAATCCCGGTGGGCTACGACGTGACGTCCGAGCTGCGGAACGAGCACGATGACGACAGCCCGGTCCTACTGGCGGCGCTTTCCGACTCGGTGGTTGACATCAAGCGGGACTCGCCGGGCCTCATGGCGACCTTGGTGAGCTCGGCCCAGATGGCAACCTCCTCCTCCTCCGGCGACGCCTCCACCAGCCGTGTGATGGGCCACGACGGCGCCTCCTCCAGCCGCGTGACGTGCGACGGCGCCTCCACCAGCCGTGCTGCCTTCTCCGCCACCGTGGTGCACCTCGACGACGATAGCAACGACGACTCGTGGTAGGACAGAGAGGAGTAGGCTAGGCGGCGGCTAGGGTTTAGGTTTTTTCTAATTTCGTTGAAATATTTTGTAATATGCACTGGATATGAATGAAATTTGAAATGCCGTTAAATCCGTTTGAATTCAATATTTATTTTTTTGCTCTTTGGGGGGCGCCGCTGTGGGCTGCACCCTCCATTCGGGTGGATACATGTCCGGTACCCCCAATTGGGGCTCAATTGGGGGTGCCGGACACGGATTTGGAGGCTCCCGGTGGAGGTGCCGGACATGGATTTGGAGGCTCCCGGTGGAGATGCTCTCAGAGTGGTTATCTTATTTTTGTGCACTTATTTTTTGTTTGCGCTAGAACGCCCCACATCATTTGCATTCAACCTAGCTGGATGAAGCTCACAATATGAGCCGGCCGGACACACCCGCAAGAGCGATAGAGGGCCAATGAAAGGTGTCATCATGCAGGCACTCGTGAATAGACGTGACACTGCGACCCTAACAACCATGCCAAACGAGAGGCCGGCCAGGACGCGCGGAAGATCCAAAAGGAAATACTAAAACGCAAAGGAGTCGGATACATGTCAGCGCTTGTACGAAGGAAGGGGTCGTGCAAATACACGAGCCCGATGAAGCAAAGACGTACAGGCAGCATCGCAGAGCCGCAGGGACGTACCCCCAGCACCCAACACGTACGGTGCCATCAATTCAATTCCCGAAGCTGAGACATACCCCCGTTCCCCAGCCAATCGCCTATGCCGACACTGACGGACCGGACCACGCGCACGTACCGGGGCCCATCTGTATGCATGTGCCCCGCTCTGCTGCGCAGGCTTTTCTTTTTTCACTGCTCGTCTACACCGCTCTGTTTCAAACTTTCAGTGCACAGGTAGGGCATGATGTAACTGGCCCCGCTGGCCAGTGTCATCGCGAGGGGTAAAATGTGTACGTTGCGTTGAAAATCCGTGGTGGCGTTCAGTTCCGGATATGGCATCTTTGCGCAAGTGGAAGTGGCTATCCTTCGCCGCTCACCGACGTGTGGGCCTCGATCGTGGTTGAAGATAACGTGATCCCACTTGCCAGTGTAGTATAGTACAGTAAGACCGCGCAGCGCAGGGTAGGGTTATACGTATTGACGAGGCAGCCAGCGGGCGAGGCTTTCGAGGCAGTGGCAGCAGTCATGTCCCGCGCCGGATTGAACCCCTCAATGACGCCCGGCCCATCCCTGTGGCTCCGGTCCCGCATGTCACGAGCCACCGCAGACGGGGTTCACTGTCGTACTGCTCCTGCCAGCTGCCTCTGACGGGAGATCCCTCCCACTGGTCAGGACGGCGCTGCCGTCACCAGTCATCACTGGGCTGCTGGCTGCTCCTCCCCGGGGAGCTCGCTTCGCCCCTCTCGGGAGCGACTTTATATAATGCGCGCCGGCCAGCGCCAGTAGGATAACCTACCCCTGTATGTATGTACTTACAGCAGCTGCTGCAGCTAGCCGCCATTTTCCACTCGCTAGTTGCTACGACGTTTTTTAGCTGAGAAAGCCGGGTACTCTCGGTGTGCAACTTCCGGCACGAACAACAATGGAAGGAGACGGTGGCGCTGGGCCGAGAGCGACGGAGCCGTGGGGTCTCGGGATGCAGTGGGCTCCCGCGGCCACCTCCGCTTACCCGCAGCCGCCACCAGCTAGCATGCAGCGGCAGCAGGAGCTCACGAGCCTCGAGCTGGGCAAGCGGCCGTGCTTCCTGGCCGACGGGAACGGCGGCGGAGGCCGTGCTTCGGCGGAGGGTAAGAGGAAGGAGAAGGCGGCCGCGGCGACGGCGACGGCGGCGGTGCCTAGGTGCCAGGTCCAGGGGTGCCACATGGCGCTGGCGGGGGCCAAGGAGTACCACCGGCGGCACAAGGTGTGCGAGGCGCACTCCAAGGCGCCCCGGGTCGTCGTGCACGGCGCCGAGCAGCGCTTCTGCCAGCAATGCAGCCGGTACGTACGTCGTAAGCTTACCTGAGCTTGGGTTTCGTTCGTATACGTGCAGAGTCTAGGTAGCACGCGAGCCAGTGCCTTGATTTGTGGTGTGCGCGGATGGATGCAGGTTCCACGCGATGTCGGAGTTCGACGACGCCAAGCGGAGCTGCCGGCGGCGGCTTGCCGGGCACAACGAGCGGCGCCGCAAGAGCAACGCCAGCGACAGGGGCTCTGCGCACGCACACGGTAATCAAACCTAGCTTGCCACTGCTCCCCAGCTCTGTTGTTTGGCCTCGATGTGACAGTTAGCGTTACTCGATGTATTAGTAATTAGAGAGAACGAATATTTGACAAGGCTGGCTGATGGATAAAGTTGCCAACGAAAGTGTAGTACTACCTCCGATCCATATTAATGGGCTCAACTTTATCTAGATACGGATGTATCTAGTTAAGTGTTTAGACTAGATGCATCCGTATCTAGACAATGTTGAGACCATTAATATGGATCGGAGGGAGTAGTATAAACTGTCAGGGATAAGATGAGTGTGAGATGGAGCGGCCGGGAGGTTTGATGCCGGGAAACAAGGAGCAGGTGCGCGTAGGGACATAAAAAAGATATCGGGATGAGTGAGACGAGTGAAGCAGGCGCTCAATTTAATGTGTGCATTTATGTACCCTGCCTGCTTGGATAATGGATAGGCCGTGCTAGCTTGGCAGGCCGACCGTGCATATGATCGCGTACAGCAGCGTCTCAGTGGTTGTTGGCCAGCCACATGACGGTGTGGTTGCGATGCAGGCGTAGCAGGCTGCTATTGGCATTCAGTATCGTACTGGCAGTAGTTACTGAAGAAATGCTATGGATATACGGTTAGTGAATATTGATACAGCGTATACTAGTAGAGTACGTTATACCAAAATGGTACATCATCTGTTCACTGCTATACCTATAAGACATTTTATTTATTTTAATTTGAACTAGATACAGATTAAAATGAGTGGATCTATCCACTAAATTTCGTAAGACACTCTTTAGTTGCTGTAGCAGTAGGAACCAGGTCTAGTACATAGGATTGCTGATGATCCGCAAATAGTTATAAGATGATAACATATGATGGAACTAATTTAGAGTGATCAAATATGGAGTAGATAGAGAGAGGAGATTTTGTGCTCCCGAGTTTCAGTGATCCTGATTAAAACAAAGAACAATAGCTTGCGTATTGTATGCATGGTACGTTATTCTTTACTGTTCTTCAGAATTCAGATTTACACACTATTCTGTTTTTGTCCCCAATTTTTCACTGATGAGTTCAGACTTAGACACGAAGTACATGCTATCTTTCTTGACCGGGGTCAAGTATACTACATCTATCCCGCACTAGTATGCATGCATCATGTACCGATGTACGTAAATGGAGTATATGTTACTACATTTTGTAAAGCACTCATGCATGTGCACATGGAATTCGCTTGGAAGTAACCAGTTATATCGAATTATTAAAAAAAAATCTCATATGTAGTTTTTCTTCTTAAAATCAAATCAACAGTGTGAAAACCAATAATGGGCGTCCTCTCAAAAAAAAAGGTGGAAATTGGGAGGCTTTTAAACTAAATCGGCTGCTTAGAGACGTGGAATTCTTTCTCTTTTACGAAACACCCAAAGAGGGAATTTGGAAGATCGCAACTGGGAGGCACAATCAGGAAAGTCGTAACCAATTTACTTATCCTCTCTTTGGACATACACAAATATAGAATAGCAGAATGAGCTGTACGTTATTGTGTTAGAGCATGATTGAAGGGCGAGTCTATTAAGATCAATAACGTCATGCCACACCAAAACCTCTTCAGCAGTTGTGCTTATTAGTTCTTTTGTTCATTAGCATGGAATGCAGATAGGCTGTGTGCATCGTTCTCGATGCAGAGGCTGAGGCGATGCTCCGTATTTGAAAAACATAGAATGCGGATCTGAAACTAATTGAACATTGTTCTACCACTCTTGGTTTCAACAGACATGATACCTAGCTATGATATAAATGTACGTGTTCCTGGATTAGCTGAACCCTACAGTAAGGTTTCACACGTAGCGGTAACTGTGATACAGAAAACCTTGATAATCCTACAGTTTGTAGCCCAGTAATTGTCCTTGTCCATAACTCAGTGAGAAAATAATGGCCTCGACCGTGTCAGTTTGAAGAAACAGTACGTGTTCAAATCTTGATGCTCACCGTACGTTACACGTATGGATGTGTTTCGGTGGGATTTTTTTATATTCGTGTATTTATTTTCTGAGAAGCTATTGGTACTGCCAACCTGTAGTCTAGGTTACTTTCAAGTTTCCAGCGCAAATGACGTGAAGAAACATGCTGAAATTGCTCGCAGTTGCAGTTCAGGAACTACTGGACACGAGTATCATAGCCTGATCTGCACTTATCTTGCTAAGAGTCTGTCTATCGGTTATATGAAGTAGTTTGCATGCAACTAATGTGGCTTTACGTGTTGCAGGAGTGGCGTCGTTGGTGCACGGCTTCGCGCCGTACGGCGCGCTGACGACGTCTCCGGCTGGTGCTCTCTCTCTTCTGTCATCGCCAGAAGCCGCCACCTGGCTGATCCCGACGACCCCCGGCGACGTGTTCTCCGCCCGGTCCAGCAGCGCCGCGCTGGACGAGCTCATCGCCGAGAACCGCGCGGCCCTCCTGGCGTGCCACTTCTTCCCCGAGTGCTCGGCCACTGCCCGGCCAGCGGCAGAGATGGTGCCCGGCTGCTGGCACCAGCAGGTGCACGCGGTGGTGGGCAGCGGGAGTGTCGGCCGAGACCACGGCGCTCCGGCGGGGCACGTGACGCTCGACCTCATGCAGGCGCCTAGCACAGCGGGCGCGCCGTTCCGGCCCATGGCGCCTGAGAGGCAAGCGGAGGACGGCGAGGCGGGCCGTTGCTCGGGCTTGTGGACGCCGGTGCAGGGCGCCCACGTCGTTTGAGATGGAAGTGGCCGGCACGTACGCGCGCTCGGCTGGAAAGCTCATCACCGCAATGGCAGGTTACGCGCCGTACGTGTTGGGTTGTAGGGAGTAGAGTCCCTTGCTGGCTACAAGGCGCACGTACGTATGTAGCGTGGGCGTGTTGGGTTGTCGGACAATATCCTGTTTGTCTTGTGGCGGCTGCTGCATCTTCCCCAAGTAAAATTCTGTTACTCTGCTTCTGAATTCAAAGTTGGATTTATTTGATACAATGGGGCGGTTTTCTACGTTCTCAAGGGATGCCAAGCGAGCGAGGAAATTATGTTCTCTGATTTTATTGAGGGCTTTTTTTTTAACGACGGAAAAGTAAATCTATTTAACCGAGACGCACAGCTAAATCGCTGGCAATCAAGTCAGATACAAAATGAGGGGCAACATCAGCCCAACCAGAACATTCGGTCTCATGAAGAGAATCAAAACGAGCAAGGGAATGAGCTATAGAATTACATGCCCGTGGACAAAACGAAAATTCATATCCATCAAAATTCCCAATGCAAGAGCTCCTAGCTTCCCGGATGAGTACGCCAATTTGAGAGAGCTCATGACTGCTTGAGTTGAGGGCTTGTATCAGAGTCTGACAATCAGACTCAAATATGACCCTGTTCAAACCAAGTGACACTGCTCCTTCTATTGCCGCAACACACGCCTCAGTTTCAGCTTGCAGTGCATCCCGCAGGTGTCTAAGTTTTTCTGCCGCAGCTGCAATAAACTCACCAGAATCATCTCTAGCTACAAAACCCCATGCTCCATCCTTTCTTTGTTCACTGAACGCTGCATCGAAATTCATTTTCACCCAGGCCGCTTGTGGCTTCTTCCACGTCGCTGTTGCCGGATGGGGAACAGTACTTTCCTGTGTATGAGCAGACACAGGATTGCAAATCCTAGGACTGAATTCAACGGCATGCCTTTGTACAATATGACACACCTCATCCACTGTCCTCTCCTTTTCCCCAGCATTCACCTTATTTCTCGTTGTCCACCAGTCCCAAAGTAAGATACACACTAGCTCTTGTTTCTCCTTTGGTAAACTCCAAATCGAATGCATGAAAACCACCGAATTTGGTGCTGCCATCAACTGAATCCGAACATCTTCAAGCAGCAATTGTCTCCATACTTTTTTAACCTTTTTGCATTTTAGAAAAAGATGACCCCATCCTCCTCTAATCTCCCACACATGGGACACCTAGTGTCCAACTCAATCTTTTTCCTCTTTATATTCAGACGCAACGGGAGACTATTATGAGTAAGCCTCCAAAGAAAAATTCTAACCTTTCCAGGCAATTTCAGATTCCAAATTTTGCTCCAAACAGGGGACACGTGTGAAGGATTTGAAGAAGTACTTGCATCCTTAGCTATTTATTGTCGCGTATATCCACTCCAAGGCGATACGCAGATTTCACAGAAAAAATACCCTTCTTATCATAATGACAAGCAATACTATCTTCCATCCCTTGACGAACCGGAATTGAAAGAATATCCTCCACGTCCTCGGCGACAAAAATAGCTCTCAATACCTCTTGATCCCACTGTACCGTGATAGGATCTAGCAAATCTGAAACTTTCAGGGGCTCTTCCATCTCATCTGGTGTACGAACTCGCCTTGTTACTCCCCTTGGGATCCAAGGATCACGCCAAACATCAATATTTTCACCCGACCCTACTCTCCAGATAATACCCTCCTTCAACAACTCCAAACCCCTCAATATACTTCTCCAGGTGTATGACATCGATGGTTTCGGAGTCGCCTGCAGAATGGTACTATCCGGGAAAGTACATAGCTTTTAGTACAATACAACACAAAGAGTCTGGATTTTGCAACAGCCGTCACCCTTGTTTAGCTAGCATAGCCAAATTAAATATATGTAACTCTCTGAATCCCATACCTCCATTCTGTTTTGATTGAGTCATCTTCTCCCAATCAATCCAATGGCATCTATTCTTTTCATCTTGCTGACTCCACCAATACCTACAGATCATTTGACTAATCTCATCACACAAACTATTTGTAAGATCAAAACATGACATAGCATAAGTAGGAATGGCCTGTGCACTGCTTTGATCATGATCTCCTTTCTAGCTTTAGACAATAATCTCTCTTTCCACCCCTGATTTTTTTGCCAAATCCGTTCTTTTAAGTACTCAAACTCCTTACTTTTAGATGCCCCAAGATGTACCGGCAAACCTAGATATCTGTCATTCATAGATTCCCTCGGAATACCCAACACACCAAGTACCACTTGCTTTGACCTACGAGAGGTATTTTTGCTGAAAATTGCTGATGAATTATCTTTATTAATCATTTGTCCCGACTGAATTTCATACAGAGCAAGGATTTGTTTTAACTTGACAGCATTCTCCTCATTTGCTCGCATAACAATCAACTAGTCATCCGCAAAGAATAAGTGATTAATCTTTGGTGCTGTTGGGCAGAGCTTGATACCTTCGATCGACCCCTCCTCCTCTGCATTGCTCAACAAAGCCGAAAGACCTTCCGCACAAAGGATGAAAAGATAAGGGGACAGCGGGTCCCCTTGCCTCCTCTCTCTGGCCTAAAGGGTTCCATCAAATTTTTATTCACCTTGATTCTATATGTTACTGATCTAACACAATTCATAGTCAGTTTGATCCAAGCTTCAGCAAAACCTAGTTTTCTCATCATACTTTCCAAGAAAGACCATTCAACACGGTCATATGCCTTACTCATATCCAGCTTCACTGCTACCATGCCATCTCTCCCACCTTTTCTACGCCGCATCATGTGTGTAATCTCATAAGCCAAGAGCACATTGTCTGTAATCAAACGGCCAGGAACAAAAGCAGATTGGGTAGGGGAGATAATAGGTGGAAGGATGACCTTTAAACGATTTGCCAGAACTTTGGAGATAAGTTTGTATAACACATTGCACAGGCTTATCGGTCTGAACTCAGTAATCCTTTCAGGATTTTTCACTTTGGGAATAAGAACTATAGTCGTGTCATTCCAGCCCATCGGCATTTGCCCTCCATTCAAAACAGCCAGTACTTCATTCTGAATTTTCGGAGCCAACATGTTCCAAAACTTTTTATAAAAAAATGGCCGGCATACCATCTGGGCCTGGTGCTTTCAAATCCCCCATAGAATCCAATGCCTCCTTTATCTCATTGCTGGCAAACTCACGGGTAAGGGAGGAATTCATCTCCTCCGTAACCACATTGTGGACATGAGAAAAAAACTCATCACTTTGCGGCCCTGCAGAAGACATAAACAGCCTTTTGTAATGGCTAGTAATGAAATGCCCAATTTCTTCCTCCTTCTCCACTACACCCCCTCCCTCTCTCCTCAACTTCTTTATGTGATTCATTCTCTTTCTTTCTGAAGCAAAAGCATGGAAATAGCTGGTATTACGATCTCCATATTTAAGCCAATTTGCATGTGCTCGCTGTTGCCAAAACAGACTATGCTGATCTTCAAGCCTGCCCAGCTTGTACCGAAGGACATGCTCCCTGGAGACCCGATCTTGATTGATCGGACCACGCCTACATTTCTCCAACTCTTTTTTGCTCTTTTAATACGTTGTTTCAACTCACCAAGTACTTCTTTGTCCCACTGCCAAAGTTTCTTCCCAACATGTTTAACCGCCTCATTCGCTGAACAAGCACCATCTTCAAAAGCTGTATTCCATGCATCTTGGACCACTTGGATACAATCTTCTTCCTGCAACCACGATGCTTCAAAACGGAAAGTTGATTCCCCAACCAGTATGTTTTCAGAAACAGCCTGTTCATTTAAAATCGCCACCACTGGTCTATGGTATGAATGACGAGGGTCCCCGTTTATTATTTTGTACAAGGGGAACATACATCTCCAGGCCACATTTGCAACTGCACGGTCCAACCTGTCCCTCACATATCCCTGGGCAAGATGCCAATTGTTCCTCCAGGTGAAAGCATCCCCGACAAAACCCAAATCTTCCAAATTGGAATCCTCCAGTGCTCTCCTGAACGCGTCCATACACCCTGCAGACCGAATCGGTCCCCCTTCCTCTCATGGGAAAATAAAATCTCATTGAAATCACCCATACACAACCATGGGAGATCAGCTTGTGCCTTCAGAGTTCTCAACAATTTCCATGTATTCTCCTTCTGACCAGATCTCGACTCCCTATAAATTCCTGTAAATCTCCACTTACTACCATTTTCCTCGACAATATTCACATCAATGTGATATCTCCCCTTCCATCGCAGTTCAACATTCACACCCCGTCGCCATAAAAGAGCAAGACCACCACTCCTTTTCACTGGTTCCACCACAATCATATGTGGCATATCTAGACTCCACCTGAAGCGATCCATCTCCTTCTCCGTCAATTTTGTTATAGTAGTCCGTCCCGTGGGTGACGGACTACTATAACCCTGGTAAAAGACATGGTGGACATAGCGCGGAGACAGAAGCTGCACCTTTCCTTAGTAACCCTTAATTACTAGCGTACTTTGTCGACTGATATTAGGAGGGCTAGTAGTGTTTGTGCCGATTGTGTGACCGAGGGGATTCGCCCGCTTATGCAATTCTTATAACAAAGAGTATATCATACTCAATTATGTTACATGCTAATGGTGAATCCAACAATCACCGAGAACAAATTTAGCACTATTGTAGTTTCCATTATTTACACTGCTTTCTCAATTTATTCTTGCATTCTTTTAATGTTGTTTTGCTATAAAACACAATCCTCACAAACATTTTCAACACTCTCCGTTGTTTTGGATCAAGGATAACTTGCAGATACATTTTGATAAACTCGCAACAAGAAGTAGTAGATTATTTTCTCAGCTCTCAGTGATTCGATAATCTTATTTTGAAAACAAACAGAACAACCTTGTGCACTTGCAGGTATCTAAGTATATACCAATGGGGCTGTTTATACCCTAGGGGGTCCTTGAAAAAAGATTAAGGGTGCCCTTGAGATAGAAATAAAATGAGGCAAGTACAATAAATTTTAGTCTATGAATCCATGGTGGACTGAGTGGGGGAGAATGGCCCATAGATTATGGTCGACTAGCCCATGAAGCCCTGCACTAACTTGGGACTCTTTGTAGCCATAGATTGTGACAATAAACATAAGAGGGGTCGATTCGTCAGTCCAATATGTTAGAACGGATGCACATTCCAGCCACTCAGGTTCAAGTCCTCACGAACGTAGACTTGGGTTCTTATTATTTTGAAAATAAAATCCGCTGGAGGGGCTTCCCCTTCCGTATTCCTTTCAATAAAAAAAATGTTAGAACGGGCCGAAGAAGCAAATTCTCTCAATGGGCTAAAATTTGCAGAATTTATGGGCCAAATATTAAGATTTGTGTGTGGAAAAGATTGGGCCGCGATCCAGCATGGTCTCGAGAACCCTCCGTCTATGCCTCTTTGTGTTGAGCTTCTTTAGCTCACTTTATCTTTAATTCTTCTCCTTTTCTGTGACTTGCTGGCCATGAGGGGATACCGGGATTTTGTTAACTGACTTGACTTTGATAATTTGCCACATAGGCTAGGTGGGACCCATGGCGCGATTAGATATTCCCCCAATAAGTTTCTTGTTTCAAGTGCAATCTCCCTCGATGTTGGTTAAAATAATTGGTGTTCATTCTTAGCACCAAATATGCGCTATCTAAACACTTTAGTTAACTCTATGCACTTACGCTCTTCTGAAGATTTTGGTTTGCTAAAAAGGGGTATAAGTTAATAGATCGACATATCTAGCAGTATCAATGCATATGCATTTGGTAAAAAAAAAGATTTTATCATTTATTCTTTCCTCTCAGGGATAACCCTAATGTTATAGGAAGCTTACATGCTCAGTAACCATAATTCTTCAGAGTAAAATGGTTGCAATATCAATTTATCCGAAATTGAGTTGGGTTGCTATACTGAATGCCATCTCAGATGGTAATAATCTGATGATGAGATGTAAGGGTTTGCCATCCTTCTCAAGTTGTTACACTAAACTGACAATACTTGACAAGTCAAACTGTAATATTTTGGCCACCCTAGAAAATATGGACTACCTCACTCACAATGAAAACAGGTATGATTTTAGTTCCATGGGTCAATGCATGATGATTATGAATGATAAGAGGTGTGATCAAAGGCTGATGTTCATGTGCTGCGTAGTAACAAAATCGTATGATTTCGTCGTACGCCAAGCGGTGCTCTTTCTCTAGACAGGGTTTAGCTGGAGTCCAACCCTCCTACCGGAACGTGCTGAACCTCGCTATAAGTGTAGCTAGAGTCGTACACTGCTGTGATAGCTGTAGCCTGTACACCGCTAGCTTTCCAGAAAGTGCTCCGCGTCTTAAACCCCAAAGCTAGTCCAAGATTGACCATGACTCGATGTCTTTCTTATCCACGAAGGAAGATTAAGCACCACAAATTTACGATCTGTTTGTAGTCATGCTTATCGACAAGCTAATCAAATATACCTATATTTACTCTCTTTTTAAAAAAAGAGTATACATTTCCTTTTTCCTAGATGTCAATACATTCTCTGCCAAAAACGGCATATATATATATCTCGGTAAGCTCGGTTTAAGGTTGTACGTGGCTAATAAAGATCTAGTGGAATACCGAATACCAATGTTTTCTTGTCATGCTTTATTTGCGGAGTACACTAAAGCTTCCTTAATAGTGTATCGAATTAATCAAATACGTCAAATCTTTGCCGAAGACTATCTATAATGTGAGTAACATATACTCCCTCCGTTCCTAAATATTACACATGTTGTCTACATGCATACTAAAGTGAGTGAACCTACACATGGAATATGTCTAGATACACTTGTGTACATGTGAATGTGGACAAAAACTAAAACATCTTATATTTGGGAATGGAGGGAGTATATAGTAACATGCATACTATGTAGGCAAAAAAAATCTGATATGACAAATAATTAACGCGAAAAGAGAGGGTTATGAGAACATAATATGTTACCATAATATCACATATCACAAGACAATGTTAATCTACAACATAATAGGAAAGATTTACGTGATCACATCACGTATGTTACTACCCACTATGGAGACGCTAACATAATATGTTAGTGGCATATGCATGTTACAAGTCCATTTTATTTGTCTCCATGAGCACGCTGAACTACGTACGGATGTACCTAAACTGCTAAGGTAAATTATGCACATATATACTGAGTTCTCGGCTGACAACTCAACAGCTCGCAGTACTCGATCAATATTCACATGTCACGAGTCAGCTACTCGGCTGAGAGCAAATAATGCACCTAGCTAACTAAAGCTGGCTACTATAGGCTACGTGCATGGCAGGCAGGTGCAGGCAGGGAAAACAACAAAACATCAACAACTTACCAAAAAAAAGAGAGAAACATCGGCTCTGCAAGAAAAATCTCCCGATCGAATGGCCAGGCATTAAATGAGCATGCATGCATGTGAGCGTGCCACTTAAGTTATCAAGGACACACACATCACCTCCATGCATGCATTGACACCACAAGTATTGGGAGTCGTAGGAGTAGCTAGCTAGTACTGTAGAAACTAGAAACATATGCAGTCGATTCAATTCTCTTCAATGCAAGACCTTTCACTGTTCCGCGCCTTATGTGTTCATATTGATCATGGGCTATCCTATGAGAACGGCTATGTACATCAACAAGAAATATCTAGCTAATGTGTATGCAACTGACCAACTGTGTACAGGGACGGATCCAGGAATTTAATTTTGGGTGTTCAAATTTCACTAACGGAAAACATAAAACTGAAAAGGTGAAAATGGTCCATGCATTTGCGCCAATAAAAGTACAAATTAACATTGTAGCAACAATATTTCAAAAACTTTTGAAACTTGTAAAATAAGTAAAAAAAAACTATACGGTCATGCGACAGTTCCGTGCTCTCCATCATCCATCCCCGCCGACGCCTTCATGCCTGCTCTCCCTGCTTGGCCCGGCGCCAGCCGCCTCGCTCGCTCGCCAGCATCCCGCTCCGGCTCGATTTGGGTCATCTGGTCGCAGGTCGCTAGCTTGCTGCCCTGTTTTTTAGACAGATTTGTTTGTTTTTTTGTTTTTTTAGCATCTCTGGACTCTGATAGACAGATTTGCTGTTGTGTAAGAGCTACTCTGCTTTGGCTCGGTTGCGGTTGGGCTGCAAGCTTGTTGGGCCGTAAACACCAGCCATTTCTCTGCTAATTGGAAGTTTGACCCCATTTGGACGAGAAAACGTACCTATATGTGCTGATAATTACCACTAGCATACATATGGTATTTTTTTTGCAGAAAAATTTGGGTGTTCACCTGCACACCCATGAACCATAGCAGATCCGTCCATGACTGTGTAATGCTTACTGAATGTAATGCTTATCACCTTATCTGCTCAAATTGATCATGGGCTGGCTGCGTGCTACGCAACTGCTTACACAGTCCATAGCTGTCGCAAGAAAGCTATTGCTCTTGGTACGTGCAAGCTTGGTGTAGGAAGAAGGCCCACGAGAGAAGACGATCGGTCGAGGGGAAAGAAACCTTAGCTACCTGTAGTTACGTGGCCACAATGTCTGTCTGGCCTTTCTTGCTACATGACACCTAAAAAGGGCCAGGTTTACATATGCACGGTAGGGTCTGCAGTACTGGCACTGTGGCCCCGCGAGCGCAGCTGTATATATGGTCATCTATATGGCGCGCGCGTCTATTAATTCCTGGACTTAACAGTTCAGGCTTAACTTAACAGTGACATTTCCAAAATTTACTCCCGGATCGACTTAAACACTTCAGGCTTAACTTAACAATGACATGTCCAAGAATATAGGTACGCATATATAGTAGAGTACGGTGTGAACAGGTCTGAATCTTGTGCACGTACAACATCGAATCGATCGACATCGACGGGGCATCATGACATTTCCAAAATTTACTCCCGGATCGACTTAAACACTTCAGGCTTAACTTAACAATGACATGTCCAAGAATATAGGTACGCATATATAGTAGAGTACGGTGTGAACAGGTCTGAATCTTGTGCACGTACAACATCGAATCGATCGACATCGACGGGGCATCATGACAATTTAAATCGTTGAATAGTTGATCAGATCGATCGATGGGGGTTTATGAACACAAGAAGTAAGAATGTAAGATGAATAGGAAGAGCTGGCCTGGCAAAAAAAAAACAGAAAAAGAAGAATGATTTGCATGGTAATTAAGCGAGGTAGATCGGCCAGGCGCCTAGGCATATGCATGGGTGCAGAGTGGCGGGGGCTAACCTAGCTGCAAAGTGGAGGGGAGCATGCATGGCTTTGTCGGCCACTTTGATCGGTCTTCGTTGCTACGATTCGTTGACTGCTACATATGCATCGACGCTTCTGGCTCCCGCGGCTGGCTCGATCGCCTTGGAAGCATGCAGCGTGCAAAGCTAGCTTCATGCTCCTCCGCACGGCCTTGGGTTCTGGAAATCACTGGTGCATGCATGTACGGCCGAAAACAGAAGCTAGTGCATACATGCATGCTAGCTGAAGAAGAAACACAGTCGTCGATTACGTTGTTAAACTACCTGGTTCACGGCAACATGCATGAAGACGGTAGCTAAAACCGCCCCGCTCGATCTACAACGAGTATATAGTGTATAAGCATACAGATTCTCTATGAACTGGAGTACTATGAACTAACAAAAGATTATAACCACAAGAGAACAAGAGATCGAGTACCTACACTACACGTAGTACTAGATAAATTGTAGCCACACAAGCTCGTGAGATAAGGGAAACCAAGCCGGAGTTCCATATATAAGCAGCAGCTTCTCCTAACACACAGATGACGAACAAACACATAGTACGCGATACAGATATATGCACATCGATCGAACTAACTACCGAGATTGGCTATAATATAAGCTAACTCGATCCTCATAACTAGCTAGTTAGTGTTACTTTGAAGTCTTGCCGATAGGGATAGGCTCGCAAGAACGTACTCCTAACACAGGACGTCCTTGAGCAGCTTGTACCTGCGGCCGCCCACCTTGGTCGACGCTCGCCGGCCGCTCTCCTGGTCGCCGCCGCTCGCCGCCTTGTCGAGCCTGCCGGAGGAGTTCGTCGTGGTCGAATCCGGGCTGCCCGAGGCCTGCTGCTTCCCTGAGGCGGACGCGCACCTCCTCGCCTTCCCGGCGACGTCGTCGCCGAGGCACCAGTCGCACATGTCGGCCCCCGCCGACGCCGGCGCCCCGTCTCCGTAGTAGTTCGTGCAGTAGCTGCATGGAAGCACATGTGTTAGTGTTAGTAGTCCAGAAGAAGAAGAGTGAAGGAAGGGGATGGAACATGGATGGAATGAAGGAATACGTACGAGTGCTGGAAGCGGAAGCGGCAGCGCGCGCACTGGAAGAGCTTGTCCGGGAAGCCGACGTCGCCGCACATGGAGCAGACGGTGGCGGTGCCGCCAGCCATGCCGGTGTAGAGGAGCAAGATCGGCCGTGGCCTGAGGCAGATCAGGAATATCAGGGAACGGAAGATGGGTAGGGGAGGGGACGGAGTGGGATGGAAATGTAGGGCGAGGAGTGAGGGTCCGAGGCGTATTAAATATGAGAGTGAGAGAGAGAGAGGGGATGGATGCAATAAAGAAAGGAAAGGGAGAGAGGAAGGGGGGCGCACACGACAACCTTAATCCAGACACCAGACAGTACACGTCCATCTCAAACAACACAGGATATATAAAAAACTTGGACTGTAAAATTGGCTAGATTAGATCTACCCGAGTCGGTGCATGCATGCATGCAGCGCCTGTTCTGCTCCACGCAAAAGACGCAGAGAAACACGATACTACTACCCAGTACCCACCTCGAGAGTATATCTAGTATACGACGCCTAATATGATATACTATCACGGTACCATTCTTCAAAGTTCAAATTTGCAAGCAGAGAAACGCAATACTACTACCCAGCTCGAGGGTACATCTATTATATCACGCCTAATATGATATCATGATACCACTCTTCAAAGTTCAAATTTACAAGAATCAGAAAATTCCGATTTTTTTGTTAAATACTCCCTCGGATTCAGTATAATTGTCGGAGGAAAACGACCAGTTAACGTACACCTTAAACGTACAAGTTCTGACACTTTTTGTGGACTAGAGGGAGTAGATATTTTCCCTAACCAGATCCGGTAGAAAACAAACAGTAGAAGAAAAAACGGATGTTGTTGCTCATGAATGGCTCCCGGTCGACATCCTTTCAGTTTCGCGAGCAAAAAGCGGCAAGAAACTGCCGACCGATCGATCGATTTGTATGTGAAACGTACAATCAGTGGAGTGGACTATACAACCTACTCTAATTGCCCTAGCTGGTCCGTGTTGTATAGCTGAAACGTGCACGTACGCGTTTTAGGTGGCCTTTTCCCCCAGATAAGTCGGTTCTATCTATGCATAGTGACGCTTTCACGAAAGTCCAAACTGGATATCGACAAGAAACAATGCTAGCTCCTGCTTGCCAAATCCAACTGATGATTAATGATCACCCTATAAAAATATATGTTGATTAGTTCTAGACATCCACGTAGAAGAAAGAGAGCTGCTACACATACGATAGTAACATGCATGTCCTTGGGACCATCGGACCTTTTGGGTTACTCTTAGATTCTTGAAGATTGCCGTCCCAACAATATATGTTAATGGTGGGTGTCTCATTTGTTTCGTTTTCTTAAGCAACCTGTGTCATTTGATCTTGCTTAACAAGCATGGTGAACCGCGTACTTGTGCGAAATTATATTTAAGGTATCTCGTATTAACAGTGTTAACTTTGAGATTGAATCAGATTACAGAAAATCCTATAACCACGATACATCATGCACGTGAAATCTTATTTTGTAGTAGTGTTCAATCTGTTCATTGTGCGACACTTAGGCGTCGACTACTATTTTTTTTCATGCTATATAGCATCGATGACATTGTGGCATGTGGTATGACATGAAAAATCTTACATTTTGGGCTTTCATACTATTCCCGAATATATCCCAATCTTTTTCTTTTACGTATTCTTCTCATCCGTTAGTGTCTATCTCTTCAAAGATCAATTGTTTTAGAATTTCGACCAACAAATACCTCTAAACATTGATGATTCTCTTCCTCCATTCGCCTCATCCTTGTTTGCAACAAACTTGCTTGCACATTTGCATTGCTAGAATTTTTATTGTGTAAGTTATTTTGATATACTTTTTATGAAAATTGCACTTCATTTGGTATTAAATGTTCTTTCAATAAAAAGTGTATTAGTGAAGCATTTTTTGTGCATTACAGAAATTGATTCATTGTCGATATTTAACAATTTATTCAAAAAATTGTAATATTAACGGATATCGTGGTATTAGAAACGTAAATCTCTGTTTACAATTCTTTTCGGGGAAATGTCAATTCACTTTTGCCTACGGTTTGAAAGTTTTAATTTTTATTGCAAAGTGTATACATTTATGGCCACGCGTGTGTACCTTGATTAGTCAAATGCATACCGTAATAAAATATAAATTTGTACCCGTTATGGAGGTAATATTGTATGTTTTTATTTGCAAATCAAGATTTTCATGGGTAGTAGTAACCAATCTTTCATTGCTACTGTTCTGTTATGTAGTTCGATCATTTTCTTTTGGCCCATCATTGTTCGAAGGAGCAAACTCATCCACATGTCTTTTAGAGATTAATTTATTTTATAATTTACACCAAGAAATAAATATAAAAATTGATGAATCATAGTTAAACCTTGTACTCTCTTCCTCCATTCACCTCATCCTTGGTTGCAAAAAAAGTTGTGTGCATATTTGCACTACTAATTTTTATTGTTTAAGTTATTCTGTTATACTTGTTTTGAACATTGCATTATGTTTGCTATGTTAATTTTTTCCATGTGTTTTCAATTAAGAAGTGTATTGTTGAAGGATTTTTATTGTGCACTAAAGAAATTGATTAATACTTATTGATATTTTAGAATTTATTAAAGAACTATAATATAAATTGCTTAATATGATTTATTAGGGCATTAGAAACATAAATATCTGCTTACTATTTTTTTGCTGGGCAAATATGAATTTAGTTCTGACTATGGTCCAAAAGGTTATTTATGTATGCTATTATTATATCATTACAGCATAGTTCATACATGATTTTATATCATTTCATTACATTTTTTTGGAATAACCTATTAACCCACTGCCAACTGCAAGTTGCTATTTTTCTGCCTGTTTTTTTGCATCGCAGGTATTGCCCAGAAAAATATCTGAAAGAATTGGGAAAAAATAGAAAATGAAATAAACTTTTCGAGATGGACATGGAGCACAAACCCCTTACACCAGGAGGCCATCAAGTGGCTGCGCACCCGGGGGTGGCCTTGTGGGCCCCCTGGAGCTCTTCTCTCGACGCCCTTTGGCCTAAATATACTCCCCAAAATCCTAAACCCTAAGGGGGAGGTGCCACGCGAAAATAATCAACAGAGCCGCCATCATCGCGAATACGATCTGGAGCCCTGCTCTAGTACTCCGCTGGAGGGGGAAATTATCGACGGGGGGCATCTACACCACCATTGCCACCTCCATGATAATGGTGAGTAGTTCATCCTTGGACTACGGGTACGTACATATCAGTAGCTAGATGGTTATCTCACCTCCATGTTCTTCAATACAAAGGTCTCATGAGCTGCCTAATATGATCGAGATCCATATGATGTAATAGGTATTAGCTGTTGTGTTTGCTGGGACATGATGAATTGTAAAGTTATGATCAAATTGTGCATGTTATCTTGATGAGGATATTTATTTTATGAGTTCCTTATTTGATGTTCTTATATGCTCTCCGATTTACGGGTGGACTCTGGCCAAGTTTATGTTTAAAGCTGCAAGGGGGAGTTAGTGTTCAATAGTGGGTTCAACCATGCTTTCTCAATGCTCGAATGCCGGAAACAAAAAAGTAGGGGTTTCGTGTTGATGCCACTAAGGGGAAAACAGCGGTGTTTGTGTCGTTGTTTTACAATAAATATTGATTACATAATGTATAATGCTTAATGCAATATCAACTTAATATCTAGAGAGACAAGCATAGAAGCGCTCTCGGTGTAGAGTATTTAGGTATAGATGCTATCTGGGTGGCGGTTTATATCTGTTTGACGTTATGCCTACATGAAATATGGCATGAACATTCTCATATCCTAATTATCTATTTGCAATCTTGTTAATTATTGCCCAACTATAATTTGTTTACCCAACGGTGTTCTATTTTCTTGGAGACATAGCTCTGGTGAGGCTATGGCCCCGGTCCATCTTTTTACATACAGCCTCATTTATTTATTTTCCATCATCATTAGCTCGCTAGTCCGTTTTTACTTTTATTGTTTATTTATCCATATCTTTCACACTATGTTCATTATTGTTTTCAACAAGAAGAGAAGCTTAATAACTTTCCTGGAAAGTTGGGGTCAAGTATTTTGTGTGCTTTGTGCACAAGTACCATCAACTTTGCTGCAATTTTTGCATTCTTACTCGTTCGATAACTTTCGTTATCAATCGAGGGAAATTCGTGTTACTGTTCTACATCATCCCTTCCACTTGGGGGTTCCCAACATCATCACGGCAGGAATCCCGAGACGGCGGTGGAGCTTGGCAAGGGGCGGGAGAGCTTGGTAATGGAGAGGGCATAATTGACTGTTGAGAATGATGGCCGCTTAGGGCGAGGGTTAGGTACAATTTAGGTGATCTGGGATCGGTCCGACCTATCAGATCTGACGTGGCTGAAGTGTTTGGACGGTCCGGCTAGCCCCATTTACACCACACATATATGCTGGATATCAGGGGTGCCGAATAGACAACATATTTGGGCTGAATATAGGGTCCGGTTGGGTGGCCATTTTCTGTCCGACCCGTGTCAAAACTGTCCGCTCGGACATAGGAAAAAATAAGCAGTTAGAGAACCCCGTTGTTCAAGGATAACTTGCAGTCAAAGGGGAAGTGGCGGAGCTTAGTGCAAGCTGGGGGGATCTGCCCCCTCCCCCATATGTCGACCAGTGTCGGCACCGCGAAGAATACGAGTGGGCAGCGTCATTGCGATGCGACACGAGCCAAAAATTGGGCTGACAGGGTAGAACATCGTCTTTCTGGGCAGTTTGGTGCCTGGCACAATTTTTTCGGCTGATCCCTGCAGGGGCGCTGGGCCTCCGCTGCCGCTCCTTGCTGCAGCGAGACAAGCTTCAACGCAAGAAGATCCAGCGCAAGAAGCTCCAGCGGACGAACCAGCTTCACTGCGAGGCCTATGGGCGGAGGCTCGACAGAGTGAATGCACAAGCTTCAGCAGAAAATTCTAATCCATGCGTAGTAAGGAGGCATTAATGTTTGTTACCATTTTTGGTATGCAGTGAAATATATATATATATGTTTTTAGTCTCTCTCTCTCTCTCTTCTATAATTTGGATGGGTATTGTAAATGAGCATGGGACTGTCATCTTCTATGTATTTATTCGATTTCTCCTTTTCTCTGTCTTTTACTCTATTATAAATTTAGCCCCTCAAATAGTATGATATCAACCCGCGGTCCCTTTGAAGAGCTTCTTCTGAAATTTCCAAACATCAGTAGGAATAAAAAAACCTCCCCCCATTGAACAACCGGTACCTAACGAATGCTAGGACAAATGTCCACGGTTCATGTTCTACGACCCTCGTTTGAAATGAAACATGTTGTTGACCAGTGGCGGAGGATGGAAAAGATTGAGGTTGGGCAAACTCAAAAAATGATGCAAAGATTATTTTTTACGCAACTCGGTCTTGTTGATCTCTGTCGCCTAGAAATCCCTTTCAACTTTTCCATCATTTTTGTCACCACCTGTAAAATTAATGACAACTCAATGAGACGATAAACCGTAGAAAACATGATATGCCTTTCAAATATACAGACAATATCTAAAACGGCATGAATAATGAATAGTTCAAGATTATCTTGTATATTGTACTGCTCATAATTAGATACACCCCATGATAAATCTCTATAAGAATGGTAAGTTTATTCACATTGTATCTAAAATGAGTCTCTTGAGTAAGGCAAGAGAATTGCCGAAACAATTCTGAAGATTGCTCATTTAAACAATGGTCAAAATCGGTGGTAACAGAGCTTATAGCAATTTAAAAGGTGTCCACACAGTAAAAATAATCAACAATTACCTGGTATCTTCCCGCTTCTTTTCATTTTTTTCCGTAATTTATTACCATTTCATTCATACTTAGCATTGTATGTCATTATCCGTGTAAATTGACATCTTCCAAGAGGGGCTATGAACCATCATTTTTCTAATTCAGCAAACATACCCTCACATGATTAAACAAAGATATTAACATCTAAGACAATTACAATTTTAGCCAATAAAATGTACAAGCTAAAGTAGAACCATAAAACGTAATATATCGTATACGCAAATTTAGTTTCGACCACTCCCATAAGTTGGCCAAAATATTCTCAATACCTTCTTAAATATCACACTTAAGATATTGGTTACAGTCGAATTTTGTTAGATTGCGGATTAACTATTGCAAATAGAAAGAATTGGTCTCCAACTAGACTAGATCGAGGCCTTATTTTCAGTTCGTAATCGATTTTGCGAAGTGTTCGTTAAAACACATATAACTTTCTCATACGAAGTCCGTTTTAGATGTATAACCACTCAAATTGTTCAGAAAAAACACCTGCATATCAATGTTGTCACCAGAATTTGAGCCCTGAGGGGAGCTTCGCCCCTGTTGTTGTTGACTATTTCTACTTTTGTGCTTTGATGACTAGGCTGGCTACAGATAAATTTATGCGGAGAAAAGGTGTCGGCCGTTGATACGTCCATTTTGCATCACTATTTTATATCATAATTGACTGTTATTCATTGATATATTTCATATTAGGATATGTTACTTATGTTATTTTATCTTATTTTGCATGTTTGATGATTACTGGGGATTTAACTGCCGGAGCCAGAATTCAGCTGGAAAAAGCACCGTCAAGACACTATATTTCCGGAACTCCAAAAATCGCGAGAAAATACGGAAGCTCCTATTTTACCTGATGACGGAGGCAGCCAAAAGGGGAGGCTGAGATGTGCCACGAGGGGCCCACACCACCCTAGGGCGCGGCCAGCATGGGGGCAACGCCGAGGAGTGGTGTGGCGCCCCTGGCCCACCTCTGGCGACCCCCTTTCGTGTATATCTCCCCGGTAACCCTAATCTTCGAGGGAGAGCCATCGAGGAAATATTCCACCGCCTCCACGGGACGGAAACCACAGAGAGAGAAAAAGCTCTCCGGCAGGGAGAAATCTGTCGGGGAAATTCCCTCCCGGAGGGGGGAAATCATCGCCATCGTCACCGTCACCACGCTGGACTTCATCGGCATCATCATCATCATCTCCACCGCCGTCATCATCATTTCCACCGCTCCACTTCGTTCCGCTGTAACATCTAGGGCTGCACTTTGTTTAGTTCATAGGGAGAACTCTCCCGGTGTTAATTGCTCCTTATGGTTGATGCTAGTGGGTTCTATCGGTGAATTAAGGTTTATGTCCAGATTGTTATTTATCATTATATCATCTCTGATCATGATTCATATGATGTCTTGTGAGTAGTTCGTTTAGTTCTTGAGGACATGGGAAAGTCTTGTTGCTAGTAGTGTAATTATGTTGAATAATATTTAATGGTTTGATATTTAAGTTGCGGTGCTATTCTTCTAGTGGTGTCATGTGAACGTCGACTACATGATACTTCACCTTTATGGGCCTAGGGGAATGCATTGTGTAGTTAGTTTGCTAATTGTGGGGTTGCTGGAGTGACAGAAACCTGAACCCCCGTTGGTAAATTGGTGCACGAGGGAGTGTAGGATCTCAGAGTTTAAGGTTGTGGTTAGATTTATCTTAATTACTTTCTTGTAGTTGCGGATGCTTGCAAGGGGTATAATCACAAGTATGTACCAGTCCAAGTAAGGGCAGTGCATTAGCATAGGTTCACCACACAACATTTATCAAAACAATAAAGATTAATCAACTGTATGAAGCGAAAGCACTTGACGAAATTCCCATGTGTCCTCAAGAATGTTTGGTCATCATAAGTAAAACAACCGGCTTGTCCTTTGTGCTAAAAAGGATTGGGGCACTCGCTGCAATTATTATTGCTCTCTTTTATGTACTTGTATTTTATTTATCTGCTATATCAAAAACCCCTAAAAACTTGTCTGTTAGTGTTTACAGTGAAACCTTGATCAGAATTACTTGTCAATACCTTCTGCTCCTCGTTGGGTTCGACACTCTTATTTATCGAAAGTACTACGATACACCCCCTATACTTGTGGGTCATCAAGACTATTTTCTGGCGCCGTTGCCGGGGAGTGAAGCGCTATTGGTAAGTGGAATTGGTAAGGGAAACTTTTACTGTAAGTGCTGTTCTTATTTCTGCTTGTTACTTTATTTTATCATGGAGACATCTCCATTCGAATCCCTATTTGGGAATACTACTACCACTGATGCGGTAATAGATAACCCTCCACCTGCTCAAAGAGTTCCGTTTAAAATACCTATGAAGATTGTTGAACGTGTTATGAATAACCGCTATGCAGGAGATGGAACTGTCCATCCTGGTAATCACTTGCTTTTTATACATGAATTGTGCGAGTTATTCAAGTGTGCAGGTATTTCAACGGAAGAAATCAAGAGGAAATTATTCTCTATATCACTGAGGGATAGAGCAGCGGAATGGTATAGGCTGCTGCAAGATGGTCGTCTTATGAGTTGGGAAGAGATTGTACCTCTCTTTTACTCTAAATTTTATCCTCTCAAAAAAATTCATCAAGACAGGAACTTCATATATAATTTTTGGCCTCTTGATGGAGAAAGTATCGCCCAAGCTTGGGGGAGATTGAAGACATTAATGTTCAAATGCCCCATTCATGAACTTCCAAGGAACATCATTATTAATAACTTTTATGCAAGGCTTTCTCTTCATGACAAGGATTTATTGGACGCCTCTTGTGCCGGATCTTTCACTCGGAAGAAAGAAGAGGTTAAATTTGACCTTCTCGAGCGGATCCAGCGTAATACTGAAGAATGGGAGAACGACAAAGGTAGAGAATCAGGTACAAATTATGATTATGAATGCATTAAAGCTTTTATGGAGACTGATAATTTTCGTAATCTTTGTGATAAATATGGTCTTGATTCTCAAATTGTTGCTAACTGCTGTAAGACTTTTGCCTCGTATCTTGATATACCTAAACAAGGTTGGAACAAGTATCATAAACATTACAAAGATAACATTAATTCGGTTCCTGCTAAAAACTTTGAAGTACATGCTGTTGGCCGCATTTTGCCATAGCCTTATATCGAGAAAATGCCTTTTCCTGTTAAAGTAAAAGAACTGGCTAGTGTGGTTAATAAAAGTGAAAAGAAGGCTAGAGAACCTGATGAATAAATAACTGTTGAACCTGCAATAGCAATGGTTAAGGATCTTGTAACTGAAAATGTAGAAGGAGGACATATTATCTTTTGTGAAGATGCTTCTAATATTGTTACACATCCTAAGAGAGCCCAGAAAACAGGTATTCCTGTGCTTTCAGTCAAGATAGGTGAGCATTGTTATTATGGTTTATGTGATATTGGCGCCAGCTCAAGTGCCACTCCTTATGATCTTTACAAGGAAATCATGCAAGAAATTAATCCTTGTGAACTTGAGGAGATTGATGTGGTTATTCAGCTTGCTAACAGAGAAACTATCTCTCCGGTTGGTATTGTAAGAGATGTGAAAGTTTTATGTGGTAAGACTAAATATCCTGTTGATTTTCTAGTACTTGGTTCTGCTGCTAGTAAAACTTGTCCTATTATTTTTGGTAGACCTTTCTTAAATACGTGTGGTGCTATTATTGATTGTAAGAAGGAGAAAATTTATACTAAATTTGATGGAGAGTCTTATGAGTTTAATTTCTCCAAGTTTGCTAAAAACCTTTATGAAACTGAATTGCCTAATGAGTACTTGAAAATTGAACAACTCGCTTTGTTGCCATTGCTCCTAACAGTGCTTTGCAGCAATACATGGAGGACCATGAAAGTGAGGTATTTGCAGAAGAGAGAAATGAAATTGACAATATCTTTCTTCGTCAACCTCCAATTCTTAAACATGATTTGTCGGTGGAGGAATTGGGTGTCTCCACACCTCCGAAGGAAGATCCTGTTTTTGAATTGAAACCTTTGCCTGATATGCTTAAATATGCTCATCTTGATGAAAAGAAAATATATCATGTTATTACTAGTTCTAAACTTTCAGGTAATGAAGAAGCAAGGTTGTTAGAGGTGCTGAAGAAACACTGAGGAGCTATGGGTTATACTCTTGATGATTTAAAAGGGATTTCTCCTTCTATATGTCAACACGCAATTAATATGGAGCCTGATGCAAAGCCCGTTGTTGAACATCATCGTCGGTTAATCCCTAAAATAAAAGAAGTGGTAAGAAATGAGGTATTAAAACTCCTTGATGCAGGTATAATTTATCGTATTGCAGATAGTAGATGGGTGAGTCATGTGCATTGTGTTCCTAAGAAAGGAGGAGTGACTGTTGTACCGAATGAAAATAATGAACTTATTCCTTAAAGAGTAGTAGTTGGATATAGGATGTGCATTGATTTTCGAAAAGTTAATAAAGTCACTAAGAAGGATCACTATCCTTTGCCTTTTATTGATCAGATGCTAGAAAGGTTGTCTAAGAAAACTCATTTCTATTTTCTTGATGGTTATTCTGGTTTTTCACAAATTGCTGTTAAACATCAGGATCAAGAGAAAACTACTTTTACTTGTCCTTATGGAACTTATGCTTACAGACGTATACCTTTTGGTTTGTGTAATGCTCCTGCTACGTTTCAAAGATGCATGTCTGCTATTTTTCATGGGTTTTGTGAAGCAATTGTGGAAGTATTCATGGACGATTTTTCCGTCTATGGAACTTCTTTTGACAACTGCTTGCACAATATTGATAAAGTTTTGCAGCGATGTGAAGAGACTAATCTTATTCTTAATTGGGAGAAATGCCATTTTATGGTTAACGAAGGAATTGTTCTTGGGCACAAAATTTCTGAAAGAGGTATTGAAGTGGACAGAGCTAAAGTGGAAGCAATTGAGAAAATGCCCTGCCCAAGGGATGTGAAAGGTATTCGTAGTATTCTTGGTCATGCTGGTTTCTATAGGAGATTTATTAAAGATTTTTCTAAAATTTCGAAACCCCTTACTAATCTTCTTCAAAAAGATGTACCAATTATTTTTGAGGATGATTGTAAGGAAGCATTTGAAATTCTAAAAAAGGCTTTAATAACAGCTCATGTCGTTCAACCACCTGATTGGACTTTACCTTTCGAAATTATGTGTGATGCTGGTGATTATGTTGTAGGAGCTGTTCTAGGACAGCGAATAGATAAAAAATTAAATGTTATTCATTATGCTAGTAAGACTCTTGATGGTGCTCAAAAGAATTATGCTACTACTGAAAAAGAGTTTTTAGCGGTAGTGTTTGCTTGTGATAAGTTTAGACCTTATATTGTTGATTCTAAGGTGATTATTCATACTGATCATGCTGCTATTAAATACCTTATGGAAAAGAAAGATGCTAAGCCTAGACTTATTAGATGGGTTCTTTTGTTGCAAGAGTTTTTTTTGCCCAAGGATTTGTTGCAAGAGTTTGATTTGCATATTGTAGATAGGAAGGGTGCTGAAAATCCTGTTGCTGATAATTTATCTAGACTGGAAAATATACTTTATGATCCTATTCCTGTTAATGATAGTTTTCCAAATGAACAGTTGGCTTCCATAAAGGTAAGTTCACGCGAAAGTCCATGGTATGCTGATTATGCTAACTTTATTGTTGCCAAATATTTGCCTCCAACTTTTACTGCCCAGCAAAGAAGGAAATTCTTTTATGACTTGAGGCATTACTTCTGGGATGACCCACACTTATATAAAGAAGGAGTGGATGGTATTATGCGAAGATGTGTCCATGAGTTCGAGCAAAAAGAAATATTGAACAAATGCCATGGCAGTGCATATGGAGGACATCACGCTGGAGATAGAACAACACAAAAGGTTCTACAATCAGATTTTTACTGGCCTACTCTTTTTAAGGATGCAAGAAAATTTATTTTATCATATGATGAATGCCAAAGGGTTGGTAGCATTAGTAGACGCAATGAAATGCCTATGAACTATTTTCTTGTTATTGAGCCTTTTGACTGTTGGGGATTTGACTTTATGGGTCATTTTCCTCCTTCAGATGGTTATACACATATTCTTGTTGCTGTTGATTACGTTACTAAATGGGTAGAAGCCATACCAACATCTAGTGCTGATGGTGAAACATCGTTGAAAATGCTTAAAGATATTATTTTCCCTAGATTTGGTGTGCCTAGATATCTTATGACTGATGGGGTTCTCATTTTATTCATGGTGGTTTTAGAAAGACTCTTGCTAGATATGATGTTAACCATAGAATTTCTTCACCCTATCACCCTCAAACAAGTGGTCAAGTAGAGTTATCAAATAGAGAGATTAAATTGATTTTGCAAAAGAATGTTAATAAATCTAGGAAGAATTGGGCTAGGAAACTTAATGATGCCTTGTGGACCTATAGAACTGCTTATAAAAATCCCATGGGCATGTCTCCTTATAAAATGGTTTATGGAAATGCTTGTCATTTACCTCTAGAGTAAGAACATAAAGCTTATTGGACAATTAAAGAACTTAATAGAGATTTTAAACTTGCTGATAGCCCCCAAGAGCAAGGGATCACTGTAGCACCTCTCAATGTGGAAGTAAGGTATCGATCCGCAGGAGCAAGAAGGAAAAGTTATCTATTCCCTACAACTAAAGTGTCACAAGTTTTAGTTGATTATGCACTAAACAAGTTTGGAGAACAAGGTGGTTGATGGATGGAAGTAACCAAGCAAGAATGTAAAAGTGTCCCAATCCTCTTCAATGCAAGAGGACAAGACAAATGGTAGCAAGCAAAAGCTCTCAAAGAGAGAGAAAGCCCAATCCTCTATGCAGCAAGAGGACAAGCTCAAGTGTGAGTTTCTTATAGGAACAATGTACATGGGTTCATGGGTTCACTTAATCCTCTCTCTCTCATCTATGGTGATTATCATGTTATAGATAAAGTACACATAATTGTCATGTTTTAATGGTAGCTTTTATAACGGCTACATGTCCTAAAACACATAGTTGAAAGAAATACTCATTTGTGTTGCTAGTGTCACCCTCGTAAGGCTAGCGTGGTTGCTGTCACACCCACATCATACTTCTCCCTTTTTACCCCCAGATAAAGGATGTTGGACGGTACTGTGTCACTCAATACCTATGCCTTCTGTCACATTGGCCACCCAGTACCCACATACATCATACTTCATAATGGATAATATTCTAAACACTAGTGCAATGATTTATATTTCGTGTGTGTGACCACATCTCTCTCATCTATCTACACTTGGTGGTGTCAATCACCTCATGATAAAGATAAACAAGGCATTATGCATAAATCAAACCATCACATGCATCATAGAATATCTCCAAAGTATGACAAGTCATAAAAGATCCAACACAACAGTAAATGCATAACAAATATTATCTCACACCACAATATCCACCATAGGAATTACATAGATGACCGTAATCATGTTCAGCAGCTCATACGGTACTAATTAGTGAAGCTCAAAAGAGAGGAGAGATACAAAAGTTACCACCACAAACCCTAGTCCAGGGGGTGGACTACTCCCCCTTCATCATGGTGATGATGGTGGAGAAGTTCTTGCTGTAGATGTTGATGATGAACACGCCGGAGGGGGTGGAGCCCTCCGGAGGCGATTTCGGCGGCGTTTCCCTCCTCCAATCTTCTCCGGCGGCAGCCTTCTGTCTCTCTGTTTCGTGGTTTTACCTTTCTCCGCCGCCTCCTTTCACGGAACGTCATGGGACCTTTTTTATAGGCGTTTTAGGTCAAGACGATGTCGGTGGAGAAAAGGTCGAAGGCAACGGAGCCACGAGGCCCAAATGGGTGGGTCCCACGCGGCTACAGTACCAGGCCGCATGGGCCCCCCTCGTTTGGCCCTCGAGCCTTCGTTTGCTCGCTTCCTTCACCCACAGGTCTTCTTCCTTCCAAATATTGACGCCCGTAAATTTCCAGGTGATTTCGTTGACGTTTGGGTCCCTGAAACATTAAAATAAGAAAACAGGGTTTTCTGCCTGTGCAGGGTTAATTCCATAAAAATAGGAAATAAATGAATATTCCCAAAAATCATTATAAAACAGTGATATAACCCTTATATGATGCAAATATGATTGAAATATAAGCAATTAAAGTGCAAAGTTCATGTATGCATTTTACATGCATCACTTGCTGGTAAAAGGAGGTTGCTTGATTTGAGCTCTCTAGATGAGTGGAGAAGTGAAGCTTATGAAAATGCTAGACTTTTTAAAGAGAAAGTTAAGAAGTGGCATGATAGGAGGATTCTTAAGAGAGAATTTAATGTTGGTGATAAGGTTTTATTGTATAGGTCTCGTCTCAGATTTTTTGCAGAAAATTTACTTTCAAAATGGGAAGGACCTTATATTGTTGAACAAGTTTACCGCTCAGGTGCAATTAAAATTGATTCACTAGATGGTGACAAACCACAAGTAGTTAACGGGCAAAGACTGAAGCATTATATTTCTAGAGATTCTTTTGGAGAAGATGTTGATATTATTCAAGTGGTAACTCCGGAAGACTTTATTAAAACCCAAAATTAGGAAACTGCAGAGTCTGATTTGGAATAGGTACCAGTTTCCGTAAGAAAAAGTTCACGTTCGACTTTAAATCTTTTATATTAATTATTTTCATAAAATTTAGGAAATTCCAAGTCGAGGAAGGGTCGGAAGTGGTGCCCGAGGGCACCACACCACCCCTGGGCGTCGGCCCCACCCTGGCCGCGCCGTGGTATGGTGTGGGCACCTCGGAGCCCATCTCCCTGTTTTCGACCTCTACCTTCCTTTCGCCGTCAAACGTTTTGCTATATAATCACTCGGATCCCCCGAGGACCGTATCTCGTGTTTCGTCGCGTTCTGTTTCAAGCTGTTTCTGCCAGGATCCCGGGAATTTAGAGCACCATGGTCTCCTCCAACAACGGGAGTAATGAAGCCCTGAAGGACGATCTCGTGGATCTGAAGCATGAAGAAGAAGAGGTCAAGAGCGAAGCTGATGATGAAGTAGAGGAGGACCCACGTTTGTACCCCCGTGCTACTGTTGCAAGTATCGGAGTGGTGGCCAGTCCGTTCAGCCTAAAGAAGAACGCAAGAATGAGTATAGGTGGTAAGGTTCCCCGTCACAGCCTAGCTCCGAGAACACTTCCTCCAGACACCACTAATCCTTTTAGCACCCTGATTCATACGTATCAGTTTGAAAGAGTTCCAGAGGCAGAATTGCCTACTTGTTGGGATATGGACCATTCTAACAATGCAGGAAAAAGAAGTTCTGAATCTGAAGAAAAGTGGGGTAATAATTCCAAGAGTTGGGACTCGCCTTTTGATAGAGTGATGAGCCGCATCGAACACAACACAGAGATGATTCGTAATCTCACTTACAAAATAGATGAGCTGAAGGACACTGTTGAAAAGCTTATTGAAGAGTCCCGCACATCACCAAAGGAGTAATTTGTCACGAGTAACAACACACCCTCAGCTTGTTCCAAGCTTGGGGGGGAGTGTTTCAGTATCATTATGTTTTATCTTTTCATATTTATAATTCTGTTGTAGTATCATGAGTAGAGAAGTTATCGTATAAGATGGTTTGGAATGTGGAGTGTCACTCCTTTAGTTGGTTATCTATGTATCCGTTGATGTGAGCCTGTCTTTGTTTGGAATATTAATGAGAAGTTTCATCTTTACTTTCTGCACACTTTATTTTAGCTTGCAAATCCTTTTTATATGTTGATCTTGTCATTAGTATTAGCATCACTTTGGGTACAACAAGTAAATTTAATTGGTTATGGCAAACTTAGCTTTGGTCAGTAGCAACAATACTTTGAAATCTAAGTAGAGAAGAGGGAATTACATGCAAATATATTCCCTGTTATCTTTCTTTCTTGTTAGCCCATGAGCTTAGCATTCTTGAGTTAAAATATTTGTGCTTACAAGGAATATTGCATGATTGCTCTTATTAAATTTATATTTGTTTGTATCTCTCAACTCTTATGCTTGCTACCAAGCCTTGCTAGCCTAAAACCCAGCACTGAGAGGAAATACTTCTCGTGTATCCCAAAACCTTGAGCCATTACCCTCCATAATGTCCACATAACTTCCTATGTGTGGTATCTCACCGCTACTCCAAGTAAATTTGTCATGTGCTACCTTTAAAACATTCAAAATACTTCATATTTGTGACACTGTTTTCAGCTCATGAGGAAGTAGTAGTTGGGTTTATTATCTTCCATGCTAAATTTAGTTTCTCAGGACCTGCATGCTTCATTTGCTAGTCCATAATTTTGCAAAGAGCTGGTTAGTCCATTATAATTAAATATAAAAATAGACACTCCTCCATTGTTTGAGATTGTTGGTTGGCACCCGAGGATTTGGTTAGCCATGGTTTGTGCAAAGCAATGGTGGGGAGGAGTGTCAAAGCTATGAAAGTGCATATTATAATGCAAAGTATATATATAAAACCTTCGGAACCGCTCTGAAGCTTGTTTAGCATGGAAGATGATAAGAACTCTATTGCCAAGTCGTTGACGTCAACAACCTCCTCTCAAAACAATTTTACTTCTGTTTTAAAAATAAAAAAGCTCTAGCACATGATCTAATCTCTGCTTCCCTCTGTGAAGGGCCTATCTTTTACTTTTATGTTGAGTCAGTACACCTATTCCCTTCTTCCTTAAGCAAGCATTTGCGTTGTTGAGATACAACCATCTATATTGTTAATATTTTCAATCATGTTTTTATCCTTTCCTTTGTCTGAGCACAAAGACCTTTATCTGCAAGAATATAACTTTGATAATTTTTCAATAACTGCAAGGAAACTGTGATGGTTGAGCGTGTAAGTTCTGCAATATAGCTCTAGTATAAAGACTCCTCTTGAAAGATAAGTTTGAATTGCTGATTGTTCTCTAACCAAGAACGAAGTTTGCCATCACCAAATTATGATTTTCTTTATGCATCTTGATTGCGTGGATCACACGTTCATTGGGAGACCCCAAGAGGAAGGTATGAAGCAGTGTAGCAGCAGTTTCCCTCAGTATGAAACCAAGGTTTAATCGAACCAGTAGGAGCAAGAAATCACTTCTGAAGGTTTTGGTGGCGGAATGTGGCACGGCGCAATACCAGGGAATCGGCGCCGACGTGGAATCTGCACACAACACAATCAAACTACTTTGCCCCAACGAAACAGTGAGGTTGTCAATCTCACCGGCTTGCTGAAAACAAAGGATTAAACGTATGGTGTGGAAAACAGTAGTAAATTGCAGAGAATGAAAAGGAACAGTGTTTGCAGTTGGTTGTATTATCAGTGTAAAAGAATGGACCGGGGTCCACAGTTCACTAGTGGTGTCTCTCCATAAAAGATAACTAACATGCTGGGTGAACAAATTACAGCTGGGCAATTGACAAAATATTGAGCGCATGACAATGCATATATATGACATGATGATTACTATGATATTCATGTGGGCATTACGACAAAATACATAGACCGTTATCCAACAGCGTCTATGACTAATAATCCACCGCCAGGTTGTCATACCGAGTTCCCCGTTGGTATTAAGTTGCAAGCAACGGATAATTGCATTAAGTAATGTGCGTAATGTAAACAAATGCATTAGACCTAACGGCGCACCCTTAAGCTAAGCATCGGTTATTTTATCCCTAGTGGCAACAGCACATCCACAATCTTAGAAGTTATTGTCACTCTCCCAGATTACCGGAGGCATGAACCCACTATCTAGCATAAATACTCACTCTTGGAGTTACAAGCATCTACTTGGCCAAAGCATCTACTAGTAACGGAAAGCATGCAAGATCATAAATAACATATAAGATAGATTGATAATCAACTTGACATAGTATTCAATATTCATCGGATCCCAGCAAACACAACATGTAGCATTACAATAAGATGATCTTGATCATGATAGGCAGCTCACAAGATCTAAACATGATAGCATAAAGTGGAGAGACAACCATCTAGCTACTGCCATGGACCCGTAGTCCAAGGATGAACTACTCACGCATCACTCCGGAGGCAGGCATGGTGATGTAGAGCCCTCCGGTGATGATTCCCCTCTCCGGCAGGGTGCCGGGAAGAGCTTCTGAACCCTCCCGAGCTAGGGTTGACGGCGGCGGCGTCTCTGGAACTTTTCGTGGATAATGGCTCGGGTATTTAGGGTTTTCGCGTCGGGAGGAATAAATAGGCGAAAGGGCGGCGGCTGGAGCCACGTGGGCCCCACACCACCCCACGGCGCGGCAGGGGGGCCCGCGCGGCCCCATGGTGTGGCTGCCACGTGGCTCCCTCCGTCTCTCCTTGGACTCCGTGTCGTGTTGGAAAAATAGGAGGTTCTGTCCAAGTTTCGTCCAATTCCGAGAATATTTCCAGACTAGCTTTTCTGGAATACAAAAACAGCAGAAAACAGGAACTGGCACTGTGGCATCTTGTTAATAGGTTAGTCCCAGAAAATGCATAAAAATGCTATGAAGTGTATATAAAACATGTAACAATTGGTATAATATCAACATGGAACATCAGAAATTATAGATACGTTTGAGACGTATCAAGCATCCCCAAGCTTAGTTCTACTCGTCCTCGAGTAGGTAAAACGATAAAAACAAAATAATTTCTGAGGTGACATGCTACAATCATAATCTTGATCAAATAGTATTGTAAAGCACATGTTATGAATGAAGTGATCCAGGTCAATGGTCTATAGTTTGCTAGCAAGTAGATAATGAGCAAACAACTGAATCATATAAGCAAAAACTTTTCATGAATAGTACTTTCGAGACAAGCATCAAAGAGTTTTGCATAAGAGTTAACTCATAAAGCAATAGATTCTAAGTAAAAGGTATTTAACCAACACAAAGGAAGATTTAAGTTCAGCAATTGCTTTCAACTTTCAACATATATATCTCATGGATATTTGTCAACACAAAGCATATAATAAGTGCAATATACAAGCATATAAAAATTGTTGCACCAAAGTTGACACTAGTGTTTGCTTCTAAGATAGAAAGAAGTAAAAACTGACTCAACATAAAAGTAAAAGAAAGGCCCTTCGCAGAGGGAAGCAGGGATTAAATCATGTGCTAGAGCTTTTTAAGTTTTTGAAATCATATAGAGAGTAAAAATAAGTTTTGAGAGGTGTTTGTTAATTGTCAACGAATCAGAAAATGGAAAGTACAATATGACCCCTGCCAACCAGACTTTTAAGAGCGGCTCCCATGAAGGACGTTATTTCTACCAGCAAGGCAGATCATCCCTCTTTCTCTTTTGTTTACACATGCAGATATTTCACTGTTTGTCATTGCTTGACTGATAAATCAGGGCAAAAATGTGAAGAGAATTAAGCGGTTAAAGTTGTAATTAATTGGGACTGGGCACCCCATTTGCCAGCTCTTTTTGCAAAATTAATGGATAAGCGGATGTATATGCCGCTAGTCCGGTGGTAAAGTCTGTTTGACAGTTGACATAAAGACATCCACCCCGTCCTCATGAGCTTGGTAAACATTGACACAAAATAGGAGTAATAAAGTTTGAATAGTTTAAAGGTAGCACATGAAAAATTTACTTGGAATGGCAAGGAAATACCACATATAGGTAGTTATGGTGGACACAGATGGCATGGATTTTGGCTCAAGGTTTTGGATGCACGAGAAGCATTCCCTCTCAGTACAGAGTTTAGGCTAGCAAGGTTATTTGAAGCAAACACAGGATATCAACCGACACAGCAAGACTTATATGAAAACATATTGCAAGCATTATAAGACTCTACACTGTCTTCCTTGTTAACCAAACCCTTTTACTAGAAAATATCTAGACCTTAGAGATACCAATCATGCAAACCAAATTTCAACGAGCTTTACGGTAGTTCTTCATTAATAGGTTTTAACTACATGATACAAAAGCTTAAACATGAACTACTTGATAACTCAAAACAATTGACAAGTATCAAATTATCCAATACAGTGATCTACAAGAATATGTAAGCTTTTTCCATTATACCATCTACCACATGCAACATTTTCTGTTCCAACCAAACACCAATCAATTTATTTCAACATAAACTCTCCAAACAATTATAAGTGAAGCAAGAGAGTACTTTCTTTAAAAGAACTAACAGCTCTGAATAAGAGATGCATGCAAAACAGGAGCTAAAAGCATAGCAATAGCTAGATAAGAATACTCAACAAGTATAAGTGAAGAATAGGAGTATTCATATGAAAAAGCGGAGCGTGTCTCTCTCCCAATCAAGAATGCTGGGGTCCAATCAAGTTGACCATAAGAAAAATAAAATACTGAAAATAAAAGCACACAGACGCTCCAAGTAAAGCACATATGATGTGAAAGAATTAAAATATAGTTTCACTAGAGATGACCTGATAAGTTGCTGATGAAGAAGGGGATGCCTTGGGCATCCCCAAGCTTAGACGCTTGAGTCTTCTTGAAATATGCTGGGGTGATCCATGGGAGCATCCCCAAGCTTAAGCTCTTCACTCTTCTTGATCACATTATATCATCCTTCTCTCTTGACCCTTGAAAACTTCCGCCACACCAAACTCAAGTAATTCTCATTAGAGGGTTAGTGCACAATCAAAAACTCACATGTTCTATAAGGACACAAACATGACCGTTACTTTTAACATTAGCTACTGCCACTGATGTTATGTGAAGCTCTTCACCCTAAAAAAGAATTCCACTCAACACTAGTAAAAGAGAGAATGCGAAAAATAAAAGACAGAATCTGTCTAAACAGAACAGTCCGCAAAGACGAATTTTTTCGAGGCACTTACGTTGCTCAGATCGAAAAACTTTAAACTAACGAAAGATGCGTACATATCTGAGGATCACGCACAAAAATTTGCAGATTTAAATAATTTTTCTGTGATTTTACAGAATTAAAACGGTGAACAGCAGAAATCTGTTCCTGCGCAGAAATCCAAATCTAGCATCATCTTCCTATTAGAGGCAATACTTGGCACAACAATGCGATAAAATAAAGATACAAAGGAATTGTTACAGAAGTAAACAACTCCTTGACTCAAAAAAAAAGAAAAATTGCAGAAATAAAATAATGGGTTGTCTCCCATAAGCGCTTTTCTTTAACGCCTTTCAGCTAGGCGCAGAAAGTAAGAATCAAGTGTTTCCAAGTGATGAAGCATCAACAGAATAATTTGCTCTAACAATAGAATCAAAAGGTAACTTCATCTTCTTTCTAGGGAAGTGTTCCATACCTTTCTTGAGTGGGAATTGATATTTAATATTCCCCTCTCTCATATCAATAATAGCACCAACAGTTCTAAGAAAAGGTCTTCCCAAAACAATAGGACAAGAAGCATTGCATTCAATATCCAAAACAACAAAATCAACGGGGACAAGGTTATTGTTAACCATTATAAAAACATCATCAACTCTCCCCAAAGGTTTCTTTATAGTATTATCAGCAAGGTGAACATCCAAATAACAGTGTTCCAAAGGTGCTAAATCAAGCATATCATAGAGTTTCTTAGGCATAACAGAAATACTAGCACCAAGATCACATAAAGCATTGCAATCAAAATCATTCACCTTCATTTTAATGATGGGCTCCCAACCATCTTCTAACTTCCTAGGGATAGAAGCTTCATGTTTTAATTTCTCTTCCCTAACTTGCATGAGAGCATTAGTAATATGTTTAGTAAAAGCCATGTTTATAGCACTAGCATTAGGACTTCTAGCTAGCTTTTGCAAGAACTTAATTACTTCAGAAATATTGCAACCATCAAAATCAAATCATTATTATCAAAAGTAATGGGACCATTGTCTCCCACATCTCGAAAAATTTCAGCACTTTTATCAGGAACAGTTTCAGTGTTTTCAGGCAATTTTAAACGTTTTGCAACAGAAGTAGAGACATTGCCAACACCAATTACTTTACCATTGATAGTAGGAGGTTTGTTAACACTTGAGTTTATAGCATTTTCAGTAGTAGTAATAGTATAAACTCTAGCAATACTATTCTTTTTAGCAATTTCATCCTCTCTTGCCCACCTAGCATGTAAATCAGCTAACATCCTCACATTATTATCAATTTTAACTTGTATAGCATTGAGAGTTTTGCTCTCTTTAACATCATGAGGCATAGTTTTAATTTTTAACAAATCAACATCAAGAGCAAGACTATCAACTTTAGAGGCAAGAACATCAATTTTCCCAAACTTTTCCTCAACAGATTTATTGAAAGCAGTTTGTGTACTAATAAAATCCTTAAGCATGACTTCAAGATCAGAGGGTACACTCTTATTATTGTTGTAGGAATTACCATAAGAATTAACATAACCATTGCCACTATTAAAAGGATAGGGCTTATAATTTTATTACCAAAATTATTCCTATAAGCATTGTTGTTGAAGTTATTATTTTTAATGAAGTTCACATCAACATGCTCTTCTTGAGCAACCAAAGAAGCTAAAGGAACATTATTTGGATCAACATGCTGATGCATGTAAAATGCATACATGAACTTTGCACTTTAATTGCTTATATTCCAATCATATTTGCATCATATAAGGGTTATATCAATATTTTATAATGATTTTTTTGGAATATTCATTTATTTCCTATTTTTATGGAATTAACCATGCACAGGCAGAAAACCCCGTTTTCTTATTTTAATGTTTCAGGGACCCAAACGTCAACGAAATCACCTAGAAATTTACGGGCGTCAATATTGGAAGGAAAAACACCTGTGGGCGAAGGAAGCGAGCAAACGGAGGCTCGAGGGCCAAACGAGGGGGGCCCATGCGGCCAGGTACCGTAGCCGCGTGGGACCCACCCATTTGGGCCTCGTGGCTCCGTTGCCTTCGATCTTTTCTCCACCGACATCGTCTTGACCTAAAAACGCCTATAAAAAAGGTCCCCCGACGTTCTCTGGAAGGAGCACCGCACATACACAGAAACACCGAAACAGAGATCAGGAGCTGCGGATTGGAGAGGGAAAACTCCGGCGGGGCGCTGCCGGCGTGGTCTCCATTTTCTCCATCGACTTCTCCACCGTCTCCACGATGAAGAGGGAGTAGTCCACCTCTAGACTATGGGTTTGTGGAAGTAACTTATGTATCTCTCCTCTCTTGAGTTTCACTAATTAGCACCGTATGAGCTGGTGAACATGATTACGGTCACCGTTGTAATACTTTGTGGTGGATCTTTATGAGTTAATATATGTTTGAGATTGCAATGTTTGTTTCAGTTATGAGTATAGATGCATATTATGTACCCCGTTCTTGTCTACTTGTTTTGATCAAGCATGTTTATGAGAGCGTGTGTGGGGGAACGTGGCATTAGTTGGAGTAACGGGGGGTGGCTAGTGTAGTGAACATGAGAGAAAGTTCTGCGATCCACTGTGGTATCTTTACTTACTTTGTTGCATCACTAGGGATAAACTAAAATACCATGCTACCGGGGATGTGGGCGTGACCATTGCCACTACTCCATGACTAGATCTAGCATGTTCTTATTTTCACTTCATGTCATGATACTTAATGCTATACTCTGAGTTATCTTAATCACTGAGGTGTTATGATTTAGTTCGCATCTTGGTGGAGTATAAGAGAGGTTATAACCAAAAGATCTCTATGTTAGGACGTGATGCCCATATATCTAATTAACTTGTTATCAAACCTTGTGTTGCAATCTCATATATTAACTGTGTGTGTTTCATTGTCTACCACTTTATAAAGAGAGAGTGCATTTGTGAAACCATGAACCCAGTCCATTTTTAATCATAAGAAACCTTTCCAACACCATATACCACTTTTCTATTTTCAGCCATCATTAAATTCGAAAATACAAAAATATTTTTCATCTTGCATACATCATTCAAAAACCCAAAATATCATTTACCATCAGATCGACTAGGAAACGCGCGTGCGCTGAGGGGAGAGCGAGAGCTCGCGCGACGCAGGAGCAGTGTGGGGCTGCTAGGAGCGACACGTGTTGATCATTGGCTGGCTCTCGCATGTGCATGTACGCCGCGATTCCCAGGACAGTACGCGCATGAGTTTTCCATTTCCCTTTCCTTTCGTGTACGCTCGTAGCTCACTGTAGTAGGCTAGCTCGCGAGCTAGCTAACACTGATGGATTGGATCGATCAGCGTGAACGATCAGCGTGCACGCTGCCCAGCTAGCTAGCTCAATCGATCGAACACGCGCCAGGTGGCTAGCTTGGTACATATGGTTTTTATTTCTTTTATTTTTTTACATGAGATACTACAAATAATTGTACAATTTTTTTTGATTGTGCTAATCCTATATAACTAAATAGATCATCCCCACTATCTTATTTCTCTCGACATGCAACCCCTCCACATCCCCGTCCACGTCATCCCATGCAAACTGAACATGGCTGCCCTCTTATACGATGATGCCTTTCTGACTTCTAGCTCTAGGCCCTGAATATCTCTCAATTTTCTCCCGATTAATTTCTTTGCCAGTCTGTTGCTATTCATCTTCTGCCGACCAATGGAACCCTTTTGATCTTCTCCGCTGAGTAATGCAGGAGTAACCGATGGAGCTAGTGAAAGGATTTACTCCAGCCCCATCTTCTCCCGAGCTACTCTTCTCTTTTTAAGCAATGGATTTGCTTGATCCATTCCAGTCATCTACACTAGACTTGGTATCCACGTCCCTATACTTTACAACAGTCGTCGACACCCTTGACTGCTGGCCGGTAACGGCAGTACAGTCCCCGTGGATTCACCTCCATGAGCACCTGGGAAGCGCTTGATGATGCAGCGATTTTTGGTCGTCGAGGACGTGCTCTGTGGCCATTGTTGCGGCACCGTCTCTCTCCGGTCTCTCCACCTGCTGGACATGTCCCCCCTATTTCGGCTGTGCCCATGGCGGATATCATGACCAAGGGTATGGTTTCCACTAGTGTCGCTTGTGAGCAGTTAACCACCTATTAGGTTAATCGCTGATTTCATCTTACCTAACCGCATCGGTAAATTCACATCCCGCTTAATCTGTTTCTGCCCATACACTGATGCCTCTTACGGCATTACACTGACGTCTTGATTCAGCACATGTTCTTGATTCAGTGATTCTTCCATTGCTGAATGGCTTAGCTGACTGACCATCTATCTTGCTACTTTACCGTGAGTTAATACTGCAGGATTGTGATTGTTGATTGACCATTTATTTCTAGTAGAAACAGTAGGAGATCTTTCTACTTTGCAGAACAGTAAATTATCAAGCCATCCTTGACAGTGCGCACAGTTTTCCTACCTTCATGGGACTCCGTAAAAAGCTCATGTTAGAAAAAATCAATGGCCGATCACCTGTTTTCTCAGGGTCATACAGTACTCAGCTTCACCAGGAGATTTTGCAGCCGCCTCCCAACCACTGGAGATCTTGATGGAGTGGTTATGAAACAAGAAATTCAGTTTGACTATGAAGAGACCGTTCTCCAACTTGCTCCTATTTTATTTTCCCAAAGTTATTCTTATTTCAGTTTCGTTCAAGACTGTCAAACACAAACCAGGTAAGTACGAATTGTTATATTTCAGTTCATATAACCCGAAAATGCTATCTGCTAGCTACATCGATCATCTAACAAAAGTGAAATACATCACCATATCTCTTGCTGATTCAAATTTTGAATGGTTGTTTTATTTGGAATTAAAAGGACGGAGGTATCGTAGTCGGGAAATTTTGTAAACAATGTACTGCAATTGTATGCTTATAGATTTCTCATGCATAATAATTGCTTCAATATGTGTATTTATGTTTACGTATATAACTGCTTCCTTGGCAATCTTAATATCGAAACCGCTATATCTTATTCATGGAATCTGCATATGTCTTTTTAGGTACCTTCTGATGTTCACAATTATATACAATTGTTTCAATGCTCTCAAGTACACGTGAAAATTATGGACATACATGTCAAGATGATGCCAATCTTCATTAGTTTGTATTTGCAAAATATGTTATTGTCGATTCATTTCCTTTCTTATGATTTTGTATTTCACTGAAGTTCCTGCACATTGTTTGGATCTGTTATTACAATATTTGCTTCTGTGTATACTTTTCTTTGAAGTAGCTTAGAGAAAGCTGAAAGTCCATACATGTCAAGATGATGCCAATCTTCATTAGTTTGTATTCGCAAAATATGTTATTGTCGATTCATTTCCTTTCATATGATTTTGTATTTCACTGAAGTTCCTGCACATTGTTTGGATTTGTTATTACAATATTTGCTTCTGTGTATACTTTTCTTCCAAATTGCTTAGAGAAAGCTGAAAGTCCCGCAACAACGTGCGGGGTATCATCTAGTTAAATTAAAAAGCAGTGCACTGCAAAAAGAGAATAGTGGTGCACTGCTCCATCCGAGACAGTGCACCGCAAAAGAGAAGGCAGTGCACCGTCCATCCGAGACAGTGCACTGCAAAAAAGAAGGCAGTGCACTGTCCCTTTGAGGCAGTGCACCGTAAACAGAGAAGGCAGTGCACTGCTCCATCCGTGGCAGTGCACCGTAGAAAAGAAGGCAATGCACTGCTCCATCCATGGCAGTGCACGGCTCCATCCGAGCAGTGCACCGCAATAGAAGGCAGTGCACCGCAAAAAGAGAAGGCATGACACCGCAAAAAAGAAGGCAGTGCACTGCCCCATCCGAGGCAGTGCAGCGCAAAAAAGAGAAGGTATTGCAATGCATCTCAGAAGATCGAAAGCAGTGCAATCTACACACTCCGGGCAGTGCACAAAAAAGTTCGTTGAAACATATCAACATGGGATCTTGTTTTAAAGATCTCAACGCGACTAACCCATTCCCAAAAACGGATCGTGATTGGAAACTCGGTTCAAAAGATATTATATTTTTTGTGTTCAATTAAAAGAGAAAATAAAAAAAGGAACAGCCAGCCACCAACGTACGGAATCAGAAGAGAAGCACTGAGCCATGTACCCTGGCCACCACGTGGAAAGCAGGGAGCGACCTGCGCGGGTGAGCAGCATGCGTCAGGAAGCTCCACGTGCTGCCATGGACGCAACGTCCCGTGAGCGCTTTGAGAGCACGCGCTTTTTCTAACATTTTTGATTTACCATTGCATCCACCATCATTGCATATTTATTTTTTGTTTGCATTGCATAACTATTCTGATATCATTCTTACACCTTGTGCTTGACAACCACAGGTGAGGTTGAGGACCAAATATCTAATCTTGTTTTGTAGGTAACCAAAAGAGGATAAGAAGATAAATCTACCACTTTAGATTTGCCGAGAGTTCGATATTAAGCCTCGAGTCACCCCTCGGGAAAAACTGTCCTTCCACTTACTATACACTCTGCACTTGGAGTCTCAACCTAATCCCGTTTACTTTTGCAGGTATCAAGCCTTGCTCTTCGGGACCATCACATGCATTTTTCCATTTGTAAGCATAAACATAACAGTATCATTCTTTTCACTCAAGGAAGAGATTTTTTTAACAGAATTTACCTTCTTACCTGGTGGAGCTCTTTCGGTGTGCCATTCAGAATAATTCATCATCATATGATGCATGTAAAAATGCATACATGAACTTAACATTTTATTACATGATATTCCATGTTATTTGCTTCATATAAGGGTATATTCATGATTTATATTGAGTTTTTGGGACAATTAACAATCTCCCCATTTTTCTGGAATTAACCCTGCACTGTCAGAAAACCCCTTTTTCTATATTTTTACGTTTCAGGCGACCAAATCACGGCATAATGACCTGAGATTTTACGGGGATCACTTTTTTTGGAAGGAACGAAACGTAGGCGCAAAGGAAAAGAAACAGAGACCAGAAGGCCGAAAGAGGTGGGCCCACGTGGCCAGATTCCCTGACCGCATGGGACCACCAAATTGGCCCTCGAGCCTCCGCTGCCGTCGATCCTTCTTCCCGAAGCTTCGTCTTGACCTAAAAACGACTATATATAGACTCCCCAGGGCTTTCGCGAAAGGGAGCGCCGCCGAAACACAAAAACCATGAAACAGAGACTGGAGCTGAAGATTGGGGGGAAAACTCCGGCGGGCATTGCCGACGTGGTCTCCTTCTCCTCCAACAACATCTCCACCGACACCATGATGAAGAGGGAGTAGTCCATCCCTAGACTATGGGTTTGTGGAAGTAAGTTATGTATCTCTCCTCTCTATGAGCTTCACTAATTAGTACCGTATGAGCTGCTGAACATGATTACGGTCATTTATGTAATTCCTTTGTGGTGGATCTTTATTATGAGTTAATACATGTTTGAGATTGCAATGGTTTTGTTTCAGTTATGAAAGTACATGCATATTATGTACCCCGTTCTTATTTACTTGTCATGATCAAGCATGTTTATGAGAGCGTGTGAGGGGAACGTGTGCATTAGTTGGAGTAACGGGGGGTGGCTAGTGCAGTGAACGTGACAGATAGTTCTGCGATCCACTTGGGTTTTCTACCTTACTTTGTTGCCTCACTAGGGATAAAAAAAATAACATGCTACCGGAGAGTGGATGTGACCTTGGCCACTACCTCCATGAGTAGATCTAGCATGTTCTTATTTTAACTTCATGTCATTGAACTTATTGCTATGCTCTGATTTATCTTAATTATAAGGTGTTATGATTTAGTTCACATCTTGGTGGAGCATAAGAGAGAAACAACTATATACAGATCTCTATGTTAGGACGTGATGCCCATATTATTAAAACTTGTCAAACCATGTCTTGCCATCTTTCATGTTAATTTTAGTGTTCCATTGTCTACCACGTTATCAAGAGAGAGTGCATTTGTGAAACCATGAACCCCGGTCCATTTTTAATCATAAGAAACACCTTTCCAACACTTTTATCACCACTTTTGTTTGCTGCCATTTTAATCCGAAAATACAAAAACACTTTTACATCTTGCGTACATTATAAAAAAACCAAAAATATCATTTACCATTGTTTCCATCATCATTGCATATTTACTTATTGTTTGCATTGCATATTATTTTATTATCATCTCACACCTTGTGCTTGACAACCACTTGGTGAGGTTGAGGGCACAAAACAATTTATTTTGTTGCAGGTTCTCAAGAGAAGGATAAGGAGATAACACCTGAAATACTGGTTCCCCGAGAGTTCGATATTAAACCCTCGAGTCACCCTCGTGGGGAAAACTGTCTTCCACTACTACATACACTACATTGGAGTCTCAACCTAACCCATTTACTTTCAATGCAGGTAACTACGTTGAGGGCCATCAAGACCGTTTTCTGGCGCCGTTGCCGGGGAACCATAGCTGAAAGGTTTATCCAAGGATCACTCACATCAAGTCAACTTCATCACCACTTGTGTAACAACCTAAGCTTGGGGAGGTTGCACCTACGTGAGCATCATCTTATCCATCTTTACCTACAATCATTTTATTTTGTTTTGTTCTTGTCTTGCATATCATCTTTATATTTCGGTTTGCATATTTATATTCAGTTTTGCATTTTTGTGTTGCATTTGTTATTTCGAGTTGCATTAGTGTCATTTTACTTTCAGTTTTGCATAAAAAATTAAAAACACATAAAAACTTGCAATCATGAGTCTTGAAAACAAAAAGAAAGTGAGTCTTCCTTTAAGTTCCATTTCTAGTTTTAAACAACAACCTGGAGAAACATTAAAAGATGCCTGGGTTAGAATTAATAGGATGCACTATGAAGATCCTACACCTTGTGAAGATGAAAAGCTAGATCTTTACTTTTATTATGGAATAGATCCTTGGTATCAAAATGCTTTAGATGGGGCTACAGGTGGAAGTTTTGTCCTGTCAACACCATCCTGTGCGGCCATGACACTTAGAAGAATTTTTGGTAACTTTGTTGGTAGAAAGAAAAAGGTAGAGGATACCACAGTAGCACTTGCATTATCTAAAGATAAATTCGAAGCTGGTTTAGAGAAACTACCAAATAAAGAGGATTTTGAACAACTAGCATCTGTTTCTAAAAATATTATTCCTAAGATAAATGATGAATTAGTTAATGTCATGCATAAACTAAGATTATGTGAGAAAGAATTTCTTGAAAAAATATTAGTCTCAACAGTATTGAGGAAAAGTTGGTTTGTGTTAGTGATTTATTAAGGAAAAACCCATCATTTAAACATGTGAAGGAATTCCTATTAAGAAACAAGTTTGGATTAAAAAAGAGAAAAGTTGAGGAAGTTAAAATGCTTAGTGAAGTTAAGGAACCATTTGTTGATTTAGAGAAGTGTAGCTTGCATGAATTAATTTCTATCTTACAAAAATTTGCAAGTGATCCTTCTGTTAATATTAACCAGGCTGGTTTTGGTTCCTATATTGCTAATCATGTCTTAAAAGAAAAGATTGCTAGGTACAATCAAGAAGCTATGATACCACCTAAGCTTGGGGATATCTGGATCCCTAAGGTACTAGTAACCATTGGAAAAGAGACACACCATGCCATTTTAGATCTAGGATCTAGTGTCTCTATATTATCTAAAGAACTATATGAAGTCCTTGAACTTAAAAATATTGAGAAATGCTCTATTGAACTTGCACTTGCTGATGATTCCATTAGACATGCTCTAGGAAAAGTAAGTGATGTTATGGTAGAGTTACACATGACTTTTGTGCCTGTTGATTTTCTAATCATGGACATGGGGAATAAAACCTCTAGTCCTATTATTTTGGGAAGACCTTTTCTTCGTACTACAGGTGCCATTATTGATTCAAAGGAAGGGAATGTGAAGTTTCAGTTTCCACACAAGAAGAGCATGGAACACTTCCCAAGGAAGAGGGACACACCAAGGTTCAAGCTCCCTCATGAGCTACGTCCCCTTTGATTATCAAGTAAGTAAGCCTAGCTATATGGCTATAAAGAAAGCGCTTTACGGGAGGCAACCCGGTTGTTTTTGTTTGAGATTTTCTTTGAGTCCTCTTGCTGTAACAAGAGAGTAGTTTGTTAGTTTTGTTTCTGGGATTTTTAATAAAGAACCAAGTTTTACCTATTTTGGGTTTGAAAAGTTGCTATTCATTTTCGGAGAGTTTTCTGCCTGCACGAAGTCTGTGCACGGTTTGATTTTTCATTTTTTATCTGTAACTCCGATTGAGCTGTAATTTGAACTAGCTTCAACTTTTCATCCTCTACACGTGATTTTTGCAGATTTTTCTGACGAGTTTAAGTAGGGTAGAAAAATGCGTTTTGCTGCTGCTGTTTTTCTGGACAGATTCTGTCTTGATATTGTTTGATGCATTCTTTGAGCTTTTTGCTTGAATCTTTTTGATTCAATTGAGTTTATGAGTAGGCATACAACATTATATACTCTCTGGACATTCATATGAATTTTTGCCTAAGGATTTTATGCAGCAAGGAACCTATTTGTTTATCACTACTAATATCACCCCACAGAAAAGAAATGGGAGAAACGGTGTTTTGAAGTTTTTTCACAGGGATTAGAGGAGCTGCACCAAGAGCTATCCAAGGATGGTGAAGACCATAAGCTTGGGGATGTCAAGACAACCCCACTAGACCAACACACTCTCGGTTTGCACACGTCTAACTTCTGTTTTTCGATCAAAGCACTTTATCGTATAAACTTGGAGCGTCTGTTTTTTTTTGCTTTTGTTATTTCGGTTTGTTAATAAGACCACCACTATCATTTATATATGAGAGAGCTACTGGAAGTTTGGGTTGAATTATGTTGGATGCTATTAAATATATTGGGATAGGGATGTTTGAGTTGATTTTAAAAGATACATATAGTTGCATAATTCATGTGCTTTGAATGAATGTTAATTTGCAAGTGTGTTGTCAAGAGCTATCTTTTACCATGTTTAGATGTTGAATTTTAACTTTACTTGGTTTAACATGGATTGATTAGTTCTATGGACACTTATGCATGCATTTAGATGGTCAACTTTCTCCCTATTGCTAGCCCAAAAATTACAACAAGTAAAAAGCTTGTTTCCCAACACCTTCAACCAAAGTTTTTCCAGTGAGTCCACCATATCTACCTATTAGCTTTATGCTATTCCAAGTATGTTTATCATGTTATATTGTGTTATCTACATTTCTGAATTTAAATGCTTATGTTATTGATTGTCATGGGAAAAATTGGTTAAAAAGCTTGATGCACAATTTACTTTTATTGCATTTAATAAGCATGAACCATTGTGATTAAAATTATGAAGTTGTGGGCTTGACAATTGTTTTGGTTGGGAGTTAGCCCATATGTGCTGTCACATGGCAAGCTTTCAACATTGCACTTATTTATATTTAGTTGATGTCATGTACTTTTGTTTATGGATGCCTATCATGGGTGAAATGAATGTGGATACTTAGTAAGTTCAAAGAGTTTGTATAAATGGTTAGAGAAATGCCTGGGCCGCTAATCTAAGCCATGCATCATTCATGGTGGAAATTTACAGCATAACCATAATGTTCATTCAGTGATGCACCTCATAATAAAAAGCTATACCCATAGTAAATAAAAGAGTGCTGAGATTGTTCATTGTCTGTTTGTCTTGTTGTTTTGACATGGGCTTGTTCATGTCAAGGGGCAAGAGGTACCCCAGTGCAGTTCTTGATGATACTATTATTACTTGCAATGACCTTTATTTGAATTTACTTTGTGGACCAAAGTGAGTAACACATGGTGTAGGTACTTGTATTCAAGGGACATGAGACATTCAACCAATACATTGTCAAGCACACCACTCATATTTGCTTTCACTTTAAACATTAATCATTCAAGATGCTATGATAGGGGTAATGAGAGCTCCACACCAATGACTACCACATTGCAAGCATTAACTTAAGTAGAAGTGTTTGGAAGTTAGATGAAACTTATTCATGCTTTACCTCTACTTATTTATCTATCCAAAGTGTCCACCTTTTATATTCAGTTTTCATAAGAAGTACTCTATGACCACCATAGGATGTTTTTACTTTTCATTATGCATACATTTGGTCCATAGTACTTTCTTCTATGTTACACTTTGTGAATTTATCATTGAACATCTTTACATTGAGTATTTGATATCACTTCATAATTTATCTTGCATATTGTTATTCCTTTGAAGAATGAATCATTTGACTTATGTAGCAATAGTAATCACCTTTGATATCCATTGATAGTATTAAAATGCAAAGTCCATGTTAGTTTTATCACCTTCATACTCGGGACGAGCATGGGTTAAGCTTGGGGATGTTGATGCATGTAAAATGCATACATGAACTTTACATTTTATTACATGTTATTCCATGTTATTTGCATCATATAAGGGTTATATTCATGATTTATATTGAGTTTTGGGGATAATTAACAACTCCCCATTTTTCTGGAATTAACCCTGCGCTGTCAGAAAACCCCTTTTTCTATATTTTATGTTTCAGGACCCAAACGACGTCCAAATGACCTGAATTTTACGGGGATCACTTTTTTGGAAGGAACGAAACGTAGGCGCAAAGGAATCGAAGAAACGGAGACCAGAAGGCCGAAAGGGTGGGCCCACGCGGCCAGATTCCCTGACCGCGTGGGACCCACCATGGCCCTCGGGCCTCCGCTGCCGTCGATCTTTCTTCCCGAAGCTTCGTCTTGACCTAAAAACGACTATATATAGACCCCCCAGGGCTTTCGCGAAAGGAGCGCCGCCGAAACACAGAAACCACGAAACAGAGACCTGGAGCTGAAGATTGGAGGGGGAAAACTCCGGCGGGGCGCTGCCGGTGTGGTCTCCTTCCCTCCAACAACATCTCCACCGACACCATGATGAAGAGGGAGTAGTCCACCCCTGGACTATGGGTTTGTGGAAGTAACTTATGTATCTCTCCTCTCTATGAGCTTCACTAATTAGTACCGTATGAGCTGCTGAACATGATTACGGTCATCTATGTAATTCCTTTGTGGTGGATCTTTATTATGAGTTAATACATGTTTGAGATTGCAATGGTTTTGTTTCAGTTATGAAAGTAGATGCATATTATGTACCCCGTTCTTATTTACTTGTCATGATCAAGCATGTTTATGAGAGCATGTGAGGGGGAACGTGTGCATTAGTTGGAGTAACGGGGGTGGCTAGTGCAGTGAACGTGACAGATAGTTCTGCGATCCACTTGGGTTTTCTACCTTACTTTGTTGCCTCACTAGGGATAAACAAAAATACCATGCTACCGGAGAGTGGATGTGACCTTGGCCACTACCTCCATGACTAGATCTAGCATGTTCTTATTTTAACTTCATGTCATTGAACTTATTGCTATGCTCTGATTTATCTTAATTACTAAGGTGTTATGATTTAGTTCGCATCTTGGTGGAGCATAAGAGAGAGAACAACTTATACTTGAGATCTCTATGTTAGGACGTGATGCCCATATTATTAATAACTTGTCAAACCATGTCTTGCCATCTTCATGTTAATTTTAGTGTTCCATTGTCTACCACGTTATCAAGAGAGAGTGCATTTGTGAAACCATGAACCCCGGTCCATTTTTAATCATAAGAAACACCTTTCCAACACTTTTATCACCACTTTTGTTTGCTGCCATTATTAAATCCGAAAATACAAAAACACTTTTACATCTTGCATTCATAAAAAACCCAAAAATATCATTTATCATTTCCATCATCCTTGCATATTTATTTACCATCATTGCATATTTACTATGTTTGCATTGCATATTATTTTATTATCATTCTCACACCTTGTGCTTGACAACCACTTGGTGAGGTTGAGGGCACAAAACAATTTATTTTGTTGCAGGTTCTCAAGAGAAGGATAAGGAGATAACACCTGAAATACTGGTTCCCCGAGAGTTCGATATTAAACCCTCGAGTCACCCCTCGTGGGGAAAACTGTCTTCCACTACTACATACACTCTGCACTTGGAGTCTCAACCTAACCCATTTTCTTTCAACGCAGGTAACTACGTTGAGGGCCATCATCATATCATCAAGAAGCTTTGTTGCAGCACCCAAAGTGATGGACATAAAAGTACCTCTAGAGGCCGAATCCAATAGGTTTCTCGAAGAAAAATTTAGTCCTGCATAAAAGGTTTGGATGATCATCCAAGCAGTCAGTCCATGGGTAGGACAATTCTTTACCAATGATTTCATTCTCTCCCAAGCTTAAGCAACATGCTCATTATCAAATTGTTTGAAATTCATAGTGCTACTTCTCAAAGATATAATCTTAGCAGGAGGGTAATATTTTCTATGAAATCATTTTTGCATTTAGTCCATGAATCAATACTATTTCTAGTCAAAGATAGCAACCATTCTTTAGCACGTCCTCTCAAAGAGAAAGGAAAAAGTTTCAGTTTGATAATATCACCATCTATATCCTTATACTTTTGCATCTCACAAAGTTCAACAAAATTATTAAGGTGAGCTGCAGCATCATCAGTACTATCACCAGAGAATTGCTCTTTCATAACAAGATTTAAAAGTGCAGGTTTAATTTCATAGAATTCTGCGTTAGAACAGGTGGAGCAATAGGTGTACTAATGAAATCATTGTTGTTCGTGCTAGTGAAATCACACAACTTAGTGTTCTCAGGGGTACTCATTTTAGCAAAATTAAAACAAAACAGAAAGATAACAACTTGAAAATAAAAGTAACTATTTTTTTTGTGTTTTTGATAAATAAGGCAAACAAGGCTAAATAAAAATAAACTAAGCAAGACAATAACAAAGTAAAGAGATTGGAAGCGTGAAACTCCCCTTGCAGAAATCCTCTTGCTCCCCGACAACGGCGCCAGAAAATATGCTGGCGTGTGGAAGGGGAAGTAAGGAGATTTCTGAATCGAAGTGTTTCCACTCCCCGGCAATGGCGCCAGAAAATATGCTTGATTGCGTGGATCACACGTTCGTTGGGAGACCCCAAGAGGAAGGTATGAAGCAGTGTAGCAGCAGTTTTCCTCAGTATGAAACCAAGGTTTAATCGAACCAGTACGAGTAAGAAATCACTTCTGAAAGTTGTTGGTGGCGGAATGTGGCACGGCGCAATACCAGGGAATCCGGCGCCGATGTGGAAACTGCACACAACACAATCAAACTACTTTGCCCCAACGAAACAGGAAGGGTGTCAATCTTCCTGGCTTGCTGAAAACAAAGGATTAAACGTATGGTGTGGAAAACAGTAGTAAATTGCAGAGAACGAAAAGGAACAGTGTTTGCAGTTGGTTGTATTATCAGTGTAAAAGAATGGACCGGGTCCACAGTTCACTAGTGGTGTCTCTCCATAAAACATAACTAACATGCTGGGTGAACAAATTACAGATGGGCAATTGACAAAATATTGAGCGCATGACAATGCATACATATGACATGATGATTACTATGATATTCATGTGTGCATTACGACAAAATACATAGACCGTTATCTAACAGCATCTATGACTAATAATCCACCGCCAGTTTGTTATACCGAGTTCCCCGTTGGTATTAAGTTGCAAGCAACGAATAATTGCATTAAGTAATGTGCGTAATGTAAACAAATGCATTACACCTAACGGCGCACCCTTAAACTAAGCATCGGTTATTTTATCCCTAGTGGCAACAGCACATCCACAATCTTAGAAGTTATTGTCACTCTCCCAGATTACCAGAGGCATGAACCCACTATCTAGCATAAATACTCACTCTTGGAGTTAAAACATCTACTTGGCCAAAGCATCTACTAGTAACGGAAAGCATGCAAGATCATAAATAACATATAAGATAGATTGATAATCAACTTGACATAGTATTCAATATTCATCGGATCCCAGCAAACACAACATGTAGCATTACAATAAGATGATCTTGATCATGATAGGCAGCTCACAAGATCTAAACATGATAGCATAAAGTGGAGAGACAACCATCTAGGTACTGCCATGGACCCGTAGTCCAAGGATGAGAACTACTCACGCATCACTCCGGAGGCAGGCATGGTGATGTAGAGCCCTCCGGTGATGATTCCCCTCTCCGGCAGGGTGCCGGGAAGAGCTTTTGAACCCTCCCGAGCTAGGGTTGACGGCGACGGCGTCTCTGGAACTTTTCGTGGATAATGGCTCGGGTATTTAGGGTTTTCGCCTCGGGAGGAATAAATAGGCGAAAGGGCGGCGGCTGCAGAGCCACGTGGGCCCCACACCACCCCACGGCGCGGCAGGGGGGCCCGCGCGGCCCCATGGTGTGGCTGCCACGTGGCTCCCCTTCGTCTCTCCTTTGGACTCCGTGTTCGTGTTAGAAAAATAGGAGGTTCTGTCCAAGTTTCGTCCAATTCCGAGAATATTTTTAGACTAGCTTTTCTGGAATACAAAAACAGCAGAAAACAGGAACTGGCACTGTGGCATCTTGTTAATAGGTTAGTCCCAGAAAATGCATAAAAATGCTATGAAGTGTATATAAAACATGTAACAATTGGTATAATATCAACTTGGAACATCAGAAATTATAGATACGTTTGAGACGTATCACACCTTTATTGTGGTTGTTTCATTACTTGTTTCAAGTTAAGCTATATGAAGGGGAGTTGCTGTTTAAAATGACTTGTTCTGTTAAGTAAATAGTGATGCTTCTTGTTCGTATTCTTTATTATCGACACTTCACTCCATAAACCCGTGGTCTTGTTTACTGAGCTCAGTTTTCGCTTGGAGACAAGCGAGGTCTAAGCTTGGGGGGAGTTGATACGTCCATTTTGCATCACTATTCTATATCATAATTGACTGTTATTCATTGATATATGTCATATTAGGATATGTTACTTATGTTATTTTATCTTATTTTGCATGTTTGATGATTACTGGGGATTTAACTGCCGGAGCCAGAATTCAGCTGGAAAAAGCACCGTCAAGACACTATATTTCTGGAATTCCATAAATCGTGAGAAAATACGGAAGCTCCTATTTTACCAGATGATGGACGCAGCCAAAAGGGGAGGCTGAGATGGGCCACGAGGGGCCCACACAACCCTAGGGCGCGGCCTGCATGGGGGGCGGCGCCGAGGGGTGGTGTGGCACCCCTGGCCCACCTCTGGTGACCCCCTTTCATGTATATCTCCACGGTAACCCTAATCTTCGGGGGAGATCCATCGAGGAAATATTCCGCTGCCTCCACGGGACGGAAACCACAGAGAGAGAAAAAGCTCTCCGGCAGGGAGAAATCTGCCGGGGAAATTCCCTCCCGGAGGGGGAAATCATCGCCATCGTCACCGTCATCACGCTGGACTTCATCGGATCATCATCATCTCCACAGCCGTCGTCATCATTTCCACCGCTCCACTTCGTTCCGTTGTAACATCTAGGGTTGCACTTTGTTTAGTTCATAGGGAGAACTCTCCCGGTGTTAATTACTCCTTGTGGTTGATACTAGTGGGTTCTATCGGTGAATTAAGGTTTATGTCCAGATTGTTATTTATCATTATATCATCTCTGATCATGATTCATATGATGTCTTGTGAGTAGTTCGTTTAGTTCTTGAGGACATGGGAAAGTCTTGTTGCTAGTACACTAGTAGGAAAACGCTTATTGGTGGAATGCCTTTTTGTGGCGCACCAATTAGCCATGCGCCACAGAAAATATTTATGTGGCGCACGGTTTTGAATGCGCCACATAATTTCGCAATTCTGTGGCGCACGAAAACAGCGTGCGCCACAGAAATACACATTTCTGGGACGGTGCGCCACAGAAATGTGTCTTTCTATGGCGCACCCACCCCATGCGCCACAGAAATATGACATTCTGTGGCACACGATACCCATGCGCCACAGAAATATGACATTCTGTGGCGCACATGGCCAGGTGCGCCACAGAAATGTCTGAAATCAGATCCCACCCCCCATGGATCGCCTTTTTTTTAGTTTTGCAGAAAGTAAAAGAAAATGATAAAAAAATCAATAAATAAAATCCTTTGACATGTTGTTAGGTTTGAGTGTCTAGTAGGTATAGAAATTTTGAAATATCAATTTTGACATTTTCTGCAACAAACAGAAAAAATATTAAAACGGCCATAACTTTTGCATACGACGTCGAAAAAACGCGTCTAATATATAAAAAAAGTAGAGAAAAACACGTTTACACGTTCAGCAATTCTCAGATTCTCCAAATTCCAAAAGAAAAAAAAGTTATTTCAAACAGAAGATTTTTTCTACAAAATAAATAAAAATCAAAAATTCGTAATTTCAAAAAAATTCAAAAACTCAAAAAAAAAGACACAGAAGTGTATAACAAAGAAGATTGTTGAATTATTTGACTTTTTTTGTTTTTTAAGTGTGTTGACTTTTTGACTTTTTTGATTTTTTTTGGATTTTTTGATTTTTTTTGGATTTTTAAAAGTTTTTTGGAATTTTTGAGTTTTCTTGGAATTTTTGAAACTTTTGAATCTCCTTTTGAAACTTTAGAAGTTTTTGAAAATTTGGAAATTTAAAAACACACATATATAACACATACCACACATATACACATACAAGACTTTAGAGGGTTCATATGATATATATATATATATATATATCAATAAGACTTGAGTAGCATTAGGGTAGCTGGACTGGATAGAACTTAGAAGTTAAGTGTGCTAGGGTTAGAGCAATTTAAGGATGGGTGACCTAGCGGGAAGTCATCAGTTCAAATAATTAAGAATTTCCATATTATTTCATTTTTTGTTTTTTCTGATTTTTTTGAATTTTTTTTGCATTTTTTGAATTTTTTGAATTTTTGAGAATTCTGTGGCGCATATGGTGTGGGTGCGCCACAAAAATGTGAGAATTCTGTGGCGCACCCCACCAGATGCGCCACAGAAAAATATTTTAGTGGCGACGATTCTGTGGCGCACCGACCGTGCGTCACAGAATTCAAAATTCGTGTGCCACTGATAGGGTTTTCTGTACTAGTGGTAGTGGAATTATGTTGAGTAATATTTAATGGTTTGATATTTAAATTGTGGTGTTATTCTTCTAGTGGTGTCATGTGAACGTCGAGTACATGATACTTTACCTTTATGGACCTATTGGAATGCATTGTGTAGTTAGTTTGCTAATTATGGGGTTGCTGGAGTGACAGAAACCTGAACCCCCGTTAGTAAATTGGTGCACGAGGGAGTGTAGTATCTCAGAGTTTAATGCTGTGGTTAGATTTATCTTAATTACTTTCTTATAGTTGCGGATGCTTGCAAGGGGTATAACCACAAGTATGTACCAATCCAAGTAAGGGCGGTGCATTAGCATAGGTTCGCCCACACTACACTTATCAAAACAATAAAGATTAATCAACTATATGAAGCGAAAGCACTTGACGAAATTCTCATGTGTCCTCAAAAACGTTTGGTCATCATAAGTAAAACAACCGGCTTGTCCTTTGTGCTAAAAAGGATTGGGCCACTCGCTGCAATTATTATTGCTCTCTTTTATTTATTTGTATTTTATTTATCTGCTATATCAAAAACCCCTAAAAACTTGTCTGTTAGTGTTTACAGTGAAACCTTGATCAAAACTACTTGTCAACACCTTCTGCTCCTCGTTGGGTTCGACACTCTTATTTATCAAAAGTATTACGATACACCCCATATACTTGTGGGTCATCAGCCGTCGCTTATTGTTGGTTGCATGAACCAGCTTTTGGCTGGAGAGATCGATGATGTAGTTCTTGAGATAAGAATGTAATGTGTTGTTCCTCCGTAAAGGCGAAATATAAATGTGAAAATTAGTGGAATTCCTGATGTAATCAGAACATACAACTCGTTTTTACATTGAAAATCTTGCTCTGCTTCACGCTCCACAGTCTTTTTTCTTCCCAATTACTCTTATTTGCTTATTTCCCTGGAATATCTGGTGATGGTTACTCAGTAGTATCAATATTTTGAATATCATTATGTTGAGCTTAGCATTGGAACTAAGTGCGCCATGTCTTGGTCTGTTCCGAACTTTAGATAGTCATATCCTCCCTTCAGCAACCAATGTAGTCATATGCTTAGGTGCGAGTGTTCGTAAAATTCACTTTGGCACCCAGGTGCATATGCATCGGGTATGAAAAAACATATTTTGAAATGTCGAAAAAATCTGAAATAAAATTTCGCGGATACATTTCACATTCCATGTGTTCACAAAATCATTTCATGGAAAACCGATATTTTTTGTGTCCTATGTACAAAAGAAAAAAATTGTCTCCTGAAAAGGCTTATTTTTCAGCAAATTTTGTCTTTTTTACTCAAGCCACAAAAAGTCGTTTTTTCGTGAAACGACTTTGTGAACACATAAAATGGTAAGATAAATGTGTGAGCATTTTTTTCAAATTATTTGGCAGTTCAAAATGCGTTTAAAATGCATTTTAAATAAAGGGTGCATATTCACCCGGGAATCAAAACGTCACTCCCCAAATGTTCAGTATATACTGATAGTAGCTAAAGCATGTCATAAAAAAATGGATTCGGTCTTCGGCACCACCATAGTTAATTCTTAGTGAATTGATTGTGAGTTACATATTTTTTTCCGTCTGGTTCGAGCTATTTCCACATGACAAGAAGATATTATGTAAGGAGAAATTTCAAATTTCCTGCAACTATGCTCTACTCAGATTTATCTTTCGAATTCACTAGGAATTGTTTGAAAGTTATCTTGCATATCGAACTATTAGAAAGCTCTTACCGGCACTGCAAATATTTGTCTCTTGAAATGTCTTACTTAAGATATTTCATATAACAAGTGTTCCTTCAATACTCATGGTCTTCATCATGTGTCATCGTTATTTCCTGAAGAAGATTTATGTATAACAGTTAATGTGCTCCATTTTCAAGAAAGAAGTTGGAAGCTAAAAGTTGGTTTACAAACTAGATTAAATGGATGTGTACATGTATACCTTGCAATCGATCATTTTAGTTAAACAGAATAGAATGATATTTGTATGCAAGTGATGTAACTTTCAGCGCCATCTACTTATAAAAGTTTAGATGAAGTAATGCAAAATCGACTTTTGCGACGGCGAGCGGTATTTCACTTCACACATGGAATCAGCTGCATGTTTGAGACGCGCGTGCTAGCGCAGTGGCAGCGCTTGCTGGTGAGCAGCCTGCCCGCCCGGGTTCGATCCCTCAGGGACGAATTTCTGGGTGTCTCACCGCTACACTGTTCTCCCGGAACACTGTAGCAGACACTGTTCTTTGAACAGTGTTTCAGATCGCAGATGTCTCTCACCGTCTACGTGCCACAGGCGAGATCGACGTGCCCGTCGTTCCCGGAGCGCTGGACTTCGGAAGACTCTCAAGACGTATTAGGGGTTTAGGTTGTAGGTCAGTTCAGACGCATAGGTGGGGTGTGCGTGGGTTGTGAGTGTGTGTGGTGTGCGTATCTGTGAGTCCGAACAGATACTACAGCTTGTATCCCCAGGAGAGGCTCAAATAATAAAAAATGCATGTTAGAACCCGTGGGTCCCACCCGGTGCTTAATCAGTGGGTTAGCTTGTAAGGGCATCTCCAGCCGTTGTGCTTCCCCAGGGCCCAAAACGGCGCTATTTTCGGCCGCCGCGGCGCGATACGGCGCTAATCTGGATCCTGGGGGGCGCGTTTTCCAGCCGCGAACCCAACCCAAGTTTCGGCCCAAAAATTCAAAAACGCCGCGAACAAATAGACAGGCGATTTCCATTCATATTTGGCGGAAAAATCACCGATTACAGGGCAGAAGTTGAAACTAAAAACATAAAAACATTTTATTCGGCGATCAGCGATCTACACAGGGCTAGTTGAGGCCCAGGCTGGCTTGGATCGCCTTGTCGTCGAAGTCGTCGTCGGAGCCGCCCCCAGGAGGCCTGCTCGGGCCTTCGCCGTCGCCGCGCTGGAACTTGCCGTCGACCTCCTCGTCGCTGTCGCTCGGATCGAGCACGTAGTAGGGGATCTCTGGCGCCACCGGAGGAGGAGGAATGCGGCGGCGGACCGCATTGGCGTGCTGGCGCTCCTCCGCGCGCCTGCGCTCCAGCTCGGCGAGTGCTTCACGCTGGCGCTCCAGCTCGGCCTCCGTGAACTGGCGGAGGCTCCAGTCGGCGGCGAATTCCTCCGTCGCCGGCTGGATTGTGTTGAAGGAGGCCTCCTCTGCCTCCTTCAGGCCGGGCCACTCCACCTCCTGCTCCGGCTCCTGCTTGGGCTCCTTCTTGGCCCTGACGAGGCGCTGCAAGAAGGAGCGAGGGGGAGAAGCCGCGCAGCGCTGGGAGCCGCGGCGAGGCTCGTCGATGCCCAGGGCGCCGCTGCGCAGGACGCGGCGGCCGGAGTTGAGAGTGGGGGGGGGGGGTCACATAGGGGGGCGCGGCGCGGCTGCATGGAGGACGCGCCGCCCATCCGCCGCGGCGTCCACGACGCGATCCTCGGCGGCATGGTCAGCCGGGGCTCGTTGCCCGCGGCGATGTAGTCCAGGACCCACTGGAGGCGGCGGTGTGGGCCGCCCCACCACCGCTTGCGCCCCTTCGAGTTGTGGCGGCCCTCCACCTGGCCGTTGTTGCCGCGGTCGGCGACGTCCTGGTCGTGCCGGCGCTGGAAGTAGGCCTAGGCCTGCCAGAAGGCGTCGTTGCCCTCCGCCCTCCAGCGCGGGTCCGCGGCCTGCTCCTCCGTCAGGGCTTCGCGAACCTCGGCGATGGCGTAGTCGAACTCGACGCCGACGGGGACGGGTGGCACGGGGAGTCCTCCCGCGCTCAGCTGCCATGGCCCCTGGCCGCCTGATGCGCCGGGGACGCGCATGTCAGGGGGGCACGGGTACCCTGCCTGGTAGAGCGCCCATGCCTCGTCCTTGCGGAGGTGGCGGCGGGTCCATCCGTTGGCGGCGGCGGCGTCGTCGGCCATTGGGCACGGGCGAGGGAGGGCTCTGGCGAGGGAGGGAGAGCAGAGAAGAGGCGAGTGTGCGGAGGGCCGGCGAGGGGTGGGGGATTTTAAAGCTCGGCGGCCAGGCGTGGTGGCGCGACATTACTGCGCCATTGCGCCGCGTGGCCTTCGATTGGACGTCGAAGCGACGTGCGCCGGCCACGTCATTACTCCGGCAGCCTTTTGACCGGCGTGCTCACTGGCCGCTGGCCACGCCATTAACTCCGGCAGCCTTTGACTAGCGCGGGAGCCGAGAGGATGAGGGCGCGCCGCTCACGGGCGGTTCTGTTCCGCGCCATTTTCGCCCGCGTCGCCTTTCCCGCCATCTCACCCCCCCAAGCCGAACCCAGTGGGCTGGGTTTCCCCTGAGTGCGCCGGCGCAAAATAACGCCGAAACGACGCTATTTGGGCTTCTGGGGGGGGGCGAGTGGTACAAAAACGGCGCTTTTTGGCCGCCGCGGCGCTAAAAAGGCCTCTTGGGGGCTCTGGGGGGGCGGCTGGAGATGCCCTAAGTCTACATGATGTCGCTTTGCGCGGGGATTGAAGTTCGCGCACTCCCTCTGTCCTTGAAAGAGTGTACTTCCAACTTTGTTGGAGAGTCAAATATTTCAAACTTTGATCGAGTTTGTACAAAAATATTTAATTTTTTGTGAAACCAAATAGTTATATTATAAAAATATATTTCATCATTAATATAGTGCTACTAATTTAGTGATATAAATGTTTGTGTTTTTTTGTGCAAACATGGTCAAACATATAAAAGTTTGACTTTCTAAAAAAGTTAGAAGTACACTTTTTCAAGGACGGAGGGAGTAGGCGTATAGCACAGCGCATAGCACGGGGCACACGTGATAGCGACGTGCACGTACGGTGCATTTATGTGTGCGTGGTCGGCCAGCCGGCCGGGCAGGACATGAGAACAAGCCTGTCGAGTTAAGCACGCACGTACACGTACGTACGTAGGACAAACATGTACTGCGACGAGGCGCATGCACTAATCGACAAGGAAGTACGTGCGACGATACGGTACTCAGCTAGGGTACCAGTATAATCCCAGCCGTCAGTCCAACAAGAAACCTTTTCTCTAACTGTTCTTCACTCCAACGGAAAACTTGGTCCAACCAAGAGCGCTACGAAACTATTCCATTCTTCCCATAATATAACATGTTATTACAAGTAATAAGTAATAATTGTGGAGATTTTTGGCCCCCGTGCTCCCTCTAGTTAAAAAATCAAAAATCAAAAATCATATTTGTGAGTAACAAAAATTCTGAAAACAAATCTAGGTATACCCAACCCAATAGTATATTCTACGAACGTGCAAAATATTAACTTCAAAAACTTAGTATTTTGAGCTACAAAAATAACAAAAGTGCGGATCTAAGTATGTATATTTTCAAATCTCCAAGTTTTATCTGATTTTGTTATTTTTTGTAGCTTGGAATACAACGTATTTGAGTTTGATATTTTACACGCTTGTGGGATATACTATTGGCTACACCCGTATTTTTTCAGGTTTTTTTTGAAACTCACAAGTATGATTTTCGAATTTTTTTTAAACACGAGGGAGCACTGGAGCTCGGGAGCCAAAGGCATTTTCCGATATAATGGTTGCAAGAATATACATTATGTGACGGAGTGAGCAATATATTATTTTGGTTCTGCTCGAGTACAATATATAATTAAGCCATAGTATTTGAAAAGCATGTACTAAGTGTTTTTTCCGAAGAAGTCCACCAAACTATTAATAATAATCGATGGCAGTATAAAGAAATTGAAAAGTGATAAAATGTACAAATATGTTCTTGAACCAATTAGAGACAACAAGCTCTGGAGTGAGCCGAAGGGCGCCGTCGTCCTCGCCCCACCCTCGTCGAAGTCGGGAAAATCTTGTCATAATAGAGTTCGTGGTGGTAGACAAAAGGAAAATTGTCGTGCTAATACCTAGAGGGTCAGCGCACCAAAGCCGTTATCATCGTTAATGATGAGAACCTCAAATCGAAAAACAACCCCAACAAATACAAAAATGAACAAGATTTCAAGAGATCGGTTGGACTCACGAGTCCACGCGTCCTCCTTGGTCCCTAGACGTACCACAGAAGTGGCGATAGGGCGGGACGTTGGGATCTCGTCGTCGCCTCACCACTTTGTCGAAGGCTCATAATAAACGAACTAAAAAAAGGGTACCCTCCCACAGCGAGAGGGTGTGTTTCGCCGCACCTGCAAGTCCTGAAATGCCATCAGAGGCGGGGCGGACCGGCGTATTTTCAGGCGAGGGGGGACATAAACTCTTGAACGCATTTATTCTTTGACCGGATATGTACGTGTTCTCCCGGACAAGTGTTTGTCGATGAATATATATTGTAAGTTGTAGTTATAAAATATCAAAGTCTACAAATACCTTCGCACTATTCGATAGTGTATTCAAAGACGTGGTAATTATGCTGACGTAACCTGAGGGCAGGGAGGTGCATGGTTTGGGAAAGAGCGAGGAAACGGTGGTAGCACAGCCGGGCCGAGTGCCCGACCCCGAAGTAAGCAAAGTGGGTGGGTGTACGTCCGTGCGCAAGTACCAGGGCCACGCCAGCCGCTAGGCCAGTTTCCACGATACACAACACAGAGAAAGAGAGGCCGGGCCAGGGGCCGGCCGCCGGCGAGATCATCATCTCATCACGGACCTCACTCACTGACTCAGCCATGGCCCGCCCCTGTTTGGACTTCCCTTTCTTGGCGGGTACGATACCCCATCCACGATGGATCGCTGTGGTACAGATCTCGGTGCCGGGTCCTCTTCACTGAACGCCACTGCCGCTGTCGCCGCAGCTCGCCGGGGATACGTGCTGGCGCTGTACACATGCCGATGCCGCTCGCCGACGGCCGCTCCTGCCGCGCGTGCTGTGCGTGTTCAGTTACTCTTTGGCTTGCTTTCCTGGTCGGTCGGAGGCTCCAGATATCTACGGAGTAGCTCCCAGATGCCTGCCCCGTCTCGTCCTGTGCAAATCAAGACATCAGGCTGATCCTGCAGCGACGAGCGACGTACAGCAGTCGCTTGCGGCTGCCATCAGATAAGCACAACGACATCCGTGCATCGACCGTCTTCCCTTGCTGCATCATGCCATGGATGTTCTATCCAGAGCTGCACGCTACGGTAATGGACACGAGGACTCTGTGTTTAGAGAAGCCCGACTTTATTTGGTTTGGACTGACAGATTCAAGGAGAGCATGTTACGCACTCGATTCATTAGTTAAAGCGTCACCATAAGTCTGTACCTCAAACTCAAAGGTAAATATAGTTCACGTAAAAAGGTTTACCTCATATATAGGGCAATGCAAAAAACAATTGTTGCTTCATTTATGCACAATCGTCCGTAGAAACCAAATAACTTCTGACCAGTTGCAGAGAATTTGATGCAGTGCAGACTTTTTTGGCTCCCCAAACACAGATATGCCGAGAAAAGTTAATCATAAAAATAAGGATGTGGATAACGCTCGGTTGACCGAGATTTAGGTAAACTCTCGGTCGATTAGTACGTACTATGTTTTGTGTAGCGACAACGATCGTTCCTAGCTGTTGTTGGGCTTCAGTTGTCCTTCTTAGCTGTTGTTGGGCTTCGGTTGAGAAGTTGGGCCTTGTAACTGCAACTCATGCAGCATTTTAGAATTTCATTTTTTAGCCACTTACGTGCAATCACACATTTGTGGACACTATCTTGAAAGTTGCGCATTAAATTTCATAATCACTAATGTGTAATCACACATTATCGGCACTGATGTGCAATTGCATACTATTTAATGTGCAATTACATATGGAGGGTTCAACTACAATTGAGTGGTCTTTTTACTAAAAAATCAAGTGCAATTGCCATCTTAAAAAAAGTTAGTATGCAATTGCATGCTAAAAATTCATGTGCAACTGCAAACTAAGAAATTGATGTGCAATTGCACGTTAAAAAATCATGTGTAAATTGCATTGCTAAAACAATCGTGTGCAATTGCACTCTAAATTCATGTGCAACTGCACGCTTAAATTCTTGTGTAACTACACGCTAAATATCCATGTGCAATTGCATGCTTAAATAAAAACGTGGGCAGTTGCACGCTAAAATTCATGTGCAATTGCCCACAAAAAAAAGATGTAATTACACTGTAAAAAGGAAAATGTGAATATGCAATTGCACGATAACGCTCATGTGCAACTGCATGCTAAAAATATTCTTGTGTAACTGCATGAAATTGATATGCAATTGCACGCTAAATTTTAGTGTGGCAACGCCCCTCCCTGTAAAATGCAGACGGTTTCACTAAAAAATGTTTAAAAAAATCTCTATCATATATCAAAAGGCCCAAACGCAACACACACAAAAAAAAAGACCAATAACACAACAAAACAAATCCTCAAAATACAAAACGGACACAACAAAAATGAATGTGCCATTGAGTGCTGATTTCATATGTAATTATTACACGTTATAAAAAAGATAAACAACAAATGCCCCTAGCGTCAGAAAGGTCCAAAAAAGACACTAAAAAACAAAATGGCCTAACAGCCGAAACACAAAAGCCCACCATGGAAACTGCTGGAAGAAAAAACAACCGATCCACCATGTTAGCCACACAAAAAAAGGTCCAGTAGGCATTGTTGTATTGGGCCATACAAGCAATACACGACGATCGAGCCCTGATCATACAGCAAAATAATCAGCGACCGAGCGCTAAGCTACTTCTCGGTTAGCCGAGAACTAGCAAAAGCGTAAAAATAAAGAAGATGGTTTGAATTCTATCAAATGCCCTGTAAATCCAACCTGGAAAGGAATCGGTAAGCAACTAAAATCCGATCTTAGTTAGTGTGCAAATAACAAACAACATACCACAATATCGTAGATACATCTGTAGCATTAGTTATCATGGGGTTTCTAGAATTAATTATGATGGAATTGCTGGAAAAACTATGAAAGTATGCAATAAAATTTGGACAACAGGAATAGTTGAGAGAAATTTGAGGGCTTCAAATTATGCTTAGTTTGCAGCCAAACTATTTTATTGGAAAATTTCCACTGAGAACCAATTCAGCTTGATCAGACGTACATAAGCAGTACCATCCAGTGGCTACCATGGTCCAGGCTGAAAGACCATTGATTTTGTACTCAACATACGTTGGCTATTGACCTTACCTAAACACCTTATATGGTCCACAGTAGCCGAACTGACCTGCTGCACGAGGAGCTTTTGTGGGATGACTCTTGAAAGCAAACCCAGTTTATTGTAACCATGTTTTTACAAACAACTTTAGGCTCAGAAATAAAAGCACAATAGGAGAAGAATCTTTAAGCAATCAGAGATGCATGGTGCAAGTCTTTGTTATAAACATCCTATATAACTGAAGAAAATAAAATATGCATACTCGTACGCTAACGGACACGAGAACTCAGTGTTTATAGGGGCCTGACTTTATTTACTTTGGACCGGCCGATTCAAGGAGAGATGTTACGCACTCGATTCAGTAGTTTGATCGCATGGCTCGAAGTGTTGTTGCCTTGTTCTTTCTTAAAGGAAAGCCACACGCTAGCTATCACTGTTGCTAGCTACTATAGCAACCGTGTTGTTGTCTTATCTGTGTAATTTCTTCAATAAAAAATATCGCTAAATCATAACCATGGACCATGGTTAAGTGTCACCGTTGTTGTTTTTGGTGTGTCTAATATTATGTATGAGTAGGGTTACATGGACTTGGTGTTGTAGTAGATGTGGATAGGGTACGTGTAGTGTTCTAGTCAAACACGTTGTATCCTAGGGCCTCCCATATAATGAGGAGGCACCACATGTTGTAACCCATGACGACGACTAGATAGCAATTGGCACGCAGGGGGAGCCGGCGACTTGTGCCGGCGCCTAGGGCGGCCGGTGTTGTGGTATCTTGGGGAGGAGCGTCCGTAGTCATGCCCCGCAGATGTAGGCGAGTTCGCCGAACTGCGTTACCAAACATCGTGCCTCGGTGTCGTCTTTGATCTTGCATGGCGCCATCGTCGTAACAAGTGGTATCAGAGCCTGGTTGAGGCTATGCAAAAGATCATCTGGAGGTGCGAGGATCATGCTCGGCGGGCGCTTGGGAACGTCTGATAGGCGCAAGGTGGAGCATGGCGGCGATCGCGTATGCGGTCGGTGGAGTCGGACACTTCGGGCAGGAGGCCTGGACCGTCCGATGAGTTGCAATCGGTAGGGATTGGCTAGACGTGGCAATCGGACCGACATAGTGGCTGGGAAGACGTCGTGGAGGCGGCGCTTCGGCTCGCGATCAGATCGGCGACCAAACGTGGGGGACGACCGAATAGATCGGAGTGGGAGAGCATCGAGACGATGCGCTCGGTGTTGCACAAGGACGGCGTCGTGACACTGCAGACGGATTGTGTCGACGACGCGGGTGGCCATGATGCACACGGCTCGTGCACGGATGATGCGCGAGGTGGCGACTGCAGCGGCAGGGTCGGCGTCGGAAGTACGCACGGCAGGGCAGGCGGCAGATTGCTGGCGAGTATCAAGAAACGCAAGAGTTTTTCCGTCGGAATTATCGGCGAAATTTTTCGAGCTGAACGGAATCGAGAAGAGCAGGTGTTTGGTGGCGTACAGCAGTAGATCTCCGTGTTTGTTTGCAACACGTCACAGGGAATCAGAGACAAATACGCATTGGTACGGAAGTCCAGGGGATTACCATACATGCATACAGATTAAAAAAAGGGAAAGTACCATGTGCGTGCAAGTTGGATTGATCCAGGGGACAACCATAAATGCGTGAGCTGTTAAGATTTGAAAAGGTGACGTGTGTGCATGTCGTGTCCAATTTGGACTTGATCAGTTGGAGACTATGCAAAGACGTGACAGGCTCAGACTCGGTTTCCGTGTCAGGCAAGGAAAAGAAAAGGGCCGGTGCCTAGTGTATTAAAAGGCGAGGCGACGGAGGCAAGGCATCGCACAGAAAATCGATCTACAAGTTCAGGAGAAGGTGGAGCTGAACCTACGTTACGATAAAGAAGTTCCACGGCTTCTAGAGGGCGGACAATGCGGGCTGACGTTTCTTGATAGATCGTGACAAATCTTTTCGGCGGAAACATCGGATAGTGATACGGCGGCAGTTCATCAAAGAGGCGTTGATGATCAGGCAAGCCAAGACATCGGAGGTTGAGCAGAAGTTGTTCTTTACCAGTCAGCGGTCATGGCACCGACTAACAAGTTTGAAGTGTAAAAGTTCGAAGGGACTGGAAACTTCGCGCTATGGCAGACAAGGGTGAAGGATTTGTTGGTGCAACAGGGATGCTTGAAGGCGTTGCGGGATGTCAAGCCAGCTAAGATGGACAATGATGACTGGGAGGAGTTGCAGATGCAAGCAGCCGGGATCATACGGTTGTGTCTTTCAGACCAGGTCATGTATCATGTGATGGATGAGAATGTGCCGAAGAAGATTTGGGAGAAGCTGGAGAGTCAGTATATGTCAAAGACTGCGACGACCAAGGTGTATTTGAAGCAAAAGTTATATAAGCTGTCAATGCAGGAGGGGTCGGATCTTGTGGAGCACATGAATGCCTTTAATCAGATTGTCACGGATCTAGCACGGCTAAGTGTGAAGGTTGACGATGAGGATAGGGCGATTCTTCTTCTTTGTTCGTTGCCACCGTCCTATGAGCATTTGATCACGACTTTGACGTACGGCAAGGAGACTGTCGAGCTTGAGGATATCACTGCGGCTTTATTATCCTATGATATGAGGAAGAAGAAGGTCACGGAGGAAGTCGCTCATGGCGTTGGTTTGCTGGTCAAGGGTGAGCTAGGCGGGAAAGGACATGAGGCGGGTAAGAAAAAGAAGAAGGTGCAATGTTACAAATCTAAGCAGTGGGGACATTATAAAAGGGACTGTCCAGTTCTCAATGGTGGGTCAAGTGCTAACGTTGTAACTCATAGTGGTGACTTGGACGGCGACGTTCTCTTAGTTGCAGGTGGAGTCATGAAGGATGAAGTTACAGGAGTAGCAGCTGTGTTCCACGGAGGCGACGAGTTTGAGAAAGACTCGTCGGGTAGCGAACTATAAGCTACGAAGACGACAACTCAAGTCCGGAGTACATGAAGTTTTGACGCTTGGACAAAACTCAAGTGGTGGAGAATATTCGCCAAGGTGGAGTGTTGTTTTTGGTGTGTCTAATATTATGTACGAGTAGGGTTACATGGACTTGGTGTTGTAGTAGATGTGGATACGGTACGTGTAGTGTTCTAGTCAAACACGTTGTATCCTAGGGCCTCCCATATAATGAGGAGGCACCACATATTGTAACCCATGACGACGACTAGATAGCAATTGGCACGCAGGGGGAGCCGGCGACTTGTGCCGGCGCCTAGGGCGGCCGGTGTTGCGGTATCTTGGGGAGGAGCGCCCGTAGTCATGCCCCGCAGATGTAGGCGAGTTCGCCGAACTACGTTACCAAACATCGTGCCTCGGTGTCGTCTTTGATCTTGCATGGCGCCATCGTCGTAACAACCGTAAGTCTGTAACTCAAAGGTTTATATACAGTTCACGTAAAAAGGTTTATTCATACATATAGTGTTGTGCAAAAAATCAATTGTTGCTTTATTTGTGTACAATCGGTAGAAGCGAAATAACTTTTGACGAGTTGTAGAGAATTTGAAGTAGTGCAGACTTTTTTCCCCAAACAGACATGCCAAGAAGATTAGTCGTATAAGAATAAAGAAGATGGTTTGACTCTGGTCAGCGAAACAATAGATACCCCTCCCTCTACAGTAGACGAGAGAGGCGACCAGGGCGAGGTCCGTTCTTCCCCTTCCTTCCGCCAGAGCCGGAGCAGATCCTCGCCGTCTCTCGTCGCTGTGGCGGCGGGGGGTGGTGGGGGTCGTGCCCTCGGTCTCCTAGCGTGTAGATAGGTTAGTTGTAGGTCTCCTCGGTGTTGATTTTGAGGGAAAATCGACGCTGATAGGAGTTTTCGTCCCGGATGCTTCTTCCTCCTCCCGACGAGGTCCTCCTGGGCGTCGTCGGTGGGCGTCCGACTTTGGGTGCCCGTCGATCTACGGATCTGGCGGTTTTTGGTGCCTTGGGCGAGATCGTGGCGGCGGAGGTGACGATCTTTGCTCGGCTTTTGGTCCCCGGTCTCCGGCTCCGCGGCGGTGTGGTGTGCTCCGGGCCGCACCGTGGAGTTTCTCGGGGTCTTCTGGAGCAAGCGCTGAGGACGTATGCCATGGGTTCCCCTGGACGGCCGTGGAGGCGGGGGGGGGGGGGGGGGGGTGGGGGGGCTGCCGTGGTGACGTGCTTGCATCCAGCTGCTCTGGCGATTGCTGCTTCGAGGCTTCTCTGGCCGGCCGTGGAGGCGAGGGGAGAGGCTTTCTGGTGGTGATTCGTCCGGGTGGAGGGCTTTGTTGCTCAGCTTTGGCGCTGGGTTGGTGGCAGCGGTGGTGGTTCTTCTGGCACGGCCTTGTCGCCCCGGCGGAAGGAGGTGCTGGAGCTGGTCGTTGGGGTGGCTTGGCCGTGCTCTTTCATCGTTGAGAACTTGCTGCTTGCGGCAAGTGAGCTTTGCGGTCTTCTTCAAAGTTGGAGGTTTCCCCTCTTCCAGGCGGCTGGCAGTTCATGCTCTTCTTCTCCGGCGTTCTCTGGCGACGTCGAGCTGCGGTGGTTCAGGAGCCTCTCTGCTTCTGTAGTGCTTCAAGCTGAGCGATGTATGTATGGTTCTGCGTTTGTATTTCTTTTCTGTATCTTGTGATTGTACGCAGTTCTGTACTACCCTCCTTCAAAAAAAGAAGAAGAAGATGGTTTGAATTATATCAGATGTCCTGTAAATCCAATCTGGAAAGGACTCAGTAAGCAACTAATCTGATCTTAGTTCATGTGCAAAGGAGAGACGACATTACAGAGTATCGGAGACACATTTGTAGCACATTAGTTATCATGGGCTATGGTTAGGAGGTTACACACCTACTCAATCTCAAGTTTGCAACTATTCTCCTAAAGGAAAGGCCGGATTTGAAGATCGTTGACTCCACAACTTTTTCTTGAATCTTCTTGACTCCAAATTTGAGCAATACATAGAAAATAGCCATCTTAATATAGAGACAACAAGAGTGGAACGCAACATATAATGTTCTTACATAGATGAGATGATGGTATGCACTGACCTGATTCACAAAAGAACACCTATAGTGTTCTTACAAAAATGATGGTATTCACTGACCTGATTCACATAAGAACATGCATTAAATGTACAAGTTAAACCACTTCTTATGTTTCTATTAGCTAATAATACCATCCAGATATTTGAGATCGTGGCTGTAGCAATACTATACCAAGTTCGATAAATTGACTTTACCTTTTTGAAGCATTTTGTATTGCAATTTAAATTGAAGCCTTTTACAATCCGACTTGCTTCTATTAGTTATATTTGCAAAGATTTAACAGTAGTGGCATTCTTACATTTACAAAGCTTATTTACACGGACATGCTTCTGAAGGCCATTATTAACTATAGTTGTGCAAATAAATGGAATGAGACAAATATTTTTCCTCCATTTAAAATAGTTAACACAAACTTGATGTCATCCCACCTCCGGTGGAGGTTGTGGGCTCGTGGGACTTAAAATGTTGATTAATTCATAAAAAAGATATTTCTACCAAATGCCCTCCATTCATGAGTTTACCAATGATCAGTTCTAGTGTAGATGCCGATGCCGATGACTGGACTGAAGATAATCTCTCAAGAGTCAACAGGAAAGGCTTTTTGAAGCAGGTCTGAGGACTAGGACTTGACCAGGAGCCTGCTCACACGTGCTATAAACAACGTGAGAAGTGAGAACATGCAGTGCCCAATGTAGTTGGTAGCATGCTACGATGAGATGGTGGTCGTCCCATAGAACAATTCAATCAAACCCATGCTGAATCACTATACTCTTAACAGCCCAATTGAAAAAAATGTTCCAACAACCAAAACTTTGACCGGCTAGTTCCTGTTTTCAGAGCAAATAATCCCAGCTTTTAGTCAAAGACGAATGCTCAGAGACACACTAGTAGGAACGGGTACTTGCTCTAGTCCTGACAAAAAGAAAGCTAAAGGTGCCGTTTTTGGTGAAGGCTTCATATCCAAAAATAATACTAATACAAGTTGGAGTAAGTATGGTGGAGGCATGCATGGCCAAATGAGAAGAATAATGGAGATTAGAAAGACCAAGCTCGGTCCAGGCACCAACCCCCATTACCACCCACCACGAATTTCCTTGAAAAATAATCAAGTTTCTTTCTCGCAGCTCATTTTACTCGTTCTCACTACCTACTTACTCACGCACTTGGTCGTCTTAGACCAACGGGCCACCCTTACACAAAGCCTATTTAAACCTAGCCTCTTCCTCCATTCCAATCCAAGAAGAGCTGCAGCGACAACCAGTGCCACAGTAGCAAGCTCTTCTGCACAGCTCCCAGCTAAATAACACATACTCTGCTTAAGCTCTTATCCTTCACCTCAGCGATTTTGTTGGCTGTTCCTGTGCAATTGCAATGGAGTGCCAGAACGGCCAAGCTGCAGCCAACGGCACTGATCTTTGCATGGCAGCGCACCGCGCTACTGACCCGCTAAACTGGGGGAAGGCCGCCGAGGAGCTGACTGGGAGCCACTTGGATGAGGTGAAGCGGATGGTGGTGGACTACCGCCAGCCCGTGGTCAAGATCGAGGGAGCCAGCCTCAGTATTGCCAAGGTCGCAGCGGTGGCTGCAGCCGGTGAGACTATGGTGGAGCTCGACGAGTCAGCCCGTGAACGAGTCAAGGCGAGCAGCGACTGGGTCATGAACAGCATGGCGAATGGCACCGACAGCTACGGTGTCACCACCGGCTTTGGTGCCACATCCCACCGGAGGACCAAGGAGGGAGGTGCTCTACAAAGGGAGCTCATTAGGTAACCATTCAAACTGTTTTCAGACATTCGGCTTGTTTAATCTGATTTGAGCTAGCCACTGTGTAGTATAAGGTTTGCAAACCAGTTCAAATGTTTAACATGGTGAAATTGCTTGCCTTCTTGACAGATTCCTCAATGCCGGCGCGTTCGGCACTGGCACCGATGGTCATGTTCTACCAGCTGAGGCAACACGCGCAGCCATGCTTGTCCGCATCAACACTCTCCTCCAAGGATACTCTGGAATCGGTTCGAGATCCTCGAGGCGGTCACCAAGCTGCTCAATGCCAATGTCACGCCATGTCTGCCTCTTCGGGGCACCATCACCGCGTCTGGTGACCTTGTCCCGCTCTCATACATTGCTGGTCTTGTCACCGGCCGTGAGAATTCGTGGCAGTTGCACCTGATGGCAGGAAGGTGAATGCTGCAGAGGCGTTCAAGATAGCTGGTATCCACGGTGGCTTCTTCGAGTTGCAGCCCAAGGAAGGTCTTGCCATGGTAAATGGCACGGCTGTGGGCTCTGGTCTTGCATCGACTGTGCTCTTTGAGGCAAACATTCTTGCCGTCCTTGCCGAGGTGCTTTCAGCTGTGTTTTGCGAGGTCATGAACGGCAAGCCAGAGTACACCGACCACCTGACTCACAAGCTGAAACATCATCCTGGACAAATAGAAGCTGCTGCCATCATGGAGCACATCTTGGAGGGAAGCTCCTACATGAAACTTGCCAAGAAACTTGGAGACCTCGACCCACTGATGAAGCCAAAGCAAGACAGGTATGCACTCCGCACATCACCTCAGTGGCTCGGTCCACAGATCGAGGTTATCCGTGCTGCCACCAAGTCAATTGAGCGTGAGATCAACTCCGTCAACGACAACCCACTCATCGATGTCTCGCGTGGCAAAGCAATTCACGGTGGCAACTTCCAGGGTACTCCCATCGGTGTGTCCATGGACAACACCCGCCTTGCTATTGCTGCCATTGGTAAGCTCATGTTTGCCCAGTTTTCAGAGCTAGTCAACGATTTGTACAACAACGGCCTGCCATCAAACTTGTCTGGCGGACGCAATCCGAGCTTGGATTATGGCTTCAAGGGAGCCGAGATCGCCATGGCCTCATACTGCTCAGAGCTACAGTTCTTGGGCAACCCAGTGACTAATCATGTCCAGAGTGCCGAGCAGCACAACCAGGACGTAAACTCGCTAGGTCTCATCTCCTCCAGGAAGACTGCCGAGGCCATTGAGATCCTCAAGCTCATGTCCTCCACGTTCTTGGTTGCCATATGCCAGGCCATTGATCTTCGCCACATCGAGGAAAATGTCAAGAACGCTGTCAAGAGCTGCGTGATGACGGTGGCCAAGAAGACTCTCAGCACCAACTCCACAGGTGGTCTTCATGTCGCTCGCTTCTGTGAGAAAGATCTTCTCCAGGAGATCGACCGTGAGGCGGTGTTTGCATATGCTGATGACCCGTGCAGCGCCAACTATCCACTGATGAAGAAACTCCGTGGTGTGCTTGTCGAGCGTGCCCTCTCCAATGGCATGGACGAGTTCAATGCGGAGACCTCTGTTTTCGGCAAGGTTGCCCAATTCGAGGAGGAGCTTCGAGAGGCGCTGCCCAAGGCGGTCGAGGCTGCACGTGCCGCTGTGGAGAGTGGCACAGCTTCAACACCCAACAGAATCACTGAGTGCCGTTCATACCCTCTGTACCGTTTTGTGCGTGAGGAGCTCGGAACAGTGTACCTGACTGGTGAGAAGACAAGATCTCCTGGTGAGGAGCTGAACAAGGTGCTGGTGGCCATCAATAAAGGCAAGCACATTGATCCGCTGCTCGAGTGCCTCAAGGAGTGGGACGGTAAGCCCCTGCCCATATGCTAAACTGAGAATGGACAAGGAGAAAACGAGTGGGTGTAAAATGTAAGTTATTGGGTCAAAATTGTGATCCGGAGTAAATTTTTTTTATTATTATTATTATGCCATGGATTCTGTTGTATGTGTGTGTGTCACGCTCATGGCCATAAAGTAGCTAAATCATTCGTCTGTTCGATGAGATCAATGAAATTTTGCAACTTGTGGGTTCCAGAACTTGGCATTGTGAATTCGTATTTCCATAACATATATTCTAATGTCAGACTGTTCACATACAAGGATCACATTTACTTCACAAGAAATAGTTGGCAGATATAAAAAATACTTACGATTAATCAGTACCAACTAAGAATAATAAGGAGATATTAGAAATTTAGGTGGATTAGCCACAATGACCATAATCAGTTGACGACCACATTATCATGGAATCAAATATGCAGCTTGCAATGTAAAAACAAAAATAATCAAGAGCTTATACAGAAGGGGCAGTTACCTCAAATTTATCTCTGAGTAGTGGCCTCCAGAAGATGCACCAAGAACAAACCGTTTCAACTCCCAACATACAGAAATATGACTCAAAAATCGATCATTAGATGCAGAATGGCTGACAATTCACTACAAAAGTCAACTGGACATTGGCTAGTTAAAAAAAGGTAGACTAAGTTAAAGCCTTTCTGCATCGACGCTTCCTTCTCAAGAAGGCTCCAATTGGTTTATGTAGCTGCAAAGGGAATTGAAGGAATTGCCCATCACGCAGGTTCTCTGATTTGCTTATATTAGTTATATTTGCATAAGATTTACCAGTGGTGGTATTCTTAAATTTACAAAGCTTATTTACGCGACATGCTTCTGAAGGCCATTATTAACTACTAGTGCAAATTAATAGAAATGAGACAAATCTTCTTTCTCCGTTTCAAAATAGTTTATACAAAATCGGTGTCATCCCATCTGCGGAGTAAGGGCTGATGGTGATCAAACGTCCTTCCCTCCAGGGGGTCGTCGGTCACCATCTTAGCATTGTACCAACTGAGGTCTGTGTTATGGACACAGCATGTTGATTACTTCCTAAAAGAAAAGAAAAAGATATATCTACCAAATGCTCTCCACTCATGAGTTTATCAATGATCAGTTCCAGTGTAGATTGGCATGACTGAACTGAACATAATACCTCTCAATAGTCTACAGGAAAGGCTTTCCAAAGCATATCAGAGGAGACTAGGACTTGACCAGGAGCCTGCTCACACATGTTATAAACCACGTGAGAGGTGAGAACTGTTAAGTATATGTTAAAAATATAATATCACCACTTCCTATCAGATCGGTCTTTTGGGATAGTTGGTTGATAGGACTATTCTAACATGGTATCAGAGCACGAGGTCTCGGGTTCGAGTCTCAACCCCCGCACTTTTCTCCAGCCATTTATCCACGCGTGTGGAGGCTGCTTTCTTCTTCCACACCCATGTCGGGTGTGAAGGGGGTGTTAAGTATATGTTAAAAATATAATATCACCACTTCCTATCAGATCGGTCTTTTGGGATAGTTGGTTGATAGGACTATTCTAACAAGAACATGCGATGCCGACTGCAGTTGGTAGCATGCTACAATGAGATGGTGGTTGTCTCATAGAATAATTCAAACAAACTCATACTCTTAACAGCCCAATTGAAAAACATGTTCCAACCACCAAAACTTTCACCGACTAGTTCCTGTTTTCAGAGCTTATAATCCCAGCTTTTAGTCAAAGAAGAATGCTCAGAGACATACTAGTAGGAACAGGTACTTGCTCTAGCCCTGCCCAAAAAAAAGCCGATTTTTAGTGAAAGCGTCATATCCAAATTATTTACTACAAGTTGGAGTAAATTAACATTAGTGGAGTGGAGGCATGTATTGACAAATGACAAGTGCCTTGGAGAGTGTTGTTCTTTTACATAGAAAAGTTAAAATAATTTGCATATTGACCTTAAACCAATTCCATAGAAGAAAACTGTAAGTATAACATGAATCATACTTGCTATAAATTTTCCCACCTAAACTACACTACCCACAAGCTCTAGTACGTCCTGTTTTTGGTGTTCTGAATTCCTGGTTGAATTTTATCAAACCATCTTTAGCAATAAATTGTACGTTGTGCCTTTCAGTGAAACAGAAACCCTGGATAACATAACACGTTTTGTATTAATAAAAAAAAGGACAAATCCACGTTAACACCAAAAGGCAGGAAATTTGTCCACACTACTTATTTCAGTGGATCCAATTTATAACACATATTAATGATATATATTTCAAAACTTCTGAAGTTGTATAAGATTTACAACTCAATTTCCAACTATAAGAAAATACAACTCTATTTTAACATATACACATCTACTGTAGTAACTAGTCATATAGTTGCAGTAGGAATTCAGCTAGTTACATAGTAAAAGGAGGGCCTAGTACTTCTCTGGAAAAGCATAAGGCTCTGCACATCTTCTTTTGTCTCTAGGCACATAGTAAGAAGTATGTGAATAAGTACCGATCAACTTCTAAATGTAGTATCTATCCATTCCAAGAATATGGAGCACGCTCAACAACTAAATAGTCCCCTCTTATGTCCTTCGCTACACGGATTTCATCGTCCAAATAGACAGTGTCAAACCTGGAAATGAAGATATGTCATTGCAGGAGAGCAAATCAGAACTGTTAAATTGTAATAAATGTTGGAGACCCAATTTTTTTCACTTTTTCCAGATTTGCTAAATTATGTTTGACATAATAACCGGTGCTACATAGAAGGAAGGATCAAGACCAATATAATTTTATGTACTAAGTAGTAGTATTTAGTATTTATGCTTCATTAGTATGCTTATTAAAAATACCTAATCTGATTAAGTAAAGACAATATAACCTAAATATGCACATGAAAGTTGGCGTTAGGTTCTTCTCCCAAGTCTTAACGAAGAACAAAGGGCACATAAACCATTGATCTTGCATCTAGCTTCCACTCTGAAAATAATCAACCTGAATCCACTCCTATCTTACTTAGATACCCGGATCCTTTAAATGAATAAATTGGGTTCTATTTGGAAGGGGAAAAACTAGAGAATGGAGCAAACTCAGATTCATTTCAACTGAATCAAAAAATGTCACAATTCTCCAGTTCTCAAGATACTTAGTTTTGTCATTCTTCAATGCAGTATCTTTCTGACAAAACATTCCAGCATTCCAAATTAAGTCACCTGATCCAGTCATAGAAATTCCCTAACAATTTCTTCAAGAAAACACAATTTTAGTCTGCTAATCCTGTTGACATTTTTTTGCGGGTATAATCCTGTTGACATTGATTAAACTGAAGCGCTTAAGTCGCTGTGCATACATTTTTACTTTATTTTCTATGTGCTTTGTAACATTAAAATTTGAAGCATTGTCAAGCGAACAAACATGCTTTTTGAACACTAAAACATTTGATGCACTCACCATCCCTTCCCAAACGGTGGAAAAGGAACCTCCCAGTTGCCCCCCTTCAGCATCGCACGTGTAAACCTACAAAAACTTCGATATCAGCATTCTGTACATATGTCAAAAAGCTGGTCAAATAACAAACCCCAGTATAAAAAAGGCAACAAATAAAATCTCCTGCCTGAAATTCACTCGCTGGGGTGGTTGGATCTCGATAGTGCCGTTCACGACGAACGCACCGGACGGCGGGAAGGTGATGACGTTGTTGAGGCTCCCAGCTGGAACGTCGATGACCTGGAGCACGTCGCCGGCGGCGGTGCGGAAGGTGGGCGCGTTGCGCACGATGAAGAGCTGCTCCTGCTCAGTCGTCCAGAGGAGGCGCCAGGTGCCGGAGAGCTTGTCGGCGTCCGACACGGTGTCGACTTCTGGGACGGAGGCGGCGAGGGCGTCTATGCAGGAAACGATGTCGGCGAGGCGGGAGGGGTCGGACTGTGTTTCGAGGCCGCGGCCCTGGTCGGCGATGAGGCGGAGGAGCTCGGCCTTGGCCGGCGGCGGGCGAGGCGGGAAGAGGGCGCGGAGGAAGCTGACGGCGTGGGGCGCGGGCGCGAGGCGGCGGCTGCCGCGCGGAATCGGCGAGAAGATTCGGGCGGCCGTGGAGGTTTGGGAGAGAAGTGGCGCCATTGGCGAGGATTTGGTTTGGGTGGCGGAGAGTTCGGACTTCGAAGACGGCAGAGGAGGGAAGCGAGCTCGCGCTCACGTGCTGGTGTTTGGGCTGGGCCGCTGGTCAAGTCCTTACGGGCCCATTAGTTGGTCTGATAAAAAGCCCATGAGCGATCAAAGAGCTACGACTCACCCTGTAAGTGGGCGCGCTCACGGCGGCCCACCATCGCCCCACCTGTTCCCATAAAGCCTAATTGGGCTGTCGCTATAACTCTGTCAAAACCCGTTCATTCTAACGGCGTTCGTTACACCCAATTAAACCCACCAAGTCGCCAGCTTCGTTACGCAAGTAGACAGAAAGGAGCAGCTTGCAAGTAGACCAGCTTCGTCACGTGCACAAGAAAAGGCATCTCTTAAGCCTATGCTGCATAGACACGAGAAGTACCAATACAGTGCATAGGCTATGCAGTTCAGAAACAACAATACATGTAGTTCAGAAACAACAATACACGAGAACTGAGTTCAGAAGAACTGCTTTTACAGTCAGATCATGCATAGTTCACAGAATGGATTACTCATAGTTTGAAATGATCACAGATGGCCATCTCCTCATGACTCTAAGTACAACAAAAAACGTTGCTTCTTCAACCTCAAGTTTGAAATGATCACAGATGGCACGAAATTGACAGCAGCTTGCACCCTTTTGCTCCTCTTCCGGCACTGGCTCCTTATCCAGTTTCCTTTTCTTCTCAGCTTGCTTTTATTCTGAACTCTGAAACAGAAACAGAAACAGAAACAGGGCAAATAAAAGTAAGTGGTGAGAGCTTGTATCAGATGAAGACGATAGAAAACAACTTATTAAAGCCAACTAGCCAGAAAAACAGTTGAGATCAAGACGAACTCAAGCCTAAATGTGGGCAATTTACCTACAATACAATTACACATAACAAAGTATGCAGTCACAAATGATCAGACAACTATATTATTGATCGACACATGAACACAACATGGGACCTGAGCCTGACCATGACAAAGCTCACGAGTACTTATTATATCCCTCGAGGCATTAACCCTCAACATGGTTAGCAGGTAAAGAAAAATAACAAGAGACCATCCCAAACAATGCAACAGAAAAACTCAAAAATGGTGTATGGATGGAAGCAAAAGAAGCTACTCCTAACAATTGACAAGATTCCTCTCAATGAATAGGGACATTGGGCATAAGATTGCTAACAATTGACTACTGCTAGGAAAATATAAAGAGCTGAAACAAGTGATGTACCTTCACTTGGCATACACTATCCAATCTTCCAAACACATCAAAGCCTCCACGGTCTCAGCTGATAGGCTGCTCCTATGATCAGTAATCACTCTCCCGCATATGCTAAAGGCAGACTCAGAGGCAACCGATGAAGCAGGGAAGGCTAGCACATCACGAGCAATGCTGCCAAGTACAGGATATCGTGCAGAGTTCACAGCCCACCAGTTTAAGATGTCAAAATCGGCTGTACGAGGATGGAAATCTTCTTCTAGATATCTCTGCAGCTCATTGCAACTTTTAGACTTCTTAAGCTTCACATGCTCATCCCAGTCCGACAGGGCACTATCAGCCAACACCACTACATCATCAGATGTTCCTCCTCCTGCCAAGACAGCATCCTTATCTTCATATTTAGCAGCGTACTCCTTAAAAAGGACTTCAATTGCTTCCTGCACTTCTTTCAAGTATTTATCCGCATTACCTCCAAAATATTTCTTCAATCGAAACTCAACATGATCCATTTTGAATCTTGGATCAAGTATCACTGGAATGCAGTTAGTCAAATATGACTCTGTGAAGTATTTGTTGAATTTCTTTTGCATCTCTTTCACCATGATCTTGATTGTGTCATTCTTACTCTTTGCTTGTTCTTCCAAGACAACTTTGACATTCCATATCTCAAGGAAATACAAGTTAGAGGTTGCATAGTTTGATCCAGAAATGACATCGGTTGCACGACAGAACACCTTTAATAGCCCACAAATGTCTTCAGACATTTTCCACTCCTCATGCGAAGGACAAAACGTATAACTAGGCTCCTGTTTCAAGGTCTCAAAGGCATTCCTATAGGGTAATGTTGTCTCCAGCAAGGTGATAGATGTTGCAAAGATGGGGATTTTGGAGCACCACTTGGGACAACAGATGGAGACCTTGCATGTGCTTGTGCCTTATTTCTTGCCATCATATTTATTCCAGGTGACCTACACTTGATTGGAGCTGTTTTAGATTTCTCTTTGAGTTGCCTCATCTCAACCTGCACTTACAATAAGAGGACTACATTAGCATAGCATCTCATTGTCCTATAACTTTAAATAAGATGACTGTAATTAAGAAGAACAAGTGCTTACCTTGGCATTGATAAGTTTTGCAGCCTTGGTAGCTCTTAAGCTAACACTTGCATGTGAAAGTGGCCTTTTGCTTCCCGCTAGCTGAGACGTTTCTTCTGAATTTGTTCCGCCGAGCCGCGCCGGAATCGCCGCCGTTGCATCCACGGGCCTCCGCCGCGTTCGCCCACCGCCGGCCACTCTCCGTCGACACAAAAGCGGCGGCGCCGCCACATACGTGCACCTCGCGTCGACGCGCCTCCGTCGCGCTCACTCTCGCGTCCCAGATCGCGCGGGTGCGCCGCCGGTGAGGTCGACGCCGCCGCGGCGGAGCCCGCCCGTGGGTGACGTCACCGCAACGTCATCCTGGGCCTGGGCTGGGGAGGCGAGCTTGCTGGGCTAGGCCGCTTGCTGTCCAGCTGGCTCGGCCTTCTCTATTTTTTCCCTTCCTTTTTTTTTTCTATATCCGGAAACTTTTGTAATTTTCCAAATACAAATTCAAATCAGTCCAAACCAATCCCTACAAATTTTTAACACATCAGAAACAACATTCCAGAAAATTTGGAACCTTTCAAAAAAAAATCGTATCTTACAAATTTCAAATACTACATAAGACCTCATTAATAGATTTTAAAAAATCTCCACAATTAAAAAACTTCCAACTTATTAATTACAATAATGCAGACAGCCATGGAAAATATTCTGTAAAATGGTCACGGTAGCATTTGGTACTGAATTGCACATATATAATAAAAAATGTCAAAGGTCAATCAAGAAGAAAGTTGACCAGATGAGGCAAGGCCAAGTATTGCCGAATGACTCACTGCAAACTCATTCTGGTTTATCTGAAAATATGGGACGGTGCAAGCGCCAGCTGATACCAGTGGATAAGCATGGAAGCAGCATGAGTAGGGTTTGCATTACATGAGCTGAACAGAGAGAAGATTGACAATATGTCCACTTGATAATGTACATGATCAGCACTTAGCACTTACTGTCTGAAATTACTACAGCATCAAGTTCTTGACATCCTTTTCTCCTTACATACTCTCTCTGAGTATCAACACCGACAATTATGGACTACTAGTAGTACCAAGCATCACCAATTATGGTCACGGTAGCTCTTAAGCTAGTTTGCACAGTGGTTGTAGAACATGTGCTTGCTTCCCAGCGGATTATTGAACATCTAGAATTCTAGGAATTATTTAATTAATGCAGCGGACTGCAGAACTGTAAGCACATACAAAAGTGTGGATAAATCCAGCTGAAACAAGGTATTTGTCTATCTATATGTACAGAACTACAGAAGATGAGATTTACAGAGATCAGAATACGCAAGCAAGCACACACATGATTTCAGCGCACAAATACGCACCGTGGGAACCGCAACCACAGTACCAGCAATCGCGGCGTTCTTCCCTCCCAACAAGACAGCCTCTGCAACAAGAGAACGCAAGAAACAAACATCAGAAGATTACACAAGAGCAGATCAACTCGTACGCAGATCGATCAGGACACCATCGAGAAATCACCTTCCGCTACGGAAAGTACACAATCCTCCGTTTCCGGACGGATCCGGGGTCGTGGTGGGACTGGGGAGGGAGAGGGGGGGGGGGGGGGGGTCTGTGGGTGTACCTCGGACGGCGGCGCTGGATTCCTCCTCCCTGGGGGATCGGCCGGCCATGTCCCCCTGCCGCTCCTCAATGGCCGGAGAAAGGGAGAAGGCAGGGAGGACGGGGGAGCGGCGCGGCAGCGCGGCAGTGTCCCCCGCCATGGAGGCAGAGCTCGCCGCCGTCGCCATGGAGGCAGGGCGTGGCGACGACATCGCCATGGAGCCCCGCGACGGCGTGGCGGCGGTAGCGGGTTCCCCGATTGTGTCCGACTATTTTTTCTGTCTGACCGTGGGTGTCCAATAAACGAAAATAACTAGGTTCGGCCCACGGCGCCGTGGGCCTCCCATTTCCACTTACAGGGTGAGCTACGACGTCCACGAGCCCACTACCTGATCGTTCCCTAACCTCGCTGCTGCCGCAAACTGAAGCATCGAAACCTCATTCCTAGGCGCCGTGCTTCGCCTCGAACGCTCCAGCCCTCGCCGCCATCGCCATGGCGATCACCGCCCAGACTGTCGACATCATGGGCGAGCGCCAGTCCGGCCAGGACGTGCGCACTCAGAACGGTAACACTCTCACCGTAAGGGCATCTCTAGCCACGCTCCCAGGAGCGAGGACAATTTTTGGCCAAATAGCGCCGAATAGCGTCGAAATTCTCCCAGCCGTGCCCCTCAGAACCTCAAATAGCGCCGTTTAGCGTCGTTTTAGAGTTGGCGCACCCGGGCCAAATCCAACACGCTGGGTTGCGCCTGGGGGGCGATTTGCATGCAATCTAGCCCACTGTCATCCACCTACCGCTTTTCACTCTCCTCCTTTTCTTCTCTCCCTACCCACCTGCCCTCTCTCTTCCCCACCCACCCACGCAGCTCTCTCCTCTCCTCCGCCCAGCTCCGGCCATGCGCCTCCGCCCAGCTCCACCGCCGGGAGAACCGCGAGTTTTTTGTGCATCTTCTCGACCTCGCCGCGCTCTTCCTCGCGCCGCACGGTGCCGCCGAGCTCGCGTGCCCGTGGCCGTCCGCCGCCGCCCCTCCCCTGCTCCTGCTCCGGGCTCGACCTCGCGCGGCCGCCCCGCCCTCTTCTCCGAGCTCGTCCGCCGCCCCTCGCGCCGCCCCTCCTCGAGCTCGCGCGGCTGCCCCTCCTCGAGCTCTGCTGCGCCGCCCCTCCACCTAGCTCGTGCGGCCGCCCGGCCTCGTCCGCATCGTCCTCGAGCGCCACCAGGTCGGCGCGCGCTCGCGGCCGGCTCGACGCCACAGACGCGATGGGCGCAGATGGACGATGCGGCCATGTTCCTGGCGTGTGGCCGGCGTCCGAGTTGAGCTCGCGTGGGCGGCGACCTCGTGGGGAGGGGTGCGGCGGCGGCTTGGCAGTGGAGGTGCACGGGGACGGCGAGCTCGTCGGAGAGCAGGACGTCGGTGGAGAGCACGGGGCACGCCCACCACCTGTTTGTTGTAATGACAATGTCAATTGACTAAAAAAAGGAAAGGCACAGTGTATTGGGGTTGGGACGGCTGGGAAATTCACACCCCCAGGATTCTAATTAGCGCTGTTGCCCCCCCCCCCCCCCCCCGGCGGGTCAAAATAGCACCGTTTTTCAGCCTGGGGGGCACAACGGCTGGAGATGGCCTAACACTTGTCATGCCAGATTCCGCAGGGTTGCGTGGGGTTCTGTAAGATCTAGTGGCCCAAATAGCCATCCAGCACGTGCGGGTTTAATTTGCGTTCGTGCATCTCTGATTGCAGTGATGGCGTGCCAGTCGGTGGCCAACATCCTCAAGCCGTCTTATGGGCCCGTCGGGCTCGACAAGGTACCTGGCTTCCACTTTGATCTACATGTGTGTGTATGTTCGTAAATTGTATGATGCACAACTTAGAATGGTGTTTTGCACATTGAGCGATATTATTTCCGCACCTTCGACATCACCCGCAAATTTAGTTAGTACTAGTGTCATTGTGAGATGCATTTCAGCCGGGAACCATGCCATGACCTGTAATGTTCTACTGCGGCGTAATCAGGATTAGTCAAGTTAAATGGAATCTGGATCCCCAACAATTTTGAAGAAACCATTGTTCGAATGAACTAATATAGCATATGCGACTTACAGATGCTCGTGGATGATATCGGTGATGTTACAATCACAAATGATGGAGCAACCATTTTGAGGATGTTGGAAGTCGAGCATCCAGCAGCGAAGGTGATGACTGGTGACTAGCTTCCCAAAATGGGCTTCTTTATTTTCATCGCTGCTTTGTGCTTAGCTTTTCGAGGTCCATTTATTTTTAGGTTCTTGTGGAGTTGGCCGAGCTTCAAGACCGGGAGGTTGGCGATGGAACATCTGCTGTCCTCATAGCTGCAGAGTTGCTCAGGGTAATGAACGAACCTTTAATGCCAAGTTTTTTCTTTTCTGTGAATTTTCTTACTGTTGTGCATACACATGATATTATTCTCTTCTTATCAGGGAGCCAATGATCTCGTGAGAAATAAAATCCATCCAACCTCTATTATTAGTGGCTACAGGGTATGAGGGTAAGCATATAATTTCAATGTTAGCTGCAGTCACACTTCTATTCTAAATGAACATCTTGGAGGGAACACATAATCTCTCACGTTGTTTATTTTTTGACCTTCTTGTTCTACCAGCTTGCTATGCGCGAAGCTTGCAAGTATATTGAAGAAAAACTGTCTGTCAAGGTAATACTTCCTGCAGAAAAATTAGCAGCAGACCGCTGATCCATTCAATTCTTATTGTCATGCTGTCATGAATATTCATCCACAATTCAGGTTGATAAACTTGGAAAAGATTCCCTCGTAAACTGTGCAAAAACTAGCATGTCTTCGAAACTTGTTCACACTGACAATGATTTCTTTGCACATTTGGTAAGTTCCTATGATCATTTGTGTACTTTAGGTTTCTTAATCAATGCGTTGTTTTTACATTTATGTGCACAGTAGAACATCATGATTTCATGGTATGGTTGTATATTTGATTTCAGTGGCATTAATTAAATCTAAATTGTTATTTAGTCCATGATTTATTTTGAGATTGTAAATCTGTAATTTTTATATGCTGTGTTGTGATAATGTTTGTTTGTCAAGTGGTTCAGCTGGGATGTACTGAATGCTAGGGATTCAGTTGTCTTTCTGTCCACCTTGTTTAAAATAATGTGCTATTTAATTGACATAGAAGTGGATTCTAGGTTGTAGAAGCAGTTCAGGCTGTGAAGACTACAAACTCCAAGGGAGAAGTGAAGTACCCAATCAAGGTAACTAAAATGCATTTGGTTAAAATACTATTTCATTAAATTAATTTTAGTTTTCGTAATTGCTATATTGTGAAGGATGCACAAAGTTTAGTGCCATCGCAGTATTTCACTGCTTTAATTGTTTTCGTTACCCACAGGGTCCTTCTTTCTGAAGGTTGATTTAAATCCTACAGCCTATATTATTGTTTGGAGATTGTAGACAACTTTTATATGCGTATGTGATGTTGCTTTGCTTTATGCACTATTTTTTATTCCTGCTGGTTATGTATTAGACATCTTGAGATTTGTACTAGTCTATAGTAGTCTTGCGTCTGACTCAAGAGTGTGCTGTCTTTTTCCTCAATATCCATTTAATCTATTATGTAGGCATGATGTTATTTTAGTTTACACAAGGTTGAGCAATCGTCCTTTCAACCATTTGAATTATTATTTTGCAATGATTAATTATTTTTGTTCTGCAGAGTATTAATATTTTGAAAGCTCACGGTAAAAGTGCCAAGGAAAGTTATCTGTTGAATGGGTATGCGCTGAACTCAGGCTGTGCAGCTCAAGGAATGCCTACTGAAGTGGCCCCTGCTAGAATTGCTTGTCTTGATTTTAACCTTCAAAAGACAAAAATGCAAATGGGTGTTCAAGTCCTTGTATCTGATCCAAGGGAACTGGAGAAGATTCGTCAGAGGTTTGTGCATTTTTCTGTTTTGCAAATCATTATTACTCCTTTCTGTTATCTCCGAACAAACAGTCACTTGTTTGTTTTTCATTTCTTGTGGACGCCTTTTGTCATTTACAAACAATTTATTTTCTAATTTATTGTCTCAATAGTATACCTAATAGTATTTTTCATGGCAGAGAATCTGACATAACAAAAGAGCGAATTGAAAAAGTTCTTAAGGCTGGTGCTAACGTTGTATTTACCACCAAGGGAATTGATGATATGTCACTGAAGGTATGCTTTCATTATTCAAGCAGAAGCCATTCCTGTTCCTATTTAATTTGATTTTGGATATAATTTTGCAGCCTCCTGTATAGACTATTTGTTTATTTCGGTTAACCTGTCCACACCAGTACTGAATGACATGATTTGCTTAGCTGCTGGTAGTTTTAATGGGTGGTGTTTACAGCCGTACGATACTTTAACATAACATAATATATTACATATTTTTAGCCATTTAATTGAATCTCACTGCCCTCTTACATTCAGATCCAATGATATCTCTTCCAGATTACTTATAACTTAATATGTTTTTCTTTTGTGTGATGAAACATCATTTCAGTACTTTGTTGAGGCTGGAGCAATGGCAGTAAGGCGTGTGCATAAGGAGGGTTTGCGCCATATTGCCAAGGCAACAGGTGCAACAATGGTATGTATTTTTTCTTCATACTGTCGATTAGATGGTTATAACTAAGTGGTATTTTATAATGCACTCTCTTTTTAATCCCATATATGACTTATATTGACTTGTATTTTTCTGAACTTCTGCTTGAAATTCTAATAAAACTGGTTGAATTCTGAGCAATGCGCAACACATTTTCTGAACTCATGCCTTCGTAATAATTGAATATGTTCATTTGATGATTTGTTTTTCTGAATATGCTTTGCTATTCTAGTGTGTGAACTATTTGTCAATATCCTGAAGTAGTAGGAAACTGCAGGTGACTACTTTTGCTGACATAGAGGGTGGAGAAGCATTTGATTCATCATTCCTTGGACATGCTGATGAGGTTGTGGAGGAAAGAATTTCTGATGATGAAATAGTTTTGGTGAAAGGCACGAAAAACACAAGTGTGGTTAGTATTTTCTCCATGCCAATGTTGAACTAGTTTTAATGACGACAACATTAGTTTTGAAGATAAGGGCATCCCACTTTCATTTCTTTATGCAGGTCTCCATTATACATAGAGGAGCAAATGACTTCATGCTAGATGAGATTGAGCGATCCTTGCATGACGCGTTGTGCATTGTGAAGAGAGCCCTGGAATCCGATATGGTAGAACCTTTTACTGTTGTTCCTTTGCCTCTCTGTTCCCTGTGCGTGATTACATAAAAATAGATTTCCGCATGATTAGAATTTTTGCTGAATGTGAGAAAATATCTCATTTTCTCCTTCTCTTTAGCATTGTTCTTTCTGTGAGTATGCGACTCACTTATAAGCTGATTGTCTGATTCTTATGTTTAATACTTTTACAAGGTTCTTTTGTATATACCATGCTTTTCTCGAACAATGCTGGTCCCTATTTTCACAATTTCATTGTTCGAGACTATGTTTTTGATACCTAATATCTTAGTTATCTATAACTGTTTCCATGCTTGGAAAGAGAATAGGAATAGTTAAAAACTTAAAATCATCATCTAAATGACCCACTTACTGTTTCAATCTCTGCATCCGTCGCCTAGCACTCCGCAGAGTGGGGCTAACTTTAACTCTTTTTATGTTGGTGTATTTATCACGTATGGGTCATGCAGGTAGTTGCTGGTGGTGGGGCAGTGGAAGCTGCTTTGTCTGTGTACTTGGAGAATCTTGCTACAACTCTTGGATCTAGAGAACAACTGGCAGTTGATGAATTTACCGTATCTTTGTTAATCATACCAAAGGTTTAATCAATTAAATTTTATATGTAATTTACTTGCATACTGAACCACATAATATATTAATGGAAGTATAGCTGTTTGATGACAGGTTCTCTCTGTTAATGCTGCAAAAGATGCAACTGAGCTTGTAGCGAAGCTTAGGTCATATCACCATACAGCTCAAACAAAGTCCGATAAGAAACACTATTCAAGGTAATGACACGATATATTGTCTTCATTACTTATCTAAATGAACTGTGGTTGTGCTATACTGCTATGTCTCTCTGTGAATGCAGAATGCTTCTAGAGCACTGGAAACATCTGTAGATATATTAATGGATACTAGTAAACTACTACTGCCTGGTAAAAATAAGTGTGCATAATTAAACAATACAGACACACCATATTTCCTCTGTTTCTTGTGCTACACTGGAAGCTCCATCTCAAGCTCCACTCTGAGAGTCCATATGATTTGGATTTTGCTTGATCCTTTAATAAGCGCACCAAATACATAATTAGGAACACTGAATGATTCTAGATAAATTTCACTTCAATGTAACTGCCCATTGTTGTTTGTTCTGCAACCACGCATATCATGTTCTGTCAGTAAATTTTGTTCTGTTTGCTGCAGCATGGGCCTCGACTTGTTGAAAGGTATCATTCGCAACAACCTTGAGTATGGCGTGATTGAGCCAGCAATCAGCAAAGTAAAGATTATCCAGGTTGGTATACTTGTTAGTTTTTTTTTGTCATGCTATGTTATTATGACAAGATTCATTCACATTTATACATCTTCCTTGCAGTTTGCAACCGAAGCAGCCATTACTATTATGAGGATTGATGATATGATCAAGCTCACCAAGGAAGAGTCTGGTAACGAGGAGTAACAAGCTTTTAGAATGCCAGTTTTCGATCTCTGGTGGACTGTTTACTATGTGATGGTTGTTGTTGGTTATTATAGACTCCCGTAGAATGTTTTACGGAAGATCCAAGTCAATGTCTATATCGTTTTGTGTTTTAATGTATGTGGGTAGTGCGACTCATGAATGAAAGCCAATTTTGGCTACAGCAACGCATCCCTTGCTTTAGGGCATTGCGGTATCGATAATCATGGAAAGGTTTGTTCTCTTTCCCCATCGCACACTGCTATTTTTCACGGAGATGTGCCTGAAACGAAGTAATATGTGATAAGTTAGGGATATCACCGATTGAAGATAAGCTTGCTCAACACCGACTAAACTGGTTTGGGCATATCTAACTGAGGCCTGAATAGGGTAACCGCAAAAAAAAGAGGGACAGGGGAGACCAAAATAAAGATAGGAGGTGGTAAAAATCGAGCCAAAAGATTGAAATGTACCTATACACTTGACACTCGGTATGACTGCATATAAATCTGCAATCCTTGTGCCGATACTTTAATTTAATTTTCATGCATAACGTTTAGATTTTCTTTTCACTCTAGTTCTCACAATTTATGGATTGGGTGTCATCTCTAGTCTATCTCAATTTACTTTGGACATAAATCTTTGTTATTTATGTATTGTAAGACACATTTATCCATGAAGAAATCAGCAAAAATAATCATACCAACAGTTATATTTATATATACTCAGCCCGAGGTAAGATTTTAAGATGTTTTTCATTCATAAAGTTTTCCAATATGGTTACACTGCCATTAAGATATTTGTTAGAACTTATGCTTTTAAGATGTTTGTCATAAACGCCTATACATTATGTTTAAACTGTCAAAAATCAACAACCATAATTTGTTATAAAACACAATTTAAGTTTAAAGTTGTACAAGTTTATGTGAAGATATAAATTAATTAACACTACAAACTAATTTAGCAACATTGGTACGTTGTTAACTCTTACATTCTTTGTACTGCCTTGACAGTTGATGAATTTGGGAAGTTTTCTCGCAAAAAAAAAAAACTATGTCAAATAATAGAAAATTGTACTCATAGATACCGTAGGATGCAAAAAAATGTTTATAAAATGTACAAAAAGTCAAAAAATTGTAATTATTATAGACCGACGTGGGTATTACTTTTTGTTAGACCGGCCTATTTCTTTAGGTAAAGGTTAACTTACTATAGTAGCAAAAATAGATAAAAATTGAAGTATTCTCAAAATAAAGAAAACATTAACTGTTAACAATTTACATCTGATATTCTCTAGAACGAGTATCATATACTGAATATTTTTACGTCAATGATCAAAACGATTCCAGTACTCTTCTAGACACTCTGGTTGAGTTTGAGGTCGTCTACCGGTCTGCCATTGATGAATCAGTTTTCATGATCGAGCTTCCTCGCCATGTCGTGAGGCAACATGAATTTGAACATTCCGGTATGCCCGTAGGATGTCCATGTCCATCTGTGAGTGTGGTTGCCTAGGCCACCAGGATGGTTCAGCTTGCACCTGTTGGCTACCGTTCTCTAGTGGCATCTCAACAGAAGATTGTGGTTGCCAATAGGAGCCCTGTGGTGGAACGACGTTTGCACCTACACCAGACACCTGCGCGGCTTGCTCGTCGTGCCACGCCCAAGGACAAGAGACACCCATGGCATCGCTGGAAGTAGTATAAGCTCCTGATGGCACTATTACCCCTTGGACACCGCCGTTGCAAACCGGCTTCTCTCTCAGAGGGAGCATTTGTCCAGTCGGAACATGCATCAACGACGATGGTAACTGCGATGAGGCGACAGCAGACTGACAGTTGCTTTCTAGCCCAACCAGAACGGCCCTGTTTTCGGGCAATCCCACATCGTTCGGGCGGTCTGTGGCGGTTTGCTGTGTCGCTGTTCCTGGTGGCCTGGTGTCAACACCGCCGGCACGCATAGTTTGGTACTTATGCAACAGAAATTTGAGCCGCTTGGCCTGCTTCCTCCAATCCATCTTGACGTAGTACTCTTTGAAGAGATCATTGTTATGGTGACGAAGCTCCTTGTAAACTGGACATGCACCAATCGGATTCGTAGGAGAATAATAAGTGTATGGTATTAGCCGGTAACCTAATTTCTTGACACTATGAGCTAAGGCGGAAAAGTACGTACAGCTTACCAGCAAACGTGGCCGCCGGGTGTGATCCCTTCTCACGAAGCTCTCGGAACATCTCCTCTTTGCTCATGCCTTCCTCCAGACATCTCTGGACCTCCTCCTTGACCTTGTTGATGGATCAGCAGCGCGAAGCAGTAGATTAGTACATTACCTAGTTCTAGATGCCGGCATGCCGCCCGCCGGCAGTGACACTAAACTTCCGATCAGGTCACAAGAATAGATAATTAAGCATCAGATTTTACTTGGATAATGAAGGCAAGGGTGCCGTCTTCGTCGCCGTCGGCGTTGAGGGCTGTTGCCGTGTTGTCTTGCTCATCGCCGCGGTTGTCCGCATCTTCCTGTCGATTCTCAAAGAGGCCAACTGGTGATTACGGAAACAAGTAAAATTTATATCTAACTTAATAGCTCTAGCAAAATATGTTGTGAATCAGATAGATATATGATGCTCACCATTAAGCAATTGTTCATTGCTCCTGGCTTTTCCTGCCGTGGTGAAACGAAAACACTCAAAAGGTTGAAGGGAATAGATTGGGGATAGGGAGACGCGGTGGGAGTTGTGTAAACACAATTCTCGTGCAACGTTGCGTAGTTACCCAGGATTAACTATTTGGCTATTTTGTTGTAAAAAAAATACTATTTGGCTATTTGCTGCAGAGTCCACACGCCCTTCGCCTGGTTATGCCCACACCATCGTCGGTTGGTACGTCGATCCGGTGATTCTAGGTTATCCTACGTTTTAAACCTTTCTTCTCCTCATCTTGCCGAGTTACCGGACTCCCGGAGTCCAGACAACCCTTCGCCGGCTACTTGGTTTTGTGTATCGGCGCACACCATCGTTGGTTTGTCTGGTGTCTATCGAGTGCGTACTGCGTAGTACAGAAGATAGGGGATTAGAACATCGGAAGGGAGATAGGATCATACGAACAGATGGACATTGAAGTTTCAAGTGCGCTTGTATGCAGTTTGCAGTTCACCGGCGTTTGTTTTTAGGAAGCAGTTCACAGCTGTATATTTGGCGATTGTCGGATCAGCAGGTCTCAAACAGACCGCCTACGGACCTGATATGGCCCGCAACGCCCAACCAGTCCAGCTCGCACCCAACCAAAGCATCGTCCTGATAGGCCCTGAATGGCCCAATAGGCTCAGACAGAAAAAACGGCCCTGCCAGCAACTCCCGTCGGTCCGGGTCCAGAAATGTAAGCCCAGCACCCCGTGGACACCCTAACTTTCCCTCGGGTCTGGAAGCACCCTCCAATAGGGCGTGCCCGTCTTGCCATTGACACACGGTCATGTCGAATGGCGCCAAAACTTATAGTCTTCTCAGGTGGCGCTGAGAGGCGGAGGTGTACCACGGGTCAGGGGCGGATCCACACCCCGGGCAACAAGGGCCATGGCCCGGGGTGCAGAACTTTTTTTAAGGTACTCCCTCCGTTCGGAAAAGGATGTCACAAAAAATGGTCTATCTATAGTTCATTTTTGTGACATCCTTTTCCGAACGGAGGGAGTATATATATTAGTGAGTTTGATGATTTTTCCTAACATTTAGGCTAATTATATCACTGAAATTTAAGATTGGCCCGGGGTTTGGTTGGATTCTGGATCCGCCACTGCCACGGGTCATCGGCATTTAATCTGAGTATCACCTCCCCACCCCGCTCGATCGTTGCTTCCTACCCACGCTAGGGTTTCGGCCCATAGGTTTGGCTATAAGATGGACCTCCGTGCCGCCAGCTCTAGCCGTGCCATTTCTAGCCGTCTCATCGCTAGCAACAATGCCTTGCTACCTCGTGGTCCACCCACACCACCGTTTCATCGTAAGAAACAACATCGCGTGCGTTTCCCGTTGTCGAAGCCAACTCCGGCACCTTTGGATGACGAGAGAGAGGAGACGAGAAGATGACCCTGGTGTAGTAGGAGCAGGCCGTTCTATTGGTCCTTCGCAACCGTTCGCCAGGAGAATAGCGACCGGGGTTCAACATTTTGTTTTAAGTTTTTCTTTCGCTTGTGACCGAGATCCGCAAATTTTGAGAAATTCATGATATTCCGAAGAAAAAACTCCTGGCGGAGGTATACCACACGTCTTTGGCATTTAATCTAATGCATTGCCTCTCCACCCACTTGCCTCGCCGCCTAGCCACCTAGTGGTCCACCCACACGCCGAGCTCACGTTCCCGCCATCAGAGCCAACTTTCGCCGTCTTTGGACGGTGACTAGGAGAGAGGAAGAGGAGAAGATGGAGTAGGAATCCGAGGAGGAGGAGAAGTATGTTGCGCTCCTCGCCACCTTTGCTAGCAGCGGTAGAGGCTCATCGGATGGTGCTCGAAGCCATCCATAAGAGGACCTGGTTCGTCCAGCATGGGAGGATGGTGGCCCCCCTCGGTTCATCGACCAACCTGTGATGACAACGAGGAGGCTGGCTCCTCTCAATTCAACTCCCCGGTGACGAATGATGACGAGACTGACCCCTCTCACGTATCGGTTCGGTGACCAAGGACGACGAGGCTGGCCCCTCTCATGTCATCGGTCGGACAGCCAATGACGGTGAGCTGGATCAGGGAGTCCTCTCATGACGCCTAGATTTAGTTTAAGTTTAGTCCATTTTTTGTTGTTGTAATATGTCTAATTATTTAATATAATTTGAGCCTTTTGTTTAAATTTGCGAGTGTTCCATTAAGACAAACTATCGGGCATGCCGGTGGAGACACCCCTCTCCCCTGTGTCAGACATGTGTCCAGCGCACCATAGCGAATATTTTTTTGGTTGCGGACAAACTTGTGGGACGGCCCAGTGGAGATGCTCTTATTTTTTACAGGAGACAACCTCGTCTCCCTGGTGGAAAATGTTGACGAAACTAGCCCCTTCACGTAATCGGTCTGACGGCCAACGACTAGGAGGATGGATCATCGAATCATCTACTGATTTTAGCTTAAATTTCCTTGTAGTACATCCAAATTTTAATGACATCCGAATCTCTTGGTTAAATTTGCAAGTGTTCCGTCAAAAAAACTACAGGGGGACGTCCCTATTATACCGGACATGTGTCCGGCACCCCACAACGGATGTTGAGGTGTGGTTCGGACAGCCTAGTGGAGATGCTCTTTTTTTTTACAGGAGCTCCCTCTTGAACCATCTATGCATTTCACTGCCGTGTACCGGGTCGCGAGGGCAGGGCACCTGCATGGCATCAGCATGCAGAAGAAGGGCAGTGCAACACCATCACGTTACTTGCCGTGCTTGGTCGCCGGCCGGCCGGGATCTAGGAGTTCTTGACCTGATTACAGTACTCAGCAGCCCGCGCACTTATTACGACCACCAGCCACGACTCGTGTAAGTTTACTCCACACGACGAGACGTCGCGCGCGAGCCACAGTACGCTCTATTCGTAGGTGCAGCGCGCGCGCATGCATGCATAACGCTCGGATCCCGGCCGGCCGGCCGGCAGAGCTGCCCGGAATCACGGTTTCTGCTGCTCGCCGGCCGGTGGCCGGGCCGGGTCAGCAGCAGTTCCGTCCAATCAGGGCAACGGCCGGGGAGCGATCGTGAGGAGTTGACGGGAACAGGATTTGGCGGCGGCTGATAGATACGCGCTCGTGGATTTGGGGAGCGGGAGATGGTTATATTTTGTTGGTTGACATCCGGGAGCAAGGAGAGCCGTCTCGGCATTAGCAAGAGCTTGATCACCGTACCTCGTGGCTTACGTGTGCAACCGAAATAACGGTATCACTCGTGTATATGTTGCCTCGTGTGTGTGGGTGTCACTGAAATAGATAGCGATCGGTCACTAGCTAGGAAACTTGCTGGATTGGAGATCGAGAGAGCGCGCTTGTTAACGTCTGAGCAGGGAGTGCATGGTACATTGAACCGATGGCTTCGAGACGATTGCTCTGTCAATGAGCAGGGAGTACTAGAATTACAGTTACAAGAAAGGCATACTTTAAACGGTTATTCTAATTAGGGAACGTGCCCTGGCGATTGCTTCTGTACGGCGTTTGAAGATTCGCGCCGGAGGCCACATCGACGTCGCCAGCGTCCTCGCGAGGGCCTCTCCGCAATCGGGCACGCGTGCATACCTGGACCCGGTAACTCGCCCAACCGAGTAGTGAGCTTCCTACCGCCCCGCTGCTCATTTCCCCCTTTCCTCCTCTCGTCTCTGAGCTCCGCTCCCTCTCCGGCGATTTCCCCTAGGGTTTCTGCGGTGCCGTGAAGGTAGCTCTCCGGCGACGCGGCCGACGGTTCACTGGTGCGGAGAAGCTTCTCCGGCGATGCGGCTGACGGTTCACCGGTACGGGACTACAGGGAAGCTTTCCCGGCGACGCGACAGACTGTTAAACGGTGCGAGGAAGGTTCTCCGGCGGGGCTGGTGAGTTCCACCGTATTTGGTCGCAACTGTCGCCGTTTTTGGTTAATTTCTCATGGATTTTTTGTTGGTTATTGCGGCAGATCTGAGCAGAGAGAGGGCCGCGACGGCTTCGGTACTGCCAGGTGATGGGGATGTGAGGAGAAGACGGAGGAGGTGCCTAGCAGGCTTGGGGAGCCACGAGTGCGGCGGCGGCGCATGTGGGGAAGAGATCCGGTGGATTTGGCGCCGGCGAGGGATGCGAGGAGATGGGGAAGTGAGGGGACGGCGGGGAGGTGGGGGATGTCGACTTGAGGAGCTCGTGTAGCACCGGCTTGCCCGCGGTGGTCGACTAACAGCCGCGGCATCGTCCGAGCTGCCGAGTCCGGCAAGCTTTTTGACGGGCACGAAGTGAGGTACACGTAGGCCGCCGCGGCATGGAGGGGCAACGGCGTGTGCGTCCCTGGTCGCGTGAGGAAAACCTTGGAGTTACGAGTGTGGCGGAGCAGGCGAGGGGGCTCCTAGGGCGGCGTATGTCGTTGGTGCGGAGGAGGAAACGTCGGACCACCCTGCCGGCAGCCTCTGGGAGCTCGACCACTACCTCGCGGCCTGGCGAGTGAGCAGACCAATTCCTCGTGGTGTCATCTCAAGTTCCCCGTCCAGCTTTGACTCGATGATGAAGACATCACGAATTGCAACAAGGTAACGCATATGTCTTTGATGGTTCCGCAATTGTTCACCTGATTTGTTCCTGTATCTGAACAATAGTGCGGTTGAATATCCTAAATTAGTTAGCCCTGAGTGGTGATGAGGGGGCAACAACGTGTACACACACATGAGAGGATGTGCCGCTGCTGTAGAGTGTCATTCTCCAGGAATTGTTCAACTGATTTGTTCCTGGAGCTGGAAACTAGTGTGGTTGAATATCCTGACAATTACACGAGATACATCCGGCAACTACATGTTAATATCCTGGCAATTGTATGTTAGTACCCTGACAATTTTATCTGCCTTCTGAATAATCTGGCGATTGTATGTTAGTACCCTAGCAATTGTAAGTTAGTGTCCTGGCAATTGTATGTTAGAACCTTGGCTACTTTATCTGCCTTCTTAAATAACCTGACAATTGTATGTTAGTACCATGACAATTGTATGTTAGTACCCTGGCAATTGTAAGATCAGCACAATATATGACACACTTCATCTGCCTTCTTAATAACCTGGCAATTACACGAGATACCTCCGGCAACTACATGTTAATATCTTGGCAATTGTATGTTAGTACACTGGCAACTTCATCTGCCTTCTTAATAACCTGGCAAGTATACGAGATACATCCGGCAACTACATGTTAATAACCTGGCAATTGTATGTTAGTACACTGGCAACTGTACATGCCTTCCAAATGTGGCATCAGACCATTCCATCCCTCTGCATTTTACCGTATTCGCACTCATAGTGGTCTTCAACAACTTTTTTATTCGGTGTGTGCATATGTGCATCTATGTAGTTATGACATATACTTCTATTTTCCCATTTCCTTTTATCTGTACGTCACATGATAACTAAGTAGTTGTAAACTGCCAATTAAGTAATCTTGAGGTGGTTAATTCCTTTTCCCCCTCTACTGGTGCATGGTTATTAGTAATCAATTTAGTTGGTAATTAGGTAGGCATCATATGGCAATTAAGGTCTAATGTTGTGGCAAAATGCTAATTTCATCGTTGGTGCATAATTAGCTGGTAATTAAGTAGCTGTAATCTGGCAACTGAACAAGCATGAGGTGGTAAATTTTATGTTTTTTTTTCTGTGCCCCGGTGTCTTAGCAGACAATACCTAGCAATTTTTCTATCTTGGTGCATGGTTATTAATAATTCATAATCTGGCAATTAGGTAGGTTTCATTTGGCAATTAAGTACTAATGTGATGGCAAATGCTTACTTATTACCTGGTAATTAGGTAGGCATCATATGTTAACCAAGTAGCTCAAAAAACAGTCAATTAAGCAATCACTAGGTGGTAACTTAAGTACCTGGTATTTAGGCAGTGATAATGTGGCAATGTCTCATTTTGTTCATTTGTAATTCTGTGAGATTTGAGCCGGTAACTTATGATTCTTTGTTTGTGCATGAACCAGTGGAAGCAGGACGCCTAAAGCAAGAAGAGTCAAAAGAACTGCAACAAAGTGATCTCCTCGATTACATGCAGATCCATCGAGAACCACAACAGCAGTTGGATCCAGGTGGTAGCTAGATCTGGACCGTTATTTTGCTGTTGTTATCCTCAAGTAAAAGCCAGTGGCAAAAAGACAAGTTAGTGATGTTGTTGCTGATGTAAAAACTGGAGGGGGCAGAGCTGGTGAACAGAGATGTTTCTTGTTCCTTGATTAAGATTTCCTCAACTATGCTATAAAGAGTATCTAATCTCCTAGTTTATGTATCTAAAGCACCTGGATATCTTTTATGGTTTGTAGTGTGGCATGGTTTGTGTATATTTTCTCCATCAAAATTATCAGATTCCCTATTTTTGTTTCGTTTATTGAGCTAGAAACTATGTCATTCTGTTATATGGTCTTTCAAGAATCAGCAGTGGTCTTTTTTTCTTCCTTGACAATAGTTGGGAAGAGAATCCATCTCGGTCACAGGTGGCTACCCTTTTGGATTTAATTTGGCTTGAGGTTAACCTGGTAAGTAGGTGGCATGGGACGTGGCAGTTGTTTTTGAGTACCTGTAGTTGACTTCTTTTTAAAGAGGATACTGACCATGGTGAGGTTGTTAAAACCAAGGATGTGACAATTTTCCGGAAGCAAATATTCCGCAACTAGTTGCGCCCGCACCCTATTATCGGATGCCCTATTTTCGAGTTTCAAAAAATCCGAAATAAATCATGAACAATCGTTTTGTTGTTTCTCGTGCATTCAGAAATTTTCATCCCAAAATATGACAATATGTATTCTGTGCAAAAAAGAGAAGACATAAGTGAATAGTATCACATACTATTCACACATCATTTATCTTTTTTGTGCAGCCCACATAATGCCAAATTTTTGGATGAAAATTTGTGTATGCATGTAAAACAAGATAACCAATGTTCATAATTTATTTCATATTTTTTTGGAAATTAGAAGTACGACATGCGGAATGAGGTGCGGTCGCAACTAGTCGCAAAGTTTACTTTCCCCAATTTGCCATGCATTCATGGTCCTGATGGAACGATCGAATTAATGATCAGACAAGTGAAGTACACACAAAGGACAGCCCCTATCTACTACTAAGTACTACTGCTAGGTAGCTAGGTACGTAGTTAAGTAAAATTACAGTTCAACTGAACATAACATGTTGACCCTAGCCATGTGCCGTACGCATATGGCACAATCCAACGGAGCCACTGAGATCTGTCTGCATGCATGCATGCATGTGGATGCCCATGGAGTCACAGGCCACCGTTTTACCGCCTATAAATAGAGCAACATTACACCAACATAGATCACACCAATTCCCATCTACTTGTCTCCTCCCAATCCTTGCAAACCTCACAATATCCCTCCTAGATTGCTAGCAACTTTAGCCATGGCTTCAGTGCACCAGATCATGTCCTTCATCTCCATAGCAGTTCTCGGGTTTCATCTCCATTTTCTCTCCACCGAGCTCGATTTCTTCCACGATTTTTTGCCCCATTTGTTAAGATTGACGGCGGTGCATCTATCCAAGGGTTAGCAACTGCAAACTCTCTCTTCCGGCGCCCGTTTCTTTAGTTGTTTAGCTTATTTAGCTCAATTTATATTTCTAGTGCTAGGTAGGTGTTTGATGAAATGCCTAAGTTAGCTCATTTTGCTTATTTAGCTCAATTTTGTTTATTCAGTTTGAGCTTAAACTAAATTATGTTTTTGTATTTCAGTGTCACAACATTCACGTCCTCACCGTCGTCGATAGACCGCGCCGTCTTGTCACCGACACCACCTAGGTGAGCCTTCTTTTTTATTTAAAAAAAATCTTTGTTGTATGATTTTGTTCCATAATTATTTGTTTTTTTGTATAAGTTGTATAATTGTTTTTTATATATATAGTGCCATGGTTTTCACAAATACCCCCACCGGCTCTCGTCCGTTCTATTATTCGGATGTGGTATGACTGTTAATAACTATATATTTGTTTCGTTTCGTGTTTATGACAATCATGCCGACCAACTTTGACATAAATATATATTTGTCTAGGAGGTAGTTGAACCGGAAATTCCAATGGACCCTATTGTTGAATTTTTTGTGAAAGAAAACGATGATTTGAAAGCTAAATTAAAAATAAGTGAAGATCTCCGCCAAGAAGAGAAGAGGAAATTGGAGGTCAAGCTTGCCAACATCATCGATGAACACCAGTTCAAGCTTGCCGACGTCGTCGATACTTACGAGATCAAGTTGGATGGGATGCGCTCGAAGCTTGCCGACGTCGTTGATGCTTACGAGATCAAGTTGGATGCGATGCGCTTGAAGCTTAAAAAAATTAGAAGTTATGCCATTAGTCAAGAGGCTTGGTATCATTATGCTGTTGGTTCAATAATGACCTTAGTTGCGATTATGTTCGCATTTGTTGTTGGATTTAAATTCTTTAGATAGTTCTATGTTAGTTTAAATTAATGAATATTTAATGCTACAATGTATTACATTTGTCGCCACTCTACTTTGCTTGAAGAACTTGTAAGAATTATTATGGTCACTTATCTATTCATTACTGGCATGCATAATGCAGATGAGACGTCAATGGATGTACGGTTCCCGAGTTTCTGACGATTTCCTTAAGGGCATGCATGAATTTCTCACTGTGGCCGAGATAAGCAAGCGAAAAAATGGTTTTATGTGTTGTCCATGCAGTCTCTGTGAGAATAAGAAGGATTACCCTTCCTCAGCCAAGCTTCACCAACACCTGTTGCAAAATGGTTTCATGCGTGGTTATTATTGTTGGACCAAGCACGGAGAAACAGGGGTTATAATGGAAGAGAATGAAGAAGAAGAGGATAATGACAACTATCCTATGTTCGATGAACACGGTGGTACTTCAATGGGGGAAGACGAAGTTGAAGAGGATGAAAAAAAGATGAGCCTGACGATGATCTTCGTCAGGCCATTCATGATGCACAAATGGACTGTGGAAGTGAAAACGAGAGGTTGAAGTTGGAGCGCATGTTAGCCGATCACACCAAATTGTTGTACCCAACTTGTACAGATGGCCAGAAAAAGCTCGGTACCATACTGGAAATGCTACAATGGAAGGCAGAGAGTGGTACTACCGACAAGCACTTTGAAAGTTTGCTGAAAATAATTAAGAAGATGCTTCCAAATGAAAACGAATTGCCCTCTAGTACGTACGAAGCAAAGAAGGTTGTCTGCCCTCTAGGATTAGAGGTGCAGAAGATACATGCATGCATTAATGACTGCATCCTCTACCGCGGCAAGCACGAAAATTTAAATGCTTGTCCTGTATGCGGTGCATTGCGGTTTAAGATTGGGCGAGATGACCCAGGTGAAGTTGAGGGCGAGCAAGGTTGTCCAAGGAAGAGGATTCCTGCCAAGGTGATGTGGTATGCTCCTATAATACCACGTCTGAAACGTTTGTTCCAAAACAAAGAGCATGCCAAGTTGTTGCGCTGGCACAAAGAAGAACGTAAAAAAGACTGATGATGAGACACCCCGCTGATGGGTCCCAGTGGAGAAAAATCGACAGAGAGTTCCCGAAATTTTCGGATGACGCTAGGAACTTAAGATTTGGTCTAAGTACAGATGGATTTAATCCATTTGGAGAGCAGAGCTCCAGTCATAGCACTTGGCCTGTGACTCTATGTATATATAACCTTCCTCCCTGGTTGTGCATGAAGCGGAAGTTCATTATGATGCCAGTGCTCATCCAAGGCCCGAAGCAACCTGGCAACGACATTGACGTGTATCTGAGGCCATTGGTGGAAGAACTTTTACAGTTGTGGACTGATGAAGGTGTGCGTGTGTGGGATGAGCACGGACAAACGGAATTTGATCTACGAGCGCTCTTGTTTGTAACCATCAATGATTGGCCTGCTCTTAGTAACATTTCAGGACAGTCAAACAAGGGATACAATGCATGTACGCATTGTTTAGGTGAGACTCAAGGTAAACATATAGGTAACAAGATTGTGTACCTGGGCCATCGTCGATGGCTTGTACCGAGGCATCCAGTAAGAAAGGAAGGCCAACATTACAAAGGTGAGGAAGATATTCGGCGGAAGCCTACTCGACCTTCTAGTTCTGTTATACATGATATGGTCAAGGATTTAAAAGTAATATTTGGGAAGGGTGCTGGAGCACTATCTGTTCCGAATGACGCTCAGAACCACGTTCCCATGTGGAAGAAGAAATCTATATTTTGGGAGCTGCCCTATTGGATAATGCTAGAGGTTCACTCTGCAATCGACGTGATGCACGTGACAAAAAATCTTTGCTTGAACCTGCTTAACTTGTTGGGCGTGTATGGAAAGTCAAAAGATACACCGGAAGCAAGACAGGCCCATCGACGTATGCATTCACGAGACGACGATCATTCTGATAATCATCAAGGTCCTGCGAGCTACGCTCTTACGAAAGAAGAGAAGAAAATATTTTTTGAATGTCTTCGCAGTATGAAGGTTCCATCTGGCTTCTCGTCGAATATAAAGGGAATAATAAACATGGCAGAGCAAAAATTCCAGAACCTGAAGTCTCATGACTGTCACGTGATTATGACACAATTACTTCCGGTTGCATTGAGGGGACTTCTACCAGAAAATGTTCGAGTACCCATTGTGAAGCTATGTGCATTCCTGAATGCAATTTCTCAGAAGGTTATCAATCCACTTACTCTAAAAGATATAGAGAATGATGTGGTCCAATGTCTTGTCAGCTTCGAGTTGGTGTTCCCACCAACCTTCTTCAATATTATGACGCACCTTCTAGTTCACCTGGTGGAAGAGATACGTGTTCTCGGTCCTGTATTTCTACACAACATGTTCCCCTTTGAGAGGTTTATGGGAGTCTTAAAGAAATACGTTCATAACCGTGCTAGGCCAGAAGGAAGCATCTCCAAGGGTTATGGAACTGAGGAGGTCATTGAGTTTTGTGTTGACTTTATTCCTGATCTTAAGCCGATTGGTGTTCCTCAATCGCGTCATGAGGGGAGACTGCGTGGAAAAGGCACGCTAGGAAAGAAAGCAATCATATGTGAAGACGTGGATTCTTTCACTCGAGCACACTACACAGTTCTGCATAATTCCATCTTGGTGGCTCCGTATATCGAGCAACACAAGAATTATTTACGCTCCCAATACCCAGAAGATGAGATTGATGGAGTACACTTCAAGACTTTTGGCGGTTGGTTACAGAAACTTCTGATGAATGTCACCACAAATGAACTACAGCTATACTATTTGGCCAAGTCACCATCTTCGACTATATTGACTTTTCAAGGGTACGAGATAAATGGAAATACATTTTACACGGCCGACCAAGATAAAAAGAGCACCAACCAAAACAGTGGTGTTCGCTTTGATGCAATAGATGGCTGCAGTGGGGAAAAGGTAACATATTATGGTTACATAGAGGAGATATGGGAACTGGACTATGGACCTTCATTTAAGATTCCTTTGTTCAAGAATCTTCATTACGAGACAGTGGATTTCAAGAATCTTCATTACGAGAACGAACCATTCATTCTAGCCAGTGAAGTGGCTCAGGTTTTCTATGTGAAGGACATGTCTACCCTACCAAAAAAAAGAAAAGATAAGCAAGCAAATACATCATACGATGAGCCAAAGTGCCACATAGTTCTTTCAGGTAAAAGAAACATCGTGGGAGTGGAGGACCACACAGACATGTCAGAAGATTACAATAAGTTTCATGAAATTCCGCCCTTCAAAGTGAAAATTGACCCAACCATCACGTTAAATGAAGAAGTTTGTCCATGGCTACGGTGCAATAAGAAGAAAGGGACACACACGAAGAACAAGTGAACACTAGCTAGGTAGGGATGTTGTTGGTGATGTGTAATAATTAATATGTATTAAACCTTTTATGTAACCGTGCGACATTTCTGTGCCGTGGTCCTTTTTTCTATTTGTTTTTCTTCTTTACTTTTATTGTGGACTGTTTATTGGTATTAATTAAGAGTGTGTTCGTAAGTTGTGTGAACCAAGATACAACTCCGATGTGCGATCAACCGTCTTATGCGGAGACGATTTAACATAGAACTAGAGATCTACGTTACAACTTCACTAGTTCTAAATACTGGATAGAACAAATTAAGGTACAACTTGAAATTACGATACAACACAAGTAAAACAAAGACTCTGCCTCCTTTCCTTTGCCCTTGGACGAAGCTTCAGCCTCCTTTGCCCTTGGACGAAGCTTCTGCCTCCTTGCCTTTCCCCTTGGACGAAGCTTCAGCCTTCTTGCTCAGTGCTTCAACCCTCCTTTCCTTTGACGACGGCATGAAATCGTCGTCATCATCGCTGTCAACTACCCAGAGATAGGAACGACCGTACAAAACACGGTCAGCTTCAGTTCGGTAGAACGGACTATTCGTAACTTTCCTGTCAAACTTATCTGCAAGCCTGAGCATTTCTGCACGAATTTGGAGCGGGGTCCTATACGGAAACCCATCGCGGCATAGCTTCGCCCCGAGCAAAGCGAGATGACTCTCAGTGTGCAAAATTTCTTCAATTGGAACTACCCTACCATCTACCTTCAAATTGCTCGAAAGCCTGGCGAGATGCTCGGATGCGGAAATGTGAAACCCGGACACACACTTCTCGCAAGGACCAATACACACCATGCTTGCGCTCAAGTGAGTACCATGCCTACCTTCGACTGGGTTTTATAGAACTACCGGTGCCGGCATTTGGCGGGAAACGGTGGCGGGAACGATAGCGGGAAATATTTGGGCGGGAAACGTTGGCGGGAAACGGTGGCGGGAGGACACGAGTCGTGACCGCAAAGCCCGCCTTTAGTACCAACCGGGACTGAAGAAGCACACGGATCGTGTGTTTCTTTCAAACGCTTGTGAGCCGTTGGATCAGGGGTGTGTTTCTTTTGAGGGCTTGTGAGCCGTTGGATTTTTAGAACTAGTCCCGGTTGGTAACACCAACCGGGACTAAAGAATCACACGGATCGTGTGTTTCTTTCAAACGCTTCTGAGCCGTTGGATCAGGGGTGTGTTTCTTTTGAGGGCTTGTGAGCTGTTGGATCAGCACTCCCACCTCATCCACAGGTACACTTTCGAATCGCCTATAAATAGCGGCGTCCCTGCAGCGAACGACACACAACAAGCGTCTACCTTCGCCACCGAATCCAATGGCTGGATTTAGCCTACCTACTGGCATGTTCCCTGGCATTATTGTGTTCGTCCTTGTTCACCGGCCAGCCATTGGAGCCACCTCCTGTAGGACGGTGAACAATGACAACACAACGACGTTGTTGGAAACACAAGCCCTCAGGTAGGTTGAATCCAGCCACTGGATTAGGGTGACGCAATGATGAATTGCCGAGGAGGTGGGAGTGGTGGTGGTGGTGGAAGTGGTAGCCATGCCCCTCGGTCTGATCCAAGCAGCGGCAAGGCGCTCTGATGATCCGCGACATTCCCAACACTTTTTGGGACGGTCGTAGATCATCAGAGACGTCTTGCCGCTGTGGATCGAAGGTCGATTTGATATGCAGGCACTCACGAGCCACCGTTGGGCTGTATGCAGGGGAAACCGTGTGTTCTGTTCTATATATCTATATAATCCTTCAGTTCATCGGCCGACACAAATCATTCGGTTCCGGGAACCCTCCCCTCGGTCGGATCCAAGCAGCGGCAAGGATCTCTGAAAGGGGCATGGTTAATTTAGGTAGTCGGTTAATTTAGGTAGTTGGAGATGTTAGTACATGATAAAATATTGCCAGTCATTTTGTTGTTGAGGTCTAAAACAAAACAGGAAAAGAAACTAGAAACAAAAACAAAAACAATTAAAAAATAACTTAAATTAATGTATATAAAAGAAAACAAATCCAACAAAATAAAACGGAAACAACAAAAAAATAGAAAAGAAACACACCACTGATCAAAAACCAGTTTGGCACCCTTTAAAACATTCAAAACAGAAATAGAAAACAGAAACAACAAAAAAAATATATAAAAAGCCCAACTAGTCGCGGTTGCTGCCAGCAACCGCGACTACAGGTCCCCCTGGGCTTGGCGCCAGAATTTTGGCGGCCCAGGTCGACCTCTAGTCGCGGTTGCTGGCTGCAACCGCGACTAAAGGGTCTTTAGTCGCGGTTGCAGCCACCAACCACGACTAGAGGTCGATTCCGCGCCGTTTAGTGGGGGACTCTGCGAAAATTTTCGCAAAATCCCCCAAATCGACGAAGAAGAACCGCGCCTCCGGGCTCCCACGACGCCGACAACGCCGGCGAAGCCCTGCTCCGCCGCGCGCCGTCCCAGGTCAACGTACGTCTCCAGCCGCCGCCCCACGCCGCCACCGCCCAAGGTGCGTTTTCTCCCCGATCCAATGCCTGTCGCCTTCTCCGCCTCATCCCTCCCCTGCCTCGCAGGAAATCGTCGCCCGCGCCGCCGCCGTGTCCCGTCCCCTGCCTCATGCCCCACGCCGCGCGCCCTCCCCTGCCTCGCGCCGCCGCCGTGTCCCGTCCCCTGCCTCGCGCCCCACGCCGCGCGCCCCTCCCCTGCCTCGCGCCGCCGCCGTGTCCCGTCCCCTGCCCTCTGCTCCGCCACCAGCCTCTGCCCCTCTGCTGCTCCCACTGGTGAGTTATGCCCGAGAAAATTCTCTACAAGTTCAAATCATGCGTGAAATTACAGTAACTACTCCAATCTTTGAATTGTGTAACTTAATTTGCATATAAAGGCATAGATTACACTAGTCAGGAACATTGAGTTAGCAATTTAACAATGTGTTAGCAAATTATAGATGTGTAACTGAATTTGCATTATAGATGTGTAACTGAATTTGAATTGTGTAACTGAATTGTGTAACTGAATTTAGTGTTAGCAATTTAACAATGTGTTAGCAAATTATAGATGCAAATTTATAAATGCAAATTTATACATGCAAATTTATGCAAATTTTATTGAGTGTAGGAACATTGAGCTATGGAGCCTGGCTATGTGCGAGACGAGGAGAATGAAGACATATTAATGCAGAGTATTTTTGAGCATCGCGATAAAGATGCTGCCGGTGGAGAAGGCGCCGGTGGAGAAGGCGCCGGTGCCGGTGTAGATCTTGATTTTGAGGAATTTGCCTCACAATTTCTGATGGACTCTGGTGAGGGTCTTTTAGATGAAGAAGAAATAACACCCTCCACCTCGAACACCCTCCACCTCGAGGTATATATATGAATTCTATATTTTGTTGATCACAAAATGCATTAACTGATTTGTATTGCACTTAGTAACGCATTATATTTCTTACTTTAGGCCTCCACCTCGAATAAAAAGGCTAAGAATCAAGCTCCTCGAGGCCGCACGAAAAGAATGACGAGCAAAGATGCAAAGTTACCGATCTATGAAATTGATGAAGAGGGCGATCCGGTGGAACCCCCAGAGAACCGCAAAAAATATATAGTCAAGCTGGAGTTATTGTTAGGGACTCGGTCCCGATCTCCATACCAGAATGGAATAAGCCGGCGGGCGTTGCCGAGGATGACCCCTGCTATGTCCACAAGCATTTGAAAGATTTCTGCTTTGACACACTCTTGGAGCATTTTAACCTCCCGGATGATATTGAACCCACCACGAAGTTGAAACTCAAGCAGTGGACTCTCTCCAAGATGGCCGAAGCATTTCGGAAATATAAGCAAACATTATGGGCAAAATATGCAACAGTTGATCCAGATTTCAGTGAAGAAAAACTAGTGAAGATAAGAGATCACTGGGAAGAGTTTAAGGCGTATAAGAAATCGGATGCGGCTGTGGCCCGATCGAACATAAATAAGGCAAATGCTGCGAATAAGGTTCACCACCATAACTTGGGGACAGGTGGCTACAGGTCAGCCATTCCTAAGTGGCTAGCCTTAGAAGATAAAATCTTTGCTAAAGATATCACTCCACAGACATACTACTGGCCCGAAAGGTCCAAATTCTGGTTGTTCGCGCATGGCGCAACGTTGGACGAGGAAACAGGGTATATTGTCCCGAAGGTTGAAAAATTCAAGAAAAAAGTAGAAGAAATCGTCCCGAAGATTGAAAAGGTAATAGAGGAAGTTAAACGGGGTGTGTGGAAACCCTATAGAGAGGACGACGAGCTGACACGGGCCCTAGGGAATCCTGAACACTGGGGACGTTTACGAGGCATGCCCGGCGGTGTCACCATTAAGAAAGCGTATCCGCAACACGCTGACACTTATAGAAGCCGTGCAAGAAAGAAGAAGAAGGGTGAAGAGCGGCTAACGGAATTGGAACTCAAGGTGCAGCAACTCATGGAGTCAATTAATAGTCAGACAGGGCCGTCTCAGCAGCAGCAACTCATGGATGCTCGATCTCAGCTTAGAAGCAGCGTGGGTTCCACGCAAATAGATGTCGATGCTCACTACCCCGTGGATGATGTCACGGAGAAGACACCATGTGAGCTACATGCACCTGTGGTTAACATATCCACGAAGGTGGCGGACGGCTATGCTTTACCGAGTGACGCCGGAGCAAGCTACCATAATGGTGACATTGCTCCTGGCTATGCTGTTGTCGGGGTGGATGAAATTGCGCCGGGATTTGAATCATTGGCTCTTGAGATTTCTGGAGGTGACGGTGAGGAGACATTGTACGATGTCAAGGGTGGTTTCGTCCAGTGGAACAAGAAATACATCAAGTTCTCAAAGCCACCGACTCAGCAAAGCCCATCCTGCCCGGGTATCGATGAGACACATCCATCTCCGGCACCGCGTGACAGGGACCCCCCACCGGAAATTGATGTAGAGGACCATCTCAGTCAGCACAGTCCATCTCCATCTCCGCCACCGCGTGAGGAAGTGTCCGTAGCGCTTCTCCGGAGAAAGCGCGCGTCTTCCCCGGTCAGGAGGCGAACTAAAAGGGCCACATCGCCTGATCCGAGGTTACCTTGGCAGAAGACTCATGAGCAAAACGAAGCAGCCGTGGCGGAGTATAATAAAGCATTGTTCGCACCGAAAGTGCCGCCGCCAAATTTTACCGCCGGCTATACTGCACAGGCTTGTAATCGAGTCATCGACAACTTATATGTCCCTCCAGAGAAGCCGCCATCTGACTATGACCGTTATATTCATAAGTCATATGACGCGGTGACGGAGGTGGAGGCGCCGAAAAAAGGTGAACAAGACGCAGAGTCAGTCCCGCCGCCGGCGGCAAAAGATAAACAAGCAGCACCATCGGACCCGCCGCCGAAGGAAGCTACAAAAGCAGCACCATCGGTCCCACCGCCGCCGAAGATAGGTAAACAAGTTCCCCAGCTCGGAGAACAACCCGTACGTTCTGTCCCCCCGCTAATTGTCCCGCCGCCGACGAACAAAGATAGTCGAGTTCCCCAGCGCGGAAAACAACTAGTACAATCTAACCCTAAAGCGCCGATGGTGTTTGACTTAGAGGAAATCCGTCGTCTTGCCGCCGAAGCGCAAGTTCCTATAGACGAATATGCTTCGAGATTGAACTTTGAGACTGCACCAACAGCTCCACCAGTAAGAAATTTGTTATGGGGGAAGCTTTGGTGAAATGCAAGTTACCAACAAAAATGCGTGCTCTCCATTTTTGGTACTTGAAAGCCGCAAAGAAAGGGACAGCTTCTGTCGTTCTGAAATGTAGGAAAGACGATGAGCACTTCTTAGAAGACTACAACCACATTGTTCGGTTTAGCGAACTTTTTCAGCTATACAATCTGCGGGCACTCGACAAATCTATCATGAGTTCCTATTGCCTGTAAGTGATTTATTTAAGTCTTTACCTAGTCTCGTTCATTGTTTGTAATTATTCTCACTTTAATCTTTTGTGTGCTATATTATGCAGATTGAAGATGCTCGAGCTCAAAAAGATGAACCAGCATGACATTGGGTTCATTGACCCGGATAAATATAACGAAGCAACCATAATAGATCCCTTGTATAACAAGAACACACCGGATGATTTGCTAAGGGTGTTCAAGCGATACCGCGACAAAAGAACTATATATTGGCCTTACCACTTCGGGTAAGTTTTAGTGTCTTCTACACATTCTAATTTGCTCACCCGATGTTAAGTTTAACTGATGAGTTATGCATGACTGTGCGCAGCTACCACTGGATTCTTCTTGTCATTGAACATCGCAAAGGACTTATTCATTCACTTGACTCATTGAGGTATCATCCTGACAAATACAGGAGTTGTTTCGACTTCCTAGCAAGGTACATTCATTTCTTACCGCCTCTGTCATTCATATCTTCATGTCAAGTCATTAACGAATAAATCATTTGTGAATGTTCTTTGTCGGGCAGCGTTTGGAAAAGGTTTGTCGAGGAAGATCCTGCAGGTGGGTGGCCCAAAAAGCTGGATTGGAAGTTGAACAAGGTAAGTACTGCTACCTACGTCCACACAACATTCTCATGCATACTTCATTATTATTGATTGAAATCTATTCTTGTATAGTCTTGCTTGGAGCAACCAAAGGGAACTGAGTTATGTGCATACTTCGTTTGCGAGTATGTACATGTACTAGTCACCGAGAAATGGAATATGAAAAGTGCAGAGTTGGCAAAAAAGCGCTGCAAGCTACCATTCGAGCACCGCTTCAAAGCAATTGGAGAGGAATTGGCGGGATTTTACCTTTCGGAGGCCTTATCGGAGAAAGGAGAGTACTACGATGCTGAAAGCATGAAAGCGTGTAAATAACTTGTTGTTTTGCTTCAACTCTTGTACTACGATAACTCTTGGCGCATCAACTCTTGACTACGATCTAAAAGTATTACTTAATTTAATTGTATGTGTTATAAATATGTGCATCGACTTCATACGACACGGGAACGGTTACGACGTGGAAAACGTTACGGTAACCGTCACCGTTACCGTAACGGTTACCGTAACCGTCACCGTAACGGTCACCGTCACCGTAACGGTTACCCGTTACCGTTACGGGAAGGGTTACTAGTGAAACCACGGTTACGACATGGGACACGGGAACCTATAACCAAACCCCGGCATATATAAACCCTAAACCCTGCAATTAAATCGAAAAAAAAACCCAAAAACCCTTCCCGGTTGGTTCTACCAACCGGGACTAAAGGTCCCAACACACCACGTCCCCACGTCCCCACGTGGAGGGACCTCTAGTCCCGGTTCGGAACCCGCCGCGACTAAGGGGGGGGGGGGGGGGGGCTTTAGTCCCGCCTGCTTAGTCGCGGTTGCCCAGCCGCGACTAAAGGGGATCTGGAACCGCGACTAGAGGTCCTTTTTCTACTAGTGTGTATGCAAATAAGTTTTCTTGTGTTACATGATACATCTATTCCATGTGATTTTAAAATATACAAAAAGAGCTCATATGCACTGATGCACATACAGGAACTCATGCTGACATCATTGATATATTACTAAATTTAAAATTTAAAATGGTAGTCTATCTCTTAAATCGTCATTCTGATTAGCGATCCATTCCACTTAATTCGTCTCGAAGAAGTCTTCAAAAATAATTGCTATATTTCAAAGACTTTTTTCACGGTACCAGTTCTGAGATTACAATACTATGTTTTTCGGATTAATTGCCTACATACAACACAGTAAGTAATAGTGTATAGTTATCTCATATATTTTACATGTTTTAGACATTGTAGTGTTATGCACAACTAGAGAGCGGGTACATATTCAAGTGTTTTCAATAATTAAGAGATGATAGCATGCTACATAATTACTATCATGCAAGTATTGCATTTGTAGAATGACTTTTAAGATCCTGACCGAGCGGCTCGGCCGCGTGCGCCAGACGGGTGGGCCTGGCCTTGGCTTTGTAAGCTGGCCCATGGCGGCTGGTAGAGGGAAGACGAGAGGCCGAGAGAGGAGAGAAATTCAAGGTAAAAGGGAAATGGGTCACAGCCCATTTGTTTGAGAGCAAAATATAGGAAATAGAAAAGAAAGATGTTTTTTGAAGATTAGGCCTATTTGGCTAGGGCGAAAAGTAAAATGATTTTCCTTTTATGACAAGCTGAAATTGATATTTGGGTATGGATTTCCTATAAAGAAAATTTAGAAAGTTATATTGAGTGAGACTTCACCCTAAAATTCAAAAATCAAATATTTAAATCAAATTCCATTCAATTCACATTAAATAGAAATCATCAAATATATCATGTTAAGTTTATTTAATTCATGTAATATACAATTTTCTGGAGTAATTTTTGTATTTTATGAAAGTATTTTATCGAAGCACATACGGGGTACTTAATTGCAGCAAATGTGATTTGTTTTTTTTATTAATATACTAGTTAGCTAGCGAGTTATGGATCTATGACTGTTTTTTTTAAGGGTAAGTTGCTTCATAAACAAAAGGTTCTATATGCGGACGCTGACTTTTGGCTTCAGGGTACCAGCGCACTATACGAAAAATGTTTTAGAAATTCAAAAAGGTTCAAAAAGATTCAAAGAAAAATTGTACTAAAAGATTATCATGTATTCTACTAGTCACAAAGATGGCCAGGAAATAAAATAACACTATATACACGCTATATCCGTAATAAATTTGTCTTTTTTTTGCCTAGAAGTCAATGAGAATAATAGGTAATCTTTTGATCGTGGGTTTAATCAAATTCATTCTTTGGTGAAATTTTTATATGGGTACAATACATGATAATGTTTGCCCAAATGTAAGTTTCAACATTTTTTGAATTTCTAAAAAAATGCATATCGGGTGCAATGGTACCAGGTTCTCCAATGTCTTTCGTCGTATATACATGCATATATGTGGTTTCGTTGTTTTCACTGTTTAGCTTCCAACAGGCCTTTGACAATGAACGCTCTCTAATTTATTTATTTATATAGATATAACAATTATTTGAAGTCACGACTACTTGCTAGGCCGAGAAAAAAACACACAAACTAAAATAGTACTAGCACAGAAACATCAAACATATACTAGTACAAGGGAAAACGGGCGTGCAAGCGACGGAGGGAGGTATAGCGTCGACTGAGATGTAAGACGTTTTCAGCCGACAGCTTCCTAGACAGTCCTTAAAACAAATAGAGTTCTAAAAATGTTTTTAAAAATAGAGTATTTGATTGACCCCCATGTACCACACATATGTATGCAATTCAACAACCCGACGATTATCTTTATCCAAAATCTCCGGAGGTTGGAGAGCTATCATTCTCCATGGCTCCGATATCAAAGGATCGGCCGTTCCAGCTTAGTTGACCCCGTGTATATACGCTCCCTCTCCCTAAATCTTAGTTGCCACCACGTTTACCAAAACAATTCGTGTGTGCACGACTGCACTTATTTGTTCCCACGTTTATAGGACACATGAATGACAAAACCATCCTATTTATACCAACCCAAGTAGCGCTAGTCCCTGCAAGTTCTCACTACTCCCATCGGCCTTCCCCTGATCATCCTCGATCTTTGCTAGCCAAGATCAAGAGAGACAGTGAATAGATGGCTGGTCGAGGAGGCGCTCTGCTATTTGCCACAGTGGCAGTCATCCTGTCATTTTTTGTAAGCCCCATCTCTTGCTGGTACTCCGGTGGCGCGACGTGGTACGGGAGCCCTTACGGCGCCGGCAGTGACGGTAAGTCGCGCGCATACAGAATACACATAGATTTCCGTTGCAGGGACGTGCATGGCGTACCTAAATTGACCTCATCGCTAACTCTGCCGCGCGAATGAAACACAGGTGGCGCTTGCGGTTATCAAGGCGCCGTCAGCCAGGCCCCGTTCAAGTCGATGATCGCCGCCGGCGGACCCTTCTTCTTCAAGAACGGAAAAGGCTGCGGCGCATGTTATCAGGTACATGGTCAGTCGTATATACAGTACTACTTTCACGAATGAACGTGCAGGCCTTCAGCGTGTGTATGTGTTACAGGTTAAGTGCATAGGCAACAGCGCCTGCTCCGTTCGTCCAGTGACCGTCGTCATCACGGACTCCTGCCCTGATGGCATATGCGCCAAGCATCCGCACTTCGACATGAGCGGCACCGCCTTCGGCGCCATGGCCTACAGCGGGAAGGCCGATCGCCTCCGCTCCGCCGGAATACTCAAGATCCAGTACAGGAGGTGAAAACGCATTCCCTTTTGATTAGTCGAGTTAACGTCGTCCAATACCTGTGTACTGACGGCGCGCGTGCGTAACATTTCTTTCCCAGGGTGCCGTGCTACTACAACGGCATGAAGGTCGCCTTCAAGGTGGACGCGGGCTCCAACCCGTACTACCTTGCCGTGATGGTCATGTACCTGGCCGGCGACGGTGACCTCTCCGCTGTCGACGTCATGAGCAGCGGCAAGCCGTGGAAGAGGATGCAGCAGTCGTGGGGCGCGACGTATTTCCTCAATTCCAACGACGGGAAGCCTCTGCGCGCGCCCTTCTCGTTCCGGCTCACCTCGGGCTCCGGCAAGATGGTCGTCGCCACGAACGCCATCCCCGCCGGATGGACGCCCGGGATGAGCTACCGCTCCTCGGTGAACTACAAAACCTACTAATTCAGTTTTGGCCCAGCGATCGGAATCGGATCGTGCTCTGCGGTTTGTGGAGCTCTTGCCTTGTCAACGTACGTGATCCGGTATGCGCGTCCGGGAATTGTGAGCGGCCGCGTCAGAAGAGGAGGAGGTCTCAGTGTTTTGTAACGTATTCTTCCTGGCCTCTCCACGGTCTTTCGCTTGCAGTTATTTTCCTAGTGATGTCTCTCTTTTTTTCTGGTTATATGTAACCTCGCAATCAGTTTCGAAGTTTTCGCGTGTAACTGTCGAGGGGAAACTGCAGAGTAGGAGTCACAGCAAAACATGCTGATGAACGAATATATGTCAACTTTGTTCGGTCCATTCAGAGCTCAGGCTTAGGCCCCGTTTGACATCAAAGTAATTTTGAAGTATATAGAGAATACTTTGGTTTCTGAAAATATTGAAGTATTGAATACTATAAGGTGTTTGAATCCAATAAATAATGTGGTTTTAAAACTGAAATATTCTCTAACACTGTAGTTTTTTTTTAAGTATTGGAGAAAGAGGTCTGATCCTCCTTTTCGAAACTGAGAAAGGAGGGAAAACTATAGTATTGCTTTGCCAGGCGTCGGAATATTTTTGTCTGGACATACTTCAGTTTAGAAAATGCTGAAGTACCAAACTGGTACGATACCGTATTCTTATTTATAATATATATTGTGAATTAGGAAACATTGGTTAACCACAAAAGGCAAAAGCTTGTTGGGTGAACAAAATTATCCTAATCAATCATATTGCCAAACACAGTAAGGTTAGATTTACGTTTTAAAAAATGATTTACATTTTCGTGAATGAAGCTTGGATTTGAATTGGAGATTAACAATGAAAAAAGAGAGGAAAACATAATAAAATTATGACATCAAGTTCAGACATATGCAAAAGTAAAACAATCAATTGAACAAATTTTGGTTTATTCCAATTGCACATATTCTACCTCTTGTAATACACACATCATATTAAATATGCAACTCAGCTGATGAAGATATGCCTATGGGTTACCTAACGACCTTTTTAATCTCAAGTCACATTAGGCTTTGAATATTTATACATCAACCTTATTTCCATTTCACATCATTATAATAGACAATCCAAAAATTTCTGAGAGTCGCATAGAATTCATAAATTCGATTAACCCTAGTAGAAATCCAAAACATGAAAATTATAAGGGTCTATTTGGATGAATTGCTTTTCGGACTAAAATATAGGATTGTGACCATAAAAAAAACCATTCATGCACTTTGGGTCATGGGATTACACCAAAATAATTATATAGGATAAAAAATATTCCTTCAAGTTTTGAAGAAACCAAATATGAGGTCTAATTCTTGAAAGGTCCATTGCACCTCTTGTCTTTCCCTCCCTCTTTCTGTAATAAAGTAACACCGTAATCTCAACATCCTCTTAATTCATGCGACTAATCCATATGCATGTTCTCAACAATTACCACACTTTTGCTTCCTACAGGATTCAACTTCATGTGAATTGTTTGTTTTTCTATTCATACATATAGGTTGTTTCATTTTGTAGGGTAAGTTGCTTCATAAACAAATGGTTCTGTATTGCATATATGTGTTTTTGTTATTTTCATTGCTTCATATGGGCCTCTAAGAAAAAATCTTACAACTGTCCTTCGACAATGGACGTTCTCTAATTTAACTTTTAGGCCTAACTAGCACAGTGGCCCTCGCAAATGCGAGGGCACCATCTTAGTTTGTAAAAAAAAATGATTGTACAATTCGGTGATATGAAGATATTTATTTGTTATAAAATTCGCACTGCTCGGATATGGATGCTATCTAAAGACGTGAAGTGTATCTTTTACTGTGTCAATGGTTATATTGCAAAGGAATGAGATTAAAGAGTAACCACTTGTAGTTTTGTTGAAACTTTCGGTTATATAATTCGGGGTTCTGAAGATAAATAAAAATATTTTTTATGAATTATCAATCACAAATAGAGATGCTCGACATCACAATTTATAGGAAGTGGCTATGAGTCAAGATATATATATATTTAACATTCAATAAAATAATTCTGACACTTGCCCAAAGAAATCAATGGCTTTTTATATGTGCTTAACGTGCTGAGAAGTTGTTGGTGAATTCTAATTGGTTAATTACGCGAGTCCATGTGCGACAGTTATCTTCTTAAACTTAGGCGTGTCAAACAGGCTACGTGGCTAATATTTTCTGCTAAATCTTAACCATAAATTTAAGATCCTGCTATCACGATCTATAAATTTATATTATGTGGCTCAAAGTGGTGGCTCTATTAGGAACCATGTCTATTGAGATTTCAAACATATTTAGTTTTTCGCACATCTTTTTTATTTTAATGTCTCGAACGGCCTTTTTTCTTCTCTACATGCTCCTGTGTAAAACTTATTTGCTCATGTGTAATATCCCAATTTTCATTGCTTATTGTTTTTGAAAAATACAAACTTTTGGATAAAATTGTTCTGGTTACTACGATATTTTCTAAAAAATTAATTTATTTTGAATTAAATCAGTCTTGAATGCAATATTTAGTTTTATATTTAGGGGAGAAATCCCCATTAGAATATTCTTTTGTATTTTCCCCATGGAGAAAACAATTTCCCCAAAGTATATTTATGGTTTCTGAGCAAACAATGTTTTTAATAACTGACCGGATTTGCCAAATTCTTTAACACATCTTCCATTTTTTTCATTCTCTTTCTATCCGGGCCAAATTCCTTGGCCCATCACATTTCCTTGTATATCCTTGATGACATGGATCACACGTTCGTTGGGAGACCCCAAGAGAAAGGTATGAAGCAGTGTAGCAGCAGTTTCCCTCAGTATGAAACCAAGTTTTAATCGAACCAGTAGGAGCAAGAAATCACTTATGAAGGTTGTCAGTGGCGCGCTGACGTGGAACCTGCACACAACACAATCAAACTATTTTGCCCCAACGAAACAGTGATGTTGTCAATCTCACCGGCTTGCTAAAAACAAAGGATTAAACGTATGGTGTGGAAAACAGTAGTAAATTGCAGAGAATGAAAAGGAACAATATTTGCAGTTGGTTGTATTATCAGTGTAAAAGAATGGACCGGGGTCCACAGTTCACTAGTGGTGTATCTCCATAAAAGATAACTAACATGCTGGGTGAACAAATTACAGCTGGGCAATTGACAAAATATTGAGCGCATGACAATGCATATATATGACATGATGATTACTATGATATTCATGTGGGCATTACGACAAAATACATAGACCGTTATCCAACAGCATAATAATCCACCTCCAGGTTGTCATACCGAGTTCCCCGTTGGTATTAAGTTGCAAGCAACGGATAATCGCATTAACTAATGTGCGTAATGTAACCAAATGCATTAGACCTAACGGCGCACCCTTAAGCTAAGTATCGGTTATTTTATCCCTAGTGGCAACAGCACATCCACAATCTTAAAAGTTGTTGTCACTCTCCCAGATTACCGGAGGCATGAACCCACTATCTAGCATAAATACTAACTCTTGGAGTTACAAGTATCTACTTGGCCAAAGCATCTACTAGTAACGGAAAGCATGCAAGATCATAAATAACATATAAGATAGATTGATAATCAACTTGACATAGTATTCAATATTCATCGGATCCTAGCAAACACAACATGTAGCATTACAATAAGATGATCTTGATCATGATAGGCAGCTCACAAGATCTAAACATGATAGCATAAAGTGGAGAGACAACCATCTAGCTACTGCTATGGACCCGTAGTCCAAGGATGAACTACTCACGCATCACTCCGGAGGCAGGCATGGTGATGTAGAGCCCTCCGGTGATGATTCCCCTATCCGGCAGGGTGCCGGGAAGAGCTTCTGAACCCTCCCGAGCTAGGGTTGACGGCGGCGGCGTCTCTGGAACTTTTCGTGGATAATGGCTCGGCTATTTAGGTTTTTCGCGTAGGGAAGATTATATAGGCGAAAGGGCGGCGGCTGGAGACGCCCGTGGGTCCCACACCACCCCACGGCGCGGCAGAGGGTGGGGCCACGCCACCCCATGGTGTGGCTGGCTCGCGGCCCCCCTCCATCTCTCCTTTGGACTCCGTGTACGTGTTGGAAAAATTTGAGGTCCTGTCCAAGTTTCGTCCAATTCCGAAAATATTTCCAGACTAGCTTTTCTGGAATACAAAAACAGCAGAAAACAGGAACTGGCACTGTGACATCTTGTTAATAGGTTAGTCCCAGAAAATGCATAAAAATGCTATGAAGTGTATATTAAACATGTAACAATTGGTATCAACATGGAACATCAGAAATTATAGATACGTTTGAGACGTATCAATCCTCCTCTCTTTGCTCCACCCACATGGGCCGGCCCTCTAAGGGCAGCAGGATCCAACATCAGTTCGATCGATGGAACTGTTTGCCTGTTTCCTATCTTATCACGGAAGATGTGTATGAAAAACAGAAAAGAAAAAAATCCCGGGAGGATCTGATGGTACGGGTTGAAAAATTTGTACCAGATTAAAGTTGTACGTAACGTTTTCAGCTTTTAATCTTAATCGTTAAAATTAAAATCAACAGATTATATATTTCTAACGTATGTGGATTAACGTGGTGTCTCGAAAAACTCCCTCATTTTGCTTTTAGTATATAATAGATAGATAGATAGATAATTGCTTGAAGTCCCGATTACTTGCTAGGCCAGAAAAATCACACAAACTAAAATAGCACACAAACACAAGTACATGGGAACAAGCGTGCAAACGACTGAGGGAAGTACATCGTCAACTGAGACGTAAGACATATTCAGCCGACAGCTCCCTAGACAGTCCTTTAAAAAAATAGAGAGCTCTAAAAAAGTTTAAAAAATAGAGTATTTTACTTACCCCTATGTATACTACGCATATATATGCAATTCAACGACCCCTATGATTATCTTTATCCAAAATCTCCGTAGTTCAGAGAGCTATTTTCTTTAGATAAATAAGGTCAGAGAGCTATCTTTATCACCTCTTCTAAATCTTAGTTGCCGCCATGTTTACCAAAGTAATTCGTGTGTGCACGACTGTATTTATTTGTTCCCACATTTCTAGGACACATAGATGATAAACCATCCTACTTATACCAACCCGGGTCGCGCTAGTCCCACGGTTACTACTCCGATCGGTCTTCCCCTGATCAGCTTTTTTGGCCTAGTGTTGGGAACCTCCAGAGCCGCCGCGCGGGGGCGACCCGGGAGGGAGTTTTTCAGCAGACAACTTCCTAGACAGCTCCTTAAAAAATAGAGTTCTAAAAAAGTTTTAAAAATACAGTATTTTACTGACCCCCATGTATACTACGCATATATATGCAATTCAACGACCCCTATGATTATCTTTATCCAAAATCTCCGGAGGTCAGAGACTTATATTTTTAGATAAATAAGGTCAGAGAGCTATCTTTATCACCTCTTCTAAATCTTAGTTGCCGCCATGTTTACCAAAGTAATTCGTGTGTGCACGACTGTATTTATTTGTTCCCACATTTCTAGGACACATAGATGATAAAACCATCCTATTTATACCAACCGTGGGCATAACCTTTTGTTAGACCGACCTAATTCTTTAGGTAAAGGTTAACCGTAAAGTCTAAATGTTGCCCGAGCTACATGTAGCTCGTTTTTTTTTTCAAAATTTAAGATTGGCAGTTTTTAGTTTCCAAAAATCGTGAAAAAATTCTCAGATGTAGATAATGTCTAGATCTACAATCATGCAAAATGTCAGCGCAAAATTCGTTGTAGTTTTCGCTGCACAAAAAAGACAAATCGGACAGAATTTCAATTTTTTTAATCTTTGTACTCTTTACCACCCAAATCCACCCATTTGTCATTTTTTCCTAGCCCACAATATAACGAATTTCGAGCTACAATTTTAGAAACTTGTAGATCTTATCATTATCTACATATGTGATTTTTTGTCCGATTTTTGGAAACGTAAAAATGCAAATTTCGAATTTTTAAAAAACGAGCTGTAGCTCGGGCTGCAAAACTCCTCACTCAAGGTTAACTCACTATAGTAGCACAAATAGATAAAAATTGGAGTGTTCTCAAAATAAATGAAAACACCAATTGTTAACAATTTATACATCTGATATTGTCTCTACAACCAATATTATATACTGAATTATAATGAATATTTTGCATCAACGTTCAAAACGATTCCAATACTCTTGTAGACACTCACTCGGTTGGAGTTTGGGGTCGTCTACTGGTCTGCCGTTGATGAAGCGGTTCATGAGCTTCCTCGCCATGTTGTGATGCAACATGAATTTGAATATTCCGGCATGCCCATCGGCGAGTGTGGTTGCCTCCGGGATGGTTCAGCTTGCACCTGTTGGCTACCGTTCTCTAGTGGCCTCTCAACAGAAGATTGTGGTAGCCAATAGGAGCCCCGTGGTGGAACGACTGCACCTGCACCAGACACCTGCGCGGCTTGCTCGTCGTGCCACCCCATCGTTTCAACGTTGTCGCACGCCCAAGGACAAGAGACACCCATGGCATCGCTAGAAGAAGTACAAACTGCTGATGGCACTATTACCCCTTGGACACCGCCGTTGGGAACTGGCTTCTGTCTCAGATGGAGCATTTGTCTAGTCGGAACATGCATCAACGACGATGGTAACTCCGCCGAGTGAACAGCAGACTGACCGTTGCTTTCTCGCCCAACCAGCAAGGCCCTGTTCTCCGGCAATCTGGTACTTATGTCAACACCGCCGGTACGCATAGTCTGGTACTTATGCAACAGAAATTTGAGCCGCTTGGCCTGCTTCCTCCAATCCATCTTGACGTAGTACTCTTTGAAGAGATCATTGTTCTGGAGACGAAGCTCCTTGTAAACTGGACATGCACCAATCGGATTCATAGGAGATAATAAGTGTATGGTATTAATAGTCGGTAACCGAGTTTCTTGACATGATAGAAGAAACTAAGGTGGAAACGTATGTACTACATCTTACCAGAAAATGTGGCCGCCGGGTGTGATCCCTTCTCACGAAGCTCTCGGAACATCAGCTCCTTGCTCATGCCTGCCTCCAGACATCTCTCCACCTCCTCCTTGACCTTGATGGATCAGCAGCGCGAAGCAGTAGATTAGTATTTTACCTAGTTCTAGCTACCGCCCACCAGCTGTGACACTAAACATCCAATCATGTCGCAAGAGTAGATAATTAAGCATCAGATTTTACTTGGATAACGAAGGCAAGGGTGTCGTCTTCGTCGCCCGCGGCGTTGAGGGCTGTTGCCGTGTTATATTGCTCATTGCCGCCGTTGTCCGCGTCTTCCTGTCGATTCTCAAAGAGGCCAACTGGTGATTACGGAAACAAGTAAAATTATATCTAACTTAATAGCTCTAGCAAAATATATATTGTGATTCAGATCGATATATGATGCTTACCATTAAGAAATTGTTCAATGCTCCTGGCTTTTCCTGCCGTGGTGAAAAGAAAACACAGAAAAAGTTGAAGCGAATAGATTGGGGATAGGGAGGCGCGGTGGCAGTTGTGTAAACACATGTCTCATTTGACGTCGCGTCGTTACTCAGGTTTAACTATTTGCTGCAGAATCCACACGCCCTTCGCCTGGTTGTTCCCACACCATCGTCGGTTGCTACGTCGATCCGGTACGATTCTAGGTTATCCGTTATTATACGTTTTAAACCTTTTTCTTCTCCCAGAGTACAGACAACCTTTCGCCGGCGCCTTGGTTATGTGTATTCGCGCACAGCATTGTTGGTTGATTTGGTGTCTCTATCGGATGCCCTGGGGAGATCAGAACATCGTAAGGGAGATAGAATCGTACGAACAGAAGATGGACATCGAAGTTGCAGGTGCGCTTGTATGCAGATTGGAGTTCACCGCAGCTTGTTTTTCAAGGAAGAAGATCACCGCTGGGCCGCTGGCGCTGTACATTTGGCGATTGCCGAATTAGGGCCAGGTGTCAGATTTGGGCCTCGTTGACGAAGTAGTTGGCCTCAAACAGAAGGCCTACGACCTGCTAGCCCAACCAGTCCAGCTCCCACCCGACCTCTGTTTGGTTTTTTTACTCCCTCTTTTTTCTGAAACTCCGAAAAAGATTTGCCATTTCATTTCGGTCAGTTTGTCAGAAAACTTGCCAAAAACCATCACAACACAGAACACACCACATTAGTTCTGAGGCCGCACCCATACACGAGTCGAGGACCAAGTCGCTCTAGCAATCATAGCCGACACCCGAACATCTCAACGCAACAGCGGAGGCGAACATCCGGAGCCTCCGCTCCGACATCCATGTCGGCCCCAAAGCCGCGCCTAAACACGAGTTGACGATCAAGTCGCCCTAACGACCAAAGCTACCACTCTAACACCTAGACCCAACACAAAGGAGGCGAAAGACCTAAGCCGCCGTTCTGACATCCACGCTGGCCCCCGGGCCACGGATCACCTAGCCGATGATGAAGAATGCACAAACCGACGAGAAGAATAGGCCAAACGTCGATACGGGAGGCACATGCTCAACAATGATGCCTCCAAGGAGGGGAGCGATGACGGGGAGCGCCGCCATCACGACATGAACCGAAGAAGGTGCAAGGTTTTCACGAGGAGATCACCAAGCCCATAGTCGCTTCCGCCTGTACGCGGTAGCCAAGGCTGCCAGTAGCTCGCCACCGCCAACCACCAACTGCTCCAGTGGTTCCTCCGGCCGGCGGAACATCCACTACGAGGCCCCAAGTGGCAAAGAACACATAAGCGCCCTTCTCGCTAGATCCCACGAGGGATCCGGTTTTTCTCCCGGAAAATCCCGGGCGGAGGAGTAAGAGCACCACCATGACGCCGCCTCCAAGAAGGACGCGGCATCTAAGGGCGTCGCCACCACCAGTCCCATCCAAAGGCCAGGGCAAGACTTTCGCCCCACAATGAGTCACGAACCCCCACATTGTCCCACGAGGGACCGAGTCCAACAACAGAACTAAGTGCTGGGCCCCGAACCCTCTTGGACCTCTTGTAGCACGAGAAAACGAAACACACCGTGTGCCGGGTCGCCAGGGCAGGGCACCTGCATGGCATCAGCATGGAGAAGAAGGGCGGTGCTACACCATCACGTTACTTGCCGTGCTTGGTCCCCGGCCTGCCGGGATCTACGAGTTCTTGACCTGATTACAGTACTCCACAGCCCGCGCACTTATTACGACCACCACGACTCGTGCAAGTTTACTCCACACGACGAGACGTCGCGCGCGAGCCACAGTATGTACCAGCTACCTTCAGTGCTCCCGCATGCATGCACAACGCTCGCATCCCGGCCGGCCGGCCGGCAGAGCTGCCCGGAATCACGGCTTCTGAGCCCGAGATGGTTATATTTTGTTGGTTGACATCCGGGAGCAATGCAAGGAGAGCCGTCTCGGCATTAGCAAGAGCTTGATCGCCGCACCTCGTGGCTTACGTGTCCAACCGAAATAACGGTCTCACTTGTGCTGTCGTGCATATGTTGCCTCGTCTATGTGGGCGTCACTGAAATTGATAGGGTCACTAGGAAACTTGCTGGATTGGAGAATTATCTAAAATGGGAGTGCATGGTCATGCCGATTGGAGAATGATCTATGGCCATGCTAACTGTAATTCAAACGGTTTCCAGACGATTGTTCTGTCACATATCAATAGTACTAGAAATAACAAGGAAGGAAGAATTTGAGGAGAAATGAAAATTTTAATTAGTTAAAACCAAGGATGTGCCAGTTTGACATGTATGGTCCCGATCGAACGATCGAATTAAGGATCAGACAAGTGAACTGCACACAAAGGACCGCCCCTATCTACTAAGTACTCCTACTGCTAGGTAGCTAGGTACGTACTCTAGTTAAGTAAATGGGGCTATGGAGCTGATTATAGTTCAAATGGACATAACATGTTGACCCTAGCCATGTGCCGTATTTTTTAAATAAAGAGCGTATATTAATATCGCGAAGATATCAATTACACCCAGTCTCTGCAACAACGTGGTGCCCTAGCGGTCACACGGATGCACACAGCCCAAAATAAAAAGAAGAATTAAAAAAAAAATCTCGCTACAGTGATATATCCTTGTAGCAGCGAACCTATCACCACCAAAACAGTACCAGAAGTTCAGCTTCTTCAAAAGCGACGCCTCCAAAAAGGAAACAGTGCTCAAGCGTCATCGTCGCCCTAATCATATATCATAGGTTTTCATCCTGATCATGTGCCGTATGCATATGGCACAATCCAACGGAGCCACTGAGATCTGTCTGCATGCATGCATGTGGATGCCCATGGAGTCACAGGCCACCGTTTTGCCGCCTATAAATAGAGCAACATTACACTAACATAGATCACACCAATTCCCATCTACTTGTCTCCTCCCAATCCTTGCAAACCTCACAATATCCATCCTAGATTGCTAGCAGCTTTAGCCATGGCTTCCGTGAACCAAATGATGTCCTTAATCTCCATAGCAGTTCTCGGGTTGCTTATCCACCCTTGCGCATCCACCGAGTTTCACCGCAAGCTCGCCAGTTGGTCCACCGCCGGCGCTACATGGTACGGCGCAGCCAATGGCGCCGGAAGTGATGGTACATATTTCGTATCATGTTACACAAATCCATATCTTATGATTCACTTCTGTCAGGGATCACCGTACTCTCCAAACTGATGTCTGATGTGTTACCCTAGAAATGATCATAGCTCATGTCTTAATTAAGATCATGCTAACTTGCATATGTGTACAGGTGGTGCATGCGGGTACAAGGGCGCCGTCTACCAGCCACCGTTCTCATCCATGATCGCCGCCGGCGGCCCTTCCATCTACGCCTCTGGCTTGGGCTGTGGCTCTTGCTACCAGGTGTGTAACCATCACTGAACAAATTATGGCATGCATGCCAACATGCGTAGTACTACCGCGTCGTTTTGTGACGTTTTTGGCTGTATATATGTAGGTGAAGTGCTCTGGTAATGCTGCCTGCTCTAGCAGCCCCGTGACCGTGGTGATCACGGACGAGTGCCCCGGCGGCCCTTGCCTGAACGAACCACACTTCGACCTGAGCGGGACGGCGTTCGGTGCCATGGCGAAGACCGGCCAGGCCGATCAGCTGCGCGCTGCCGGCGTCCTCCAAATCCAGTTCACCCGGTACACTCAAACTGGCTACACTCTCACCGTGCTCCGCTTAAAACGGCCATGGCACTACAGGCCACATGCACCTCACGCACCCTTTGTCGCCGCCATGGACCTTGGACGGGCCGGCACATGTACTGTTTTCCATATAACCGCCATGCATGCAACGATCGAACTGTCCTTTCTTAACTCCCTTTGTTCACGTGACGCAGCGTGCAGTGCAACTGGGCCGGGGTGCAGCTAACCTTCGTCGTGGACGCCGGCTCGAACCCGAACTACTTCGCCGTCCTCGTCCAGTACCAGAACGGCGACGGCGACCTCTCGGCCGTGGAGCTCATGCAGAGCGGTTCCGGGGCGGCGTGGACGCCGATGCAGCACTCGTGGGGCGCTGTCTGGAAGTTCAACGCCGGCTCGGCCCTGCAGGCGCCGCTCTCGCTCCGCCTGACCTCCAGCTCTGGCAAAAAGCTCGTCGCCAGCAACGCCATCCCCGCCGGGTGGAAGGCCGGTGCCGCGTACAAGTCGGCGGTTAACTACTAACCAATAGTATGTTAGTAGTTTCTTAACTGTTTTACGCTATGTGTGTCCGTGTGTATTGCCTGCATGCATGGGATGGTGCAACGTGCAATCAAGTATGTGTAGTGTGTATCTGTGTCAGTGTGTGGTAGTTTGCTTGGGTAGCAAAGTCCTACTGCTATGAACTGAAATAACGCAAGATGCTGATGAGGAGGCGGCGCAGAGCTCTGGGTATAGTTCTCCCCTTGTTGGTCGTCTAGTCAATGTTTATCTGGATGTGTAAAACATGTATGTAAGAAAGCTCGGTACAGGGCCTAGTAAGTGCTATATATGTTTGTATCTCTTAATGCATATGCTATGTTTTGTAGATGTGTACGTTCAATGTTTACATGACGCCAAGAGTTTTTCTAGAATTATACTAACTCTTGTTCCGTATTATAAGCCGTTTTGGCAAACTAAATTTAGTTTTCCAAAACGACTTATAATACGGAGAGAGAAAGTGGTATGGAGAAAAGGTAGGTTTGGATGAACCGTGCAAATACCCTTTTTTTAGAGAAATGTAACTAGCATGTGTACGCAAATAAGTATTTTTGTTACATCTATTCCATGTGATTTTAAAATACAGAAAGAGCCCATGCACATAGAGGAACTCATGCTGGTATCATTGTATTGATTAAAAAAATTAAATTCAAAGTGGTATAGTACTAGTTCTGAGATTACAATCTATGTTTATCGGATCAATTGCCTACATACAACACGATAATTAATAGTGTATAGTTATCAGATATATTCTACATTTTTTTGACATTTTAGTGTTATATATGCACAACTAGAGAGCGGGTACATATCGAGATACCTCTTCGTACGCATCTACTCGTACCACAAACATGCGACGAGGGTTCCTGCCTACTGCCGGCACCCATGCCGATCCATCTCGCCTCTGTGGCGCGATGGATCCCGGTCCGTGCCGACGGGAGGGCTCCGTTCTCACATGTTATTTTTGTGTTTGATTAGGAATTGTGAACTACTTAGGGAGATGAAGCAGCGGCTACTCCCTGAAGAAGGAATAAGGTTCTTCCCGCCTGGCCGTTGTTCCGCCGGTGCGTCTAGCAATGTCAGAGGGCGTGTGGAGATGTGTCTCTGACGGATCTCTCGGGATTCGGTTGGTGTTTGTTTTCGGTGGATCCGCTTGGATCCGGTATTTGTTCGTCTCTGTTCGTGTGTCTACAGGTTGGATCTTTCCGATGTACGCTTCTCTTCATGGGCGCCGGCTATTGTTCTGGTGCCTTTGTATGTGGACTTAGCACGACGATTTTCTGACTGTCTACTACAACAAGTTTTGCCCGGCTCTGGTGGTGGAAGGAAGATGACAACGTCGCGCCTTCGGCTCTCTCTAATGCTTGTAGTCGTTGCCATGTGATTTATGGATCTGGATGTAATTTTTATTACTTTAGGTGTTCTTTGTACTATCTTGACAGTTGATGAATAGATTGGAAGTTCTCAGAGAAAAAGAGAGCGGGTACATTTTTAAGTGTTCTCAATAAGAGATGATAGCGTGCCACATAATTATTATCATGCAATTATTGCATTTGTGTAGAATGACGTTCAAGATCCTGACCGAGCGGCTCTGCCGTGTGTGCGAGACGGGTCAGCCTATCCTCGGCTTGCTTTTTTTTTTTTTTTTTGAGCAGAAGCCTATCCTCGGCTTGCTAAGCTGGCCCATGGAGACCGAGAGAATAGAGAAATTCAAGGAAAGAGGGAAATGGGTCAAGGCCCATTCGGGTGGGAGCAAAATATTGGAATTAGAAAAGAAAGATAGGTGGGTTTAGAAGATTAGGCCTATTTCGGTTAGGGCGAAAAGAAAAAAAGGGTATTCTTTTTTATGACAAGGATATTTGGGTATGGATTTCCTGTAAAGAATCTAGAAAGTTATATTGAATGAGGACTTCACCCCTAAAATTCAAAAATGAAATATTTAACTCAAATTTGATTCAATTCACATTAAATATAAATTATAAAATATCATGTTAAGCTTATTTAATTCATGTAATATACAATTTCCTTAAACAAACTTGTTATTTTATAAAAGTATTTTATGGAAGCTCATATGAACAATATTAGTTAGCTACTGAGTTATGTACTGATGGTGTTTCACTTTTGTAGGGTCAGCAGCTTCATAAACAAAAGGTTCTATATACGGACTCTTACTTTTGGCTTCTCGGCAGTGCACCTGATGTACCATTTTCTTTAGAAATTCAAAAAATTCCAAAGAAAAATTGCACTCAAAGATGATCAAGTATTCTACTAGTTTAAAAAGTTGGGCAGGAAATAAAAGAGCACTATATACACGCTATATTCGTAATAGATTTGTCTTTTTTGCCCAGAAGACAATGATAATAATAGGTAAAAAAAATTTATCCTGGGTGCAAAAACTCATTCTTTGGCTTTTTTTATACGGGTACAATACTTGATAATGTTTGCCCAAATGTAAGTTTCGGAATTTTTTTACTTTTTTTTTTTGAATTTCTAAGAAAAGTGCATATCCGGTTCAATGGTACCAGGTTCTCCAATGTCTTTCGTCGTATATACATGCATATATGTGTTTTCGTTGTTTTCACTTTTTAGCTTCCAACAGGCCTTTGACAATGAACGTCTCTAATTTATTTATTTAGGCATAATAACTATTTGAAGTCCTGACTACTTGCTAGGCCGAGAAAAAAACACACAAACTAAAATACCACACAAACAGATACAAGGGAAAACGGGTGTGCAAGCGACGGAGGGAGGTACAGCGTCGACTGAGACGTAAGACATTTTCAGCCGACAGCTTCCTAGACAGTCCTTAAAACAAATAGAGTTCTAAAAATGTTTTTTAAAATAGAGTATTTGATTGCCCCCCATGTACCACACATATGTATGCAATTCAACAACCCCGAGGATTATCTTTATCCAAAATCTCCGGAGGTTGGAGAGCCATCATTCTCCATGGTTCCGATATCAGAGGATCGGCCGTTCCAGCTTAGTTGACCCCGTACGTGTATATGCGCTCCCTCTCCCAAATCTTAGTCGCTGCCACGTTTACCAAAATAATTCGTGTGTGCACGACTGCACTTATTTGTTCCCACGTTTATAGGACACATGAATGACAAAACCATCCTATTTATGCCAACCCAAGTAGCGCTAGTCCCTGCAAGTTCTCACTACTCCCATCGGCCTTCCCCTGATCATCCTCGATCTTTGCTAGCCAAGATCAAGAGAGACAGTGAATAGATGGCTGGTCGAGGAGGCGCTCTGCTATTTGCCACAGTGGCAGTCATCCTGTCATTTTTTGTAAGCCCCATCTCTTGCTGGTACTCCGGTGGCGCGACGTGGTACGGGAGCCCTTACGGCGCCGGCAGTGACGGTAAGTCGCGCGCATACAGAATACATATAGATTTCCGTTGCAGGGACGTGCATGGCGTACCTACATTGACCTCATCGCTAACTCTGCCGCGCGAATGAAACACAGGTGGCGCTTGCGGTTATCAAGGCGCCGTCAGCCAGGCCCCGTTCAAGTCGATGATCGCCGCCGGCGGACCCTTCTTCTTCAAGAACGGAAAAGGCTGCGGCGCATGTTATCAGGTACATGGTCAGTCGTATATACAGTACTACTTTCACGAATGAACGTGCAAGCCTTCAGCGTGTGTATGTGTTACAGGTTAAGTGCATAGGCAACAGCGCCTGCTCCGTTCGTCCAGTGACCATCGTCATCACGGACTCCTGCCCTGATGGCATATGCGCCAAGCAGCCGCACTTCGACATGAGCGGCACCGCCTTCGGCGCCATGGCCTACAGCGGGAAGGCCGATCGCCTCCGCTCCGCCGGAGTACTCAAGATTCAGTACAGGAGGTGAGAACGCATTCGATTTTGATTCGTAATCGTAGTCTAGTTAGTTAACGTCGACCAACACCTGTGTACTGACGGCGCGCGTGCGTGCGTAACATTTGTTTCCCAGGGTGCCGTGCTACTACAACGGCATGAAGATCGCGTTCAAGGTGGACGCGGGCTCCAACCCGTACTACCTCGCCGTCATGGTCATGTACCTGGCCGGCGACGGGGACCTCTCCGCCGTCGACGTCATGGGCAGCGGCAAGCCGTGGAAGAGGATGCAGCAGTCGTGGGGCGCGACGTATATCCTCAATTCCAACGACGGGAAGCCTCTGCGCGCGCCTTTCTCGTTCCGGCTCACCTCGGGCTCCGGCAAGGTGGTCGTGGCCACCAACGCCATCCCCGCCGGATGGACGCCCGGGATGAGCTACCGCTCCTCGGTCAACTACAAAACCTACTAATTCAGTTTTGGCCGAGCGATCGGAATCGGATCTAGCTCTGCGGTTTGTGGAGCTCTTGCCTTGTCATCGGGATTCGGTATGCGCGTCCGGGAATTGTGAGCGGCCCGTCAGAAGAGGAGGAGGGCTCAGTGTTTTGTAACCCCTGGCCTCTCCACGGCCACTGGCTTCGGCTTGCAGTTATTTTCCTAGTGATGTCTTGTTTTTTTGGTTATATGTAACCTCGCGATCAGTTTCGAGTTTTCACGAGTTGCTATGGCAGGGAAACTGTAGAATTGGAGTCACAGCCAAACATGCTGATGAACGAATATATGTCAACTTTGTTTTGATCAGTTCAGAATTCAGTCTTAATTTGTTTGGTATCATGCCTTATGATGCTTATTTATAATCTATACTGCGAATTAGAAAACATTGGTTAATCACTAAAGGAAAAATAGGCAAAGATTGCTGTGTGAACGGAATTATCCTAATCAATCGTATTGCCAAACACAGTAGAGTTAGATTTACATTTTTTACACGATTTACATTTGCTTGAATGTAGCTTGCATTTGAATTGGAGATTAATAATGAAAAAAAGTAGGACATAATAATAAAAGTAATGACATCAAATTCAGACATATGAGTAAAACAATCAAATGAACTAAGTGTTAAATGCATAGTATTATTTGACAACAAATTTTGGTTTATTCCAATTGCACGTATTCTACTATTGTAATACACACATCACATTAAATAGGCAACTCAGCTGATGAAGGTATAGCCTATGGGTCTAGGTTGCATGGGACCTTTTTAATCTCAAGTCATATTAGGCTTTGAATCATGATACATCAACCCTTATTTCTATTTCATTTCATTTCATTATAATAGATGATCCAGAATTAATGAGAGTCCCATAGAATTCATAAATTTGATCAACCCAAATAGAAACCCAAAACATGAAAATTATAATGGTCTATTTTGATGAATTGTTTTTCGGAGTAAAACATAGGATTGCGATCCTAAGAAACCCCATTCATGCACTTTGGGTCATGGGATTAAACAAAAATATATATAGGATGAAACAAATTCCTACAAGTTTTGAAGAAACCAAGTATTCCTGCATGCACTTTTGGTCATGTGATTGTACCTCTTGTCTTTATCTTACTCTCTGTCTAATCAAGTAACAACCTAATCTCGGCATTCTCTTAATTCATACGATTAATCCATTTGCATGTTCTTAACAATTACCACACTTTTGCTTCCTATAGGATTCGGCATGCTATGGATCCTTGTTTTTCTATTCCTACATATAGATTTTTTAGGGTAAGTTGCTTCATAAAAAATTGGTTCTATATTGCATATATTCTGTTTTCGTTGCTTTCATTGCTTCATATGGGCCACTAAGAGAAAACTTCCAACTGTCCTTTGACAATGAACGTTCTCTAATTTAATTATTTTTTTAGGCCTAATAAATGTTTGAAGTCCCGAATACTTGCTAGGCCCAGAAAAAACACACAAACTAAAATAGGACACAAACACACCCTGTAAAAAAAAGGACACAGACAGATACAAGGGAAAATGGGCGTGCAGGCGACGGAGGGAGGTCCATCATCTATTGAAGACATAGCAGACAGCTTCCTTTTTTAGATAAAGAGTATATATTAATATCACGAAGATACCAATTACACCCAGTCTCTGCAACAACGCAATAACCAAGGGTATTACGGATGCACACAGCCGAAAAACAATAAGAAGAAGAAACAAAAAAGAAAAGTCCCGCTACAGAGTAACAGTCCTTGCAACAGCAGCACAAGCACCACCAAGACAACACCTGATGTCCAATTCTCCAAAAGCAATGCCTTCAAGAAGGAAACAGTGGAGAAGCGCCGCCGTCGCCCGATCGAAGATCTTGGGTTTTCACCCTGGAGATAGTCCTCACTCTCAAAACAATGTCTTCAACAAGGTGATACGTCTAAAACATATCTATAATTTTTTGATGTTCCATGCCTGTTATATATTGATTACCACATGTTTATCTTATACTTTATATTATTTTTATGCATTTTCTGGGACTAACCTATTAACAAGATGCCACAGTGTCAGTTCCTGTTTTATGCTGTCTTTTTGTTTCAGAAAAACTCTTTTGGAAATATTCTTGGAATCGGACACCAATTTAACTAATTTATTTCTGAACCGAGACGAAGCAGCAGCCCGAAGGAGAAGCCCAGGAGGCAGCCGAGGGAGGCAGGCGGGCCCACGGCGCGGCCTACGGTGGGCCTACGCCCCCAGGATGCCTGGTGCCCTCGGGTGCCCTCCGACGCCGCCCTTTCGCCTATAAATCACATCTATTCGGGAAACCCTAGACACCCGAGCGAAAATCCACGAAAAGTTCCGACGCCGCCGTCATTGTCAACCCTAGTTCGGGAGGGTTTCTGCAGTTCTTTCCGGCACCTTGCCAGAGGGGAAATCATCACCGGAGGGCTCTACATCGCCATGCCTGCCTCCAGAGTGATGCGTGAGTAGTTCTTCACGGGACTATGGGTCCATAGCAGTAGCTAGTTGGTAGTCTCTCCACCTTGTTCTATCATGCTTAGATCTTGTGAGCTGCTTAACATGATCAAGATCATCTTTATGTAATGCTATATGTTGTGTTTGCTGGTGATACGTCTCAAACGTATCTATAATTTCTGATGTTTCATGTTGATATTATACCAATTGTTACCACTAGTACAGAATGACACATCGGATACCCCTCTATGGCAACGGCAAGAGTTAGGCGACGGAAAAATGAGCTCTGCACGCTTCCGCGAGTGCGCGCGCGTTAGTCGGTCGATGGGCCCGACACAATGGTAACAGAGGCTGAAAAGATCTCCGTTGCTCATATATAGGCAACGGAGGAAAGAATATCTCCGTTGCTGATATTGCCACATCAGAAACGGAGATCGGTCTATCTCCGTTTCCCATGTGAAGGCACATTAAGCGGTGCCGGTATTAATATCTCCCACTCCAGTACTGTATCTCACTCTCACTCTCAGTCTCACTCTCCCCAGTTCCTAACCCTAGCCGCACACGCTCTCCTCCTACTTCACCCATCGATGGTGAACCCCTCCGGCGCCGACGGAAGTCAGGATGGAGCATCTTCCTCCTCCCACCCTCCGAGGCGCAGCCCGGATCTCCCCTACAACTGGGGCGAGATCCCCGGCGACTGCGGTCGCGAGTTCATTCTGAGCCGTCAAATCCCATCCGGATCCACAGCGGCGGCGGCGGCCACCGACGCCCGGATCTCGTCCTCCTCGGACGATGAGGACGAGGATCTGGAGGTCGGTCTCCTCCTCTCTCGCGCCTCCTTTGAGCGCGAGCGCGCCGAGGGTGTCATTCGAGCGTCTGCGATGCAGAGAGCTATCCGCATCTCCGCCGCCGAGCACGCGATAGAAGCCGCCGAGGAGGCGTTGTTCCAGACGCGGCTCCGGGCGGCCATAGACCGCTCTCTTCTCCCTGGCCAGGGCCCTGGGCCAGATGCGGCGGCGGCAGCGGTGGCGGCGACGGAGGAGGAGGAGGACGCTCCGGTGTTCGAGCAGGATGAGGTCTCCTCTGATGTCTCCTCTGGCAGTGGCTCCGGCGCCGACGCCTGGGACGCAATCCGCGACGGAAAGCGACCCCGCCTCACCTAAGGTAAATGACCGCTCTGTTAGCTACTTATTTAGCTCGGTTTGTTCTGTTAGTTAGCTCTGTTCAGCTATGTATTTGCTATGTTAGCTACTTATTTAGCTCGGTTTGCTTTGTTTAGCTATGTATTTGCTATGTTAGCTACTTATTTAGCTCGGTTTGCTCTGTTAGTTAGCTCTGTTCAGCTATGTATTTGCTATGTTAGCTACTTATTTAGCTCGGTTTGCTTTGTTTAGCTATGTATTTGCTATGTTAGCTACTTATTTAGCTCAGTTTGCTCTGTTAGTTAGCTCTGTTCAGCTATGTATTTACTATGTTAGCTACTTATTTAGCTCAGTTTGCTTTGTTTAGCTATGTATTTGCTATGTTTGCTACTTATTTAGCTCAGTTTGCTCTGTTAGTTAGCTCTGTTTAGCTATGTATTTGCTATGTTAGCTACTTATTTAGCTCGGTTTGCTTTGTTTAGCTATGTATTTGCTATGTTAGCTACTTATTTAGCTCGGTTTGCTCTGTTAGTTAGCTCTGTTCAGCTATGTATTTGCTATGTTAGCTACTTATTTAGCTCGGTTTACTTTGTTTAGCTATGTATTTGTTATGTTAGCTACTTATTTAGCTCAGTTTGCTCTGCTAGTTAGCTCTGTTCAGCTATGTATTTGCTATGTTAGCTACTTAATTATTTAGCTCGGTTTGCTTTGTTTAGCTATGTATTTGCTATGTTAGCTACTTATTTAGCTCGGTTTGCTCTGTTAGTTAGCTCTGTTCAGCTATGTATTTGCTATGTTAGCTACTTATTTAGCTCGGTTTGCTCTGTTCAGCTATGTATTTGCTATGTTAGCTACTTATTTAGCTCGAATTGCTCTGTTAGTTAGCTCTGTTCAGTTATGTATTTGCTATGTTAGCTACTTTATTTAGCTTGATTTGCTCTGTTAGTTAGCTCTTCAGCTATGTATTTAGCTCGGTTTGCTTTGTTTACTTCTTATTGGCTCTGTTTATTAGCTTTGATTGTTGTTTTAACAAAGAATATTCGTTGTTTTAAGGGCTTGGTGGATGCTTGGTGACGATGCTGCTGCCGTGAAGACCTAGGAGCGGGGTTCCATACACGGTGCCGTCACCAGGAGCGGTACATTTTGCGCAGCTGGAAAGACAGTAGATGTTCATCTGGCGGCCGTGAAGACATAGGAGCAGAGCTCCAGCCACGCGCACTGATGAACTTTTGTAAAGCAGGGCGTACAGGAATACAGTGACGACCGGGCGGCCGTCTAGTCGCATAGAGCGGGGCTCCATCGACGGCACAGCCCGTCACCGTGTTTTTTGTTTTGTTTTCCTGTAACCCTTATTAGAAACGGTTATTAGCAAAACTCCGTGTCTAATGTTAAATACATCAGAAACGGTTTATCTCCTCCGTTGCCATTGAGATCTTCACATCAGTGACAGGGTCGGGGACACGGACCCTTTCTTCGTTGCCGATGGGGTTTTTGGCCCGTTTCCGATGTGTCGTTCTGTACTAGTGTACATATTTTATATACACTTCATAGCATTTTTATGCATTTTCTAGGACTAACCTATTAACAAGATGCCACAGAGCCAGTTCCTGTTTTCTGCTGTTTTTGTATTCCAGAAAAGCTAGTCTAGAAATATTCTCGGAATTGGACGAAACTTGGACAGAACCTCCTATTTTTCCAACACGTACACGGAGTCCAAAGGAGAGACGGAGGGGAGCCACGAGCCAGCCACACAATGGGGAGGCGCGGGCCCCCCTCTGCCGCGCCGTGGGGTGGTGTGGGCCCCACGAGCGTCTCCAGCCGCCGCTGTCGGGGGAATACTTTCTGGATTAACCCGCAGCCCAATGCGATCTACTTTACTCGCATGGACAAAGGCCCACATTGGGAGCAAGCCCGGTATTTAACCGCCATAAGGAGAAAGATCTAGAAGACATACCGGAGGACGTGAAGACCAAGTAGTCTCCGAGTAGGCCTCTGTGGACGTATTCCTTATGGGGGAAGTTTCCTTTGTAACCTAGCGAGCCTCTGTGTATATAAAGAGGACTCGCAGGACTTAGACGGGTCAAGCTATCAAGCCCAAACCCTAGCTCATACGGCGAGTACCAGATCGGATCGCCTCCATTGTAACACCTCGATTATCATATCAATACCAATCTAGGGTAGGCAGGAAGTAGGTCTTTTACCTCACATTGAGGGGGCCGAACCTGGGTAAATCTGTGTTGATCTTTGTTCCTGCGATCCCAAGCTCGGAGATGCTTGACTCGCGTAATCCCACACCTACGAAGTCATCTATGACACCTGACGTGACAAACCCACGACAGTTGGCGCCCACCGTGGGGCCTGCGGTCAAAAGCGTCACGTTCCGCGCAGGATCGAAATCAGGCTTCAAGGACATCGCCATCGGCCAAGTTGAAGACATCAATGGGTCCCCTTCATCGACGACTCAGAGTGGGGACCCGAGGCAGATCGCATCGAGTTTGGATACATTGTTCCCATCGGATCAGTAAAAGTTTTCGTCGGATCCGTCAGTCGCAGATCTATGATGCGACTCAAGGAAGCGTCGGTGGAGGAACTGCGGCCGGTCAGGGTCCGCGTGTTGGAGGAGCTACAACAAGCTACAGCAAACTACCCATCCCCGTCCCGTCAAGACCTGTTTGGGGATCTCTACCAAATCAGGAAGGAGACCTCAAGATTGAAGAGATTGAAGCTATCAGGACGGAACTCTGTGAAGAGGCACAAAGACTCGCGGCTGAGCGCAAAAACTCCAAGAAGAAGGTCGACGACTCCGTCGCTGGCAGCCAAAGCACCAGGCGGTCCGAACCAAGCGACATCTGAGCGCAAGAAACTCCAAGAAGAAGATTGGCGACTCCGTCGTTGGCAGCAAAAGCATCAGATCAAGATGGACAGAGAGAGAGAAATCACAGTTCCACGGCGACCCAGAGAGCAACGTATGCCGCGATAGGAATATTGTCAAAATAGTACCGGTTGGAGACACACGAGCTGATAAGGAAGCTCGCCATGCGATCGACCTACTGCAAACCGCTGCTTACAACAAGCAAATATGTATGGAGTCACGCCCAATGAGCCGCAAAACGAGGTATCATGGGGAGGAGAAAAGTGCAGCGTCGAAGAAGTGGTCAACCAGCTAGCAGGTTTGCAGGTATCATTGGAAAAAGAAAAGAAGATAGAAGGCGAGTCACGGACGTCCGGAGCGACTCAGCCATCCCAGATTGAAACTGATTCAGATGAAGATTCAGCGCCAGTAAACTCCTATTCATTATTGAAAGGACCAGCATGTTTTGGAGAGGAAATACGGCTCACTCGTTTCCCCCCGAACTTCGACGAGTCGCAGCGAGTCACCACCTATCGCAGTGACCAAGACCCTGCCTTATGGATAGAAGATTACGAGGCAAGCATGACAGGGACTGATGTAACTCAGGAAGTGCGCGAAATATTTCCACTTGGCAATACAGGGAGAAGCCAGGGATTGGCTGCCATCAAAATCAATAAGCACATGGGAAGACTTGAAGGACAAGTTCATCAACAGATTCCAAACAGAAGACATGAAAAACCTTAGACAATGCATTCAAAAAGAGGACGAATCAAGCGGTGACTGGATCAAGAGAATCGCGGAGATCCTTGGCTCCGCCAAAAACTTAACAGTACAGCTGCAATACAAGCTATGAGAAGAACTGTAGATTTGAGCCGCTGGTGCACAAATTAAGTCGCGCTGAGCACAAGATTGATAGTTTCGACCAGCTTTTGGCAACAGCTGACAAGTACGCAAAGACAGATAAGGGACAGGCGGCTTATCACAGAACCCAACAGGGAAATTGCAAGTCGCGCAAACTGAACATCGCGCACACCAGATGAAGGAGCAAGGGAGTGATAAGGCCTTACTCCCTAATAACTGCAAGGGGATCTTCGACGTTCCTTGCGACTTACATCGCAGGAGAGATGGCAGGCCAGCGGTCACACAAAGGCGCAATGTCATTATTACCGGAGGTGGAAAGAAGGCGACACGCCAGATAGCTCGCAGCGATCAATGCAGCACAAGAATAAATCTAGCTCTCATCAAGGGCCTGACGTTTTACCTAGAAGAAACATAGGACAGTTTCATACAGTGGAAGTACAAACAACGGATGGAAGCCGGAAGAGCGGTCAGATTTCAACGCCAGAAAGGTATCGTCGCTGGACAGAGCAATCGGTTATTTGGAGTCGCGGCGATCACCCCCCAGAAGTAAGAGATCCAGGACAGCCAGCTCTTGTGGTCACGCCTGAAGTCGCGGGATACAAGTTAAGTAAGGTCCTAATGGACGGAGGAGGAAGAGTAAACATCCTATATCAAGACACGCTCCGAAGAATGAATATACCCGAGACGAGGCTGCGACCATCCAGGAAAGAAATTCAAGGCATAATCCCAGGAGCTGTTACGCGACCAATCGGAAAGATAACACTTGAAGTTAGCTTTGGAACAGAGCGGAACTTCCGCACAGAGCTCCTAGACTTTGAGGTTGTAGCAGTCAAAAGCTCATATCATGCGATCTTTGGAAGAGAAGCCTATGTCAAATTTACCGCCCGCCCCTGCTACGTCTACCTACAGTTAAAGATACCAGGACCAAACGGTGTTATTACAATATATGGAGACAGGCAGAGAGCGTTAGAATGCGAGAACGCAGGCTCAGTACTCGCAGAAGAAGCTTGCATCGCCAACTCCTCACACGGATATCAGTCGCAGATCGGTAATCGCAGCTCAAAACGAGTCGCGTTGGAGGTACCGCGGAAGCGGCCAACAGGATGCAGCCACCGGATGGTAAATACCCACCGAGAAGTCGCGCATCAGCAAGATAATGCCCCAGAGGTCGCTTTGATACAAAAAGAAGACAAGATGGCGCATGTGCATAGACCCAGCCTCGATCAACAACCCCAGCCAAAGAGGCTCAGTTATCGTGAGTCCTTACAAAGCAAACTCAACTCACATAAGTCGCAGCTCAGTGCGGCTAAACAACTTGCTCTCTGCTTCAACATGAGACATACATCGGAGCTATCATGCTCGACCCGAGTCGCTTTTAGCGACTCAAAATTGAACCAATCAGGTGTTCAACCCACTCCGTTAGGAGTATTAATTCGCAACTAAGTGCGATGAGTATCAAGTATGCATGGCCTGCGGGGAATAGAAAACCCGCATTAAAGGGCCTGCATCATCCTGTAACACCCTGTAAAACATCGAGTGATTATGAAATAAAGCCGGCACCCTTGACATTCAAGGGTTTGTCGTTTCGCCTCAACTATCATTGAGTCGCTGAGTCTTTTGAATTTCATATATCACTGACCCTTGAGGGCTCCTTACGAGCATCGCGAGTACCAATCGCACCTCAAATTTTGCCAAACTAGTGGCAATCCTTAAGCTAGAAGCGTCTTGCATTATGCGGCCAAAGTACTGGGGTGTGGCGTCAATCGAGCTTGATTGCCTATCATGGCCGCTCTCGACCCTGAACACACATGTTCCTAGGAAATACTGAGCCGCGCGAGCGTCTACTTAATGGAATTATCATGAAAAGAACCTGCTTATAGGTCACCAAAATACTGTTTATAATACATGAATGTCTTACAGACTAACGGGCATGTCCCACATTATTTATTTTTCTTCTTCCGAGCTACAGGAGTGGGAATTGGCGCGGCTTGTCTCGCAGTTGCAGTCGCAGGTGCCCTAATAATCAGGGCGCCGCCAGACGAGGCAGAAGGGCCACCAGATACTGTTGCTGGAGTAGCAGCCCGAGATGACTCAGCTCCTGTGGACTTTTCCTTTGGCACCTTGCTCCCATCAAGATTGAATTTTTCGAGATAAGTGCCCAAGTCTAAGTTATCAACAAATTTTGTGGCATATCCGCGCATCCCTTTCCAGATATCGAAGTACTCGCTTATTGGCAGTTCAGTATCATCCGCGCTCATCGCCAGGCCGTGGCGAGCAACCTTGCCAACATCTATCTCTGGATAATATGCTCGGAGCAATGTCAAGACATGCGCGGCTCCGGCGCGAGCAGAGGATCGTTTCCAATCAGAGACGTAATGCGGAGCCTTGAGCAGTTTATTTATCCAATACTCGCAAGATGTTGGGCCATCAGTCGCAGGAGAGATTACCGTCATAACTTCCTTGGTAACCTTTAAGAAGCGCTGGCTGAAGTCAGACAGATATACCAGTTGATCCTTCAAGTTGGAGCGGGACACTGGGGCCTCAGGCCCTATGTCAAGAAAGAAAAGGCAAGAAACAAGTCAGAGACTCACGTTGGTTACCCAAAATATATATGATTAAAGGAATAAAAGACGAACCAGCAAGCTGCAGGATGGCTGATTTGACCATGGAGCCAAAACCCTCAAAGGCTTTGAACAGCGAGTTATATTTTTCATCTCGCGCGGCGAGTTCCTTTGCGTGGTCTCCCTTCAGACGATCAATCAATTCAGATTTAAGAGTCAGCCCTTCTCGCAAAGATCTAATGACTTCGTCTTTCTCCATGAGTCGCTGCTGCATATCGGCTTCAAGTTCTTTAAATTGCTCTTCACAGGAGTCGAGTTGACCTTTGAGAGATTTTATTTCCTGATCTTGGTCCCTAATGACCTCATTATGCTGCTCCAGGGAGACTGCATCATTTCAGGATGATCTATGGAAATGCCTTTACCCTTTATTGAGCCAGAAGCATCAAGCAAGGACAGTTCAAGCTGAAAATAAACAGAGCAAAATGCATGGGTAAATATCCAGGAACTTGGGGGCTCGAGATTTGGAGCCAGGAAAAGAATCAACACCCCGTGCGATGACACAAGGTTTTGATCCTTGGGGGCTACGGTATATGTACCTGGCGACTTGAAGAAAATTGCTCAACTAGGCCGCGCAGCAGAGCAGCATGCTTATCTCCAGCAGCAATTATGGCATCCGCAATTGACTTGGAACTATTTCCTGGAGCTGGAATTCTATCTTCAGTGGATACCCTACCAACAGTAGGAGTTGCGGATGGAGCTGACTGGGTCGTGGCAGGAGCCGCATCAGCAATACCTCCTCCAGGGAGGGCCTTGGATGAGTCGCACCATTACTGTTTCCCACGTTTTCATCAGCAGCATCATCCTCGCTCATAGCTGGCTGAGAAGAAGTGGGATGAGAATTAGACTTGGTATCCTCTTCAGGCATGGCCCTGCAAAACATTGATGGGTTAATAAGCTGACCTAGCAGAGCCGCAACATTGAAAAGAAGGCGAACCATACCCAGAGGCGACACGGATACTCTTCATCAGGCAACCAGAGGAAGGAGAAGATAAACCTTGCAAATCTGAACCTACAGAGTATGAAAAGAAGTGGTGATCAGCAATTCCTTGCCAAAAATACGCAAGCACAAAAGGAAAAGGAGAGAGTCGCAAACAATTACCCGAGCTTATTGAGAAGCAGTCCTTTGCAACAGCCTCGGAAGAGAAAGCAGCCTTGTTGGGATCAGCAAGTTTTAAAGATTTGGCAGTTCTTGTTTCTACCAGTAACGCCAAGGCTTTGCGGCGTTTCTCAGGCTGCGCGGGGTCTTCTGAGCTCTTGCATAAAATACGCTTCGAGGACCTGCGAGGCACCTCAGGAAGTTCCAAGAAAGGTGTATTTGGAGTCGAGGACAGAAGAGCGTCGGCCATTTGTTGCTCCTCTTCAGAAGCACTGCCCTCAGGTCGAGACAATATCGTGCATAACTGTATCTTCGCCAAAGGCTGCGGCTTGCTTTGACGACTCAGCCGTGGTTTCTTGGTTCAAGTCGGCGTCCTCTGAGGAAGAACCCAGAAATAGGGATCGATCTGAAAAGGAGCTCAGGTCAGAAATAATTAATTTTGGAGAAGGAATTTTCGAGGAAACAGGTGACAAGTAAACATTACCACAAAAGGCTTGTGCTCAGCCCAGAAGGGAGCAAGCCCGACGTTATCATACGAGTCGATATCCTCGTCCGTCACTCGGCGAATGAAATTTATCCATTCCCCTTTGTCCCAATCTTCAGGGCAAGTACGGTCGACGTTTGCATGACAAGTGAAATCCACCATAAGTCGCGAGCGGCGACTCACAGGCTGAATTCGCCACTTAGTCCAGCAAGATATGAGATCTAATCCAGTGAGACCATGGAGTGTCAGCGCCCTCACCTTGTCTAGAAGGGATTCGATAAAGGGCAACGAAGAAGGATCAGATTTAGAAGACAGAGCATCGGTAGCCTCGAAGGGAAGAGGAGACCAAAGAGGAAGAGGAATTTCACCCTCAGGAGAAGTGTTTTTACAATAGAAGAATGTCCTTTGCCAATCCTTGATTTTCTTGGCAAGGGTTAGTTTTGGGAAAATACTACGGCGTTGGAAGGAAATGGCGCCGCATTGGAGAAAAGGACCATCTGTGGTTTCCCTTTGACTATTGCAATTGAAAAGAGCAAGCCAGAAATCTATTGAAGGCGGGATACCCAGATAATCTTCGCAGAGGACGTGGAAGTTGCTCACTTGCAACATCGAATTAGGGCCAATATCATGGAAGCGGAGACCTAACCGCTGCATCAAGGAGCGGAAGAAGAGAGAGCCGGGGGCTTGAACCCACGCTCAACATGCTCCGCAAATATCACTACTTCTCCTGGTTGAGGGTTGGGAATTACCTCCTCACCGGCCGCGCCATTCGCATTGATCTTTTGGCGGAAGAAGGCCCCGTGCAGATAGGGATTCCAGGAAATCTTCGTCGACCCACGAGCCTTCCCAGTTGCACTTGCGGCGAGACATTTTCTCAGATTGATGGAGATCTCCACCGAAGGATTGTGAGTACGAGAAGCGAGATTGGAGGCGGCGGAAAGGAGCAGCGGATGAGTGATGCAGAACGCTGGGAAAAACGATGAGCCAAGATAAATAGCCCAGACGTGGAAGACGTTTAGATCTGAAAATCAACCGTCAAGGCAAGTTGAGTCGCCAAGGAAAGTTATAAGCCGCAGATTGGAAATATGAAAATTGGAGTTCAGCTGGGATAATTCACGTGCGCGGCTCAGGGGTTTGTTAAGACAAAAAAGCCTTCACTCGAAATCCAAGCTAAACTTGGGGGCTAATGTCGGGGGAATACTTTCTGGATTAACCCGCGGCCCAATGCGACTTACTTTACTCGCACGGACAAAGGCCCACTTGGGAGCAAGCCCGGTATTGAACCGCCATAAGGAGAAAGATCTAGAAGACATATCCCGGAGGACGTGAAGACCAAGTAGTCTCCGAGTAGGCCTCTGTGGACGTATTCCTTATGGGGGAAGTTTCCTTTGTAACCTAGCGAGCCTCTGTGTATATAAAGAGGACTCGCAGGACTTAGACGGGGTCAAGCTATCAAGCCCAAAACCCTAGTTCATACGGTGAGTACCAGATCGGATCGCCTCCATTGTAACACCTCGATTATCATATCAATACCAATCTAGGGTAGGCAGGAAGTAGGTCTTTTACCTCACATTGAGGGGGCCGAACCTGGGTAAATCTGTGTTGATCTTTGTTCCTGCGATCCCAAGCTCGGAGATGCTTGACTCGCGTAATCCCACACCTATGAAGTCATCTATGACACCTGACGTGACAAACCCACGACAGCCGCCCTTTCGCCTATTTATTTATCTTCACGGGAAAACCCTAGACACCCGAGCCATTATCCACGAAAAGTTCCAGAGACGCCGCCGCCATCAACCCTAGCTCGGGAGGGTTCAGAAGCTCTTCCCGGCACCTTGCCGTAGAGGGGAATCATCACCAAAGGGCTCTACATCACCATGCCTGCCTTCGGAATGATGTGTGAGTAGTTCATCCTTGGACTACGGTTCCATAGCAGTAGCTAGATGGTTGTCTCTCCACTTTATGCTATCATGTTTAGATCTTGTGAGCTGCCTATCATGATCAAGATCATCTTATTGTAATGCTACATGTTGTGTTTGCTGGGATCCGATGAATATTGAATACTATGTCAAGTTGATTATCAATCTATCTTATATGTTATTTATGATCTTGCATGCTTTCCGTTACTAGTAGATGTTTTGGCCAAGTAGATGCTTGTAACTCCAAGAGTGAGTATTTATGCTAGATAGTGGGTTCATGCCTCTGGTAATCTGGGAGACTGACAACAACTTCTAAGATTGTGGATGTGCTGTTGCCACTAGGGATAAAATAACCGATGCTTAGCTTAAGGGTGCGCCGTTAGGTCTAATTCATTTGTTTACATTACGCACATTACTTAATGCGATTATCCGTTGCTTGCAACTTAATACCAACGGGGAACTCGGATGACAACCTAGAGGTGGATTATTAGTCATAGACGCTGTTGGATAACGGTCTATGTATTTTGTCGTAATGCCCACATGAATATCATAGTAATCATCATGTCATATATATGCATTATCATGCGCTCAATATTTTGTCAATTGCCCATCTGTAATTTGTTCACCCAGCATGTTAGTTATCTTTCATGGAGAGACACCACTAGTGAACTGTGGAACCCGGTCCATTCTTTTACACTGATAATACAACCAACTACAAACATTGTTCATTTTCATTCTCTGCAATTTACTACTGTTTTCCACACCATACGTTTAATCCTTTGTTTTCAGCAAGCCGGTGAGATTGACAACCTCACTGTTTCGTTGGGGCAAAGTAGTTTGATTGTGTTGTGTGCAGATTTCACGTTGGTGATCGAGTAAACGGCGCCACCAACAACCTTCAGAAGTGATTTCTTGCTCCTACTGGTTCGATTAAATCTTGGTTTCATACTGAGGGAAACTGCTGCTACACTGCTTCATACCTTCCTCTTGGGGTCTCCCAACGAACGTGCGATCCACGTCATCAAGCACTTTTTCTGGCGCCGTTGCCGGGGAGCAAGAGGATTTCTGCAAGGGGAGTTTCACGCTTCCAATCTCTTTACTTTGTTATTGTCTTGCTTAGTTTATTTTTATCTTGTCTTGTTTGCTTTATTTATCAAAAACAAAAAAATAGTTTCTTGCATCTAGTTTATTTCGGTTTGTTATTATGTCTAGTTATTTATTCGCTATCAATGGGTTTTCTCTTTGAAACAAAATCTTATTATCTAAGTGGGTTCACGGAGGAACAGCAGAATTACTATAAGGAATACCGCTTGTCTCAAAAAGGAAACACTTATGGGTACAAATATATAAATTGAATTGTTTTGCTAGAAACTTGTGCTTTACTTATGATGAATCCTGGTGCTTTAATGAATGTTTTGCTGTAGGAGGTATAAACACCTCCCTTTCCAATGTGATTATAATGATAATTAAATCTTGGCTGCTTATGCTAAAGGAAACTATGATTTTGATAATCTTGAACAAATTGAAGAATTTGTTGTTTTTAAGGGTGCCTATGAAATTGCTGGTTTTATTCAAGATGATGATGCTCCTTGTAGAACTGAGAATTATGCTATACTTGGTTATTGCCTTGAATATTACAATGATAATCCTTATATCACTGAATTTCTTGAGAAAACTTATTCTCCAGAACAACTTGCTACCTTTCAGGAACCTGTGGGAGAAGAAACTGCTGAAGCTGAAAGCTCATTGGATGAAAAAGAGGAAGAGAGTGATGACCAAAAGGAGGAAGAGTGGATTAACCCATGCCTACGTTCTAATGAGAGTAACTCTTTATCTCTTACACTATTTGATTGCCCTCCATGCTTACCAAAGGAGGATGAATGTTATGTTCCTATGGATTCTCTTGAAATATTCCCTATGAATGAAACTTGTGGAAATGATTATGGTACTGTTATTTATGATAATCCATGCTATTTTGATAAGTCTTATGATAATCCTCTAGTTATTCCTAATTTCGAAATGCATGGTAATGAGAAAGTTTTCTTAGAAAATGTTTATGATAAAGCTCTTGATGATGGTCCTATGTTGCTTGATAATATTAATTGTACTATTACTGAAAATGGGATTGGAGAGGTATTGACTTTAGCTAAATGGAGTCACGTACCTTCTAAGAGTGATCAATCATCTTGTTTTAATATTGTTAAAAGTGGGTTTGGAGATGTCATGACTTTAATTAATTTTGATCCCACTATTTTTGAACTTGATAAAAATTATGTGTTCGTAGATCATGAAAAGAATTCTTTATGTGATATAGTTATATTGTTGAATTTGTTCATGATGCTACTAAAAGTTATTATGAGAGAGGAAAATATGGTTGTAGAAGTTTTCAAGTCACTAAACCACCTCTTTTTATGTTGAAAGTTTTGAATTTGCATTTGTTTCATCTTCTTACGCTAGTTGTTTTATGCTTCAATAATTTATTTTGTTATAAGATTCCTTTGCATAGAAAGTGGGTTAGACTTAAATGTGTTTGATAATTGCCTCTTGATGATCTCTTTTGTTTTTCAACTCTTATTCTTATGAGAGCATCATTAAAATCTTCTAGCCTAGCTAAAAGGCATTAAAGAAAATCGCTTATGGGAGACAACCCATGATTTTATTTCTGCAATTTTTCTTTTCTTTTTGAGTCAAGGAGTTGTTTACTTCTGTAACAATTCCTTTGTATATTTATTTTATCGCATTGTTGTGCCAAGTGGAGCCTCTAATAGGAAGATGATGCTAGATTTGGATTTCTGCGCAGGAACAGATTTCTTCTGTTCGCCGTTTTACTTCTGTAAAATCACAGAAAAATAATTTAAATCTGCAAATTTTTGTGCGTGATCCTCAGATATGTACGCATCTTTCCTTAGTTTTGCGTTTTTCGATCTGAGCAACGTAAGTGACTCGAAAAAATTCGTCTTTACAGACTGTTCTGTTTAGACAGATTCTGTCTTTTATTTTTCGCATTCTCTCTTTTACTAGTGTTGAGTGGAATTTTTTTTTAGGGTGAAGAGCTTCACATAACATCAGTGGCAGTAGTTAATGTTAAAAGTAACGGTCATGTTTGTGTCCTTATAGAACATGTGAGTTTTTGATTGTGCACTAACCCTCTAATGAGAATTACTCTGAGTTTGGTGTGGCGGAACTTTGCAAGGGTCAAGAGAGAAGGATGATATAATGTGATCAAGAAGAGTGAAGAGCTTAAGCTTGGGGATGCTCCCATGGATCACCCTAGCATATTTCAAGAAGACTCAAGCGTCTAAGCTTGGCTATGCGTGCTGAGGAGGAAGTGACTGGGTCGGCTGCTACTTCGCCTTTGCCGGCCCATGTCATTTCACCACGTACCCCGCCTCCCACTGCGACGATTTTCCCCGAGGGGATCACTCCAATCCGTCGTAGTGAGAGGTTTGGGGTGGAGGCGGACGGGGCTTCTGCGACTGATGAGGACTCGTTGAAGAAGGCTATGTGTCGCAAAGCGGCGTGCAACTTGGACTTTATCGGTACGGAAATTAAGTCAAAGTCCTTCTTTCGTTTTCTCCGCTTTCAATTCAGTCTAAACTCTCTAGTGTAGGTTTTAATCTTGGTAGTAGTAAAAGTAAAGTAGAAGTTTCAACTAATGTCTTGAGGCATATGGAATTTGACCGTCTAACGGTTATTCCTAAAGCTTCGATAGGGTTGACAGCCACCTATTTGGATGATGAAGAAGCGATGGCCACATCAGATGGTCAGCTTCTCTCTCATCTAATTGGTGAAGTGTCGGGGGAGGGCTTGGATGACGATGGGTTGAGCTCATTGTATAAGTTAAAAGTGACCAGTCGGAAATCTAAATCTTCCACCAACAAGTCCCGGAAACGGGCCAAGTTATCCAAATCGCCCACGGTTTCCCAATGAATGGCATGTTTGCAAATATCAGAGGTCTTGGTGACTTGGCTAAACATTTGCACTTTGCTGGTTGTATTCGGGACCATAATTTGGATTTCTTAGCTATTTCTGAGACGGGTAGACGGAAGTTTTCACAAGCTCTATTGAACCGACTTTCGGGCGGTATAGAGTTTGATTGGTACTCGCGTCCCCCTCATGGCCGCTCCGGAGGCATTCTACTAGGCATCAGGACTGATACCATGAAAGTGTTGGATGTTACGGATGGCGATTTTCATATCAAAATGCACATCCGTAATAAGACCGACAATTTCATTTGGAGTCTTGTTGCCGTGTATGGGCCGGCTCAGGAGGTGGCTAAGACTTCTTTTCTCTGTGAAATGGTAAACGTGGCAAAAGATAACCCTCACCCTCTTATCATTGGTGGGGACTTCAATCTGCTACGTTTTTCGTTTGAGAAAAGTAAGGGTCGGTTCGACAACCGTTGGCCTCTTTTGTTCAATGCAGTCATTGACAGCCTGAACTTACGAGAGATCACAATGGTGGGGAGACAATTTACTTGGGCTAATTCTCTCCCCGAACCCACATACGAGAAACTAGACCGTGTACTGATGGATACTGATTGGGAATCTAGGTTCCCATTGGTGACGGTACGGGCTCTAGAACGTATTGAGGGTTTGTCGGATCATGCTCCCATTCTATTGACCACTGGAGTGCCCAGACCGCAGTGTAAACCACGGTTCAAGTTTGAGCTTGGTTGGTTACACCGCGAGGATTTTCATGAGATGGTTAAAAGAATCTGGGAAAGACCAGTTGCGGGTGATACGCCTATCCAGCGGTGGAACAATAAGATACGTGCTTTACGCACTCACCTCGTTGGTTGGGCTCGTCATACTACTGGCTTACTTAAAAAAGAAAAGGTACGACTTTCCTCGATTATCGATGCTCTAGAAGCATTAGCAGAAGTTCGGTTACCGTCCGCGCATGAGATTGAGCTAAAGAGCCAATCCAATGCACATATAGCGAAACTACTGCGCGAGGAGGAGTTAAAATGGTATCAACGTTCTAAAGCCCAATTCATTCTAGAAGGGGACTCGAATACTCGCTATTTCCATAGTATTGCCAATGGCAGACAGAGGAAAAAGCGTATGCATTCTCTAGTCCAGGATGAAGGAACGATTGAGGGCCATTAACAACTAAAGTCGTATATTACAAATTACTATAAAGGCTTGTTCGGTGCCTCGGAGGAATGCAATTTCTCTTTGGATGAGTCCCGAACAGAGGATATGCCCCATGTTTCAGATGAGGAGAATAGCCTACTTACTAAACCCTATTCAGAGGAGGAAGTGAGAAAGGCGGTTTTCCAAATGAAACATAATACAGCACCTGGACCTGATGGTTTCCCGGCCGAGTTCTATCAGAACTTTTGGGATGTTATCAAGTTCGATTTGCTTCAACTGTTCGCCTGTATTCACAATTGACAACTAGAGTTGTTTCGTCTCAATTTGGTGAGATAATTTTATTACCTAAGGTTAACAAGGCAGAAAGGATCCAACAGTTTAGACCTATATGCCTACTTAGTTTTAAAATATTCACCAAAGTGGCTACGATTCGACCGAACAGCGTGGCAGATCATGTGGTTCGTCCGTCTCAGACGGCTTTTATGCAAGGTCGCAACATCCTTGATGGAGTAGCGGTCCTACATGAAACAGTTCACGAACTACATAGGAAAAAGTTGAACGGGGTAATTCTTAAAATTGATTTTGAGAAAGCTTATGATAAAGTTCAGTGGTCTTTCATCCAGCAGACCCTCAGGATGAAAGGTTTTTCTACTAAGTGGAGCGCGTTAATTGATAGCTTTGTTTCCAGAGGAAGTGTAGCCATTAAGGTCAATGATGACACTGGCAAATACTTTCAAACGAAAAAAGGCCTCAGACAGGGTGACCCGTTATCGCCAATACTATTCAATATAGTGGCTGATATGTTGGCTATCTTGATCGAACGCGCTAAAGCTGAGGGTCAAATTGAAGGAGTGATTCCACATCTTGTCGATGGTGGATTATCGATTCTTCAATATGCCGATGACACAATTCTTTTTATGGATCATGATATCGAAAAAGCTCGTAACCTAAAGTTGATTTTGTCAGCTTTCGAGCAACTTTCGGGTTTTAAGATAAATTTCCATAAAAGTGAATTGTTTTGCTTTGGTGAGGCTCGAGAAAACGCCGCCTTGTATGCTGAGCTTTTTGGCTGTGAGTAAGGACAATTTCCTATCAACTATTTGGGTATTCCGATTCATTATCGGAGACTTACAAATGCTGAATGGAAAAGGGTGGAGGAAAGGTTTCAATTACGTTTAAATAGCTGGAAAGACAAACTCTTATCCCTGGGTGGAAGAGTGGTTCTCATAAACTCGGTACTAACGAACATGGTACTGTACATGATTTCATTCTTTCAATTGCCTAAAGGAGTCTTAAAACGATTGGATTATTTCCGATCTAGATTCTTTTGGCAAGTGGATTGTGAGAAGAAAAAATATCGACTGACTAAATGGAGTGTGGTTTGCTGCCCTAAAGACTAAGGAGGGCTCGGAGTTCATGACCTTGAGGATAAGAATAGAGCCTTGCTAGGTAAATGGCTATTTAAACTTTTGTCTGAAGACGGAGTTTGACAAACCCTCCTCCGGAGAAAGTATGTGGGAGATCAAGCTGTTTCTCAGATTCTTTGGAAACCTGTCGATTCACACTTCTGGGCAGGCCTTATGGCTACAAAGAAATTCTTTTTTCCACAAGGATCTTTCTCAATTAGGGATGAATCGGAAATTCGTTTCTGGGAGGATAAATGGCTAGGCCAATCTACCCTCAAAGAACAATATCCGGCTCTATATTCGATTGTACGAAACAAAAGCGACACGATCGCGAAGGTGTTGGGTACTTACCCACCAGATGTTTTGTTCAGGAGAAGTTTACTTGGAACAAGACAAGCATCCTGGAATGCTTTGCTCATTCGATTGGATTCAATTCAATTGTCGGAAGGTCTAGATAAATTTCAATAGAATCTTACGAAGAATGGTAAATTCTCGGTTGATTCTATGTATAGAGCACTAATTCTACCCGAAGTTCCAGTCGATAGTAGGAATAATAACAAAATTTGGAAGATGAGGATACCGCTAAAAACTAAAGTGTTTGCGTGGTATCTTCGTCGAGGAGTAATTCTTACAAAGACAACATTGCCAAGCGTAATTGGCACGGAAGTAAAAAAGTGTGTCTTCTGTCATCATGACGAGACTATTACACACTTATTCTTCCAATGCGAGTTCGCCAGGTCTATATGGTCAGCCATCCAGATAGGTTCTACCTTACATCCACCGCGCACTGTTGCAAATATTTTTGGCAACTGGTTAAATGGCGTGGATCCTAGGTTTAAATTCTTCATTAGGATGGGCGCGATTGCTGTTATTTGGTCGTTGTGGCTATGTAGAAATGACAAGGTTTTTAACGATAAAAATGCTTATGTTATGCAGGTCATCTATCGGTGTACAGCTACGCTACGAGCATGGGCGGCCCTGCAGCGTGTGGAGCACTGAGATTTATTTTTGGAGGTGGCGTCGAGCCTGGAGGATGCGGCCAGGGAGTTATTCTCCCGGCATGGATGGCAACATAGACTCCAGATAGACCTACCAGCATATTAGGCGGATCTACAATTTCTCATTTTGATATGTAATTCGTCTTTTTATTTCTTGCCGAATTGAGCACTGGTGCAGAGGCCGGATGTAATGCTTAAAACTCTTTAAGTAATAAAATTTCTTTATCTAAAAAAAAGTCGAGTTAACGTCAGGCGTCAGCCAACAGCCCAACACCTGTGTACTGATCAGGCGCGCGTGCGTAACATTTGTTTCCGAGAGAGCCAACAGCCCAACACCTATGTACTGATCAGGCGCGCGTGCGTAACATTTGTTTCCCAGAGTGCCGTGTGACTACAACGGCATGAAGATCGCGTTCAAGGTGGACGCTGGCTCCAACCCGTACTACCTCGCCGTGATGGTCATCTACCAGGCCTGCGACGGGGACCTCTCCGCCGTGGAGGTCAGGCAGCGCTTCAGGTTAGTTCCCAGGCGGCCTAGGCTGCCCGGCCCGCGCCTGCAGAGGATCTTAATGCCGTGGATGAGGATGCAGCATTCATGGGGCGCGACGTATATACTTGCCAACGGGAAGCCTCTGCGCCCGCCGTTCTCGTTCCGGCTCACCTCGGGATCCGGCCAGGTGCTCGTGGCCACCAACGTCATCCCCGACGGATGGACGGTAGGGACGACCTACAGCTCCTCGGTGAACTACGCGATCTAATTAAGCCAGTTTTTGCCGAGCGATCTGATCTAGCTCTGCGGTTTGTAGAGCTCTTGCCTTGTCAACGTGATTCGGTATTCGTAACATGTTCTTCCTGGCCTCTCCACGGCCTTTGGCTTTTAGTTATTTTCCATGTGATATCTTTCTTTTGTTTATGTGAAGTCGCAATCAGTTTCGAAGTTTTCACATGTAACTGTCGCGGGGAAATTGCAGAGTTGGAGTCACGGCAAAACATTATGATGAACGAATATCTGCTAACTTTGTTTGGTATGATGCCTTATGTTTCTTTATAATCTACACTGCAGAAAACTAGCTTGGCTTTTGAAATTGTTTACAGGCAAAGGGACCCATGTCCCCGGTTTCATTGTATCAACAAAGAACCCACAAGGTTCCGTGCATAGTTTGATAACAGACTAAAAGCTGGAGAAAAGAGAAACTAGCAACAAGAAAGTAAAGCTAAGTCTACAGACACGGCGTTTTGGGTCACGGGTGCATCTGTGTCCCCGGTTTCATTGTATCAACAAAGAAACCACAAGGTTCCGTGCATAGTTTGATAACAGACTAAAAGCTGGAGAAAAGAGAAACTAGCAACAAGAAAGTAAAGCTAAGTCTACAGACACGGCGTTTTGGGTCACGGGTGTAGATGCACCCGTTATATAAAACATTTTTAGAAACTTCTTAAAATGTCAAAAAAAATCCTAAAGAAATTCGGATATAAATCAAGAAATTTTATGTTAGCACAAAAAAAATCGCGGAGAAAAGACTTTTTTTTGTCTTGTGCAAAACAAGACAAACAGTTGTCTCGGACAGTCATTTTGGAGAGCCCGAATTTATCTTTTTTGCATAGCCCACAAAAAATGTCTTTTTTGTGAAAAAATTTATGCTAACATAAAATGTCTTAAATATCTTGAAGTATATCCGAAATTTTTATTTTCAAACTTTTTAAATTTTCAAAATTATTTGTTTGAGCAGTATTCTTAGACGCTAAAATGACCCGATATGGATTTCCGTAAGTTTACAGGTTTCTTTGATGCTAGAATTTTATTACAGACATATAGACCATCATTTTAGTCTCACATAATGACACCAAATTCAGATATATGCAGAACTAAATCAATACTGTGAATCACATAGCATTATTTTTTGAGCAGTGGGTGCACCTGGTTTGCCTGTTTTTCTGAAGATTAAGAAAATTATATTTTTCTTAATTCGTGAGACGTTGCAAAGATTTTATCTCCATTTCGGAAAAAAATATCTGTAAGTACATTCGTAGAAGTGACAAAACAAAGTATTACAAAGGATGAACCCCGAGAAATTGTTTGGATTGCAGTTTTGTGGACCTAATTGGCAAAAAAAAAAAATAGTTGTCGAGCACAACGTTCTGAACCATGCATTTGCACGTGTTTACTGGCACACATTCGCAATTCTATTTAAACCTATCGTATAGATACCACCCAAATGGCACTATATATAGTCAAGCTAATCAAGGAGTTACTCTCCCAAAAAAGAAAAAAAGAAGCAGGTACTATAAAACAGCACCTACCCTCCAATACCCCGCTAGACAGGCCTTGTTTTCATCCTATCAACCAAGAGAAACAATGGCGGGCAGCCGAGGCACATTGCTCCTATTTGCAGCACTCGGCGTTCTGTCAATCCTATCGCTTCCAAAGGCAACGCACGGCTGGGCAAAGGGCGGCGCGACGTGGTACGGAGGGCCTTACGGCGACGGCAGCGAAGGTAAGACGGACATATGTAATGGCCTAATGGGTAGCTTAAACTTTGATACACGAGAGAGTATTCGCATTCACATGCTACTAACACTAATTAACTTCTAATTACAAGTACAACACATAGAAAACTCACACTATATTGCGACACGCAGGTGGCGCGTGCGGCTATAAAAGCGATGTCGGCCAGGACCCGTTTTCGTCGATGATCGCCGCCGGCGGAGCGTCCCTCTTCAAGAACGGCAAAGGCTGCGGTGCATGCTACAGGGTCAAGTGCAAGGAGAACCCGGCCTGCTCCGGCAACCACGTGACCGTCGTCATCACCGACTCGTGCCCCGACGGGACATGCCAGAAGGAGAAGGCGCACTTCGACATGAGCGGCACCGCCTTTGGCGCCATGGCCAAGCCCGGCATGGCCGAAAAGCTCCGTAACGCCGGTGTCCTCACGGTCGAATACGACAGGTGGAAAATGCACGCTATCGATCGAGTTCTTGCAAATTGAGCTCGTCAGGTTTCTTACTTCCTTTCTCTTCAGGGTGCCGTGCAAGTACCATGGCAAGAAGATGAGCTTCAAGATGGACTCGGGCGCCAACCCATTCTACCTCGCCATGCTGATCGAGTACGAGGCCGGCGACGGAGACCTCGCCTCTGTGGAAGTCATGGAGGCCGGCGGCAGCAAAGGCCACGCCAAGTGGGAGCCCATGCGGCAGTCGTGGGGCGCACTGTGGTGCATGGACTCCAAGACCGGGAAGCCTCTGCAGGCCCCATTCTCCTTCCGGATCACCTCGGGTTCCGGCAAGGTGCTCGTTGCCAACAATGTAGTTCCCGCCGGTTGGAATGCCGGAAAGTCCTACCAGTCCAAGGTGAACTACCCCGCCTGAAGGCCTGTGGCCTGCTTATTAGTGGCGTGGCGGTGCCAGCTGGACTATTTGGAGAATGGACAAACCACAAACTAAGAGGAATTTGAGAATCACAACCAGATGGATACATCTCATCATATGTTTTTTAGATGACATCTCATCATGTAACTGTAAGCACAAATTTGAAAATCGCAAAATAATCGATACGCCACATATGCAATCATTGAATGGAAATTAAAAATTACGACTTCTGATGCAGATAAATGTTTGAGATTAGAACGGACCTTTTCGTTGCAAAGGGTATTACTTTGAGTCTAATGTTCTGTGTGGACAACCTGTTTTTAACCACTTAATGTGTACGTTAATCTAAACGCGTACGCGCGAACATGCAAGGTGGCCGTGATGCAAAATTAACGAGCAAATGCACAAAAGATAAATTTACTAGATAATGATCTGTATATATCGTATCGTGCTAGAACGTTGGTGTATAAAGTCGTACATACGAAAAAAGTATGAGTGTGTGTGCGTGTAGCTAGCACGCTATAATTTCTCGCCAAAAAATATAAATAAGATAGCGACTCAATAGAGATTTTTTTAGATAAAAAGGGCCCCGCCCCAGTTCCATTCAAAAGAACGAAACCAGATTCAGTCTTACATAGGTTTATTACAGCACTCGGGATAGGACAGAATACCCTACCCAGATTCTAGCAAAAAGTTACGCAAGCCTGTTTTTTACGCGCATTACAGTTTCAAGCACATGCCCAGGCTAGACATAACCAAGGCCTTGGCCACCTACGACCACTTATCAAACGCCAGGAGCTGGAAACACCTCCCAGATATTCCCACTTTTGATCATCACCAAGTTAGCCTTCTTTAGGGTTTCCGCCAGCGCCTTGGTTGTAGCCTCCCACTCATCATCTTGAGTACCACAGGTCTCATCCCAAGTTCGCCTGCGTGCGCCAGCATTTTGGCACTGGATCAGCCTGGATCTCGCCAAGTCAGAAGGGGAGGGCTTCGAGCGAACTGCTCCATTTGGGACACCAGCGTGCCCAATTGAACCTTGGCAGCTTCTGAGAGCAGGATCACCCACTGAGAGAGAGTAGATGTCAATCTTCTCCACAACACCTGCATGCCAGTCCATGTGGTTTTGTTAAAACACATATCATTGCGAGTTTTCCATATAACCCACATAATAACAGCATGGATAACATTGTGCAACTCATGTTTCAACTCACATAACCACAAACTAGCAATTTTCTCATAATTGACAGGTAAAATAGGGAAACCAGTCAATCAACTCACTTCAGACCAAAGTAAACAAGCAACCACACAATCAAAGAAAAGGTGATTGCACGACTCGTTTTCAGCACAGAACAGACATGACAAGTCTAGTACTGCCTATCTCTTTAACAAATTATATCTAGTGAGAATCTTGTTATGAGAGACAAGCCAGAGAAAGAAATGTATTTTTGGAGGGATTTTCATTTTCCATACAGCTTGAACAAAAGTAGGCATAATCCCTCTAAAGTTCACCACTGCATAAAGGGAGCTAACAGAGTAGATTACATTAGATTCTAATTTCCACAAAATAGCATCCTCCTCTCCAGAAAACGAGATAGTACCAGCAATAGACAGAATGTCATACCATTGTAGCATGAGACGTTCATTAAAACATCTCCTAAAGGATAGTTTAAGTTGAACCCCATCCCACACATCAGCAATAGAGATTTGATTGTGCAAACCAACAAGAATCTCATGGTGGCTCAGTTTTTTTTTTCAAACAATGAGCTCCCTTTGTTGATTTTCATTAAACAAACCGCCAGTTATTACAACAAAAGCGAAAAAGAAAAAGAAAGAAAAAATAAAGCCAGCACAAGAAGGTGTGTAGTCCATCATTTTTTTTGTGGCTCACTCACACACCTACGCATGGTTTTGGTTACCGGTCGGTAAATCCGGTTACCGCCCGGTAACCGGGTTTCCCGAGCACCCACGGGAAAGGTGCATACCGGTAAAAAAACCTGAGATTTTTCAATTTTTTTGAATTTGAACACCAAAAGTTAGATAAATATAAGGTATTCTCCCAAAATATTCAAGCTCGAAGACGTATCGCAGTTGTTACGACGCATAGCTCCCTCCAGCAGGTCTCGGGTTCAAGTTTGCTTTCCCGTTTCTTTTGTTTAATTATTTTTCTTTCTCTGTACTGATTAAATCTCCATAATATGTAAAAAGACTAAAAATATAATAATCCAAGGTTCGAACCTGCGGCCTAGACTGTGCGTACGTATGGTAACTGTGGCATACCGCTACACTACACTAACTGCTGTTTAAAATCTAGTTTAAAGGTAAATAACCCGTTCCAAAGAATATTTGATTTTTAAATTTGTCCAGTAACCATCCGGGATTTCTCGGTTACCGCGGTAACCGGGAATCCCGTGCCCCCTCGGGAAAAAAAAATCGGGAACCAAAACCTTGCACCTACGGACCAAAACAGAAATATTTTTCAAGCACAAATATCATCTACTCCATACAAAACCACTCCATCTGACCATAGTTCCAGTACCATCCACACAAAACCAGCACTGAATCGTGAGCCTCGCCCTTGTAGGTATCCATCAGTGTGAAGCCGAGAAAACTTCCCGCAAAACCATCTTGATCCTGGCAACACCCTCTTCAAGTGTTTTTTATCTTAACTTCGCTGCAATATCACCCACGAGAGTTAAGAATATTACATAGTCCATAAATGACATTGTCCAACACACAACAGCACATCCCCAAAAATCAGATTACGCTGCGAGCGTGAAAAAGAATCAATCCACCTCCCAACTAAGTCTGCCATGCTATTAGGGGGCCTACCACAATCCAGAGCACACATGATTGTTTGCCGGGTTAACCTAGCCAAGAAGCACCCGAACAACAAATGATCAACAATTTTCTTTTTGGGAGAAATGGCATTGCTCATTGCCAGTCCAGTCCATCCACATTTTGCCAAGTTGTCTTTAGTTAGAATGCAACCTCTCAGCGCAAGCCAAACAAAAACTTTGACTTTGAGAGGGATTTTGAGTCTCCAGATAAATTTATAAGGATAAACCCCTGAGATCCCACCTGTAGATACATGGTTTTCACTTTAAATGCACAGACGTCCCAATACCCCATCTCACCATGTTAGTCTCTTCATTCAGTTGAACAGGGTCAACCAATAGCTTAATTGTCTCAAATTGAGAAGCCGTCTCACCCCAAAGAGTACATCTAAATCAAATTACTCCCCACACGGTCCATAATTAACCTCACTAATTGTAACAAACATGTTGAAAGAGAAGCCACAAATTATCCATTTATCCACACATCAGTCGAAAAAAGAGTTTTCTCCCCATAGTTTAATTACCATCTTCTCTACAAATGTTTGGAAGGTATGATTAACCCGCATTACACTTTGCCACAAATGAGAGCTCCCAGGCCAAACCACGGCCTGCGATAAAAACTGATTAGTCATGTATTTTTCTAGTTACAAACTGTTGCTAAGTGCCCTCACTACTTTCCAGCTTCCGTAGCCAATTGCACAAACCTGCATGATGTTGAGCTCCATGTAAGATTCATAATTTTTAAATTTGAGAACAAATAATATTTTGCAAAAAATGAACAATTACTACAACAGGGTGTTTTTTTAACCTACATGCAATTTTTATAAGTTGACTAAGAATATACAGGTAGATGAATTAACTATTACAACATGTTAAACATGTTATTAGACCTATGTGAAAAACAATTATGAAGTCTTTGAGAAATTAAGGTTTTATCACTTGACTATATCTTAGATGTAACATTTGTTCCCTTATTGATGGTGTGGTGACTTGAAACTCGACTATGGAGATAAAAATCCCGAGAGCGACCTATGACATCATCAACGCACGTGCCACATTTCCTTCTTGAAAAGATTACCGGATGAGTTTCTCTACTTTTTGTTTCTTTCATCTGTTACCATAGTCACTGTTGCCTAGTGGAGTTACTGTTGCGGTTCATATGGTGTTATGTTGGAGGCTTTTTTGGGTCGACTTTGTTTGTCTGGATTGTTAATAATAAATAATATATGGCTGGGGTTATCATGTTTTCTAGAATTTATTTTGTTTGAAGTTGACAATATTTTTGTGTTCGACCAAGTTGTTAACTAAGATAAGTTTTTTAGTTCAACTATTATTAGTTACTAGACAACATAGCGCGGCGGCACGCCGCACCCGTCGGGATTTGAAACGGTGAAATTCGTCGGAATTTGTCGTAAGACTGTTGGAAAATTTAGCGTTGTGACATGCGGTGTCCGTTGTGATCGAGAATTTTGAATTTTGTTTTTTTTTCAGTGAGAAAATAGAAAAATTACTTGGAAAATTAACCCAATATATTTTAAATGAAATAGACATTTATTAGTTCATGTGGGAAGTTCAAAAATTCTTAAATTTAAAAATTTCTTAGTTTTACTTTTGTGTACAATGGTTATTCGGTGCAACTTTTGTGTGAAAAGTTCGGAATTTTTTTAAATTTGAAATTTGTGGCACGCATTGCCCGCTGCAGTGGTTCTGATATTCTATGTATCTATTTACGTTGTTTGAATCGAGTCAACGTAGCAAAACATGTTCAGGAAAAGGAAATCAGAGAGATATGTATGAAATTTCTTTGAAACTTCTGTGAATATTGTTGAATATTCTTGGAGAAATAATATTTTTCCGTAGTTGAATATTTTGTGGGGAAAAATACTTGTTGGGAAAATCTCCAACAAATACTGTGTGGAAGTTTTTTTGAACTTCAAAAAAATGTTGAATGTTTTATGGGAATGGAAAATATTTGTTTGGAAAAAAAAACGAAGAAAAACTTGTTCGAAATCTATTGTGGAATTTATTAAACATATTGAATATTTGTTAGTGAGAAAGAATTATTCGAGAAAATTCATTTTTCTACAAATTATGATATATTATTTGTTGGTGAGAAAGAATTTATTAAAAATATTGAATATTTGTTTGCGCGTATTTTTTGAGAGGGGTCCCTGATGTTTTTAGAAATTACGGATAGGTCCATCTCCTGGAGAAAGTGGGAGGTTGCGATGTAATTCCTAGGCTTGCGTGTTTGTTTCTGCAAAAACGGTGCGCCAAGGTTCGTGCGAAGCAGGTGACCGGCTGGAAACCGGCGCGACCGGCCAGTGACCGGTCCACGTGATTTGAAATGTTGAAATTGGCCGGAATTTGTCGTGTGGAGTAGCTTTAAATATCTAGCGATTGAAATGTTAAAATTATTTTTCCATTAATATTTAATTTATGCTCATAATGAGTGGAAATGCACATTTATTGAATTGAGTTCTATAATTAGAGTCAGTTCATTTAGATTGCATCAAAATAATCACCAAATCGAAATGTTCAATTTGAGTACGTAATTAGAGGAAATGCATTATTTGAGCATTTAATAAATTTACCTTCATATAATTAGAGGAAGTGCATTAGGATTTTCTCGAAATATTGACCAAATTGGAATATTTAAACATGATTGTTTTTTGCCATAAATAGCTAGCATTTATTTTTCTGGTCGTTTGGATATGTTATTCATATTTTTCCGATGGACAGATTCAAAATTATTGATTTTTTGAACACTTTTTATTTTATGGAAATTGTTTAAGTACAATGGTTCCACCTATCAGGAATCTAACATTTTCTAAAAATGTTTTTAAAAAGAATAACCTTCACAGTAATTCGTCTGATGTGGTTAAATACTATCGTCTGGAAATTATCGCGGATGAGATCGGGGTTTTTTTTTTACAATGGACAATATTGTTGGAAAATTTAGCGCGGCGATACGCCGCACCCGTTGTGATCGAAAATGCTGAAATCCGTTGGAATTTATCGTTTAGGGTATATCGAAGTACTTCGAAGTTTGCAGTGGTTAAATATGTTTATATTTTGGCATGAATGTGTAATTTAACTTCATAAATTGAACTGATCAAATATGTCCGTATTTTACCGTAAATATGTAATTGAACTTCTTAGTTGGATGAAATATGTTGTATTAGCGTTTATTAAATTTAATTCATATTTAGAGGATATGAATTTGTGGTTTCTTGAAATATTCATATAATCAAGTATTATTTAAATTTAACTACATAATTAGAGAAAGTTAAGTTCAATTTGAGCATTCATTAAATTGAATTGCATAATTGGAGAGAGTTTAGTTATATTATCTCTAAGTATCAACCTATTTGAATTGATATAATATGTTTGTATTTTGCCTTAATTATTTAATTTAACTCTATAATAGGAGGGAATACATTTTATGAGCATTTATTAAATTTAATTTAAATTCGATCCATAATTAGAGGAATTTAATTTGAATTTTCTCCAAATTTTTATCTAATAAAGTATTTGAAAATTTAGCTGTGTAATTAGAGAGAGTTAAGTTTTATTACTTCCAAATATGTTAAATAAATTGAAATGATCAAATATGGTTCCATGTTGCCATAAATTTTTTATTTAATACCATAATCAGAGGAAATATATTATGGTTATCTCCAAATATTAGCCAATTTGAGCATTTATTAAATTTATCTGCACCCGTGTGTCTGAAATGTGAAATTTGTAGGTAGATGAAGGGGAAGGCAAAGAAAAAGATAGGAGAATAGAAAAAATGAAAACACATAAAGGAAAAGAAGCAATTTGTTATTTCGAGTATCTCCAGATATATTTAGCAAATTGAAATGTTCAGATATGGCTGTATTTTACCGTAAATTTTTATTCCAACTTCATAATTAGGGAGGATGCAATATGTGAGCATTTATCAAATTTGACTCAACGTAATTAGGGAAAATACATTTAGATTATATTGATATAGTTTAGAGTATATCAAATTGTTTAGCAAATTGAAATGTTCAAATGTGTTACAATGTTTTTTTTGGAGCATTTTGATGTATTTTAGTGTATTTTGAAATATTTAGCAAATTGAATTGTTCAAATAAGTTTGTATTTAAAGCTATTGATTTTAAAAAAATTAGCATTTTATGGAATTTGTTTAGGGAAAAAGGTCCCACATGTCAGGAGTTTATAGTATTTTCTGGAAATGGTTCTAAAAAGAAGAAGAAAACTGACAGGCGGGGCCATTGCGACGTCATGATGATGTCAGCAATGGCCACCGTGGCCGTGCCGACGACAACACTTTTTGCCAATTTGTGATAGGCGTGGTGAGCTTGTGTCTGCACACTTCTACAAAGTGCAGCATGCCACGTTTCCAACCAAGTCATTCGATGGAGCCAATATGGTGTGATATTAAGCAACACCGGTAAGAATGATTGTTTTTCTTCTCAACATCCTACAGGTACTGATCTGATAGATATGGTCACATAAGCATGTGCAAACACATAACACACATAGTTTTGCATTGCATAGACTAAGATCAGTTATTAAGTCCGTCTAATTATATCCTGTAAGTGCGTATCCTAGTCATTCTGCCATACACTCTCATCCTGAAGTTCATCTTCAGCAAAGCACTCAAAGATAAGGCAAATGTAGTGAGAATCAATGCAGTTCTATTGACAAATTAGCAACCAGAGAGAGTTTCAGCAGGCGCTAGCAGACCTTTTTGTCATCCTTGCCGGTGCAACACCCGGCAACTTATAACATGAAACAAATATGAGGGAAAAGTAGAACAACGCCCAGCAGGAGCATCAAAGGGTACAGAGGTTTTTCCTCTCTTTTTTTCCTTTTCTCCTCGATCGGTTTTCTTGTCACTGCCAATAGTGTCTTTCACATAGATTTCCTAAAACAAACAGACAACCTAAAAATGATCCAGAAGAGTAGACGGTAGGTAGTGACCCTATAAGAAGGCGATGCACAATCAGCACCGACCTAGCCCATCGGCCACCAGCTTCTAGCAAATAACGGGAATGTATTAGCTAATGACAATTTGAGAACAGGCAAAAATTTGTACCTCAGCAGACAACCAAGTCGTATCTGTTCTTCTCACCTCAAAGCAGCAAAGTCACTCACCATTCAGAAACACATGTACAATGATCTCTCCAAATCAAATTAGTAATCAAGTGTGTATTCTCATGGATAACTAAAAGGTATACAGAATTTGAGTTTTCTAATGTATTTGAGCAGAACTCAGCAAATGAAATACAGTAAGTTAGATAATTTCAACTATCTACAAATACAGTTTAAAAATGTCATCTTATGCTCAATATGAACCTGCATATGCACATGTTGGAAGGCTACTGCATGAAGAACCTTTTTTCTTGATTGAGGATGAACAGATCAAAATTTCAGGTACACCAACTTAGCACACCCACAGAATTTTTTACTATCTGGTGGCATGCACATAAAAATCGTACATATGGCTAGCTACAACATAAGGGTAGTTTCATGAAATATCCTCAATGATATATATTGGATCTTAAGAAAAAAAATTTAAGAACATGCGGCCCTTGCATTGGGCAAACAATACGCAAATGCCTAAAACTGATATAAGTATTGGTTGGAGATAAAGATAGTGGTCCATTTTCATGTAAACTCCACATGATCAACTCAATCTATGTTAGGTAAATATGTTCATGTTCGAAGATTCTAAGTGAACAACTTTCATTTTTGGAAAGCTTAAAAATACAATTCGCATGTATATCTAGACATAACCACTGTCCATTATTAGATAATTACAGCAGATTTTTCATGAAAGAGTTGATCACCTAGCCACTGCATTTGGTAACACACTGAATTCTTATGTATGATTTAGTAAGTTAACTTGAAGCCTTTTTTCCTATAATGTCTAGAACTGAAGCTCATAATGGAACTTCAGAGCCGAACGTAGAAACTTATATTAGAGTTGCAGCACCTGGCAACAAACAGGAACTTCAGAGCCGAACGTACACCAAAAGACCATGCAAACCTGCATATTTGTGGAATCTGACTGAATAGCAGGTTCGGAACTGTGTCTAAGGCGATCACATAACCCTGTGGTTGTCCTCTACCAGGTTAGAAAACTGAAAAAGAAAGTGTAAAATTACCTATGTCACGAAACATCTTGACTGGAATTGAAATAGCATTAATATATCTAATTATTGTATGTAAACTCTCATTATATAGAACTGTTAAAGTTTGATTAAGAGCAATAATATTACAGGGTTGGCTACATGATTGACTAATCTGATACATACATGTAAACAATCTTGTACTCAGGGTTGGCTACAGAGTAGATCCTACGTCTGCCTCAGTTTGATTTATGAATCAACTTCACTGATGGATTATTTTTTGAGGCCAGATGGTTGTATCTGTATTTCTGGTAAAAAGTATGTTAAAGAAGAGATATGCACATCACAACTATGTATCCAATTTATCGCCATGTAACCAAATGATAAAACATCAGCATGATCACAACTGAGAAATGCCACCTATGCTGCAACCATCACAACGTTTTTTATTTCCTTTGCCCGGAAAAACAATTGCGAATTTGCAACAATGATACAGTACCATCACAACTCAGGGTACTATTGAGAAAACCAGTACCGAAGGTCCCGCATCACCTTCTTGCAAACTGCGTTTTCCTGTAGATGAGCCGTGAGCGTATGGCCTTAGAAAAATCAGCAGGGAACAATCTCTTCAGCTAAAGAACGGTAAGAGTATGAAACCAACCTGCATTTGAAGTGGTATTCACCAAGAGTCTCATGATCCTCTCCCAATTTCCCTCTATAGGAAGGTCATGTTTGAAGTTGTAGAGATAATTGCCTCGTTGGTCAAGACATGGTAGGTTACAGGCACTTTTTTTTTCTCCAAACATTCTTGTGCTTCATGCCTAGCTGAACCAAACAAAAAAAGACATGTTATTGTTAGTGAAAAGGGATGTACAGAAAAACTTCAAGAGATAACTGCTCATTTATCTTATCACCTCGTTGGCCAAGACATTGGCAAGTCAGGCACATATTATTTTGCTCAAACATTCTAGTGCTTCATGCCTAGCTGAACCAAACAAAGTGAAAAGGGATAGAAGTATAGAACACACGGTCATATGAAATCTCTCTTCTTAACATCCTAGTACCTTAATTGGAAGATTGCAAATAGCTAGATGGAGCATAAATATTACATACAGCAATCATAGCTAGGATCTCCATCAAACACCTTATAAGCATGTATAAAACGGATCTGCACATAGATGATTTTGTCCATGGCTTAAATTAAACAGGAGGAGTTTAGCTCCACTTTTAGCTCAACCTTGAAGCGGGGGAGGAGCAGCACTGGTGCAAGCGGCGACCAGCTCACTTCCCGGTGATGAAAGACAGTGCTCCCAACTGCTAGAGGCGGCGGAGGAGGACAGGCCGCTGCACTGCTGGCCGGCGTCTTCAGAGATGACGACCTCGAACAGGACGATGGCCCGGCGTGCCACCCGCCCCGAGAAGAGCCCCATCCACGCCGGCGGCATCACAAGGAACGCCGAAAGACGTGCACGCCGACGGCCACAGCAGCGACGTAGGCCACCAACCGTCCTTGCCTGAGTAGGCCAACGATGACGGTGCACGGATGCGCTCCTCCACGAACTTCACCTTCACCTCATCCTCGCCCTTCTTGGCATGGGGAAAGGCCATCACCCACCTCTCCTTCGTAGGCGGCAAGGGTGGGGCGAGTTCCTCCGGTGAGCTGGATCCCGGGGTGGGAGCCGCCGGAAGAGAGAAGAGATCGGGAGAGGGAGGCGATGGAGCGGATGGGGCTCGGTGGCGGCCGCCGGCCGCAAACCCTAGAATGCAGAAAGGCATGGAGCTCTTTTTTCGGCGGTGGATTACGGGCAGCTCGACGCGCGGATGCGACGCCGGCGGCGAGAAAACGCGGCGGTCGGAGGGAGGCCACGGCGGCGACGATTCCGGCGCGCGTAGGCCGCCCCAGCACACGAGAGTGGACGGAGATGGAGAGGAGAGGACGGCTGAGCTTCCCGTGTGATTCGATCTGACGGGGGAGGAGCAGAGCGACGGCGCCGCGCGTCGGCGGCGGCGGCGACCTCGGGGTCGCACGAGAGAGAGAAGCAGAGAGAGGGGGGGATGTGCGCGTGATTTTTCAGCGGGGTCCTCGATTTTTTTAACATTTGCGGATAGATCCTTCGCAGTGGGAAAGTTTGGACTGCGGGGCAACGGTCTGATTTGTGAGGTTCTTTTTTTTATAAAATCGACCGCGCCAAAATTGTGCGCGAGCTGTGATTGGTAGAAATCCCGCTGCTACAGTGCGCACGATTCTTAAAGTTGTCTGTGCCGTCTGTTCGCTTGATCAGACGGCTGCTCTATATATAAAAGTACACGTGATTCACTCCCTCTCGCACTGTCCACGTCACCCGAAAATTCTGGCCGTCCGATCGACCGCACGGACGGCCCAGATCGCGCCAAGAATCGTGCTGCTACAGTATTATTGTAGCAGAGCAATTTCTTCCAATCACGCGGCGACACGTCGCCCCGCACGATATTTGGCGCAACGATTTTGCAAAAAACGCCCGCAAAGGACTTGATAGCAATTTGTGGAAAGGCCAGGGACTTTTTGCAAAAAAAACCGTAGAACACGGTCTCCCTCCTCTTCCTCTGTCTCTCCCGCGACGCCGTCGGCGCCGGCGTGCATCGCCGCCGCCTCGCGCCTCCCCGACCAAATACGCGGCCACGAACGTCTCCGCCGCGCCGCCCTCCACCTCCTCGCCGAGGGATGCATACCGGAGAGCCGCATCCGCGCGGAAATCGCCGCCGCCGTGCTCGGCGGCCGCCGCCGTGTCTGTGCCGCGGGTCCGTCCCACTCCTGCCCGCCGGCCGACACGATGCAGGCGCGGGTGGCGTCCATGGAGGACATGAAGGAGGCGCGGTTGGCGGCGCTGGCGCAGGGCAGGCTCTTCCAGACGGGGATGCTCAAGGTCTTCATCGGCTTCCTGTTGCTCAGCGTCGGCCTCTCCGCCGTCAGCATGTACCTGCCGCGCCACACGCTGGCCGCCGCCGCGCCCGCCCTCTTCCGGCCCTGCCTCCGGGCCTCCGCCCCCGCCGCCAAGGCCGCATGCGCGGAGTCCTCTGCTCCTCCGGTTGATGCACCCTTGCGCGATTCTCTGACTGCTGCGTCGCCTCCGACCCGTCAACGGGGATTGCGGTTGTATCTGCGCCGCCGCTTCCTTTGGGTTCGCCCCGTTCTCGCCGCCGTTCAACTCGGGAGTCTTTTACCTCCCATTGTGTGCGCGCTTCTGAGCTGCGTGATGATTCTGCTTCCGATTGCGCCTTCTCATCGGCGTTTCAGCCTTCTGTGCAAGACCTCTCATTGGATGAAGATGGCCAGCGATTTCCTCTTTCTTCTTCTCAATCTTATTGCGCCGTTTCTGCGCCTGCACCTTCTGCGAGCGGTGGCGTCTGTGGTCGTCGCCGCCGTGGTCTCGAACGAATGCCGCTGGATGTGCCCGTCCATCACAGCGCCGGCGACGTACGCTGGACGACTCGCCGGTTGCGCCTGTTTCTGCTTCTCGGCAAGTTCCCCAACGCCGTGCACGCCGTGCGTTCGACACTCCGTTACCTGGGTCTGTTTTAAGACTTGCTCAACCTCCGCTGCTGGTTTCTCGTGGTCGCCGTTTGGGTCGTTCGCTTGGTGTTTCATCTACTGCTGCTGAGCCCTCTCCTTTGAGGTCCTCTGCAACGTTGTCTGCTGATGGGCATGCTTCTGCTTCTGTGCCGCTTCAAGAGGATGCACGCAGGACAGAGGTACAAGAAGATGCGCGCAGGAGAGAGATACGGTTGGGCATTCCTTTTGCTCCGATGCTTCTGGTATGTTTCTGTTCTCTTCTTCTTTTCTTTTTTGTTGTTTTTTCTGTCCTAGACTCTTGCATACAAACGTCCTAGGCTCTTGCATACCGTTGTAGGTGGTTTGTTTAGTATGTGCGGTCTCCACTTTATATCTCTTGCAGGTTATTATCTTTGCTTTATTGTCCTTACAAATTGGTACGCTTGCTGCTGTAACTAGATTTAATGCTTAATTTTCTGTTTCTCTCTTGGTTCTTCGTTGGTTTCTTGGCTTTCTTTGCATCGACATAGTCAGAACATAACAAGTTCTATAGTGCCGGTCCTTCCATATGGGCCGTTGGATGAGTTGATCGGACGGGCAGCGTTTAGAGGACGACATGGATAGCGGGAGAGGGAGTGAATCCGGCAAACTTTCATATATAGTAGGGATAGGGGGAAAAATCAGCAGGGAACAATCTCTTCAGCTAAAGAACGGTAAGAGTATGAAACCAACCTGCATTTGAAGTGGTATTCACCAAGAGTCTCATGATCCTCTCCCAATTTCCCTCTATAGGAAGGTCATGTTTGAAGTTGTAGAGATAATTGCCTCGTTGGTCAAGACACTGGTAGGTTACAGGCACTTTTTTTTTCTCCAAACATTCTTGTGCTTCATGCCTAGCTGAACCAAACAAAAAAAGACATGTTATTGTTAGTGAAAAGGGATGTACAGAAAAACTTCAAGAGATAACTGCTCATTTATCTTATCACCTCGTTGGCCAAGACATTGGCAAGTCAGGCACATATTATTTTGCTCAAACATTCTAGTGCTTCATGCCTAGCTGAACCAAACAAAGTGAAAAGGGATAGAAGTATAGAACACACGGTCATATGAAATCTCTCTTCTTAACATCCTAGTACCTTAATTGGAAGATTGCAAATAGCTAGATGGAGCATAAATATTACATACAGCAATCATAGCTAGGATCTCCATCAAACACCTTATAAGCATGTATAAAACGGATCTGCACATAGATGATTTTGTCCATGGCTTAAATTAAACAGGAGGAGTTTAGCTCCACTTTTAGCTCAACCTTGAAGCGGGGGAGGAGCAGCACTGGTGCAAGCGGCGACCAGCTCACTTCCCGGTGATGAAAGACAGTGCTCCCAACTGCTAGAGGCGGCGGAGGAGGACAGGCCGCTGCACTGCTGGCCGGCGTCTTCAGAGATGACGACCTCGAACAGGACGATGGCCCGGCGTGCCACCCGCCCCGAGAAGAGCCCCATCCACGCCGGCGGCATCACAAGGAACGCCGGAAGACGTGCACGCCGACGGCCACAGCAGCGACGTAGGCCACCAACCGTCCTTGCCTGAGTAGGCCAACGATGACGATGCACGGATGCGCTCCTCCACGAACTTCACCTTCACCTCATCCTCGCCCTTCTTGGCATGGGAAAGGCCATCACCCACCTCTCCTTCGTAGGCGGCAAGGGTGGGGCGAGTTCCTCCGGTGAGCTGGATCCCGGGGTGGGAGCCGCCGGAAGAGAGAAGAGATCGGGAGAGGGAGGCGATGGAGCGGATGGGGCTCGGTGGCGGCCGCCGGCCGCAAACCCTAGAATGCAGAAAGGCATGGAGCTCTTTTTTTCGGCGGTGGATTGCGGGCAGCTCGGCGCGCGGATGCGACGCCGGCGGCGAGAAAACGCGGCGGTCGGAGGGAGGCCACGGCGGCGACGATTCCGGCGCGCGTAGGCCGCCCCAGCACACGAGAGTGGACGGAGATGGAGAGGAGAGGACGGCTGAGCTTCCCGTGTGATTCGATCTGACGGGGGAGGAGCATAGCGACGGCGCCGCGCGTCGGCGGCGGCGGCGACCTCGGGGTCTCACGAGAGAGAGAAGCAGAGAGAGGGGGGATGTGCGCGTGATTTTTCAGTGGGGTCCTCGATTTTTTTAACATTTGCGGATAGATCCTTCGCAGTGGGAAAGTTTGGACTGCGGGGCAACGGTCTGATTTGTGAGGTTCTTTTTTTATAAAATCGACCGCGCCAAAAATCGTGCGCGAGCTGTGATTGGTAGAAATCCCGCTGCTACAGTGCGCACGATTCTTAAAGTTGTCTGTGCCGTCTGTTCGCTTGATCAGACGGCTGCAGGAATTCGGGTGACGTGGATGCTCGTTTGGAGGCTGAATCGCACCAACTTTTATATATAGTATAGGGGGGAAAATCAGCAGGGAACAATCTCTTCAGCTAAAGAACGGTAAGAGTATGAAACCAACCTGCATTTGAAGTGGTATTCACCAAGAGTCTCATGATCCTCTCCCAATTTCCCTCTATAGGAAGGTCACGTTTGAAGTTGTAGAGATAATTGCCTCGTTGGTCAAGACACTGGTAGGTTACAGGCACTTTTTTTTTCTCCAAACATTCTTGTGCTTCATGCCTAGCTGAACCAAACAAAAAAAGACATGTTATTGTTAGTGAAAAGGGATGTACAGAAAAACTTCAAGAGATAACTGCTCATTTATCTTATCACCTCGTTGGCCAAGACATTGGCAAGTCAGGCACATATTATTTTGCTCAAACATTCTAGTGCTTCATGCCTAGCTGAACCAAACAAAGTGAAAAGGGATAGAAGTATAGAACACACGGTCATATGAAATCTCTCTTCTTAACATCCTAGTACCTTAATTGGAAGATTGCAAATAGCTAGATGGAGCATAAATATTACATACAGCAATCATAGCTAGGATCTCCATCAAACACCTTATAAGCATGTATAAAACGGATCTGCACATAGATGATTTTGTCCATGGCTTAAATTAAACAGGAGGAGTTTAGCTCCACTTTTAGCTCAACCTTGAAGCGGGGGAGGAGCAGCACTGGTGCAAGCGGCGACCAGCTCACTTCCCGGTGATGAAAGACAGTGCTCCCAACTGCTAGAGGCGGCGGAGGAGGACAGGCCGCTGCACTGCTGGCCGGCGTCTTCAGAGATGACGACCTCGAACAGGACGATGGCCCGGCGTGCCACCCGCCCCGAGAAGAGCCCCATCCACGCCGGCGGCATCACAAGGAACGCCGGAAGACGTGCACGCCGACGGCCACAGCAGCGACGTAGGCCACCAACCGTCCTTGCCTGAGTAGGCCAACGATGACGATGCACGGATGCGCTCCTCCACGAACTTCACCTTCACCTCATCCTCGCCCTTCTTGGCATGGGGAAAGGCCATCACCCACCTCTCCTTCGTAGGCGGCAAGGGTGGGGCGAGTTCCTCCGGTGAGCTGGATCCCGGGGTGGGAGCCGCCGGAAGAGAGAAGAGATCGGGAGAGGGAGGCGATGGAGCGGATGGGGCTCGGTGGCGGCCGCCGGCCGCAAACCGTAGAATGCAGAAAGGCATGGAGCTCTTTTTTTCGGCGGTGGATTGCGGGCAGCTCGGCGCGCGGATGCGACGCCGGCGGCGAGAAAACGCGGCGGTCGGAGGGAGGCCACGGCGGCGACGATTCCGGCGCGCGTAGGCCGCCCCAGCACACGAGAGTGGACGGAGATGGAGAGGAGAGGACGGCTGAGCTTCCCGTGTGATTCGATCTGACGGGGGAGGAGCATAGCGACGGCGCCGCGCGTCGGCGGCGGCGGCGACCTCGGGGTCTCACGAGAGAGAGAAGCAGAGAGAGGGGGGATGTGCGCGTGATTTTTCAGTGGGGTCCTCGATTTTTTTAACATTTGCGGATAGATCCTTCGCAGTGGGAAAGTTTGGACTGCGGGGCAACGGTCTGATTTGTGAGGTTCTTTTTTTATAAAATCGACCGCGCCAAAAATCGTGCGCGAGCTGTGATTGGTAGAAATCCCGCTGCTACAGTGCGCACGATTCTTAAAGTTGTCTGTGCCGTCTGTTCGCTTGATCAGACGGCTGCAGGAATTCGGGTGACGTGGATGCTCGTTTGGAGGCTGAATCGCACCAACTTTTATATATAGTATAGGGGGGAAAATCAGCAGGGAACAATCTCTTCAGCTAAAGAACGGTAAGAGTATGAAACCAACCTGCGTTTGAAGTGGTATTCACCAAGAGTCTCATGATCCTCTCCCAATTTCCCTCTATAGGAAGGTCACGTTTGAAGTTGTAGAGATAATTGCCTCGTTGGTCAAGACACTGGTAGGTTACAGGCACTTTTTTTTTCTCCAAACATTCTTGTGCTTCATGCCTAGCTGAACCAAACAAAAAAAGACATGTTATTGTTAGTGAAAAGGGATGTACAGAAAAACTTCAAGAGATAACTGCTCATTTATCTTATCACCTCGTTGGCCAAGACATTGGCAAGTCAGGCACATATTATTTTGCTCAAACATTCTAGTGCTTCATGCCTAGCTGAACCAAACAAAGTGAAAAGGGATAGAAGTATAGAACACACGGTCATATGAAATCTCTCTTCTTAACATCCTAGTACCTTAATTGGAAGATTGCAAATAGCTAGATGGAGCATAAATATTACATACAGCAATCATAGCTAGGATCTCCATCAAACACCTTATAAGCATGTATAAAACGGATCTGCACATAGATGATTTTGTCCATGGCTTAAATTAAACAGGAGGAGTTTAGCTCCACTTTTAGCTCAACCTTGAAGCGGGGGAGGAGCAGCACTGGTGCAAGCGGCGACCAGCTCACTTCCCGGTGATGAAAGACAGTGCTCCCAACTGCTAGAGGCGGCGGAGGAGGACAGGCCGCTGCACTGCTGGCCGGCGTCTTCAGAGATGACGACCTCGAACAGGACGATGGCCCGGCGTGCCACCCGCCCCGAGAAGAGCCCCATCCACGCCGGCGGCATCACAAGGAACGCCGGAAGACGTGCACGCCGACGGCCACAGCAGCGACGTAGGCCACCAACCGTCCTTGCCTGAGTAGGCCAACGATGACGATGCACGGATGCGCTCCTCCACGAACTTCACCTTCACCTCATCCTCGCCCTTCTTGGCATGGGGAAAGGCCATCACCCACCTCTCCTTCGTAGGCGGCAAGGGTGGGGCGAGTTCCTCCGGTGAGCTGGATCCCGGGGTGGGAGCCGCCGGAAGAGAGAAGAGATCGGGAGAGGGAGGCGATGGAGCGGATGGGGCTCGGTGGCGGGCGCCGGCCGCAAACCCTAGAATGCGGAAAGGCATGGAGCTCTTTTTTCGGCGGTGGATTGCGGGCAGCTCGGCGCGCGGATGTGACGCCGGCGGCGAGAAAACGCGGCGGTCGGAGGGAGGCCACGGCGGCGACGATTCCGGCGCGCGTAGGCCGCCCCAGCACACGAGAGTGGACGGAGATGAAGAGGAGAGGACGGCTGAGCTTCCCGTGTGATTCGATCTGACGGGGGAGGAGCATAGCGACGGCGCCGCGCGTCGGCGGCGGCGGCGACCTCGGGGTCTCACGAGAGAGAGAAGCAGAGAGAGGGGGATGTGCGCGTGATTTTCCAGTGGGGTCCTCGATTTTTTTAACATTTGCGGATAGATCCTTCGCAGTGGGAAAGTTTGGACTGCGGGGCAACGGTCTGATTTGTGAGGTTCTTTTTTTATAAAATCGACCGCGCCAAAAATCGTGCGCGAGCTGTGATTGGTAGAAATCCCGCTGCTACAGTGCGCACGATTCTTAAAGTTGTTTGTGCCGTCTGTTCGCTTGATCAGACGGCTGCAGGAATTCAGGTGACGTGGATGCTCGTTTGGAGACTGAATCGCACCAACTTTTATATATAGGGGGAAAAATCAGCAGGGAACAATCTCTTCAGCTAAAGAACGGTAAGAGTATGAAACCAACCTGCATTTGAAGTGGTATTCACCAAGAGTCTCATGATCCTCTCCCAATTTCCCTCTATAGGAAGGTCATGTTTGAAGTTGTAGAGATAATTGCCTCGTTGGTCAAGACACTGGTAGGTTACAGGCACTTTTTTTTTCTCCAAACATTCTTGTGCTTCATGCCTAGCTGAACCAAACAAAAAAAGACATGTTATTGTTAGTGAAAAGGGATGTACAGAAAAACTTCAAGAGATAACTGCTCATTTATCTTATCACCTCGTTGGCCAAGACATTGGCAAGTCAGGCACATATTATTTTGCTCAAACATTCTAGTGCTTCATGCCTAGCTGAACCAAACAAAGTGAAAAGGGATAGAAGTATAGAACACACGGTCATATGAAATCTCTCTTCTTAACATCCTAGTGCCTTAATTGGAAGATTGCAAATAGCTAGATGGAGCATAAATATTACATACAGCAATCATAGCTAGGATCTCCATCAAACACCTTATAAGCATGTATAAAACGGATCTGCACATAGATGATTTTGTCCATGGCTTAAATTAAACAGGAGGAGTTTAGCTCCACTTTTAGCTCAACCTTGAAGCGGGGGAGGAGCAGCACTGGTGCAAGCGGCGACCAGCTCACTTCCCGGTGCTGAAAGACAGTGCTCCCAACTGCTAGAGGTGGTGGAGGAGGACAGGCCGCTGCACTGCTGGCCGGCGTCTTCAGAGATGACGACCTCGAACAGGACGATGGCCCGGCGTGCCACCCGCCCCGAGAAGAGCCCCATCCACGCCGGCGGCATCACAAGGAACGCCGGAAGACGTGCACGCCGACGGCCACAGCAGCGACGTAGGCCACCAACCGTCCTTGCCTGAGTAGGCCAACGATGACGGTGCACGGATGCGCTCCTCCACGAACTTCACCTTCACCTCATCCTCGCCCTTCTTGGCATGGGGAAAGGCCATCACCCACCTCTCCTTCGTAGGCGGCAAGGGTGGGGCGAGTTCCTCCGGTGAGCTGGATCCCGGGGTGGGAGCCGCCGGAAGAGAGAAGAGATCGGGAGAGGGAGGCGATGGAGCGGATGGGGCTCGGTGGCGGGCGCCGGCCGCAAACCCTAGAATGCAGAAAGGCATGGAGCTCTTTTTTTCGGCGGTGGATTGCGGGCAGCTCGGCGCGCGGATGCGACGCCGGCGGCGAGAAAACGCGGCGGTCGGAGGGAGGCCACGGCGGCGACGATTCCGGCGCGCGTAGGCCACCCCAGCACACGAGAGTGGACGGAGATGGAGAGGAGAGGACGGCTGAGCTTCCCGTGTGATTCGATCTGACGGGGGAGGAGCAGAGCGACGGCGCCGCGCGTCGGCGGCGGCGGCGACCTCGGGGTCGCACGAGAGAGAGAAGCAGAGAGAGGGGGATGTGCGCGTGATTTTTCAGCGGGGTCCTCGATTTTTTTTAACATTTGCAAATAGATCCTTCGCAGTGGGAAAGTTTGGACTGCGGGGCAACGGTCTGATTTGTGAGGTTCTTTTTTTATAAAATCGACCGCGCCAAAAATCGTGCGCGAGCTATGATTGGTAGAAATCCCGCTGCTACAGTGCGCACGATTCTTAAAATTGTCTGTGCCGTCTGTTCGCTTGATCAGACGGCTGCAGGAATTCAGGTGACGTGGATGCTCGTTTGGAGGCTGAATCGCACCAACTTTTATATATAGGGGGATGGCGCCTCCATCCGAGTTAAATACACGAAGCACCCATAAACTTGTCACGTATGTACAAATACACCACTAATTAAAAGTTGTATTACGCTGTCAAAACATCAGATTTTTTCGAATTTGCACAATCAAATGCTACGTTGGAGCGGTTGGGCATATAGTTTTGCAAAAAATGAAAAATAAATACGAGTCTCGACGAAATTTGTCTTTCGGTTTAGGCTAAATTTTGTCGGAAGGTCAAATGGACCATATTCGTTTTTTCTGTTATTTTCATACTTCTAATTTTCCCAGAAAATTGACTCGGTCTCGTATGATCTGCTCTCTCACGGCGTTCATCACATCGAACACGTCCGTGCACAGGAGGATGTCATCGATAGCATAGGTCCAATCCTCCCTCGTGCGTGGCGCGGCGATGTGACAAAGAATGTGTCCCCACCTCTCCCGGCCACGGTGGTGTTGTGGATGAGGAGGATGAGTAGGTTGGAGATTGCCTTGCGGGCCCAGCAGAGCTGCCCCCGTTGACCTCCTTGGGCGCGAGGAGCAAAGACATCATAATGTCAACGATGTGCTCGAATAGCACCGGACCTAGTCGAAACTATAGCGTGCAGCGTTGCAGACAGCGAGCGCCTTGGATGCCCTTTGGTGGAACTCGATGACCATCTTCTGCGCCGCGGCGGGCAGTGCCCCATGGTAGCGAACATGACCTCATGATGCCGCCAGAGAAACATGAGCGTGTCGAAAGAGAAGTAAGACAGAGGAATGGGGATTTGATTTCTCTATGTCTGTTTCAACCAACGCGAGGACAAGCACGTGAATTCTATGAAAAGTGGGGTGTTTTCTCCAAAATATCCATGCGCGAGCGTATGACACTTGCCAGTCTGGCGTTGTAGGTGTCGATCCCTCAACGATTTTAACGTAAAAAAGGAATCTGAAATACAAGTTTAAGGCCACACCACCCCACTTTACAACTTAATGTGTGTGTGGGGGTGTGGGGGGGGGGGGGGGGGGGGGTCGCCCATCCATAACAAGTTTATGGGTGCCCCCATATTTCCAAGCACATTGTTTTCGGCTGGATTTGAATAATAAATAATATATGGCTGGGGTTGTGTTCTTTTGTAAAAAAAAATGATTTGAATTTGAGAACATTTGTTGTGTTCGACCAAGTTGTTAATGGTACATGCGGCTCATGTGTCTATGGTGGTAACCCAAAATCTATCGACACGCGCCGGCGTCGTTCCCTTGTTGATCGTGGTGAATCGAAACTCGGCTTTGGAGCTAAAAATCCCGAGAACGACCCATGGCATTATCGGCGCACGTGGGACGTTGCATTCTTGAAAGATTAACCTACTAGTTTCTGTATCTTTTCTGTTTCTATCTTTTACCAGGGTTGTTGCTTGGTGGAACTACTGTCGATACATAAAGTGTTGGGACTTTTCTGGGCCAACTTTGTTCGGCTGGATTTTGAATAATAAATAATATATGACTGGGGTTATCCTCTTTTTTAGAATTTTATTGATTTGGAGTTGACAAAAAAATTGTGTTAGACCAAGTTGTTAAACTATTGTTAGGTGGGGCGCCTCCAACAATATTGTTGTTTGCTTGGACGTCTTAACAGAAGCCCCCATTGTTGCATGACCATCATAAACTAGACTCTCATTTGAGTAAAATCCTCGAGCGAAACCCTATCCTCTCCCGCGACGCGCTGGCAAATCCGCTGCCGCCGCCGCCGCCCAGCCCCAGCCAGCCAGCCCCTCCTCACGCCCAGCCATGCCCCGCCCCGGCCGCCGACCGCCTTCCCTCCGCTCCTCCCCATCCACCTCCTCACTCCCCCGTTCGTGCTGCTAGGCCAGCCATGGAGGAGACGAGCCCGGCCTCCCCTTCCCACCACCGGCCCCTCCCGGCGACGGCCGCTCCGGCCCCTTCGTCCACCATCTCCCTCCGCCCGCACCAGTCTCCTCCGCCCCAGCAGGCCGCGGCGCCGGCCGGTTTCGCCCCAGATATGTCGTGCCCTCGGATCGAGTCATTGGTCATCGGCGACCTCTGCTTCAGCTCCCTGCTCGACGTGGAGGAGGAGCCTGAGGCCCCGCTTGAGGAGATGCCTGGGCCGTCTCTCGGGTCCTCTGAGGTACCCCTGCCTCCCCCTGCCCAGCTCCCGCCGAACTTCACGCCGACGCTCGTCTCCGATGCCCCTGTGGTGACTGCTGAGAGGGCTTGGGTGGAGGTTGTGGGACGGCACCGCCGGAGGGCAGAGACGGTGCCTGCCCCGCCGCCTAGGAAGGATCCTGGACCGCCGCGCCATCAACGGGCCTGCACCGAGCGGGAAGCTGCCTTCAGAAGGAGATTGCGCGGGCGTTGTTTCCGCTGCTTCTCCAGGCGACATTTCGCCAAGGATTGCAGAGACCCGATTCGCTGCCTCACCTGCCGCTGCTCCGGCCACCGTGCGCGGGACTACGTCGACCACCTCGCCGCCTCCATCTCCTAGGAGGCCTCCCTTCCTGGCACCCCTCCCCCAGCTCGCCGTCCAGACGGCTCCTGCTCTTGGGCCGAAGTTGCGACCTCTCGCTCTGCCCCTCACGCCAACAACTGTCACCATGTTGCGCCTGCCAGCCCGGCAGCTCCGTCCAACGTGCTGAAAAGCCTCGAGGAGCAGGCGGCTCTTTTGCGGGCTGAGCAGGAGCAGGCGACGTCGCTGCGGGCAGAGCTGCAAGGATTGGTCACGGCTCAGCTTGAGGAGATGGTCGCGGCTCAGCTCAAGATGTAGGGTTTGATGGAGCGCGTTGGGGGATTGCTGGAGCGGGTTGACGCTGCTCTCGAGAGGTTGTCCCTGCCGTTGGCTGGGGTGCAGGTGGAGCCAATACCATCTCTGGGTACTGGGGGCAACGCAGATGGCAGGGTCGACCGCTTTGGTTGCTACTCTCCCAGGGGTGCGACCTCTTCAGCGTCGGCGCTTGCCCTGGAATCCACCCCCACGCCTATTGCTACTTCGGAGCATGTCTCCCCGGTGGTGCAGGGACCCCCGATGAAGGATCTTGGAGTGGTGAGGCCTTTGGCATTGGAGGAGTTGAGGGGTTCTGATGCCCCTAGCCCGGAAGAGAAGATCGCCAAGGTGATGGCTCAGTATGACACTTTCGAGTCACAGGAGAAGACCTTGCCTTTCTCGATGGTGGAGCTCTGTCGAGAGATTACCGACATGCCCAAGGACAAACAACTTCGGGTGGATGCTCCCTCTTTGGCCGAGCGGCGAAGCATCCGGTTGGACAAGAAGAACAAAGATTGTGACATCCCAGCAGCCAAGCGCGCCGAGTTTAGGCGGGCGGAGCCTTTTGGGGAAATCCCAAAACTCAAGAGCAAAGAGAGAGTCACCGAAGAAGCCATAGAGGAGAAGATGGAATCTTATTTGCAGATGACCGCGCGCCGACCTGTGGGCCATCAGAAAAACTAGGTATATGGGCGCGGCAATGCCGCACCAGTTCGGTATATTTTGAAATTGGAAAGTCTTTATATTTGGAAGTTTTTTTTTAAATGTGGAAATTGTTGGAAATAAAGAATGAAGAATGGTCTGAATTTTTTGGAATGTTTATGTTGAAACATATTTAAATTTGTATTATTTTGATATCTAGAAATGTTTGGAGATGGGTGGCGTTTGAATTTGGAAGGTACGTAAATATGAATTTTGTTTCGAAATGCTCAAATAGATTTTTAATATTAGGGGAAAGTTTACGGTAAAAGAGAAAAAAAATTGGTTGGGTTTTAAATTTGTTTAATTTGGTAGACATTCATTTTTGAACTTGATTTAGGCTTTACAATTTTGCATATTTGAAAATTTTTGAACATGTAGTTGGGAAGTTTGGTAAAGGTTTTTTAAAGAATAGGAAAAACAGTTGTAGGAAAAGGAAAAAAAATTGTAGGCAGAGGTTCTTTAAAAGTGTGTTCATATTTTGGAATTATGGTTAAAAAGAAGAAATAGTGTGGTGTGGAAAGTTCAAATTTTATATAGTTGTACTTTGAAGTTGTTCGGAATTAGGTTTGTCGGAATTTGGGAAAGGAATTGTGTCTGCAAATTGATTGAGTTGTGGAAATTGTTAAATTTGGAGTGTTTGTAAAATGATTGATTTTGGGAAATTTTAAAAATTGGGAAGCAATTTGTCTGTAAATTTTATTTACGTTTGTGGAATGCCTATTTTTGGAAGATGTTTAAATTTCGAAGTATTCAAACGCGAAATTTGGTCGTATGGCATAAGTAGTGAGCAATTTTTGTTTGTGTTATGTTAATAAATTGTTTTTTTGGATTCAAATTTTGAATATACGAATGGCTATATTTTAAAATTGTTTGTTTCTTGAATTGGTGAAAGTTCAAGTAAATTTGTTTTGCAAACGTAATTTTGCGAGGTTGTTCATGTTTGAATTTTGATTACGTTTGTTAAATTTTGCTTAATATTAAGTGATTATTACTGTAGTCATGTTGTTTTTTTTATTACCATGGTTAGTAGAATTTAAAATTTTAAAATTCACGCATCCGTATGTTTTGTGGGATTTTTAATTCGATATATGTTTTTTGTAAATTACGAATGGTTTTATTGTTTAAGATTTGTTTGTAATTTGAAATAACTTTAAAATGTTGTGAAGTGGTTGGAATGGCTCTCTTTTTTTTATTGAAATTTGGTTTGGGTGGATTTGGAAATGTTTACTAATTTTTTCTGGTTTAAGTCGTGTTTTACAAATTGTTAAATTTATTTGGGAAAGGTAGGGAAAAAAAGAAAAAAAAACAGGCTGAGCCGGCTGTGCAGCGCGGTGGGCCGGCCCATCAAGCGGCCCAGCCCAGCTCAACCGCGCGGTGACGTTAGTGGTGACGTCACCGGGACGGTGGCTCGGCCGCGGCGGCGCGGCGGACACCGGCGGCGAACGCCGGCGTCCCAGCACGCGTGCCTAGGCGCGTTGTGTGCGCCTCGTCACGGGGAGGGCTTTGGCGGCGGCGCCGCCCCCTATTGGATGCCGGAGAGGCGCCGGCGGTGGCGAGAAGCGGCGGAGGACCGCGGCACGGCGCCGACGATCCCCGCGCGGTGCGGCCATCCTGGCACGTGGTGGTCGGGCAGGAGGCGGAGGCGACGGCGGCGGTGCTCGTGGTGGTCGTGGATCTGTGCGGGGAGGTCGGGAACGGCGGCGAGAAGCGGCGGCGGCGGCGGCGGCGCTGCGGGCCGCGCGGGAGAGGAGAGGGCAGGTGGAGTTTCTGACGATTTTTCGCGAAGGACCCTATAGTTTTTTGGAATTGCAAATAGGTCCTCCTCTGTCGTTTGGTACACGTTATCCTGGACTGCGGGTTTGATTTTCGCTTTCCTGAAGGGGTTTTTTGCAAAACTGTCACGGGAGCGTCCTCCGGACCATCCGATCGTCGCTGGACAGTCGCACTGTATTACTGTTCCACCTACATTGCCGTGGCCGTCTCCGGGCCGTCGGATCGGCGATCGGACGGCCGAGAGGCGACCGGGCACTGCTACGTCGCTGCTACAGAAGCTACAGTGGCCCGATTGCTTCACGCTTTTATATATATAGTAGAGGTGCCGCCTCGCTTTTACCCTCCACGACCGCGCCGACCTGTGGGCCATCAGAAAATGCCGCCTCGATCTTTTGTCCCTGAATCCATCCCCGACCTCCTCGCATGGAACCCTAGCAGGCCCCAGCCGCTGCTCCTCCCGTCTCGCCCCCCTCCCCCGCCGCTCTGGGCCCTGGCCCCCTACCACAGGACCACCCATGGTGAGGAGCAAAGAGGTGCCCAACGACAGACGTGTTTGCGCGTGCCTGCCGAGGAACTGCGGCGGCGCGGCCATGTCGTCCCGGCGCTGGCCTCCTGCCCAGTTCTATGACGGCCACAAGCAGTTCCGGCGCCAAGGACGGCCAAGCTCCTGCTCGGCCGCTACGTTAAGGGCTTCCAGAAGGAGTAGCTTATGATCGGATCTGGAATAGTTCGTCCTCGATCTGCTCCCTTGAGCACTAGCGACAACTCCACTACTTGGTTGGCCTAATCACCCGCGAGCCAGCGGTTTTCTGATCCCCGTTGTTTCTAATTCGTCGCCGCATCACTAAATATGTTGATTAATTCTATGGATGCGTGATGTTTGAGTCCTGATTAAGGTGTGACTGGCATTGGAGTTGTCAAGTAATTCTGCTTATAATTAATAGCATCTATGCGGCTAAGTGTTTCACGACTCCATTTTCTGCAGAGGAAATACTATTGGAAAATGTAGAGCTAATTCTGGAAGCCTTCGACTACCTGCATCTGCCATTTGCACTTAAGACCGGTATGATATATATGCTCCCACTTGGACTGTTTGGCTGGATGCTATAAAAAATACTATCGGTGTGTAGAGGAAACTATGTGTAGTTACAAGTTTTTCTGCAGGATGATGGAAAAAATACGCTATGTAGAGGAAACTATCGCATAGCTATTTAAAGCATGTAAATACACAAGGGTTTGGAAAGTAGAAAATGGCGTGTTCCATTACTATCTATTTGACAGGTCTTCTTTTCCTCGGGTTATTATAAAACTCTTGTTGCATGAACTCTTGAAGACATATGTGACGATTCGAAATGTCAATTTTCCATACTCTAGCAATGACATGTTTTCCTATTCCGGTAGAACAAATTTCCGGAAGCCAAATTGTTGCAGCGTTCTGGTGGAAATTTTTTGGAAGCCAACTTATGCAGCAGGTCATAGGTAAATCCTGCACATCTCATTTTTTTTTCTTTTGAATACTCGTGAGACCCTTCAGGAACTTAATATTCCATTTACAGAATAACCATTCTGCGAAAATGTGAAGATCTACTGCTCCCTAGATGCTTTTAAAAATTCAAAGTCCAAAGAGCACAACCTTTTGCTCTGAAGATATGCACCAAGGATTTACTCAATCCTGAGTTATTGGAAAGAAAAATATTACACTCCTCATACTGAAGTGCTTATTGTCACTCTAGCATCGTGCAACAGCCTTCTGCATGACTGCCCAGATTCTGATCTGAATTTTGCAGGGAAAGATGAAGAATGGCCAAAAAGTATTCATCAAGTTGCTCTCCTCGGAGTCGAAACAACGGACAAAAGTGTTCCTCAATGAGTTTAATAAATAGGACAATTGAAAAGATCGGATGGATGGTAGGGATGGTGGCGCTGAGGCGAATGATCCAGAATGATGTGCTCAGGGCCAGCTCTGTAAGGAGGTGTGACTTTAACTTTATGATGGTGGCAACTCTGTACTGGCATATACCAAACCAAGAAAACACAACTCTTTGGAAACAAAATTACCATTACAGTCTACTGATGTTTGCTATTTGTTCTGTAAAAAGAGTAGAAAACTAATGTATTGGTTGCCTTGACATAGAAATAGTAAGTTTATAGAATACTTTGGTTTTATAAATACTACGCTTCCTAGCAGAGTCTAAAGTTTCTACTCGAGGGAACTTTTCACGACCTAAAGTAACACCTAAAAAGATACAAAAGAAAAGCCAGTACTCAAGGCAAAACAACAATTACACGATTCTTATTTGCATGAGTTTATAAAAGCTTCAATGTGAAAAAGTGCAGATGGGAAATTTGTACTTTGCTACTAGGGGCACTGTTTGCATTTGTTCATAATTATATAATCAAGCTTCATACATGATATCAGTTCCTTGTTGCAGCAATTTACTAGATTGAAAGAAACAGAGAAACATTTTGTGTATTTAAGCTGGTAAATTTTGATCTTGTCAATTCAAAATCAAAACTCTAAACCTGGCATCGTATTCCTTTTTATTTTCAGTTGTGTTGAAGAAGGCTAAATTAACAAGAAAAGGAAGTACATCACTATAGTGGCAGCTCTCAGGAGAACATGAGCTGACAACAAGATACAGCACCTCGGCAAGCTTCTGAAAACTAAAAAAACCTCTGCCTCTGAGCTACTCCGCAGCTACTGCAGGCTTAAGAACCTAAACACGATGTTGGGTTGATGTTAAAGATCTTGAAGGAATTATAGCAAAGTTCGCCACACTGACATATTGATGAGCAAGCCCAGAGCCGTTGAACGCGCCATAGTGAGCTGGCCTGGCCTGTCGACGGTTCTCATCAGAGGCAGGGCAAGAGTGTGAGCGATGCTATTTGAGGTGTCAGCAATGTTGGGGTAGTTAGGACAAAAGTGCTTATCTCACTTCGTGATGTCTTCTTTCGTTGGGTGGGTGCAGAGACAAAGGTCAGCCCAAACAGATTAAACTTCCTATTTTCCTTGGAAAAATAGAAACTTGTAGATCATTTGATCATTTTGGCTTTCATTTCTTCCTGCATGATTATATTTTTTGAGTCTACCTGATAAATACGCTTTTTGAAGTTTTAATTGTATAATACCATGATGGAATGGAATGCTCTTACCTTGTTTTTAAGACTACAACAATGTAAAACAATATTAGTAAACATAGGCCGATTAGAAATATTTGAGCTATTAGTTCATTGTTTTTTCTGTGTAGCCATGTCGCATATGGCCGTATCAAAGTTTTATTTCAGTATGACATCTCACTTTTGTAGATCGCAAACAGAACATAGATGGTTTATGTCGATGTTCAGGAAAAATAAACCGATATAGGCCCTAGCACAATGATGATGGAAGGGAACAAAAACTCTCGGAGTTTTACACAACCAAAAGAGATGCGTCGAGAGAAGTGTCATTTTTTTCTACACGTGTGGAATATGAAATTTCATTTTGATATATGTTCACCTACGTGAGGGAGATGGTTGAATTTTGTGGTTAAAAAAGAACCCACCAACATAGGCTACACACAATGTTGTTGGAAGAGGAAAAACCTACCGTGCAAAGTATTAGAATTTTGGTACGCATTATGTTAGTTAAATAGGCCGTGGCAACGCACGGGCATTCATCTATATGAAAGTTGGTAGGATTCACCCTCAAATCTGCTATCCACGTCACCCTTTAAAAGTTGGTAGATTCACCCTCAAATCTGCTATCCACGTCACCCTTTAAACACTGGTCGTCCGATCGAGCCGTCCTACGGTCCAGATTGCCTCAAACCCGCGCGTTACTGTACCAACACTGGCGCTCCGAACTTTCTACCAATCGCTTTGTGACACGTCGCCCGGTCACCGGCCGGTCGCGCCGGTTCCAGCCGGTTACCGTGGCTTTTTTGCAAAAAAAACCTCTCGCAAATCCAAACACTGCCCCGCATCTCTCGCCCTACGTTTTCCGCTGCGGTGGACCGAATCGCGATTCCATAAAAACTCAGGGACTTCCCTGCAAAACACCCTCACATCTCTCTCACCCCGCGATTCCCCTTCTCCTCTCGCGATCCAGAATCGCCGCCGCCTTCGCCGCACGATTCCGGCCGCCCCGAGCTCTCCCCTGCTTAATCTCCTCCTCCTCCTCATCAAGTTGGAGCCGTACACCGCGGCGCGCGCGCGCATCCGCGTGCGTCTCCCGCCGCTGGCTCGCACTGCTTGGGCATCCGCGCCTCGGAGATCAAGCGGGCCGTGCCGGACCTCAACCAGGTGTTCGTCAGCGACGACGAGGAGGAGGACAAGCCCGCTCTCGCCCTCCCAGGCTGCTGCTCCGAGAGGAGCTCGAGGGCAAGGGCACCACGGACGTCGCCAAGCAGCGCGATCCGCGGCCTCCGGATGATCCGCAGCCGCCGGGCACGCGGCCGCCGGCCACGCCTCCAGCTCCTGATGCGCCTTTCTCCTCCTCTCTCCTCAGACGAAGGCTAGGAAGCAGGACGCCGCCCACCGTACACATCCTCTGTTACCAGCAGGACGCTCGCCGACCGTCGCCGAGCCTATCTGTAGCTTTCGTTTCCTGGCCTCCTCAACTGGGATCCCGGGCTCCGCCTCACTCGCGATCATCTCGATCTTGTGAGGCTACTGGAGGAGAGTAAGTTATCTGCCCAGTTTCTTGCATTGATTGGCTAATCTGCATCAGACCCTCTCGAACTACCTCCAAAGATCTGACTGATTTCTGTGATGTACTGCCTCTTCCCATGTCCTCGCCGCAAGCAGATAATAATTCACCTCCGCGGCGGCGGCTGCCAAAAGTTGCACGATCCGTCCGGACACACAGTTTGCTAAGGATGCGGCCTGGGCATGTTGCCGTCTACTCAAAGCTCTGCGTACCAGTTGTGCTGATATAAGGTATTTAATGCACTGTTATCTTTTCCATTCAGAGTAGTATCACGTATTGATCAGACCACCTGCTTCATTCTCCCATTGGACTACGTCGGAAGTTGAAGCTGCAGTATAGGTTGGTGTTGGGAGAATGTGAAACAATTGGATACTTGGATTGTCAGGTTAAATTCCAATCTTATATGTCTGTTCCCTCATTTGCAAGTTTCGGATGGCTGGAGGCCAATATGAAGCACCCATCACCCGTATTAATTTCTAATTCTCCTACGCCCTGTGCCCGACTTCAGAATCAATCGATCTTAGGTCAGGTTTCAGCACCACACTGTCTTATTGCAGTCAGATCCGTCCAATACTTTCATGCGCAAACACATATTCTAATATGGTTGTCAGAATCTAATATCGAGTTTTTCCATGCACAGAGAAATTAGAAGATGTGATCTAGCCTTAAAGTTAACTTCAGATTTTTACCACAGTCTGAATAAACCTGGTCCTATTAATTGGTGAGCAGAGTTAGTAGTAAGGTTATTGAAATGTCTGCTGCAATCCTAAATGCAGGTCATCCTGGATGTACTTCTCATGTACATTACATGGTGTACTCACCATAGTGTAGAGTTCAAGTAATAATACAGTTTGGAGAAACAAGGAACATCTAACTCTAAAATAATGCAGTCTCAGGAAAATCGATGACTGAATTGCCATCGTTTATCCATTATATTTGACTTATTAGGCTACAGTATTTCCATGGGAACGTTATTATTGTTTTGTCCTCATGTATTATTGCACTTTATCGGTATATACTTCAGCTTAAATAGGAGTAGTGTTAAATCTTATGGTCAGTAATTTTTGTGCTGGATAATATGTCTGACAAATGGTGGCCAAAGCAATACTCCCAAATATTGATAAGCCTCCTAAAAAATTAAGCTTTACTTTTTTCATGAATCTTACAAAGATCATACTCTCTCCTATCAAATATAGAGGCTTTAAATTTTGAGTGTACCTTTCACCATGAATGTATTAACCAAATATTAAGCACATGTCACAAAAAATATATTACTGGAATAAATGTATACTTTTTGTGGCATACTTGGTTTTGATTTGGTGCGCGCAGCAAGTTCATGGGATTGAGCAGGGCTGAGATGCAGAACCTGCACCTTGCAAATTGGCAGCTTGCGCAGGCCAATTCACAGATGTTAGCAGTAAGTTGAATGCCAATTTTCCTGCAAGGAACTTTGAGTCGAACATGTTCACAGTATCCACGTTTTACAATTCTAGATAGACTTTTGGTATGTCCATCACGAGGCTAATTTCTGTCTTCAATTGTTTGCCTTGCAGGAGCTAAATCTTGGAAAAAAACAGGGTAAGCTCGAGGTTCTTTGATCCCTTTGCATATCTTGAGAGCAATTTGGTTGTTCCATGGAAATCTGATCAGCCAATACTTGAACTGTGCAGCAGCAGCTCTGTCGGCATCTTAATTATCGCGCTTGAATTGAGTATAAAATTGCCCCTACATCATATTAAACTAGGTAGTGTTATGTTATCTGTTTAATTTGCCACTTTCCTTTCACAAGTGGTGTAAATAACCTGGTAGTGTTGTGATGTTTATTTGTCAGTCCTCTTCGATATTTGTCTATTTGATTTGCGGCTTTCCTTTGACAGGTTGTATAAATAACTTGGTAGTGTTGTGACGTTTATTCTTCAGTCCTCTTCGATATATTTTTCGTACCTGGTACATATGGTGCAGGACCTGATTTTATGCTTTGTTCCTCAGTTCACCAAGGAATAGAGTTTTTCATGTTTATTATGACTTGAACTGCTGGGAAAGAACCAAGCTACAGACCAAGACAATAGTAAACTGAAGTATACTTCTGTGTAGTTTGGTTAGTGTACATTTTATTATGGATGCCAATACAGTCTTTGCAGGTAATTGGTTTGCCCCATCTGTTCCTATGATGCTTCATTATCATCTTATTCTTCAATGACACACCTGTTACTAAATCAGTTTCGTGTGTTTTGTAGGCAGCCTGTTCATAGCATACTGTATATTTGCAGCAGTGAGAAAAGGCTCACTCAAAAGCACCATTTCTAACATTATGAGTTTTACCTGACAATGTGTCATCGTGAAGATGAAACTACAATTCATCAAGACCATTAAATTTAAATCCATTCTTTTATGGGTCGAGCAGTCCAGAAGGACCTCCAAGTTGTATTTTGAATCGGTAGCTTTCTGAGACCTGAAGGACATATATGTACCCTTTTAAAGTTGTAGGTTCTGCCCACAAAAGGTCTGCATGTCTTTGTTGATATATATAACAGTCTAACTCCTCTTGTGCGATAGATTCATTGTCATATTGATAAGACACCTTTTTACCAGCCAGCTAGGTTTGAAGGTTTGCTATGGTGCTATATATTTGTATCTGTCTTGACACCATTTTATGACATTTTAGAAGTTCTTTTCTTCCACTATATCACCATTTTCTAATACTTTAGAAGTTCTTTGCTTGCACTTTATCTAGCGAATGGATGAGTTCGAAAGGAATTCTCTTTCTGTTGATTTGTGTTAAGAGTTGCTTTGAATTTCAAGCTCAATGGTGATTGTTCTAGAATAATTATTCCGCGAATTCTTGGGTGGTAATTTTTACCAGCATTTTACAACGGCACACACATATGAGTTAACTCGAAGGGTGCAGCGTGTCGCCGCGCCAAATTGACAGGCCGCACCAAATTGCCTAGTAATCAATAGCAGTACGGCGATCCACCGGCACCGGCAGACACGACAAGATCGATGATTTTGGCTTAATTCCAGCCTTGCCGATCACGGATGCCACTCCAGCCGCACTACCAGACAGCGCCATCACGCCCAAACCCGTCTCTTATTATACCCGTCGATAAGCTCAGAGCCAAATCGAAGGTGCCTGAAGGCTTCGTCTCTGTCCTTCGTTCCCCCAAATACGTGTACGCGCGCGGTGATTATATTACGCTGATGACTTTGCTTCCATCGCCATTTCCTCCCTTCTTTATAGCCACCGGCCCACACCCTGCCGCCTCCTCCGCATATGCATAAGTATCGGCGTTCTCGAGCCAGACGACTTGCAGTGTAGTGCAGGCGTGGCCAAGAACCAGCTAGCCAAAGCTTTGCCATTTCGTAGGCGTGTCCAAGACTCCCGTGAGCTGTGAGCCTGTGACCACTGAGGCACTGACCACCAGCAATTCTTCGAGAAATGGCTTCCGCTGAGGAGCTATCGGCGGACGTGCCCGCCTTCTTCTACGGCGACCACGACGGCATGCTGTCGGCGGCGTTGTCGCCGTCGGTCGTCGTGTCCGTGCTCGCCTCTCTGCTGGAGCGGCACATCGCGCGCAACGAGAGGGTCCATGACCGCGACGAGGCGGCCGGAGACGACGCGAGGAGGGCGGCAGCAGCCTTCGACGGCGGCACGGTGCTGGACATGGGCATGCGGGAGTTCCTGGAGCGGTTCTCCCGGTACGCGCAGGTCTCGCCGCAGGTGTACGTGGTGGCCTACGCCTACCTGGACCGGCTCCGCGCCACCGCGGCGGTGCGCGTCGTGTCGACCAACGCGCAGCGGCTGCTCACGGCCGCCATCCTCGTCGCGTCCAAGTTCGTGGAGGACAGGAACTACAAGAACTCCTACTTCGCGGCCGTCGGCGGGCTGAGCGCGGCGGAGCTGGGCGCGCTGGAGCTGGACTTCCTCTTCCTCATGCGTTTCAGGCTCAACGTGAGCGTGAGCGTGTTCCGGACCTACTGCCGGCACCTGGAGAGGGAGGCCGGCCACGGCGGCGGGTACCAGGTCGAGCGGTGCCTCGAGAAGGCCCTCCTCGTCACCTCCGCTGAGGCGCAGCACCGACAGCCGCCAGCGGCGGCAGCAGCCCAGTAGAATTAAGGCAGCCATTGACGCGTGAATTTTCAATTGCAAGCGCACGAGCTCATCGCCGTGGTGTGTGTCGTGACACGTGTGCCCAGACGGGCTGTACATATCTGTGCTAAGTTTACTAATTTTGCCCATGTTGGCAATTATACTCAACCTCGATCGGAGAAGAACTGATGCGAGGATTATAGTACTAAGAAAAAATCTTCCTTTTTTCTCTGTTTATTTATTTACGCGAACACGCATGAGCATGACAAACCGTTCCTTTTTAGCATCCAAACGACATCGACAGAGACTGGCAGCTTGTTGCGAATTGTAAACGAAATGTCTTTTCTTTTAACAGAACGAAATGGAGACACTTCACCGCAACTCCCGCCGATGATCATGCCAACCGACGGCAAGAATGATTCCACGTCTCTTCTTTGATCAACACAAATGATTACATATGTACCGAACAAAGCACAATCTTCTTCTTCATCAAAAGAAAAATCGAAACATCGATTGTGTTGTCGGTGCAGCATCGCCATCAGCAGCTAACTTTGCGGATAATAAAAGGCGGTAGCCACATTCCGCACGCTGCAGCAACGTACCCATCATCAGCCCCCCACAGGGATCCGGAAAAGGACTCGCATCCACCCCTTGGAGGATCAGATCCTAACAGTGGAGCTGTAGGTCTGGACTGAATTCTACAGCAACTTACGGCAAATACTAAGCCAAAGACAGACCCAGTGATGAGAAAACTTACCAATGCTATAGCTGGTGAGTAAACACTATGCGAAAGATGAGAAACCTGGTAGTCGAAATGGCCCAAATAAATTTCATAAATTAGGACAGTATACAAGTGCAGAGCTCCTACAAGAAACCATGGCCTGACAGCCAACACGGCGTCATTTTCAGGTATGCAATGCAGGACATAATGTGGTAGTTGGAAGTTGGTGCATTTCAGCAACCGAAATCAAATTGGTGTCAATCAGCACTACCAGAAAATTTTGGTAATACGTTGCAATTTTATCAAGAAAATCTCACTGTAGCAATTGAAATAAACGCATCGTCGATAGGGCCAGGCCGTGTGCCATACTCTAAAATGGTGCCCTACCTGATTTAGCAATATCACTATCATCTTACTAGCATATTATAATTCACAAGAAGCCCAACTTTTGCATAAAATTGGCTTACAAACCTTCATTAGCTCGAAGAATACCATTTATCAGACTTGTGCCTTGTCGTGGCCATGAAAAGTCTCAACTCTATCATGTTTGTTCACTTCGTAGAAAATATCTCGCCGAACTAGATAACCATCCAAAAAAAACTATGGCCTATTTTATTTCTCAACTTGCACTTGGGTCTTCAACAATTCTACAACGAGAAGATCAATCTGTCAATAATCAATTCTACATTCAAATTATTAATATGCAAATTTGAGAATTAGAGCTTGGACTTGTAGACCTTACCTAATACTCCATGTATTTCATAATGTAAGTCTTTTTAGCAAGCTAAGAGCATCTCCAAGCGGAGCCCCCAAATCCGCCCCCCAAACTGCGCCCGGACGCGCCCGGACGCGTCCGCGGACACCGACCGGACGACCCCCATAGTTGGGCTCCTACAACCACAATGCACAAAAATTGACACCCAAATCCATGCAAGCCATGTAACGTCGATCCGATCCGATACATACCGGATCATATTACAAGACATAGAGTTCAAATTTGAATGAAAGTTTAACAAGTTGTCCAATACAAAAGTCGGATTATGGGGCGGATCAAGGGCGGATCAAGGGGCGGATCCACCGGAGCCATCAACGCCGATGTCAGGGTCGGAGATCTTCTTCTTCATCATGAGGATCCACTTGGCGCTTGCCTCATCCAAGAGTGAAACGTCTTGGAACATGATTTTTTGTTCCTCCATACTTCTTGCGATCATGTTCTTCTCATGCTCCATGGCATAGGCATCCGCCATCCTCTTTTGCTCCATCTCATAGGCATTGGCTATCTTCTTTTGCTCCAATTGGAGCTTCAACCAAGCCTCCTCCTTCGCCACGGTCAACTTCTCCCTCTCAATGTCCAACCTCTCATTGAGCCGGATGCGGTCAAACTCCATTCTCTCCTTTTGCAAAGCCAAGAAGGCGTCATACCTCTCGGCCTTCTTGTCCTCCCTTTCTTTCTCCAACTTTTGCATGGCTTCATCTTTCTTCTCGAAGATGTCCTTCCATGTGGTGGACATCTTCGCGGCGGCGCCGTCTCGTGCCACCCGGTCCTTCTCCCACTTCTTCCCCATCATCATCCTCTTCCGGCCACCTCCACCTTCAGATGGCCCATCTTCCTCATCAACTCCAATTGGGATGGAAGAGGTTGATCCATCGTTGGTCTTCCATTTCTTGGCCGGATTCTTGTGATCATCATATTGGAGCATCCACTTGGGCTTTCCATTCAACTCTAGCCAACAATGTGAGAGGGTGAAGTGTTTCTTCTCCACTTGATGGTACAAAGTGGCGGCCAAACTTGTCTATCAAACACAAAAGTAGCCAACAATTTTAATAACCACCCATGAAGTTTGATGCAAAATGAAGAGATGCAAATGAACAAATCATAAGGAATAGCTTACATAGGAAGTCACGTTGACGCCACTAGAATTCCGGTTCACCACTTGTGCGTGGAAACCGCAATACTTGTTGACGCTTTCTTGAATTGCCGCCCACCTATGTTCAAGAGAGCCGGCATTGCGATCGGACACAATGGGGTGGGGTGTCATGTATGCCTTCAAAAGTGGAGTAGGACGAGCCTCTTGGCGTGTATGCCTTCCGGGCCTTCGGCTTGTCCGCATTCCCCACCGGTTCGGACTCGCCCACCACCGCCGACGGACCCTGTGATGCCGGATCCTCCCCATCCCGGATCAATTCCAGCATATAATCATTCTTATCATCCTAAACATGCTAAGGATTACACTAAAGGCCTAGATTGAGTCGGAACTATGAAGTTTGGGTAGAGATGCATACCGTATAGTCGATTTGACTTTCGTTGAACAGGTTGTGGGCGACGTCGGTAGCGGTGACGCCGGAAGCATCCCGCGTCCGCTGGAGCAGCGGAGACTCGCCCATCATCTCGTTCTCCTGCGTCGGCGGAACCTGCGACGGGTACTCATCCGGGTGGAAGATGTTGCCCGCATCCTCCACCGGGTTCATCGTGGAGGATGTCGACCTCCTTGCCGGCGCGGGGACATGCGGAACTTGCGTAGGACGCCGGACGACGGGCACGGGCGTGGACAACTCCGGCTCGTCGCCCTGCGTTTCCGCGTTCGCTATCCGTTCCGCCTCCGTCTCCGCCATAGCCTCCAGCGCCGCTTTCTCCGCCGCGAGCTCGCGGAGGCGCTGCCTGCGGCGCCGCGTCCGCCGCGCGATGGTCTCCGGCTTCAGCTCCGAGGCCCCCGCTTGCTCGACGGACTGGGAGGAGGCGCCGTTCTCGGTCAAATCGATTCCTTCCGTCGCCTCCATCGGATTTGCAGGTGGATGGGGCGGGAGGAATGAAATTGGCCGGCGGGAAATGGAGGCGGAGAAGGGGAAAGTGGAAGTGGCCGGGCGCCGGAATTTTAGATGGAAATTTGGGGTAGGCCCGCCTTGCCAGATCCGACGTGGCGGACGCGTCCGGGCGCGTCCGGGCGGCCCCAAACCCACCCTACATATGGGCTGGCTTTGGGGGGAGCCGGACAGCCCGGGCGTTTGGGGAGAGTTTGGGGGCCGCCGTTGGGTGGACTAAAAAAGCCCAAAACGCATCCGGGCTGTCCGCCCGGACGTATAGGGAGAATATAGCTACCATGCTTGGAGATGCTCTAAGTGGAAGTGAGTGATTTGTTGATGTGCATATATGAGGCAAAGAAGAAGCTTGGCCCCTTGCCATTGGCATGGCTTATGCTGCGTGCTACATAGTCCAGCTACTTGCGAGCAGAGTACTGCCAACGTCGGCACACCGGTGTGAGTGTCCGTACTAGCCGCTTTCACACCTCCCTGATATCGCTTAGGGTTAGTCGGCTAGAGATTGGGGGGGTCAGGGAGGGAAGGGTGAAAGGCAAGAAAATGAAACCGGGAGGAGATGAACGGCGAGTGGCATGACGTGTCACCCGTGACAAAGGAAACGAGACATACGCCTCACTAAAGTGATAAAGTCATGATCGGGACTCGCCTATGTGGAACAGAACGCACAAATGACAGGAGAGGCTCACTCTGTAGGGGACTCGTACAATTCCGCATGTTCAGGGAAATCCTATACATCGCCCTTTGCGCCGCGGGGGCGTCGCGCTGCCTAAAGGCTTTCCGCGGGGCTAGGAACATTTCATCGGTGGTCGGTGTCTGATACGCTTCTTTGACCATGTTTTTTTGTTTCAATTTTTTTACTTTTTGTTTTTTTTTCTTTTGTTTTTTAATTATTTTTCCGTTTTTTTTTTACATTCAAATTTGTTCACATAGTTGAAAATTTTCATGATGTTTGAAAAAATGTTCATGGATTTGCAAAATAAGTCACAGATCTTTAAAAATGGTCATTTTCAAACAAAATAATCATAATAAGAAATTTCTCATATTTAGGAAATGTTCAAAATTATAAATTTTCAGATTTAAGAAATGATTAGATTAAAAAAAACAGATATGGAAATGTTCTTTGAAAATATAAAAGTTTTAAAATGTTCGCATTAGAAAAATATTTAGAATTTGAAAATAGTTCCGATTGTAAAAATGTTAAAGTTTAAAAAATTATTCAGATATGAGCCACTAATGGGCAGACTCATCTGGCGTTTTTTTTCTTTTCTGTTTCTTTTTTTCTTTGCTTATTTTTTCTTACTTTTTTATGATTTTGAGAAATGTACAGATTTAAAATGTTCATATTCAAAAACTCTTTAGATTCAAAAAATGTTCAGATTGGAAAAATCTTCAAACTCAAAAAATGTTTAGATTTGAAAAATGTTCATAATTGGAAAAGATCAAAATTTGGAAATATTTTCAGATTTCGAAAATGTTTATATTCAAAAAATATTCATATTCAGAAAATGTTCATATTCAAGAAATGTTCAGAATCAAAAAAAGTTCACAGTCAAAAAATCTTTAGATTTCAAAATATTCATAGCTGGAAAATATTGAAATTCTGAAAATATTTCTATAAATATGCAGATTGAAAATGTTCAGACTTTTTTAAAGGAAAAGGATCAAAACGAAAAAATATAAAAACAAAAGGAGAAAGAAATACATGGGCCGGCCCAGTAGAGCTCTGCGTGGCCGACACAGCCGTGCGACAGCGCTAATGAGCGCCATATAGGAGCGCCGCATATGACCTCCCTATGTCCACAGCCTCGTATCTATACGCGCATGTCAGCGGGCCCGACACAAGCGTTATGCACTTGGGTATAGCTAGAAAAAGGTTTCCCTTTCGGAAGGGAAACTCGAACGAGCGACAGCACAACACGTAGCCATGGTGGGCAGCAGCGAAATCGAAGTTCGCTACCTCCAGCGCGCAGCGAACGCGACGAGCGCGAACGAGCCGCGTACCTCCTGCCGGCCGGGCGTACGAAGCCCCGTACATCCTGGGCGTGGAAGCGAAGCCCCCGCGGGGCAGTGCAAGCCCGGTACAAATCCTGTACGAGCCAACCAGCGAATCAAGTTGTACAAAATATGAGCTATTGGTTAACAAAGGATATTATACAAATTACACAAAACAAGATGTACAAATTAACAGAATTGGAAGTATAAAAACATACGGTGTACAAACTACACAGAACAGGTTGTACAAAGTACACATAACAGGAAGTACAAAAAAACAATGACACAAGTAGTACAAGTACACAGAAAATGGAGTATAAAATTGCACAAAACAAGAAGTACAAAGTGCACAGAAGTGGTTATACAAAGTATATAGAACATAATGTACAAACTATACAGAACCAGATATACAAAAAAAGTTTGCCGAAACCTATCAACATGGGATCTAGTTTTGAATATCTCGACGCGAGAGCTCAAACGTGAAAACGGTTCGTAATTTGGATTAGCGGTTCTTAAGATATTTTGTTTTAAAATTTTGGTTTTGAAAAATAAAAGGAAAAACTAACCTCCCACCTCGTATCATTTACTCTCTCATCCTCTCCACGTTGCTGCTACGAGATGTACAGCCACATTGCTATCGGATATACACCCACACTGTTACCGGATGTACAAACTATACAGAATCGGATGCACAAAAAAAAGTTTATCGAAACCTATCAACATGGGATCTAGTTTTGAATATCTCGACGCGAAGAGCTCAAAAGTGAAAACGGTTCGTAATTTAGATTAGCGGTTCTAAAGATATTTCGTTTTGAAATTTCGGTTTTGAAAAATAAAAGGGAAAAACTAGCCTCCCACCTCCCGTATCCCTTTCTCTCTCATCCTCTCCACGTTTAATCTGGTGGCGACACTTGGCGGACATGGAAACAACCACATGGGACCGAGCGAGGAGAAAGCGACACTTGTTACGACGAGAGTGAACGTGAAGTTCCCTTTACAAAGGGAACCCTTTTTCTAGTGATTTCCGTTATGCACTTTTATGCTTGCTGCCAAAACTATTAAAGGTCGAGCCAAAATTTGAGGCCCAAAGTTTTGGACCTTGTACGGCCTGACGGTCCATACTATCATGGCCCGGGCCTAATCATCGATTGCTTAGATTTCATTTTGTTGTCAGAGCATCTACACCGGGTCTCCAAATTCGTGTCCGGCACCCCCCAATTGAGGCCCAATTTGGGGGTGCCGGACATGTGTCCGGTCAATTGGGGGTGTCACCCACAGCGGCGCAGCCCAAACAAACACGCCAAAGGCCAATTCAAAAAGAAAAAAACAAATCATCAACACATCGGCGATGGTTTCAATACGAAATGAAGATAAAAATGTAATAAATATTACAACACAAGTTCAAATTCAAAATACAAAGTTTAAATACGAATTCAAGTTTAAACCATGACTTATAAAACAGCCGCCGGCTGATTCGCCTTGATAGTCCACAGGTGTTGCACGAGGTCATTGTGCAGCTGCAGATGCTTCGTTCCATCACGAATTTCCCGATGTATGGCAAGAAATTCTGCATACTGCGTCGGCACGTCCGGAAGTGGATTGGCCATAGGCCCCTGGAAATCAAACACTTCGCCGACCAGTTGCCTCCTCGTATCACGCTCGTCCTCAATGATCATGTTGTGCATGATAACACAAGCATTCATCTAGCATTCATGAAAGACAAGGGTAGCGAATAACGGCAAACCTGGCCTGGAGCACACCAAAAGCCCGGTCCACATCTTTGCGAACATACTCTTGCTTCTTTGCAAAATGGCAATCTGCCTCGCCGACAGAGTTGCGGATGGTCTTCACAAATGTAGACCAAGTGGGATAGATGCCATCAGCAAGATAGTACTCCTTGTTGTACTCATGGCCATCGATCACATAGTTGCATGGTGGAGTTAGGCCATCACAAAGTTTCTTGAACACATTGGAGCGTTGGAGCACATTGATGTCATTGGCGGCACCAGCGGTGCTGAAATACGCATGCCATATCGAAAGATCATAATCTGCGACGGGCTCAAGTATAACACTGCACTTTCCGTGATGCCCTGACTTGTATATCCCTTGCCAAGAGAACGGGCAGTTCTTCCAGTTCCAATGCATGCAATCGATGCTTCCAAGCATCCCTGGAAATCCTCTTGCTTCGTCTTTATTGGTTTGCATGTACAGAAATTTAAAATTTTCGTATTGCTACGCAACACCTCTCCAGATCTACTATGAAGATACATGCGAATACGAAGATCCGAATATCTAGATGGAATACGTTACCAACACCGAATTCGCGGAAGAAGTGTTGATGACGTTTGTCGATGTAGCTCGTCGCCGTCTCTCTCCACCAAGCCTGGTAGAGAGACTCCGGCGCCTCCTCCTCCTCGCCTTGTCACCTTGATCAACAGCGTGAGGGTCAACCGTCGCAGTTCGACGGATCACCCCTCCGAGAGCTTGCACGCGTACGCCGAGAAAGGTTCAGCAGGGCTTCGCCGTCCAAGCTTGAAGCACTACTGGTGTATATGAATGTGGAGATCTCAACACATGAGAAGGAGAGAGAGAGATTAGATCTAGTCTAATCGGATAGGTTGTCGCTAATTAGAGGTTCCTCTAATCCAACTAGAAGGGATCTAAACTTGAGAGCTTGCGTATTACAATTGTGTGTCCTCCAAATAGGAGGGGTGGAGTTTATATAGATGGACCAAGGGGTGGACGGACTTGGACAAGGGGAATGCTTTCTCCTTGTTATACTTGGATTGGACAAGGGGAAAGCTCCCCTTGCCCAATTCGGCTAGGGGAGGAGGAGTTGGAGTAGGACTCCAACTCCCTCCCCCCACCGCCTCTCCTCCTTGGCCACTGCCGGGTGGGGCCCACCTAGGCTGAGCCGACCTAGGCGGGTGGGGCCCACCCCGGCGCACCGACCTGGCGGGTGGGGCCCGTCCTAGGCCGGCCCACACCAGGCCACCGCCTCCCCCTGCCGTGGGCCAAAGGCCCACTAGGGTTCGGCCGGGGGGCCCTCCCCCCTTCGGTGCCATGGCCCACCACCACCATATGGTGGTGCGGCTACCTTGGTGGGCCCTAGGGCCCATCTTGGTAGCCCCCATGATGGGCTCCAATTTTAATATAATATTTTCCATAATTATTCATTAATTAAATAAATCAATATTTAATTAACATATAATTAAATAATACTTTGTTCAATTAATTCTTATTTGAATATTTCCTTTTACAGAATATTTCACCGAATTATTACCTATAATATAAAACACCTTTTTATATGATCCGGGACACCCAGTGTCCGCTGACAAAATACTCTAGATAAATATTTCCATCTCTTTATAAAACGTTCAGAATAAATTCCGACCTATGATAGCAACTTCTATCACAATACAATCTCTCCGATAAAAACATATCTATCACGCAGACACTATGTCGGTGATACTCTCTCCATGTTCCAGACCAACCATAATACACAACTAACCAATCCTAGTTTAAGCGTGTCCACCCTACAGGTTCGATAACGTGTAGCTATAATTGGATAACCAATCACCGGCCAGGGTCAGGTTCATGGACGACCTGAATAACTGCTACCGTTATACGAAGACACTCTGTTGAACCTGCTGGCTATTTAATATATCATTCCCATTACTCGTGATACCAAAACCTCACCCGAGATATAGATCCGTGGATGTTACCATGAATCAATAAATTTATTCACTACATCTTTGTCTTATCTCGTTACCGGTAAGTTCCCTTTACTCGTTTCCGTATTATGATATCTCACATGGTGTATGCATTGTCTGCAGAACATATTGGATATCTTTATAATACCGAGAGGGCCCAGGGCGTATCTCTCTAATTACCGAAGAGTAATTTCCCATCTCAGAACTTTAGGATATATACACACCTTGAAGTCACCCAGTGACTGCCGTTTTGACACCCAGTTACGGCCGTGCCGTTGACAGTACCAAAATAACTCTTCCAGTATGCATAACCCTAATAACCTCATGGTTATAGGACATGTTATATAATAACTTTACTGTGATAAAACTAAGGATAAAAAGACGACTTAACGGAATCTCTTAGCATACCAAAACTTGGGTTTACCCGGCCATCCAATAATATGCCACTCATTGATGCTGACATAAACAATGTCCATGACTAGGAAAGCAGTCTCATCAAGCAATCAACAAATTAGTCCGTAAAAGAACTAAGGTGTATTTTACGTGTTCATATTCTCTACACGTACGAGTGGGTTTCCCTGAATCACGTATCCAGAAACCACCGTAGTTATAGCATAGAGAATATAAATATAATTGATGAATCAGATGTATAAATACATTGTCTTTTGGGCATACATCCAACAGTCTTGTGCCAAGAGACGAGCCGTGTCTGCCTCATTTGGTGTCCTCGGATATTCGTCTCCGAACACCTTCACAACTGCCTTACAGAATTTGTAGGTGGCTCCGACGGCGGTGGACTCATACATGCGGAGATAGTCATTCAACGCATCGGCGGGAAGCCCGTAAGCAAGGCATCGTATGGCAGCCGTGCATTTCTGAAGAGATGAAAACCAAGGAGGCCGGTGCAGTCTCTCTTCAGCTCAAAGTAGTCGTCATATTCCCGAACGCCAAGCACGATCGTCCTGAACAAGTCCCGACTCATCCTAAAGCGCCAGCAAAATTCATGAGGTAAGTTCGTTGGATTCTCGGCAAAGTAGTCTTGGTACAAGAGCATGTGCCCAGTTGCTCTGTTGCGGTCCTTGTTGGCCCTCCGGCCCTTTGATGATCCTCCAAACTTCGGCGCCGTGTCTGCCTCGACTGCGGCATCTAGAAGTGCGGCCATGACCATCTCATTCTCCTCGTTGTCGGCCGCAAGGGCGGCACCCTCCGCCATCATTTCAAAAAACATGATCTCGTCGTCGCTGTCCATTGCCTATTTGACGAAACAAAGCAATGAAACAAGGCCAAGAATGACGAATCAATAAAATCAGCCTATCAACCAATGGTCGAACAGGTTGCCGGCGAGGTGGGAGGATAGAAGGGGCATACCCGGTCTGAAACTAGCTACGTCGGTGCTAGACAGGTCGCAGACCGGCGGGGAGCGGCGGCAGGCGGGCGTGCGTGAGCGCTGCGGCTTGGTCCCCGAGGTGCGAATCAAGCAGGCGGCGACGAGAGAGGCGGCGATGGTGCGAATCGCTGGCGAGAGGAAAAAGAAGGGGGGTATGGGGAGCGAATGATTCAGGTCACGCCAGGGTTGTGCCTATGACGGGGGGCCACCCCTGTCGGAGGCCATGTCCGCCCCATGTCCGGCACCCCCGAGAGGGCCTCCAAACTTGGAGGCCCTTTCGGGGGTGCCGGACACGAAATTGCTCGGGGCGACCCTTTGGGGGTGCCGTTGGTGACGGTTTTTGCTGTCCGAACCCCCATTGGGCCTTTGGGGTCACTTGGAGGCCCTAGTGGAGATGCTCTCATGTCCAGTCCTTTTCCATAATCTAGTGGCCGGTTGTACGACCATATTGCACCCTTTAGAAATGTGTAATTAGAAAATCAACCAGTGGTTGGATGGTTAGGAGGCTGGTTCTACCCCTAGCACATCACAAACCCTAGGTTTAATGTTGATGTTACTTATTTAGGCCGAATATTCTTCAGTGGGCGGCGACGTTCGCGTCGATAGAGAGTATGCGTTCATATGGGTGAGTGTATGCTCGTGTATGTGAATGTCTATGTTTTTATTGTGTTTCGCAAATAAAAGTGTAGCTACACACTTTTGAAAATTGTTGTTTTAAAATCGAGTATGTGTTTTTGCACTTTGTTGCTACCAAATTCCAAAAGGCGTATCCGGAGTATTTTCATTCTATCTGTGAAGTTGCACTTGCAGCCTACTTTGAGCGCAAGTTAGAACTTCTACATGTTATACACTTTTATATTCTCTAATTATACACAAGTTGCACTTCCCCAATAAACTCAATATCACCTTTGTTAAATGTGGAAGTATGGACTTGCAAAAAGTGGAACTCGACTTCTATTTAGATGCTATATGTATTTCTCCTACTTATGTACAAGTTGCACTTTAAAGTCAACTTGCAATTTCTAAGAAATTTCCAACTGCATATTCCTACAAGGGGAAAACGTGAGGCTTTAATTTTCTTTCTAACCTCAATTTACATAGTGCATTTGCATCATTTTTCCTTTTTATGCACAGCACTATTTTTACCTTTTTTTTTAGATCAGCACTATTTTTACCTAAATTTCCCTTTTTTGCATGGCCCGTCCAACATAGAATTTTTTTTAAGCCCGTTTCTGCTCATCCGGTCCAATACAAAAAATATTGTTTTGTGTTCTGTTTGCTCACTAGGCCCATACAGTGTGTTGCTCACTTGGCCCAGTAGGGACGTGCATCAACTGCCAATGGAGGGCGTGTAGGAGAAAATAGATAACTGATGAAACGACGTACCCAATAAATACGTTCTGTAAATAAAAATCTAAGAGTTAGTATCTTGAAAAAATCCTTTAAAAATCCATAAGATCCAAAGATACCATTGCAAAAGAAAAAATATATGATTTTATTTGTCGAAAAGGAGGTTGAACCCTCAGCCCGCTGCATTAAAATGATGTGTACAACTTTTTTCATTTATTTATTCAACAAAGACTTAAAAGAGAAAATACATCGATCAAATCGAAGCTACCATCCTAGCGACACAGAACATATGATGATCTCCTAGTGAGTTATCAATACAATTATACAAGCACGTATGCGTCTTACAACACCGCAATGAGCTTCGCGGCTCAGCGAGACCATGGAAAGCAAAAGCCATTGTGTCGGTAAGGATTCACCTGTGTAAGCTTAGGGCATGTACATAGATTGAGAAGACATTCTTATCCGGGACATTGCATGTCGTTTAGATAAAACAGAATAGCATGTCATACAATGGATTATCTCTTACTGCCATCTCTAAAAATTAATACTTCATACACCTAGAATTATGGCATGATTAAAATATCCTAAAAAATGTAGACTAGCTGCTTCACACGATGCTACATCGGATCTTAAAATCTGTAGCAAAATGAACGTGAAGACTGAGGCTGCTTTTACGGGCGAGACTGCATTGTCCCAATCGCCAGCGGGTCTTCCGGAGGAAGGATGTGCGAATATGCCTCTAATCTCCAATGGATGTGCACCATTTGTGGGAAGCATTGCCTAGTTCCTTCCTGATTCAGACGGGGTCAGACTTGCAAACACGGCCTTCGTTCATCTTGACCTTGTCCTGATCTCCTCAAAACAAGCTTGACCTCCTCCAGGACCAGCTGGTTGCCCTGAAAACTGTCACTTGACAAGCGCGTCAGCGCCCACAGACCAACCATCTGGGTAGTTATACACCTCTAAAGCAGCTAGCACAAACCATGGCAATGGCAGCTATATATAAACCTAGCTACTTACATGCGCTCGCGACAGTTTGCCACGGTTAGTTAGCGAGGAGAGAGGCGCTTGCGTTGCAGCTCCCGATCAATCGGATCGATCATCGCCGCCAAAACCAAGCTGAGTATGTAAGTGTTTGTGTTTCCACCGAGATCATTTCACCATTCTCCCCCGCCACATGTTGACACCGCGTGATTCCTATCACCGGTCGCATCTTCTTGAGAGCGTATCATGGCCAGATGCCGTCGTCGCCATCACCGCCTCGGCCCGCGCCGCCACCGTCGGCGCACAAGCACTTCTGCAGAGTCTGCAACAAGGGGTTCACATGCGGCAGCGCGCTCGGTGGGCACATGAGAGCCCACGCCGTCGCCGACGACGGGCTTGGTGTCGACGACGACGACGACCCCGTGCTGTCCGCGCGCGGTGGCGGCGCGGACGATGGCCCGTCCACGGCGACACGACGTCGAATCACGTCTACGCGCTCCGGGCGAATCCGAACCGCCTCAACAGGGGCTGCCAGGTGTGCAAGAACTGCGGGGAGGAGTTCCCGTTGATGGAACTTTTCCTAAAGCACGGAAAGTGCAACTCCGGCGAAGAGGAGGACGCGGACGGCTCGCCTCATTCGTCGCCTCCATCCGTGGCCGACGGCGAGGAGGATGCGTCGCTGGCCACTGGGTGGTCCAAAGGGAAGCGCTCCGTCGAGCCAAGCTGGTCGACGATGGAGGTGATGATATGCCCGCGACGTCGACGGCGCCGTCACGATGCCCGTCCGGCGAGGACGAGGAGGACCTGGCCAATTGCCTCGTCATGCTCTCGTCTTGCAAGGCCGATCAGGCAGGCATCACCGAAGGCGACCCAGAGCCGTGCGCATCGGCGAGGAAGGAGGACGAGAGAATGCCTGAACAGCCGCAACCGCAACCCATCTCGTTCGCCATGCCGCCGCCGAATCCAGCGATTGTGAAGCCCTTGGCTTTGCCAGCGCCAATGTACGCCTCGCCCGTGCCACGTGGCATGTTCGAGTGCAAGGCGTGCAAGAAGGTATTCACTTCGCACCAAGCTCTTGGCGGGCACCGTGCCAGCCACAAGAAAGTCAAGGGGTGTTTCGCCGCCAAGGCCGAGAGCAGTGTCAATGAGCCACCGCACCACGCACCGGCCGCCTCCGGACTCAATGATGACAAGGGTGGTGGCTCCTCTGCCGTCGACGTCAATGCAAGCGGCAGCGCTGATGGAACTACGAACGTCGATCCCGCTGCTGGCGAAACACACGCCGGCACGAGCGAGGCCGCTGGCTCGCCATCCCTGTCGATGGCCATCACGACCACCGACCATGAAACGCCGCAGGTCGCGGCACTGGCCATTGCACCGTTAAAGAAGAAGGCCAAGATGCACGAGTGCTCTGTCTGCCACCGTCTCTTCTCCTCTGGCCAGGCGCTCGGAGGCCACAAGCGCTGCCATTGGCTCACCTCGGGCACAGGGGACCACGCCAACATCGCACCCCTGACAGCCGAAGGCATTGTCGCCGTTGCTGGCCACCAGCTCACTCTCCGGCCAATGGTGGACGCGTCAGAGCCGGCTTTGGACCTCACCATCGCGGCGAATCCCTTGCCGGCGATTGCCAGCGCCAGGGTCACCGAGGTCGGAACCAGCTCTCTGAATCTCGACGCGTCTGCGCCGTCGCTATACCCCAGCCCGCGGAGGTACCGAGCAACCCCAGCCTCCGCAACAAGACGGTCGCGACGAGCAGCCACGATGTTAACGATGGTGCAGCTGCCGCCGGCGGCGCTGAGGACGAGGCGGACAGCACGACTATCAAGAAAGCCAGGCTTAGCGATCTCAAGGACGAGAGCACGTCAGGGGAGACCACGCCATGGCTGCAGGTTGGCATTGGCTCCTCATCGGCCGGTGGTGATGGGAAGAGTGCTGCGGAATGAGCCAAGACGACCAGAGGTGGCAGCTAACACTGAAGTGACTGAACTGTTCTTTGGTTCTTTTGATTAACTAACAGTAGCCTGTAAGCATATACTAGTTTAGTTTTCTTTTCTTTTTTCGTAGGGAGCACAGAGTTTTTTTTTGAAGGTTTTTTTCGAAGGTTTTTTTCTTTTTCTAAACACAACGCAAGCGCTCATATACACGCGCACACACTCACCCCTATGAACGCACGCACGCACACCCTACCCCTATGAGCACCTCCGACAGACCGAATCGGCGGGTCGAGTCCTGACATTGACGAAGTCACCACGGGCGCCTCGCTGTCGCCGGGAACGTCGCCTCCCACTGAAGAATATTCCGCCTTAAATGAGAAACACCAGCGTCAAAACTGAGGTTTGAACTCTGGTGGACTGGGGGTACAACCACCCTCCTAACCATCTTGCCACAGGCAAGTTCTCTTTTTTTGAAGGTTGGGAGCATAGAGTTGAGTTTGCATATAATGTCTCGGACATTTATGTACTTAGTGATTTGCTAATGCATCTTGCAGTGACAAAGTATGTATGTAAGATCGACAAACGAGTTGGTCTAGGCTGATTTTGCTAATCTTAAATCACACGTGACAAATTCTTGGTTTATATCAATCTTCAAAAGATACAGAGACGAAGACAAACTCAGTATGCAATTGGGAAGACTTCTGCATAAGGTAATACTCCCTCCGTTTGGAAAACATGTCGCTAAAATGGATGTATCTAGACATATTTTATTGCTATATACACATTTTAGTGATATCCCTTTTCGGACGAGGGAGTACTAAAAACAACGCTTTTGATTAATCTCGGTCGGCCTGGGAACTAAGGTAGCACTTGGTCACCTATTTTTGTACTTCTTATTCTTTGCGCTTACGGCTGTTTTGTGTCTCCACTCGACCGGTTTCAATCATAGGCTTTTCTGCCATTGCTGTTAGGCCTCTTAGTTTTGGTTTTTGTTTGTAGAGGGTATTTTTGCCTCCCGAGCTCAGTGCACTCGATTTTTTTAAAATTCCAAAATGATATTTTAAAGTTTCAAAAAAAAATACAAAACAAATTACGTGAATATATACATGTTATCTAGTTATGTGCATAATTTTGTTCGATAATACGCTCTATTTTAGGATACACAAAATCATGGATCTGTAAAAGGTGGAAAATAACTCATTTTACTTGGTATATTTGTCATTTTTGTACAGATCACATATAGAAATATATTTCTCCGAAAAATTTGGTCGTACATACTATATATACTTACGTGATATTTTTCAGAAAGAGGCATAATTTTTTATTATTTTTGAGAAAACCAGGTGTACTGCAGCTCGGGAGCAAGAAGTGTTTTTCGTTTTGTTTGGCCCTTTTTTATTGGCCTTTTTGTTGTTTTCTTTTTATTTTGTCTACTTTTGTTTTCTGTCTCTGCATTTTTTTGTACGTGCATGCCCCAAATATATTTTGACTGGAAACCTCCACGTCCAGTTGCATAATAGCGTGTAATTGCAACAAAAAAAAAACAATTCCCATTATGTGCAGTTGCACAGTAGCGCTTGCAATTTTTTTCATGTGCAATTGCATAGTAGTAGGTAACCGGAAATTTGTACTTATGTTCCCTTTTCACGCGCATATACTTTAGTGCGTAATTGCAAATTTGTTCTCATTCCATTTTTTAATTGCGATTTTCATTGGGCAGTCACAGTGGAACCATTTTGGCGCGAATGTGTTTTTCTTCATGTATGTGTATGAGAAATTTGTATTGTTTCAGTGTGCAATTGTATTTCTAAATTTTAACCCATAATCGCAACTTGAATTAATGCATTTACTCATGTGTGCACAAATACATATCAAACCATTGTGCAATTGCACATTCTACTGACGCAATTGCTTTTTTTTTAATTCTAACCACATAATTGTGGTTTGAATGAATGCCCTTTTTCCATGTGTACTTAAAATTGCATATGGAACCATCAAGAAAATTATAAATGTATTTTTTAGCGTGGGATTACATTTTCATATTTAAATGCCAAATTTCGTTTACATTGTGATGTTTCTACAACAGGGATATGTGCTTCTGATAATTTTTATGGGCTTTTATCCTCATTTTTTGGACTTTTTATATGCTTTATTAAAAGGTAAACTCATGTCGAAAACCCAGCTAACAATAAAATATGGGTGACGTCGATCGACCCTGAATTGAGAAAATTCTCGTTCAACCGGGCATTAGGCGCATTCAATAAACAAAATAGCGGACAAACCATGTCACCAAAGATGGCAATAGAGCCATTGCGGACTACAGAGGACAACACGAACCAACCTTTTGTCCACGAAATCCGGTTAGACAAAACTCTCAAGCTCCTGCACAACACCGTAAATAAGCGCCATTGAGATAGAATTCGCATTTTCGTCACACTCAAAATGGAGTCAACTATCCGGCACTGATATATGGCGCGAGTCGTCGCGGCAAAAGAACCTCCCAAAGTAATCTTCCTACAGATAGGGAGGCTCCGGCAGTAGGGTTGATAATAATGTGTGGCTATTTCAAATAAAATGTCATGTAGGTAAGTCTCCTCCTTGCTTATGTATGTACTTAGACCATCTCCACCAGCACCCCCCATAGGCCTCCCCATCGGCCTACGGTCTGTCTGGATAGGAAAATTACCCCTAGGGAGAAGCCCCGATTGGTATAGACGGCCCGAAAAAACAGTCCAATAACTCCTTATCCGCCCCCAATACTCGAGCCGACCCGAGTGTGTCGGACAAGCGCAGACACACCCACAACATATGACTCGGACAGGTGGGCACCACATGCCAACTATCCGGCACTGATATAATACACTGTTGGCCGTCAAAAACATTTCCGTGTCGATGCCACCATAAATCACATCTCTATTTTTTGACGCCACCTAGGTCCATCCTCCCATGCGTCAACACGTCTCACCCTACACCGGCACCGCCTATCGTGATGGATTACCACGTGTTCTGGATTTAGTCAAAGTAAAACGTCGTAAGATTTGACTAATCATATAGTAAAAAATATCAGTACTTACAAATATAAATTTAATATTATGAGAATCGTTGTAAAAACATTGAAAAAATGAGAGCACGGGTAAATACAGACAAAGGGAGTAGCAATAACATGTACGATAAATACTAAGTTGGAGGAGACAGAAACTAAAAAAAGAGTTTTGTCTTCTCTTAATTATGATATTTCTTATTTTCATTATAAATTTATTTGAAAGCATGTCTCTAAGAAGCATGCAAAGAATAACCAGTAGGGATAGCGGTAAGAGATAATCCATTATATAACATGCTCTTTAGTCTTCTCTAAGAGCATGTACAACGAGATGACGTCAGTCTTTGCTTAGAGTTGACACGTTAGATATTTGCTGAGTTAGAAAAGCGATAATGTAGAAAAGGGAGCTTGTCTACTCTTAGATAAGATATGCTATCTTACAAAATAAGGGAAGACTATTTTCTCCATTATAACATACGTCTTCTCTTTCCAACACAATTTCTCATTGAAAGTTAATTAATATTCATTAATTGTTAGAGATAATAATAAAAGACAATGCATTGTATTTTTTTAGAAATGGAGGGCGAGACCCCAGCCTCTGCATCGAAAAGATGCATACGGCTTTCTTTATTAATTTATTCAACAAAGGAGTGACAAAGATGATACATCAAAAAACCCGAAGCTCCCCACACAACACCTGCAAACCGGACAATGGGTGAAGATCATGTCAACATAGCCTTGTGCCCTGAGAACAATGAAATTCCTCCACCAGCTAGGAACCGGGAACTATCACACACCCCGAGACACCCTCTAGGCAAAACAAGAGTGCTCATCCGGTTTAGCAAGCTCTTAGCGAGCACCTTTGTACACGCTATCTAAGCTGTCACCTCCGTCAAACCACCGAGCAATCTTCATGGTAGACAATGCATTGTATGACTAATATCTATTTGCTTCTCTAAATGATACATAGAACTAAAAAAGGCATGTTCTCTCTACCGTTATATATGCTTTAATTGCATGAATATCTAAGATAAGATAGTCTTATAGACCATAGAGATTTATCTTTTCTTGATTAAGAGATGATCGCTCTTAACAATATTTCGCACTACATGCTTAGCTATATCGATATGATAAAAAAATAGTCCATTGTATATTTATAATTTATTATCATATATTAATTATGTGACGGGTATAAAATAAGACTATTTTATCAATCATGCCCTCATTAGTAAATGTAACACACGTTTAGCGGAGGGAGAGAGCAACTCGAGATAATGACGATGGTATACCAGGTGTCCGTGCTGGAAATCTGGTATCTCCCATAATACTCGCCGTTTATTTTGCATCCTTCTAATAAGCAACATCCTTTTTTTTTTTTTTTTTTGAGATGAAGCTGCCTAAATATACTAGAATGACATCGCTTTTCACGGCAGTACATCCACATGCCGTCTCAACAGTCTTTTCACGTCTAGGCATGCAGTGCAGCCTGCAGGCTACGTAGCTGTTTCCACTTTTCGCCAGGCTAGCTAGTTTTACTCCATTCATTTGTTTCTACTTCAACTCATCAACTGCATACACAGCAGATCAAAAGCCAACTCGAGATCGTGACTGTTCTCGCGATGAATAAATACTCTCTGAAACTTTTTTTTTTGCGAGAAATCGCTGGTGGTTACAGCAAGTAGGCAGGGAAGAACAACACAAGAAGAAAATTACACTCAGGTTCTTCTGCATCTCGATGTCGCCGGCGAGGAGCAGGACGTGCCGAAGTCGCGCCGCCGCTGCATCTTCCCTTGAACCTTGGATCGGAAGATGTCCCCCTGCGGACGGGAAGTCTTCGGGCCTCGAACTCCGGGGAGCCTCCATCCTCCTCCAACGGCAGCACCGGCTTGCATCACCACCAGCGGCTTCAACATCGTCAACTGGATCCGCCGCTTCGAGATCCAGAGGGGGAAGACCCGCACACGGCAATCCCGGAGGACCGCGAGCACGGGGACGGGGGCACTCCACCGCAGACCTCCACGGAGATCCACCGTCGAAGAGGACAAGCGCCACCTGCAAAGTCAACACCGGACGCACCACCACCTCCATGGCGCCGCCGGCTGAGGCCCTAACAGCTCCTACACTATATACACACCGAGATCCGAGGTTCCCCCAACCTCCCGCCGCCAGGGCGGCCGGCGGAGGAGGGGGGAACCGTCGAAACGCCGGCGGCGAGGTGGATCTGCCAGGGGTTCAGAAATTCGCCCTTCTACTGTAGCGGGAGAGGGGGAGCGTCCAAGGTCACAACTAGACTCAATATATACTCTCTGAAACTTTGGAAGGCTGTGAACGGGCACCCAGCGCATGGAAGAACAGAGACACCGGGAAGATGACACAGAAGAGAAGCTGACGCGAAAAAGAAGAATGAAAAAAACTCCACTAGAGTACGAGCAGCCGCCTGCTTTGCTTGACTTGTAGCAGCAGCACCACTAGTCCTACTTGTACCAAGTAAATTGCCAGCCGAATCAATATACTAATAGCACAAATGACAAATCCATGGAAGTAGCATGCGCTAGTGGCAACGTGTAGCAAAGCAACAACGCTAGCTAGCTTGAGCAGCAATACTGCCGGATATTACTTGTAGATCTCCGTGGTAGTTACTCCTTCCGTTCTAAAATACTTGTCTTCCATTTATCAAATTCGGATGTATCTAGACATATATTTTTTATAGGTACATCTAAATTTGGACAAATGGAAGACAAATATTTTCGAACGGAGAGAGTAAAATAGATGAATTCAATTTGTACAAAAGTGGATGTATCTATACATGTAACATGTCTAAATACATCAACTTTTGGACAAATGGAAGTCATCTACTCGCTCCGTTCCAAAATAAATGTCTCAACTTTGCCCAAAAGTGGATGTATCTAGACATGAAACATCTTTTAGACAAACTTAAGACACTTATTTTGGGACGGAGGGAGTATGTATTTTGGAACGGAGGGAGTACATAGGTGCTGGTGGTGTTTAGTGGGGTGATCATCGTGTACTAAACCAAACCGCCGCGCACTGACCTAGAGCGCGCTGTGCTGTGCTGTGCTGTGTGAGCCGGAGAAATCTGTGGAAAGCAAAACGGTTAGTTGGAAATTAAGGACGGACGGACGTAGCGCGTCTCGCACAGATGCTGCTGCTGGGTGTTTTTACCAGGGGAGATTGATTCGATGCTCCTCCGTATGACAAGGAAAGTTACCGGCCGGGCCGGGAGATTGATTTGGATGGAGATGTCATCACCTTCCAGCGAATTTTATGGTCTGCATGACACGGTCACGGTGACAGCTAGCGTAAGCAACGGGACTACAGTAGTAGTACTTTACCTACATCGTCGGTGCTGCTAATGGTGGCCTAAACCGTTTCGAGATCCTTTGGCTCCGTGATCATAGGTAAGTATAGTTTAATGGGAAAGGTGCAACAACAGCGGTGCAGCGCGAGTGACACTTGCGTGCCAGTGGCACCGGATTTTGATCCCCACACCACACCACACCACAGCTTGATGAGAGATTAATTTGCCACTCACTACTAACCAATTCCCCGATTGAGCCACACTCCACCTTGCATGCACTTTCTTCTCCCCGGCCCTCCCAACCTTCTTGTCACCTACCCTTTGTTCCCATCCTACTCTCGAGTCTCGCCTCTTCATCTACCCTACTCAACGAGCAGAGGAGCAAGCAACTCTCCACCCGGGTTGCATTGCATGAGGTGTTTGTTCAAGTGGAGCTTTGGTGCTCCCCGAGCTACCGTGATCTTCCAAAAAATCAAAAACATATTTTAGAAGTTTCAAAAAAAAAAATCAGAAACAAATCATGCTTTACGGTTTGAGTTCCACAAAAATGACAAATGTGCAGATGATTATAGTAACAAAATGTAGTTTCAAATTTCCAACATTTGTCTTTTTTTGTCTAGCTCAAAATGTATTGTATTTTGCATTGAGATTTTAAACGTTTGTACGATATATCATTAAGAACAGGCAAGACTTTTTAAAAACTTTTAAATATACCTTTTGTTTTTTTTTTTTGAAAAAAAAGGCAGGATCACTGGAACTCAGGATTCAAAATGACTTTCTGGGGTTTGTTCGTCTTACAAGGAAAGCCTTGGTTATATTGAGCAAACCTGGAAAAGGGAAGAATTGACAGCCATGTGCTAGTACACATCTTCCAAATAATGTTCCTAATTCCTGCATTGAGACTAGGGACATGCCTCACATAGATAGAAAACAATGAAGTAGCGTACGAGTATGTACAATCATTCCCTTATGGCAACAAATAATGACTTGATTCTTGTTACCAAACGAGTAACTTTTTGCCAAATAATGTGCAATGGATTACGCCCATGACAGCACAACATTAGATTCAGTACATTTCTTTCGTGCTGCTAACAAATACAATGCGGTTCTACTTCTACTACTACGCCGAGTACTAGTAGTAGTAGGAATAGCATAATAGCTGGAGAATACAAGGAGTCAAGCACAAAACAAGGGGAGCAAAAGGGAAATCTGACTGAATAAATGGTGGAAGCTTGGCAGTTCCGCTATATTCCAACTTCCGCAGAGACCCCCACGGAGGCGGCCGGCTCGGCTCCTCCTGGCCTGGCCCTCCTACTCTCTCGCACACTCCGTTTCCTTCCTCCACCACCAAGCTCGTATTTTTAGCTATCTCGTCGAGCTCTCTCTCTCTCTATCCCGGTCGAGCACTCCTCCAACCAAATCTCTCTCTCGCCATGTCCAAGACCACATGCAGGCTCTGCTCCCGCCGCTTCGCCAGCCCGCGCGCGCTCGCCGGCCACATGCGCTCCCACTCCATCGCCGCCGCCAAGGCATCGCGGATCTCATCGGCCTCCTCCGCGTCCACCGCCGGATACGACGACTACGCCGCCGACGCCAACAACAAGGCCATCCAGGGGTACGTGCTCCGCGGGAAGCCCAAGCGGAGGGTCCGCCTCGCCGAGTCCGCCGACTTCTCAGATCGCGAGAGCGAGGCGGAGTACCCGGACGCCAAGCGCGCCGCGCATGACGGGTCGGTCGACGGCGCCGAGCCGGTGAGCTCGGTGTCCGACGCCGCCACGCCCGAGGAGGACGTCGCGCTCTCCCTCATGATGCTCTCCCGCGACTCCTGGCCCGCGTCCTACTACAACGCCGACGACTCCGATGACGGCGGAGAGGCGCGCGTGGGCGTGGCGGCGGTTGCGCAGAAGCGGACGGAGTTCCAGTGCCCGGCGTGCAAGAAGGTGTTCGGATCGTACCAGGCCCTCGGCGGCCACCGCGCCAGCCACGTCCGCGGCGGCAGGGGCGGCTGCTGCACTCCCCCGCTGAACCCGCCGCCTCCTCCTCCCACCCACCTGCAGCCATTGCCGGAATGCGAGGAAGGCACGAAGCCGCACGTGTGCCCCTACTGCTTCCGCGCGTTCCCGTCCGGCAAGGCTCTGGGCGGCCACAAGCGGTCCATGCTCTGCTCGGCCGCCGCTGTGGCCGCGTCATCGGGCGCCGATCCCGCAACAGCCGCGATCAAAGCGCTGGACCTCATTGATCTGAACCTGCCGGCCACGTTCGAGGACGTGGTGGAGCTCTCCGCCGTGTCATCAGATCCCTTCCTCTCGTCCAAGCCAGGTTCGTGAAAGCAACCAAAGCAGAGCAAGCTGCACGCAAGCGATCCCGGCCGCTTTATTTTGCCGGTTGATTCCGGTGGATTAGCGAGGAAGTGGTGCTGCTTAGGAAGCCAAAAAAGGTAAAGGAAAAGGATTAAGAAAAGAGACGTCTTTTGCGTGGGTAGTTTCTTATTTGTTGCGTCGATGCCTACAAAACCGCTTGCTGGGTTTAGTTCGAACTCGATTCTGATCTGTCTTTTTGTTTGTTTCAAGCTATGGAACATAGTTAGATCGGGGCAGGCAGCAGGCTGAGCCAACCGGTTCTTGTTTTTTCTTCTTGATCTTGGTACTAGTTTAGCAAGTAAGCAAGCAAATATCCAGCTCTGTCATCTGAGGAAAAAACATGGGAAAACAAAATTTAGCTAAACTGTTGCTTTCTGTTGCAGCCTCCAGCTGTTCTTGTTCCAACTGTCTGTAGCTTGGGACTTACCGTGCCACCAATGCACCACGCTCATTAGGACATCTACAATGGGGTGACGTCAGCCTTCTCTTAGCGTTGACACGTAGGATAATTGTCTAGTTGGCGGAGAGAGAATGGAGAAAGAGAAGGTTGCCTTCCCTTAGCTAAGAGATGATCTCTTACGAAATAAGAGAGGCTAGTTTTACCGATTTCCTACTAAAATATAATTAATTCCCATTCATTGTTAGAGATGGCAATAAGAGATAACGCATTGTACAACTTATAATTTTGCCTTCTCTAAATGATGTGGACGGCTAAGAGAAGACGTGTCTTCTCTACCATTGTACATGCCCTTAGGCAATTAGGGTGCGTTTGGTAGCTTGCAGGAACGCTAGCCAGGCCCGCCAGGTGCAATGTGCTCTAGTTTGGTAGCCCGTTTTAGGTGTTGGACCTGGCTAGCACGGGTTTTAAAGCACCCTCGGACCAGGCCCCATAGGAACGGCTGAGAACGGCTGAATCGACCGTTTCCAGGGAGCCATGCCCGTTCCTCCTCTCTCGCTGCAGATTTCCCATCCGCCCTTGGCCGAGCTCGTGCGATTCGGAAATGGCGGGAGCTCCCGTCGTGCAGCCAAAATCTCGCTCCCGCCCAAAACCCTCCCCTATATACACTCTTTATCCTCACCGTTTTCACGAAGCCCACCATTTTCATCCACTCGAGCTCTTCGGTCAGAGCTCCCAGGTAAGCGGCGACGGCGGCTTACTCTTCACCGGCAGGCAGCAGCGGAGCGGCGGGGTATGACGCGGCGGCACCCTCCTCGACTCGGATTCCGCTCGTCTTCGGTCGTCTCCATCGATGGCTGTAAGTGACCAAACCTTGCTTTTCTAGGGTCATATGTGTAGGATGTTGTAGATCTGAGCTCTGTTAGTGGTCTTTGATGCTGCATTTATGATCTATACTTGTAGCAGACGAGCTAGGTTGGGTAGATGTGTTAGATTTGATGTTAGTTCTGTACTTCTGGTAGGTTTTGTAGATCTGTTAGCTGGGATGTTAGTTCTGATGTTCATTTTGTACATGTGCTTGCTTAGAAATACTAACAATGCTAGATCTGGTAGCTTACTACGTTCTGTTATCGTCATCGATGTAGGAGTTCAAGAGTGAGGATCTTAGTATGTCACTTGTCCCAATTGGGGACTCGTAAATCTCTTCATACGTCGACGACTCTCAGCCTATGTCGGACTACGGCATGAACGACTCCACGTTCGGTGTTGTGCACGACGTTCAGCCTATGATAATCTCACCATGTTTGAACTATGGTAAACGTAGCGGGATGCTACCACGCAACCAAACATTGTGCCCTCGTTTCAGCTTAGCCGAAAAGCAAAGATTCCATGCAACCGAACATGGTGCTTCTGTTTTCTCATCCGATGCGACTAACCCAGCTGCGGGCTACCAAATTAGGGCAACAATATGGCTCAACGCCGTTTTCTCGTGGCCATGCTCTCCAGGGCATGCCCCCACGAATACGAGAAATTGGTGCAGCCTACCAAACGCGGCGCTAGTAAATCAACAAAATAGCAATAGCAATGCAATGCAAGATCGGCGAAAGCAAGCATCCACATGCTACGGCTGCAGGACCGAGCAGCACACCGCCCTGTTGCTTTTGCTAGCTCGATCGCTTCGTTTCTCCCCCTCCTCCGCTCCTCTTGCCCACCGCCACCTGCATCTGCTGGGAGCGGCAGAAAGGGCTGTACTTTCCTCCTCGCCTAGCCCACAATTTTGTTCGGTTCCTACCACATTCCCTTTCGCTCACTGTGCAGTGTGCCCCCACCGCCGTCCGGCACTAAGCAAAAATGCATTGGATCGTACTACAATAACCAAATCGTCAATCTCAGCAACTAATAAAGCGCAATGCTTGTCTTAGAAACGATGCAGCCATGTACTGTATTGGATTTGTTTGGGTTAGAGCAACGAACTTGGACCGATCTCTCTAGAGAAAACAGTTCCGAGGCTTGTGCGCTCAGCCGTGGAGGAGCAGTAGAAGGGCACTCTATTTTCCAGGAGCTGATCTCCACGTTTGCCGGTAGCAGGCGGTTATGGCATGGCCCACGGCCACGTGGCGCCCGTCCCTCTCCCTGGACGCTAATTTTTTTAAATAATACACGAAAATTATTTAATTCTGAAAATAATACGCAAATTTTTTTTTACAAAAATATTATCTAGTCGGTCTTGGCGAAGCCGACAGGTGCCTGTCGTCCTTGGTAAAACCGACAGCTGCCTTGTCGTCCTTGGCGAAGCCGACTAGTGCCTTGTCGTCTTTGGGGAAGACGACTAGTGGCGCACAGTGACAAAAAAACGCCACTGGTAATATTTACAAGTGGCGTGCACGAACATATACACGCCACTGATAACACATACACGCCACTGGTACGCCACCAAGGACTACATGCACCTACTCGTCTTCGCCAACAACGACAGGCACCTGTCGGCTTCAGCAAAACCGATTGGAGAATATTTTTGAAAAAAATAAATTTTGCATAATATTTCCAGAATTAAATAATTTTCGTGTATTATTTTAAAAAAAAATTAGCCTCCCTGGACTGCATCGGCTGGTCAGTGGCCACTACCTTCGGTGGCTTGACTTGTGTTGGAATTAGCGCGAGAATTAACGCGGCCTTAATCCGGGGTTATTCTTGCCTCCGTTCACTTCTAACTAAGTGTATCTAGACAAAAAACACATCTAGATACACTCACTTTAGAGTCAAGTACTCCCTCCGTTCGGATTTAATTGACACACATTTGGTTACACATGGATGTATCTAGAAACCTAACAAGTATAGATACATCCATATTTAGACAAAAGCAAGTCAATTAATTTGGAACGGAGGGAGTATTTCAGAAGGGAGGGAATAGTACTGACCGACCTTTGCCTGGGGAAGAAGCTGCGCGCGCAGCCGAGGCGGATCACGCGGGTGAACTGCTTAGTCCACACAGCAGCGCGGAGGGAACCAGGTATGACACGTGGGCCATGCCTCGCCCCGGCCGTGCTCCACCGTCGACTGCCGATGTGGGGTCCAGTCCAAGGAACCACGCTTGGGTAATGGGTGGCGCCACGCGATGGCCTGTCCGATCGTGAAGAATCGCTGAAAAGTGTTGGAGTACTATGATTTTTTAGCGTGAAATGTATTCCCTCTGTCCAAAAATAAGTGTCTCAAGTTTGGCAAAAAGTAGATGTATCTATACATGAAACATGTCTAGATACCTCCACTTTTGAGCAAACTTGAGACATTTATTTTTGGACGGAGGGAGTACTGTATTATCTACTCTATGTTTTTGGCTAACTGCTACGAAACGGATGGAGCACCTTGTAGTTTGACCGTGTATCACCCGGATTAGCTTTTCGATCATGTCGTGGTCGACGCATGCAAGTCTCCCGTGAGTGAGGGGAGGCGACTCCGGCAAGCTCGCACCAGGGTATAGCCCGTCCTCGGAATTCCTCCTATATTTGGACCCACCAATTAGTACACCATCACGTATACTCACTCCGTTCCTAAATATAAGATGTTTTATACTTTATACACATACACATGTACACAAATTTATCTAGACACATTACATGTGTATGTTCACTCATTTGTGTATGTATCTAGACAATATGTGTAACATCTAAAACATCTTATATTTAAATTTAAAAATGGAGGGAGTACTTGGTTGTCGTCGCCGTATACCCAGCGAGTATAGCGGTCGCACGCCTGGAAGGTCGATAAAAGGGGCAAACAGACCAAACCTTTCTCCCTACGCATCTAGCGGTGGTAACATCACTATTGGAAAAGTAAACCCTCAACTCGTAAAGTTCGGGCGGTTTGAACCCCAAAGTTGAAATCCTATCGTTTGTACCTGAACCCAGCAATCCCGGTCTAAAATGAACCTTGGACACGTTTTTCAGAAAATAAAATAAAATGACAAATTGGACGGAGTGTTAAATTGGACGTAGGGCCCACCTGGCATCAACTCTAGTATCTCTTCTCATTGTTCCTCTCTTGTGGCCATTATAGTGTCAAACACCTTGTGTGCTGCCAAACCACCGTGACAGTAGCTCGATGGCTGTCCCGCTCGTGGGTGCAGCTCGAGTAGTGTAGGGACGGATGCCAAGCAGAACTAGGCCGCGCGCATGGTTAGGGTTGTCGTCGATCGGAGCGTGGTGTCGGACGGGTCTGGGAACGCGAATGGCATTGGAGCTCGCCAGCGACACATCAGATGGACTGGGAGCCGAATGTCATTGTCGTGGTCGTGCAAAGTGGGAACAGGGACGACATTGGAGCTCTGTCACACGCCGGAGAAGAACTGCGGCATGACCACGCGTGCAAGGGACGCGGTTGCGGCCAGCGCAGAGGACGCACATCGGCAAGGTGAAGGCAGCCAACATCGGCGAGCGAGGACAGGATGGTCGGCTGCGGGATGGCGTGAGAGTCGCGAGGCCGAGGTATGGGGCGGCGGCGGCATGCACGGAGGTGGCAGGGGACGTAAAGCTTGGCGGCGCCGTGGCATGGTCATGGACGGTTGGAGCAGCAGGAGCGTCGACGGCCGAGCTGGTGGTTTTGCTCCGATCAGGATGAATTTAGGATTGAATCAAAGAAATAAATTGGGGAAGGGGAAATAAGATGAATATGGCACCTGAAACCCAAGTGAGAGTAACTTGTGATCCCGGTTGGGATTGTTGCTTCCCAGTGAACCAAACAGTTCGAGGATTCAATTTAGACCGGGATACAATAGATCAGAATACAAACGATGACAGAGATTTCGATTTTAAGGTTTAAACCGCCCAACTCTATGAGTTCAGCGTTTAAAATGAACATTCTCCAGTACTACTGTTCGGTGTGATCGGCCAGCTAGGCTCTAGTACCCAGACTGGGGGACGGGCCATCGGCTCACACGAACAGGTAGCGCCCCCGAACAGCTACCGCGTGGTTTAACCACCATCCATCCATCTGTACTTTCACTTGCTAGCTGTTCTGGGGCAATCTTAGTGCGTGCTGTACAGTGCCGCGCGACGGCGTTGTTCGTGTGACTGACGCCACGCTATATGGTGCTTCTTCCTCTTTTGCACTGTACGGCTTGTACGTACCACGGTACGAGGCTGTACATGGGTGGCCAGCGGAAAAGTCCGTGGAAAATCTTGCAAACGGAATGTACGTGCATCGGGCCGTATTATGTGCTGTACTGTACAGCCGGAAATACAAGTGTATAAATGCCAGCAGCTGGCAAGGCAAGTAGCCCTGCACACCGGAATGTATGGAGAGTATAGACGAGGCATGTATATTGATGGGGTTTGATTCTTGGTGGAGCACAACGTCGGCGTCGCACACTCACCATGCACACGTAGTAGTACAACACTGTCATCATGCCTTTGGTGAACCAGACGGCGTGGATGCCGCACGGAACATGGGCACATGGCACCGCAAATGGATGGGTCCGTCCGGTTCAATCTATTTTCGGACCAAATTTGGGCTGAAAATGCGGATAAACTGGACTCGTCCACGTCCGTCTAATGTCCGTCCCTGCCCCGGCTAACAACCACCCATCCGTCTGCTGTCTGGAGGATGCATGCTCCGACGTCCCCGATCGCGAAGAGGAGCCGTACCCCACGAGGCTTGCGGGAACCTTGCGCGCCGCCGCCGCCACAATCCCTACTCATGAAGCGGAGGATTTCGACTTTGGCGAGGAGGAGGAGGAGGACGCTGGCGACCCGCATCTAGAGGAGGCCAAGCACCGCTCCCTCGAGGCGCTCGAGGACAACACGGCCGTTAGGGGCAACTGCAACGGAACCCCTATTTCAAACACGGAATGTACTCCCTCCGTGTCAAAATATAAGTCGCACTAGTCACTTACCACACACATGTATGTAGACATGTTTTAGTGCAAGATTCACTAGTCACTTACATGAATCTTGCACTAAAACATGTCTACATACATGTGTGTGGTAAGTGACTAGTGCGACTTATATTTTGATACGGAGGGAGTATCTGTTTCGGTCCGTCGCGGACAAGCATCCAACCCATGTCCGGACCGGGCCATGACACCCAGCCATATCACCAATTTGGTCCGTTCACGTGCGTGAAATTAAAATTTAAACAAAGTTCACCATAATCGGCCGTGCTGGTACATACTCCCTCCGTTCCAAATTAGTTGACTTGGGTTTGTCCAAATACGGATGTATCTAGACACTAAACAAGTATAGATATATCCGTATGTACACAAACCCAAGTCAAATAATTTGGAACGGAGGGAGTACAATACTTGCTCTACTAGTCAGCGCCGGCAAGGAGGACTTCACCCGGAGGTACGAAAGTGCGCCGCTCACCTACGTTGGCACGCCTCCGATACCACGGTCCACATCGACGACCCGGACACTTCCGCCACCTTGGACTCCTCCTTCACCTTGAAATGGCGGTCGCGTGCCATGCGACAGACATCATCCTTCTCTAACTAACAGGGCGGGTGAGATACGATAACCAAGCGATGGTTACTTACTTACTTGCGCTGCTCAGCAGTGGCGGAGCTATTCACAAGTCAGAGGGGGGCTACCCCTCAGTATCTCTGAAAGACGCCGATGAAGTTCTTCGACGTACTCGAGGCAGTTTGTGCCTAAAAGTCTGTACACCAGTTACAGATGTAAGGCGTTTTCAGACACCGCATGAGCAGATTTGCTGAAAATGAATTTACCTTTCGCTGTTATCGTCGCAAATTTGCACATCTTTAATTCTTGTTTACATGCCCTCCTTCATCTAACACTCGTGATTCCAAAGTTAATGCAAACCGACACTCCATCATCAGTGTGCCGGTCACTGACTTCGGTTGGTGCAGCGCCTCCCAGACTGCTGAGGGGCTACTGTTAGTAGGGCTCAAAGTGCTCGCTCCAAGTGGAAGGATGCTTGCTTGCTTCTGCAGCCAAGACGGTGCTTCGCCTCTTCCACCTCTCTCTAGAGCACACCATCAGCTAGAGAATACTTCATTGCCCTCGCTATCCATCAGTCATAAATCCTAAAGGGAACATGTGATCTAAGTTTGGTAAAAGAATACAAAGGACCAAGGATCGAAGGTATGTCTCATCCAGTGGCATAAAAGTTGAAGAACGTCTCTGTAATGCAGGATTTTTCAATCTTGGTCGGAAACTGCATTTTTCTTCACTTTTTTACATGTACTACAGAGTAATAATACTTCGACCCCAAAAGAAAAAGTAAAGACTCAGTACTTATCCTCTAGTCAGATGCTTGACAAACACTCTAAATGACTAAAGCAAGGCAAGATCAGTAGAGCAACGAAAAAATTCAGGGCATTGCTAGGTTTGTGACAGATATCAAGGGAACATGGATGCTCCTCTCTTCGGGTTGGTAGCAAGTAATACTAACTGGTAAGACACCGAGGCAGTGAGTGACCTAGGACCCATCCTAGATATGGTACATTATGGAGTGGAACTCGTTGGGGAAACGAATATTGCATAATAATAGCAAAGAACCTTTGCTTATTTCGAGCAAATCTGTAAAGGGTGACTGCTCTTCTGATAAAATGTACGAAGGCCTACCTTTTTCTCCCGCATTTGATTGGCTAAAATAAATTCTGCAGTACATTAATAACATATATCAGGTGAGCAATGTGGTTGAGATAGTTCGTGCACCCACATGTACATGTAGATTTACGTTTCCATTCTTAACATGAAAAATAATACTCTAACAATACTCCTTTAAGCTAGCATCATATGCAAGAATGAAGGGCTACTTTGAAACATGATATTTTTCAGAGTTGTCGATGGCTTATTTTGGAAGATTGTTTGGAGTATGTACGGCAATATATAGTGCCGCTGAAAACTCTCCTCATATTTATATGTATGTTATGTTGTCAGCCTCACTTCCAGCGTGATCTCTAAGCCATGGAACTGCTAATGTCCTTTTTTTTTGTTACTGTATTTCGTGTGTTCTTCAGAACGGTTGTTAGATTATGCTCTGACTTAATTTGGCACAGTTACAGAGTACAACCACGGACATATCTAAGCATCTTTGCCTAAGCCGCAATGTTGTATTTCCTTCCATGCAAGATTAAATGTAAAGCAACGGTGCTGATCTGTATGATTTTCTTGTGTTCGCCATAGTATAGGTTTGGGTAGTTCTCTATGCAATCAGAGCACAAACTGAGGTATCAGCATGCAGTTCCTCGCATTGGTATGTATCACTGCAGCCTGTGAAGCTAAAATAAAATAAAATAAACTGTGGAACGTGACCGGCCAAAAACAGCTCGCACATGCTCAGGTGTCGCTCTCCTGTGGATGAGGCGCCGCTTGCCATCCTAGAGGAACTGTATGCTCATTAGTACTGTACCATTTTAGGCCCATCATGTGAGTACTGAATTGATAAATCTATACTACCGTTCTAATGAATAAGGCCTATATTATTTTTGAAAAGTCAAACTATATTAAGTTTGATAAAGTTTTTTCAAAATAAATTATGAACATTTACAAGATACTTCATGAAATATACTTTCACATGATATCCATATAATATTATAATTGTTAATAGATTTTTTCTAAAAGTTTGATCAAATTTTATTTAACTTGACTTTTCTAAAAAAATATAAATCTTATTTATTGGAACGGAGGGAGTACTAAACTTTAGATGTACGAACCTAGGAGGATTGCACACTTTACTGCTACTTCTGAACTTTCAACTAGGTTGTGATAATGAAAACAATGTACATCTAATTCTAAGATGATCGAAGAAATGCATCAGAGCATTTTAGATTTGTTTTAGACCTACGCTACCTTAACTCATGTACTATTCTCAGCATCTTCCTACTATTCAAGAGGTAAAGTTTGATTTGGCGCTTGCTGTTGTTGTTTGAATTGTTCTGTCTGTACAACATTATTCCTTATAGATTAGCTTGACTACAGTGGTGAATGCTTTTTTTCTTGTGATAATCTAGCTTGCTTAAGGCCTTGTTTGTTTATCGAGTTTTAGCACAACCCGATTTGTAAAAACGCATTTTAAGGTCTAACAACCTAAATCTTTCTTTTGCTAGTTGAAAGAAATTACGGATAAGTAAACCAGATTTTCAGATAACCAGAAAACCGAGCTATGCGAAAAATGACTACTATATGTTTTTTTTCCAAAACGCTTCGTCTTCAGCTCAAGTCATGACTGACTGGTAGCACTTCGGCAATTGGCAGTGATCCTCGGCCATAATATTCGTTCCTCTTTGATTGCCCAACTACTCACATTGAAATCCTTATACTGCAAGACATATATTCACTGACCAAGACGTTACTACAAGGAAACACCTAATAGCCGGCTTGTAATCACCGGCGGGTTACCCAAAACCCACGCCGGTGATTTGCTGGGACCAAATTCCGCAGCGAATCACCGGCAAGGGAAATTTTGCACGCCAGTGATATGTTGTTATCACCGGCGTGTACCACATAGAGCCACGCCGGTGATATGTGGGCCCAAAGAACCAACCACGGAGGAAACTATCACCGGCGTGGAAAGTAAGATGCACGCCGGTATTATACTGCGTATTTACTGGTGTGGGACCTGGTAGGCACGCCAGTGATTATATGTATCGGGAAGGCATGAGGTATCCTATGGGATCACCGGCATGTGGATATGTGACACGCCGATATTTTGATTCTAATCACTGGCGTGTCATACATGCACACGCCGGTAATATAGACGTTGCTGGACATTCCAATTCCCACCCCACACTTCCCCCCTCGTCTCTATATGTAGGACCCTTACCCATGTTGGATATATTGCATCTGAGTTGGTTTGGGTAGCTTAGCTAGAGATAGCTAGAGTTATCAGGTGTTGTTTATGTAGTGGCTTAGCTAGCTAGCTAGTATTAATTAGCAACATGTCGGTTCCTCCTTGTGATCGTGGTTTTATCGATATGATGTCTCATTTGGTTGTGTATGGTGCTGTAAAAATGATGAAGGGTGATAAGTGGAAAGGGACTCCACCCGTGTCATTCGATGAATTAATTAGTAGCAATAGTCAGCTCAATGAGTTAAATAAATACTTTCGAAGAGATGGGCTCCCAGAGAGAAACTCAGAGGAAATACGCCAAAAAAATTTGAGGTCGCATAGAAGGTGGTGATAACCCCCAAGAGCAGGGGATCACTGTAGCACCTCTCAATGTAGAAGTAAGGTATCGATCCGCAGGAGTAAGAAGGAAAAGTTATCTATTCCCTACAACTAAAGTGTCACAAGTTTTAGTTGATTATGCACTAAATAAGTTTAAAGAACAAGGTGGTTGATTTGATGGATGGAAGTTTAATGTATCAAAACAAGAATGTAAAAGTGTCCCAATCCTCTTCAATGCAAGAGGACAAGACAAATGTTTTCTCTTATAGGAACAATTGACATGGGTTCATGGGTTCACTTAATCCTCTCTCTCTCATCTACGGTGATTATCATGTTATAGATAAAGTACACACAATTGTCATGTTTTAATGGTAGCTTTTATGACGGCTATAAGTCCTAAAACACATAGTTGAAAGAAATACTCATTTGTGTTGCTAGGTCACCCTCGTAAGGCTAGCGTGGTTGCTGTCACTCCCACATCGTACTCTTTCTTTGCGTGTGACCACATCTCTCTCATCTATCTACACTTGGTGGTGTCAATCACCTCATGACAAGGATAAACAAGACATTATGAATAAATCAAACCATCACATGCATCACAAAATATCTCCAAAGTATGACAAGACATAAAAGTTCCAACACAACAGTAAATTCATAACAAATCATCTCATACCACAATATCCACCATAGGAATTACATAGATGACCGTAATCATGTTCAGCAGCTCATACGGTACTAATTAGTGAAGCTCAAAGAGAGGAGAGATACATAAGTTACCACCACAAACCGAAGTCCAGGGGGTGGACTACTCCCCCTTCATCATGGAGACGGTGGAGAAGTCGTTGGAGAAGATGGAGACCACCCCGGCAGCGCCCCGCCGGAGTTTTCCCCCTCCAATCTGTAGCTCCAGGTCTCTGTTTCGGTGTTTCTGTGTTTCGGCGGCGCTCCTTCCAGATAACGTCGTGGGACTATTTTTATAGTCGGTTTTAGGTCAAGACGAGATCGGTGGAGAAAAGATCAACGGCAACGGAGCTCCAAGGCCCAAAAGGAGGGGTCCCACGCGGCCAGGTACATGGGCCTTGTGGGCCCACCTAATTTGGCCATCGGGTCTCCGCTTGTTTGCTTCCTTCGCCCCCAAGTTTTCTTCCTTCCAAATATTGACGCCCGTAAATTTGCAGGTCATTTGGACGTCGTTTGGGTCCCTGAAACATTAAAATAAAAAAATAGGGTTTTCTGCCTGCGCAGGGTTAATTCCATAAAAATTGGAAATAAATATTATATTCCCAAAAATCATTATAAAACATTGATATAACCCTTATATGATGCAAATATGATTGGAATACAAGTAATATAGTGCAAAGTTCATGTATGCATTTTACATGCATCAGGTGGCATAGAGTGACTGAACTAAAAATCATCGAGGCGGGCCTTCGTAACTTGCCTATCAACCCTGAGTCAAAAAAATATTTTTTTCCTCGGGAATATGCATTGCACATAAAGGTAATTTTAAATTCCGTTACATTAATATATAAGGTGAAGTGTCTTATTTATGTATAGTTTTATGAGTTGTGCTTAATTATCTTTTTTAAGTGCAGCATGCAGAGTTAATCAACAGAGAGATCCCTGACTTCTTGTGAATGTTGATACTATGGGGTAAAGCATCTAAGGGGCGTCCGGCGACGACATGCTACGCTGATAAAATGAAGAGGGCTTTTGGAGTAAAGATCGAAAACAAAACCTGGATTGTTGGATCATCGAAGGCACAAAGATCATCGAAGGCGGTCATGGCTGATGACAGCAGTGACGATGACTTCATGCCTCCTAAACGAGCAGAGATCAGACCCAAGTCTAATGGTGTCATTGGAGGATCGAAGAAAGCAGTTGTCGCTGATGACAACAGTGACGATGACTTCATGCCTCCTAAAGGAGCAGAGATCAGACCCAAGTCTAAGGGAGTCGTTGGAGGATCGAAGAAGGCAGTTGTCGCTGATGACAACAGTGATGATGACTTCATGTCTCCTAAACGAGCAGAGATCAGACCCAAGTCTAAGGGTGTCGCTGGAGGATCGAAGAAGGCAGTCGCCGCTAATGACAACAGTGATGATGACTTCATGCCTCATAAACGAGCGCATATTAGGCTAAGTAAGGGCAACCGGTGAAATGTAATTTAGATGTGTATAGTACATGTAATATTGTTATTATCAAAAAAAATTGTGTACTAGTATCTCAATCGATTTATATTAATTGTGTGTTGTATCTTCTCACTTTAAACGTCGCGTAATTTTGTGGCCATGTGAGCACCTTTCCCCACCACTCCTTTTGCTCTTTTACCCATTTGGATTCATCTTCTTGTCTCTATATATAGGACCATCCCCATGTTTGATATATAGCCACCTAAGTCAGTTAAACAAGTACTTTCGAAGAGATGGTCAGTTTAACATTTTTTTATTTTTAGACATAACCAAAATGGTGTCCTAATTTTTGGAACTCAGATCTTCATCACACACCACCACCACCACACACACCACACAAACCCTCTACACTCCCGCATCCCGTCACCACCCAGACCCTGCCACCACCCACCCCGCTGCCGCCACCCACCAGTTCCCGTCGATGCCCACGCCTCGTCTATGTCGTCGTCGACCGCGCCGTCTCCGTCCCCGGCGCCGCCGCCCTCACCGCGTCGTCCCATCCGCATCCTCTCCGCCCTCGCTGTCGCCCGCGCCATCTCCGTCCTCACCGCGCCGTCCCGCCCCCGTCTTCGCCGCCCTCGCCGTCCCCGTCCTCACCACCGTTGATCGCCAGCGCCGTCACGTCGCCGACACCACCTTGGGTAGCCTCTTGTTCTTATCTTTCTTTTATATTCTTACTTGTATAATTAGATAGTTACTTGTATAATTTTCTTACTTGTATGATTGTTTGTTATATATAGTGTCATGGTTTTGATATTCGTCCCCGTCGGCCCTCATCCGGTTTATGATTCGGATGTGGTATATTATCTTTTATAACTATTTGTTTCATATCGTGTTTATGACAATTATACCGACCAACTTGACAGAGATATTTTTATCTAGGAGGTATGTGAACTGGAAATTTCAACCGACCCTCTTGTCGAGAAGCTAAATTTAGTTGAAAAAGAAAATGATGATTCGAATTTTTTTTGAGAAGAATTGAAGAAGAGAAGATGAAATTGGAGTTGTATGTTGCCGATGTCGTCGATGATCACAAGATCAAGATGGATGCAATGCGCTTGAAGATTAGAAATATTAGAAAATATGCCATTAATAAGGAGGCTTGGTATCATTATGTTGTTGGATCAATTATTACCTTTGTTGCGATTTTGATCGCATTTGTTGTTGCATTTAAATGCTTTAGATAGTTGTATGTTAGTTTCAATGTATGTTTTAGATGTGCTAGATAGTTGTATGTTAGTTTCAATATATGTTTTAGATGCTCTAGATAGTTATATGTTGTTTTATGAGAACTATGTATGAACTTTAGATAGTTGTATGTCAGTTTGATCAAAATATGTGCTTTGATTGCTCCAAGCTAGTGCATTTGTAAGTGTGTAGACATGAAACTTTACAATTTAATAGGATATGGCGTGTCAAGTATGCTACTCCGCTCGTCGAGATGGGGTTTTCACAGGATCCATGATTCAGCTGCTGGAGGGTCAGTCTAGTTTACTGGTATGGACAATCTTTTGTTTTCTATACATTTATGACTCATGTTTTCTTGTAACTATCTATCTAACATGATTTTCTTTTTATTCGTTTCATAGGTTGTACCATCCAATATACGGCTTCAGTTTAACGATCTTGTCAGCAACATCGTCAACTTTGATGTTCACGGAACTATGTACAAGATACATGTCTAGAAAGAAAGGTATAAGACATACTTCTGGGGGACCGTTTGGCCGAGCTCATTGCCACGAACAAGCTGAGCGGAGGTGATCTCCTTCATTTTTGTATACCTCGGATCAAGCTTGTCTACTTTGGCGAAGCTGGTTCCGATGATGACGCGAGTATGGAGGATGACGACGAGACTGCCAAGGAGAGTGACGAGGAGGACGACCCATTGAAGGATGTCGCCATCGCCCAAAGAGTCACTCTGAGTGACCGTGAGTGGGAGCGTCATCTTCAAAGACTACCTCCCCGAGATCGGTACATTGGAGTGCCTTTTGTGCAGCGTCTCACAAGTACTAATCTCAACGGAAATCTCATGGTACGTATGTTTCTAAATTCTCTCATCTTCCTATATTTGGTTATGTTACAATGTAGTTGTTGCGGGTATGTGTGACTTACTTGTTTTCTTATTTCATGTGATCAATGTTATGTTCTTGCAGAAAATACCTAGGGCGATAGCGGAAAATGCTGTCATTCCGCCTACCGGTACTCTTGGTGTACGCCTTGGAGAGGCAGGAAGGGTCACCGCTGTTCCGTACACCACGGACAGTGACCATCGCATTGTCTTGAGCTCTCAGGCTTGGAGGAAGTTTCATGCGCCACGACATTTGGAGGTTGGGAAAGCTATCGTTATCACACTAAGGACCACCCACACCCACAACTTGGACGTGTTGTTGGTGCTCAACTATCTGTAGCATTGAGATCGACAATTGTTTGAAAGTTCATTTGCACTATGGAGTCTAGATAAACTACTCATTTAACTTTGTTGAACATCGCAACTACTGGCGCGGATACTTCCTGGAATAATTTTATTTCTGTTAATTTTGCTGATTATTGTCGTTCAGTATGCAGTCATTCATTTTATTTTTTTATTCTGACACAAAACACTACCGGCGTGCCCGCCCTCGCCAGTAATCCCAAAACGTCACTGGCGTGGCCTCCCACACGCCGGTGATTAGAAAAGCTCACCGGCGTGGCCTCACACACGCCGGTGATCCCAAATAGCACTGGCGTGGGCGTTTCTCGCCGGTGATCCCAAAAACACCACGCTGGTGATTAGCTGTTTCCTGGTAATACGTGCCTGACCGGACAGGGCTAGTCCAATAAAAATTTGGGCCCAGGAAAAATCAAAATAAATACAATTTATACTAAACCTTTATACTTCTATGTTCTTATGTTTAACATGTTATACTACAAGCATAATGTTTTGTTTGTTCGCATAGTTTAACAACATAACTTGCAGTATTACTAAATATTAGTTGGCATGTTTTTATTTAGGGTGAATTCATCGAATGAAACAAAATATATTTGGTAAAACAATTCCGTCATAGAACTATGTTTCGTTCAATGATAATAATAATTTATACGTATTTATGGAAAAGACCTATATAGTACAATCTAAAAAATGTCTCAATAATAGTTTCTAGTTTATGATTAAGTAAGTATCATTATAGAAATCGGTAGAGTATAAACTGAACCAATGACACTACGGTTTTGTGGTCAAAATTATCTAGCAAGTCAAAAATTAACAAATTGTGCATGCTTTGTATTTGATTTTAAAAACACATTGCTTATAATAATCACCAACGAAAAAATAGTGTGCATTCTAGAATTTGGCACATGTCAATTTATTATTTGATATGACTTTACTCAATTTTCTTATCTGTTCTACACTAGTCACCCGTGAGTTTATGAAATAAAAATTTGTTGAATGAAATTGAACATGGAAATATTAGATAGATTTCCGTAAAACCTGCAGAATTTCCATCAAAAAGAGAATAGCATGGTAACTAAAACTTGTTGTCGCCAGCCACATTTTTTTGTTCTTACATCTCGAGACGTCCATGGTGTGTATTTCATTCTCTAAATTAACAATTTTATTATGTGAAGATACTCTCTCCGTTAAAGAATGTAAGGTGCACATGATTTTCCATGCGTCTTAGACTTCTAATAATATCAAATTGTATGGTTTGAGTTTGTATAAATGTCACGTCGCATTTTGACACACGCGATACTTTTTACATGTGTATTTGTAATTTTAAATATATTTGAGACACAATAGAAATAAAAATCATAGTCAAAGTTGGGCATTGTTTATCTGAAAAAATTCATCATGATTTTAATAATTTTACGGCATAGTTATCACTATGTCCTTTACAGTTTTGGGTCCCTCTCTTTTCGGAGCCCTGGGTGGTCACCCTTCCTGCTCGTCCTATGGTCTGGCCCCTATTGCCGGACCGGCTCGTGTCCGTGTCCGAGGAAGGAGGAGCGGCTATGACATGCATGGATTATGTGTCCAATGGGTCGTTAGTTGGCGAGATCAATCGATGGCGGTGGCCGGTGCAAGGATGACCTGATCCGGTTAATTAGTACCACTACCTTATGACATTGGCGATCTTGCCAACACTGTTCTAAACTTCCGTGTAAGGGAACATATTTCATCATGTTCACCGCCAACCGCAGGCTATTCTTAATAGAAAAATAATTATAATTGGTTTATCTAAAAATCTTATTAAAACTCATTGTGTAAAAACTAATGCTAAACTTAGGTATCAAAACAACCACTAAAGAGAGTAAAATAACCATATAAACTATTCAATAATACTGTTTTTGTGGTTTAGAGTAGTTGTAACTTTGTAAGAATCTACTACACACATAACCCTAAATATTGAAGAGTAGATAAAAGGAAATGACATTATTCTTCTTTGCTTTATTGAGAGGGGTCGGGCCATTTATAGAGTAGACAAGACTTGATCAACAATCTAGTAAATATATCAAACTCTAATATGATTTTTTAACTATTGGACTATTTCCTAAGAAAGAAGCTTAATCAGCTAGGACTCTCCATGCTGGAAGACTACAGACCTAACCCTAAACACGAAAAATTAGATAAAAGTAAACGGAAAATTCTTGTCTGCTTTATTGAAAGGGTTGGCCCTTTATACAGTAGACAAGACTTGATCTACAAGCCACAAATCTATTAGAACTCCAATACAATCTATAAATTGTCTCGACTCTGTCCTAACAAAGATGTTTAATCAACTAGGACTGCAGGTTGGAGGACTCTCCATGTTGGATGGGCTAGCCCACATAATACTAAGATATAGGGGTATTGTTTAGTATGTTCAGAGAAGCTGTCAATACCAGAGTTAGTCATCTTGAAGATTATGCAAACGCGGAAAGCTTGATACATCTAATATTTCATGATAATTGTTGATGAGAGGATTCGACGGGTAACCCGTTGATTCAAGCCTATATCATATAATAGGGTGTTGGCCTTGTTTCTTTTACAGTTCATGGAGTCCATGCACGATGCGGTTTTTTCATATTGAAGAAGCTATAGTTATGTCATATATTTACAATTGTAAACATAAAGGGATTATATACTATCCAGAAGATAGCAACTACACCTGGCCTCTGCACTAGCATAATGCAAGAATGGTTAGACACTAAGAATGCATACAACAAAGAAGTCAATAAAAATACGTCGACACAATGATCAACGAGTCACAATAGTACCCAAATCACCACCAAAGAAAACACCTAGATTGCATAATAAGTTCTCCAAAAGAGACGTCTTCAGAAAGGAAACAATGCACAAATGCCAATGTCGCCCGATCCAAACAAGTCATGGTTTTCACCGCGGAGAGAGTCCGAATTCTCTAAGCAATTCTTCAACAAGGAAGTGGAAAAAGTTCACCACTGCCAGGTAAAACAAATGAAGGTCACACTTTAGATTTTCACCTTCAACATCGAGACTCGTACTCGATGAGCACCACCAAATAAGATGAAGACACGCAGTGCTGGTGCCCCCACTTGCCGAGGACGCTATTTAAAATCGCCAAGCACTTGGCTCAGTTCTGTCCGAATGCGTTTTGACAATCATAATCGCAGAGCATCTTGTGAAACGTCGTCTTGATGATCCAAAACCCGAGCGCTGACAATACAAAGTCATCTGAAATCCACATGATCGATCGAGATGTTCAGGTCTTCAAGTCGTTAGAACCATGTTATCCTGCCCGTGCCAGAACCATCATAATCCGGACAATGACGTTCCCGATGGTACCACAAAAAGGCGGGGTTTCAACTATCGGACCCATTCAATCGAGAGGTCCAGAATGCCAATGTGCATGTCTGTGAACACCAACGGTGGAGAATGTAGACTCGCCATTGATATTCACTTGAAAACTCACTGAAGAACCACATCTCATAATTAAAGAAATCCAAGCTTTATCAACGCCCAAATAACTGCATAGTTCCTGCCAAATAGGACCACTCTCCATCCAGTCATATGCCTTCATCATATCTATTTTAACTGCACATCATTCTTTCTTACCTCTCTCCGCATATATAGGGTGTATGTCTCATATGTCATCCTCGCATTTTCTGTAATTAGCCACACATGCACAAATGCACTATATGCTCTTCAATAATAATCTCATCTAAGATATTCCTAAACCGGTTAGCTAGAACTTTGGAAAAAAAATTATAGGTAACATTGCAAAGAGAAACCAGTCTGTACTGAGTAATGTTTTGAGGATTCTTCACTTTTGGGATAAGAACGGTTACTGTCTTGTTAATCACTCCTTGCGTAAATTCTCCATTGAGGAAACCCAGTATAACTTTTTTGACATCCTCCCCAATACTTCCGCATGTTTTTTATACAACCCGACATTAAAACCATCAACTCCAGGAGCCTTAGAAGGGCACATAGAAAATAACTCCACTTCACCTCCTCTGCAGAAAAAAGGTGCATGATTTGATCATTTATCGACTCCTGACAATGTGTGGTACCTGATGCACTAATAAACGAAGACATACATGACATCACATATGTTACCACTATAATAACATTCACTATTAACATATTTATGTTACTAGTCTAACTTTAGCGTATAGTTTATCACCACAGTGATATTGTCTTCCCCGCGAGTATCTCATGTTCATAGTTTATGCAATCATTTATTGTCTTGTACTCGTTGGGCATCTCGGCGCTTGTAAGTCGTCAACGACGCAAAGATTCCACGTATTTTTGCGTGGAAAACTTCGACATCTGCTAACTCGACTCCTATATACTCGGAAGCCTCTGCAATTCTTCATAACACTCACGCTCCAATGGATTATTGCCCTTTGTGTGGCACTCGTGACACTCTCATTCATAGCCACAATCCACCTCCTAACCAGAGCCAAGAAACCATGTCCGGCCAACCTGCCGCCGGGCTCCTTCGGTCTGCCTGTGATCGGCCAGAGCCTCGGCCTGCTCCGCGCCATGCGCGGCAGCACCGGCGACCAGTGGGTACGGGACCGGATCGATAGGTACGGGCCGGTCTCGAAGCTGTCGCTGTTCGGCATGCCGACGGTTCTCGTGGCTTGGCCGCGGCCAACAAGTTCATGTTCTTCAGCAGCGCGCTGGAGTTGCAGCAGCCCAGGTCCGTCCAGAGGATACTCGGCGAGAAGAGCATCCTGTACCTCTACGGCGCCGACCACCGCGCATCCGCGCGCGCTACTGGAGTTCCTTAGGCCGGACATGCTCAAGATGTACGTGGGCAGGATCGACGGCGAGGTGCGGTGGCACATCGAGGAGAACTGGGTGGGGCGCGCGACCGTCACGGTGATGCCTCTGATGAAGCGGATGACGTTCGACATCATAGCCGCTCTGCTCTTCGGCCTCGAGCGTGGCGCCGCGCGGGACGCCCTCGCCGGCGACTTCGCGCACATGTTGGAGGCATGTGGGCCGTCCCGGTGAACCTGCCGCTCACGGCGTTCAGCCGGAGCCTCAAAGCCAGCGGCAGGGCTCGACGGGCGCTTGAGGGGATCACGCGTGAGAAGGAGGAGAAGGTGGAGCAGGGCAGGGCGTCAAGGAACAACTACCTCATCACCTGCCTGCTCAGCCTGACGGACGACCATGGCGAGCGGGTCCTGACCGACGAGGAGATCGTCGACAACGCCATGGTCGCCCTCATCGCCGGCCACGACACTTCGTCCATCCTTATGACGTTCATAGTCCGCCAGGTAAAACCATTTGATTATACTTACATATTTGTGGCCAACCAACCATGCTCAGGCTGTACGTCTCTTTCATGGCGCTCACCAGAGCATGAAGAGATCGCGAAGAACAAGGTAGATGGAGAGGCTCTCACCTGGGAAGATCTGCCAAGATGAAATTAACATGGCGAGTCGCGCAGGAGACACTTCGCGTCGTCCCTCCAATCTTCGGCAGCTTCAAAAGAGCACTGGAGGACATCGAGTTCGACGGCTACCTCATCCCAAAAGGATGGCAGGTCACTGCAATCCTGACCCTTAATTTGCACAACTCACACAAATTGCGGCATCACAATCTTGCCAACGAACCTGATCTGAACTCATGCCATTCTCCAGGTATTTTGGACGGCGAACGTGACGCACATGGACGCGAGCATCTTCCAGGAGCCGGCCAAGTTTGACCCGTCCAGGTTCGAGAACCAGTCTGCGTCGGCGGCTCCGCCGTGTTCCTTTGTCGCCTTCGGCGGTGGCCCGAGGATATGCCCCGGGATAGAGTTCTCTAGGATCGAGACGCTGGTGACCATGCACCACCTGGTGAGGCAGTTCAGATGGAAGCTCTGCTGTGAGGAGAACACGTTCGTCAGGGACCCCATGCCGTCCCCGTTGCATGGTCTGCCCATCGAAATCGAGCACAGGACTTCTCCTTGACCGCGCGCGAAACTCTTAACTGTCTAAGCATAAAAAATCTCTGTCGAAGCTGCGAGCTCTAAGGTCTTGATCTAGATGTAACCGACTTGTTGCATATCAGAATCGGAATTGCGTTCCAATCGAATATCAGGCCTTTCCTGTCAATTTTACTCCACACATTAGTTTTGTTTTAAGCCAAACGTTGATCAAGTTTATATAAAAAATATCAAATCAATACAATATGAAAATATGTTGTATGACGGTTGAAGCTATATTTATGTTGCTATCGAGGTTTAATTTACATATGTTACTATCTTGTATTTTGTTTAGCATGCATATTTGCGCACATAGTTGAACCTAGTGGATTATGATTTTGCTTGAAAATTTAAACGCTAGTTTTCTTTCCATTTATTTAAGCATAAGCCATACTTATTTTAAATCACCTATCCCCCCCCCCCCCCCCCCCCCCCCCCCTCCACCCACCTCCAGACCACATATGTGTCCTTTGAAAGGTTTATGTTGTCGAACTATGACGACACCCTCACAATGCCAAAAGAAAAAGATTACACCCCATACGAAATTTCTCGCTCGAATGCCTCTCTCTATTTCTCCCCATTGATCCATTTTTAGCACACATGCCCTAGCAGCCGTGCCCCAGCTGCCCTAGCACATCTACTGATCTACACCATGTTGCCTGCCTACCAAGCACCACCTCACCATCTCGCCCCTTTCCCAATAATCACCAAGATTGCCTTGTCTTATCACCGCCCCACCACGCCAGTCTCTTGAAGCTCACCGGCTAGTAGTTGCGCCTTCCCACTTGAAGGAAAGAACATGGTGGAATGAACTGACCTTGGGATTCCACCGGCGAATGCGTCAACAATACCGCTAACGGTAACAACGTGACATCGATCGAGTGAGTGGGACATGAGGACAGACGTGGATGCTGATGAGCGGGTCATAAATGGGACGGATGAGCACGAGTGTCGGCGTGAATAATTTGGTCAACACAGTGGACTAGCTAGCGGTAGCAGCGTGAGACGACATGTGCGCTCATATTAGGAGGTTTGGGGATTTAGCATTCTGATAAAGATTTTGACAATAGCGGTGGAAAATCTTATAGGGTTTGTACAAAATCCGTTTAAGTCAAAAAAATTGTGCAACTCGTTGTCCACCTAAGTGATTTTTCTATGAGTAGATGAGAACTTTTGTAAGAGTTCATGGTTTGCTTTGGATAAAACTGAATTTTTAGGACAAAATATAAAGTTTCTCAAGAGTTTAGAGACGAAAATTAGTCTTTCTTAAACCCTTAATAAGATTATTATTTATTTTTTCTTTGCTCCGAAGCAAGGTAAAGGTTATTTAGCTACTCCTTCGAAGCGTTTTTTTCTTGAGTGTGCACAAAAGCGTGAAAACGGGTTAGAACTTAAAACCAATCGAAAGAAGCCCATCGCGCACTTTCTTTCGAGGCATACTGACCTTCACCTTTTTTTAGCCCAGAAGCGCGTGGCCCAGCAGAGGCAGAGTCTCCTTCGTCCTACCGAGTACCGATACGCCATTCCCCATCACCTCCCAGGCTCCCACCCACCCACCAACGCCACCACTACCACGGCCGTCCGTCCCGATCTCTGGCCACCGCCACCATGTCGTCCACCGTCGCGGGGGCCGCCTTCCTTCTCCGCCCCACCTCCGCCACGATGAACCCTCTCCTCCACCTTTCCAGCGCCAACCTCGGCTCCAAATCCCACTTCCTCCGCCTCCACTCGTCACGCCGCCGCCTGCCCCTCCCCCGTCTCTCCCTCACGCCCCGCGCCACTGCCAGCACCAACTCCGCGCCCTCTCCATCCCCTCCGCCTCCGTCCCCCGCCCCCTCTCTTCTCCAACTGGACCCCGCCCCGCGCGATCTGGCGGGGGCTCTCCGCGCTGCTCCTCGCGGCCAGGTCTTCCACCGCGTCCTCACGGGCCGCGTCCACGCCGCAATCTCCTCGCGCAGCTCCGCCGCGTGGGCCCGGGAGCGCGGGGGTCTCGCTCCTCACCGCCGCGTTCGTCGGCATGGCCTTCACCATCCAGTTCGTGCGCGAGTTCACCCGCCTCGGCCTCCACCGCTCCGTGGCGGCGTCCTCGCCCTCGCGCTCGCCGCGAGCTCACCCCGGTCGTCACCGCCGTCGTGCCGCGGGTCGAGTCGGCTCGGCCTTCGCTGCTGAGCTCGGCACCATGCAGGTGTCCGAGCAGACCGACACCCTCCGCGTGCTCGGCTCGCAGCCCATCGATTACCTCGTTGTCCCCGTGTCCTCGCTTGCGTGCTTGCGCTCCCTGTCCTAACCCTCATCAGCTTTGCCCTTGGGCTAGCTTCCTCGGCGTTCCTGGCCGACGCCGTCTTTGGTGTAAGCACCAGCATCATTCTGGAGTCGGCACGCAGGGCGCTGCGGCCGTGGGACTTGATCAGCTCCTTGATCAAATCTCAGGTGTTTGGTGCCATTATTTCGGTGGTGAGCTGTGCATGGGGCGTCACAACCCATGGGGGAGCAAAGGGTGTCGGCGAGTCTACGACGTCCGCAGTGGTCATTTCTTTAGTTGGAATTTTCATTGCGGACTTCGCTCTCTCGTGCCTGTTCTTCCAGGCTGGTGCTGGTGATTCGCTCAAGCATGCGATGGGTTAATGGCTTAATGCAGGATCATAGTAGAGTGATTTTTTGCTCGTAGCGGCATAGTTTAGTGGTGTACATTGACTGAAGTGGCGTAGTGGATTCAAAGATGTCAGCATTTCAACACTCCAGGTGAAATGACTTATTTTCTTTGTGCTATCCTTTGGATGCAAACTGTTATGCATTATGCAAGTTATGCAAAATGTTGCTCAATTGTTATCTGTATCTGACTTGTGTATAACCTTACCACCACTTGAAAAAGGAAATAAAGTTACTTTTGTCCATGTTGGAAGACTTTACACTTTGAAAAGATTGGTAGTGAATGCATACCTTATGATCTGGCAGTTTCTCAATTATGTGCTCAAGTATCATTCTTACACCTTTGATCTGCACAAGCTTCACCTTACCGACAAACCTGTCACCAATCTGGCAATGCTAGATAAACTTAATGATTTTTTTGTATGACATGCTACACCCAATAGACATGACTAGGAAACTCATAAGTTTTGTAAACTAGAATTATGGTGTCTATGGCATGATCACCGATGTTTATCTGAATTGTACTTTCTATTTATTGAATCCTTAAGGAACTTTGTTTCAGCATCAGAGTCCTAAGTTTTCTATGTTGTGCTGTGTGCTAGCAAAACATACCCGTAAAGGTGCAATGTACTTTAGATGTACTTCTGAAAGAGCGAGTGAGTTGCCTTTGGATGTCCTTGAATCTACAATAATTGTTGGATAATTAGGCAATAATTCCATGATTAATTCCAGAATATTAAACATGCCCAAATTCTAACACTAATGCCAACGCTTTGAAGTAGCTTGTCATGACCTGATACGACATGAAGGTTATAGATACTATGAATTTGGAAGATCCACTGTAGCCTTGAATACTAACATCGCTAACCGTTTCAAATGTAATTACTGTAGGTAGCAGCGTTGACAACGCCATATTCGTCAAGTTCGGTGTCCTTGACTTTCATCTCAACTTTGAAATATCTGTCCCTCCTAATATAGCAACTATTAGCAAATAGACTAGTATAATATCATTGTCACAACAAAATAATGGATCAGGGAACCTCATATTGCAATCCTTGTTTGTGTTCACAGTAGTGACGTCATGTAGGGGGCCGGGGCTGGATGCCCTTGGAGCAACCTTGACCTGCTGCTGGTGGAGATATGCCCGTCGTGATTGGGGCATCAGAAGGTGGCTGTAATTGGACCTCCCTCCACCGACAGTGTATACCTGGAGTGGATATTGAGTGAATTGGTGATTAGGAAGAGGAACAAGGTCGTCTATTAGCTGCATTTTGGACACTGATGTCGATATCGGTGGCAAGAATGCTTCTACTTATAGTGATTGTCATTCCAGATGGCACTTGGTTCTTGAACATTCGTGAGACTTTCAGCCTGGTGTTTGGAGTGTACACCTCTTGATTTTCTAAACGAGTGTGCCATATTATTTGGACTACAAGGAGCATTCACTTTCGAATTTGGTGTTTGAGCCCGTGTGTCAGTTCCACATGGCTGATCATGATTTAGTTGCATGGCTTATAAATTTCCAAATCTGTGCGATGGATTCTCTGGCCTTCCAAGGTCATTATTTCTGAATTTATGTTTTGGCATATGAGTAGCTGGGAATCATAATTTAGTTTAAGATACTGTGTGGCTGCCAAATTCATGTAGCTCGTGATCATCTGGGTCTTCTGCTATATCTTCTTGATGCTGTATTACAGTATTAGAGGGAATTATATGTTCTACATTATTGTTAAAGATGGTAGATTTGTTGCTTTTTACGCGAGAGAGATGCTATCTGATACATTCTCACGTCTGTTCCAAGGCACTGCATGATGTTAAGCCTTTCGCTTGTTTAAAAGAATGCAATTGAAGGTATAGGGCTACGATGTCTGCAAACTCAGTTATCTACCGGGTGACTTTCCCATGATATCTGTCCATTTGGAGTTGGTCATTTTTTTGCGTTTGGGATTCTGTACGGAGGAGTGGAACATCCCCTAATTACTTCCGGATCAATTTCTACTCCATTGTTCTCATAATATAAAATGTTATTACATAATATATTCCGTACTATGGTACGATGGTTGACAAGCAAACTGCACGATAATACACCAAGTCGTAAGCTGACAGGTCTGAACCTAGGATTCAGGGACTGTCGAACAGATTCATAGAAGAACACAAAATTAGCCAACTTCCAAAACCGATTGCAAGCTAATAACACGACGGTTCTGGCCAGCCCACAGATATTGGCGGCTAGGGTTCTATCCAAATTACAAGATAGATGCCCCCTCTACGGGATCAGGCTAAATAGCTAGAGAAAGCAGATATAGTCACTAAAGCGAACTTGTAGGAATACAAACAGTGACAGGTTGACCACTCATGCCCATTCGATCGAAGATCCTCGTCGTTGAATCGCTGGGTTTGGCGCGAAGTGGTAACGATGACGACCATTTGACTGAAGATCGACCAATATCATTACGCCAGACTGAACTTAACTGAACATTGCACATTGCATTTCTTCAAACAGAGAACTCGTGTCTGTCATAAGAATATAAGCTCCATTCCGTAGGTCAAAGCAGTGAACAAGTTTATACCCTTCTAGCTTCAGGCATCTGTGGGCGATAGAACTGAATCGACACTGAAGCACTAGCTATAGGAGTAGTTCTTGCTCAGAGCCCAGATGTACCACTTTGTGTTGTACAGCCGACAGTTTCTTTTGGGTTACGAGAGGTTTTATACATTTGATCTAGTACCACTCAACAAATTTTGGAATCAGAATCATGGATTACAAATGTTCTACAACTCCAATACTATTTCAAACGAGCAGTTACGTAGACAAACCGAGAAATAGAACATAGGTCTTCATCCCGCGGTTGCTATCGGAATCGTCCCAGTAGATTGCTGTTGCGATTGTAGTCATAGCTTAACCATTGCTGTCCTCGGAAGAGGGGCGCTGTAGCCTGGACAGGAACTCCGGAGATACACGGGTAGGGCGGTAGTCCTTGTTGAGACAAACAGCTGTTGCCGTTGCTTCCACAATCAACTGGCAGGAGAAATAGGACATGCAAAATCGTGATATATTGTACGTGTTTGTCGTATAGAATGGTTGCACACAAATGCCTTAAAAGTAATTTCATGTGTGCAACAATATGCAATTGTAGGAATATACATCTTTGTCGCAGCGCCCACCAGAATGCAACTGGGTATGATTGTTCGCTTATTATGATTGTAAATGTGCAGGAAATGTGAAATGTATCATATCTTTCCTATTCTGAGTTTTCTATTAGCAATTGGATGGCAGCCTGAATTATTACTCTTTGGTCAGCATACCTCACGGTTAGGCAACTTCTCAATGCAGTGTTCAAATATCATCCGTATACCTTTGATTCTTGCAAGCCTCACCTTGACGACAAATTTATCACCACTCTGACAGCACAAGAGAATAAAAAGGGCAATCAGAACCAAATACAGCCTGTATACCTGTTCAATCTTTTTGTCTGAAACTTGGGAAAAAGGGCATTACTCTCAGAGGCGCAAAGTACTTCAGGTGCATCTCAGAGAGGGCCAGCGACTCACCACTGCGTGCTACTGCATCTGCACTCAGTCCTATGCTCTCAAGTAGCTCATGACGGCCTAATCAATTTAAAGGTATAGAACCCAATGAGAGATATCGACATGTTATCTAAACTACTACTATCATGTTTTGTTCATAAGGTATAGATAGGTTGCCTAACTATATATCAGTTCTTAAAATGTATCTGAATCATGCTCACTGACTAAGTGTATAACGTTACTACAAGAGATTCAATTATACTTTGTTCTGAACTCACCATGTTGGCAGTAGCTACCATATATAGCATTATTGACAACTCCATACTGATCGAGTTCATAGTCCCGCACCTTCATCTCCACTTCGAAAAACTTATCCTCCCTGCCAATCGCAAGGAGAAAGTCACACACTCATGTGCATTCGCAAACTTAACTGAATGAACAAAGCCTAGTTTTCAGGTTATCATCCAAACGTACAAAACTATATAAATCATTAGTAACACATTGATGCTCCTCTCTCCTGTTTTAAAAAGTAAATGATGTCTGAAGGCGTTTCAAACATGATTTGTAGCTAAACATGACACATGTGGAAGCACCATCCAGTGTTCAAAAAAATCAGCCAATTCAACGATTAGTCGTCCAGTTAATCGCTTCTCGTAGGGTAACCGATTAGCTGATCAACTGAACCAAATATCAGATTCGGCCCGCAATTTCGATTCTCCATCACATTTACATCCACACGAACCACTAAGCACAAAATTCAACAAGGTGACATAAAACGGACCTCAAACCGGCATCGAGGCTGACGGACTGGGCGCCGGCGGAGACCGCGAGGGGTCGGCACATGCCTCGGGCAGCGGCGGAGACGAGCACCGGCCGGCGGAGCGGCGCAGGGCGACTGGCCGGCAAGCGGCTCCATGCTGCTCCGGCGCGGATCGGCGGGAGCCGCGAGTGGGCGTTGGGGACGAGGCGCAAAATCTGGTGGTACATTGCGGCGGACAGTCTGAGTGGACGGAGCGGGCCGCCCGGCCCGGTGCCGGCACGGCCTATGTAGTTGGTTCGACCCGACTAGGCACCCATCCGACTGGCATTAATTTCCCCAACCCTCAGCCTGTATCTCAACGCCTCCGCCCCTTTCTCCCGCCGCGAAACCGAACGCGACATTCCAAATCCCCAAACCCCACCCCAACCCCCTCAAGCCAGCGCCGCCTCCATGGCCTCGGCCGCCCCCCCGGCGACGGCGGCGGCGACGACAAGCCCCCGGAGAGCTCCCCGGTCAACCTCGCCAGCCCGAGCCCCCGGCCGATCCCCAGAGGTTGGAACCTATCCCACCCCCATTCCCCCAAACATCTGGAGTTCCGATACGAATTCTCGTAACCCTAACGCTTGCTCCCTCTGCAGGAATGGCGAGCCCCTGGCGCCGGTGCCGTCGTCGGGTGATGACGACATGTCGAGGATGGGGATGATGGCGTCGTCGGGCGGTGACGACATCTCGACGATGGGGATGGCGACGTCGGGTGATGACGACATGTCGACGATGGGGACGGCGGAGTGCGGGGCGAAGCGTCCGCTCCCGTCGCGGACGGCGCCGTGTCGCCGGTGCGCGCGCAGGAAGATGATCCTCCGCGGAATCGATCCAGGTCCCCAAAGGTGCAAATCTATCTATCCACCTCCAAACCCTCGAGTTCCGCCACGAATTCGCGCGACCCTGACTCTGGCTTCCTCCGCAGTGACGACGAGTTACCAGCGTTGCCGTCAGCGCCGGCTTCTCCGGTGCCGGGGATGGGGATGGAGCTTCCGGACCCGCGGGCCCTCGGGACGAACGGGTCGCCCTCGGCGGCTGGGTGGTGTGCCTCGTGCGAGTTTCGCAAGAAGATACATCGCGACAGGCGTCTCCGAAGGTCGGAATCTATCCACGACCAGATCTCTCGAGCTCCGCTACAAAATCGCGCAAGCCTCACGCTAGCTCTCTCTGCAGGAACAGCCAGGTCCCGGCGCCGCCACCGTGGCCCGGGAAGAAGCGGCCTGTCTCGGTGGAGGAAGAGAGGGGGTACCGCGAGTGCGATGTGGGCAAGAAGTTGATGCGCCATAAGTGGGATGGGCTGCACCATAAGTGGGCGGGGCATCGCCTGGACATGGCACTGGGGGTGACCGACTTTGGCGATCTGCTGGATGTGCAGAAGAAGTTGGCGCCGCGGCAAGGGGCGCAGAAGCCCGGATATGGTCCCGGGGCTGGAGGACACGATCTGCTGGAGAAGATGCTGCTGGATGTGCAGAAGAAGTTGGCCCCGCTGCAAAGGCGCAGAAGCCTGGCTTTGGCCCCGCGGCTGGAGAACGCGATCTGCTGGAGAAGATGATGCTGGATGTGCAGAAGAAGTTGGTGCCACTTCAAAGGGCGCCGAAGCCCGGCTTTCGCGCCGCGGCTGAAGAACGCGATCTGCTGGATATGATGATGCTGGATGTGCAGAAGAAGTTGTCGCCGCTGCAAAGGGTGCAGAAGCCCGGCTATGGCGCCGCGGCTGGAGAACGCGATCTGCTAGATATGCAGAAGAAGTTGGAGCCGCTGCAAGGGGCGCAGAAGTCCGGCTTTGGCGCCGCGGCTGGAGGACACGATGTCCTGGAGAAGATGCTGGATGTGCAGAAGAAGTTGGCACCCCTGCAAGAGGCGCAGAAGCCTGGCTTTGGCGCCATGGCTGGAGGACACGATCTACTGGGGAAGATGATGCTGCAAAAGGCGCTGCACGTGGACGATGCGAGGTTGGCGCTGCAGCAAGAGGCGCAGATGCCCAGCCCGAGCGCTGCGGTAGAGTAGATTTTTGCACCAGAAGCTGGCGCAGATGACCAAAGTACTAACAAAAGTACTCCATGAGGGGGGCGTCCTACAGGTCTCAACGAAGCTCATCCGGCTGCTGTGCCCAGATGTGGGTTTCAGGGCCGCAGCGGGAGGCGGTCTGGATGGGAGCGATTGGGGGCTGGTTGAGGAGGCGATAGACAATTTGGTGAATCAGACCGGGGAGGGTATGCAGGTACGTTGTCTCTTTTATATGTTTCATGGCGTTATGCAATGGTTATTGGGAGAGTTTTGATGATGTGCAGCTTTGTCTTGCCCACTAGATCTTGCTCTGGAGTCAGATTGTATTGTGTATAATGTGCTGTGGAGAAATACTGAAATCCAACTTCTGAACTTGACTCAATCTTTTTCTGGGAAATGTCCTTGTGGTAAACTGAGAAGCAGTTCCTTGCCATGTTCTGCTATATGGACAAATTCATGTTGTCCTTAGATTCTAAAGTAGTTTCCTTGCCATGACAGCTACAAGAATAATTTCTCCACTGTTAAAAGGAAGAGAATATTTCTATTTGTAGGAAAATGTCTTGTGACACTACGTAGCGGCTGCGGAGAAGCACAATTGACCTGGCATCTCAACTAGATAGTTGCTTCTTCCGAATTCTGACATTTGATTAAGTTTTTTGTACTTTGCAAGATATGGACACCATGGCTTTGTTTTTAGGATGAACAGTGTTTTCTTACTTTAGTCCTATATAATAAATGGTTAATTCTCATCTACTCATTGGTATGTTTCCTTTTTGTACAATAACTATTAACTGTGGGTTAGTAGTATTTCTGTTTTAATTTTTCACTCTTTGCCTCTTGTTGTTGATTTCTATCGCAATTTGATTTCTTTATCAAGTCCTATATTTTCTTAACAACCATGCAACTTTGTAGGACACTGTCAAGACAGTGATACCCAAAGTTTTTTCCAAGGAAATTCTTTATGACCTCATAATGGCATGTGTTGGACAATACCCAAAGTTGTTACAAGATGATAAAGGAAAGTTACCTCAGGAAAAACATAAGAAGTACCAGAAGCAGCTTGACCTCATGGTGAACCTTACTATGGTTTATGAAAACGATCCTGAGAATTTCTCCAAGATAATGAAACTCATGTGCAAGATCGGAGAATGTGGTCCACTTCCCAGGGAAGTCATTGATGACATATCTCCTGGTTTTGATCCGAGTACGATGGAGCAACTGTAAGTATCTAAGCTATTTACTCTCATTTTCGTCATGCGTAGCTCTGTTGGTTGACTCTAAGTTTATAACTATGGCTTAATGGTAGGAGGGGTTTCACCTCTGTATTTACTATTTAATTTATATTTATTTATGCAATAGTTAACTTGAATTTAGTCGAACAATTCTGTTTGCTTGTAAAGAAAAGGGATATTCTCGTCAAATAGCATTCCAAGCCTTAGTCTCTGGTAGTAACTACATTATCTGATCAATGGTTAACTTGAATTTAGTATGATCCACACCAACCTTAGTCTCTAGGTAGTAACTACATTATCTGATCATCAGCCTACAAAATCTTTTTGGAACGAAAGTTTTCACCTGGCTTTATAAATAAGGCCTTGTAAATAAAGCCCAACTGCAATCTTACTTGCACATATATTTTATTTTCTGAATAGCTACGATGGTTGCTAGTTTAGGTTTTCAGTAAATTGTATTTATTGCATGTGCTGTCGGGATGCTATGTAGACTTGTAGAGTTCCAAAAATCAAAACTTGATTATGGTGAGGGTTATTGTATTGTTAGCATGTATTTTGATGGTTTGGCCATACTTAGGTTCTATCAAACTGAGGCTGGATTTTTATTTTCTGGAAATATCTGGCGTTACTAAGTTGTTGTGTGACCTAACAACCAAGCATCATCCGTTATTGTCGTATTGTAGAAATACTTGACAACAATAAAAGCAATCTTTGCTTTACACTATTCTTTCCTGAGGACCAGAGTAATTAGCCCACTTAGGCCGCTCACTTGGAATCGGTGTAAAATGAGTGTGGTTATTGGTATTTTGCTCGATTTTAACTAAATACCAGTGTCCACGCTGTTTTTACATCCATTCAAGCATGGCCTTAGCCCTTAGGCTTTTACAGATTGTTTTTACTGTATTGACTTCCAGGAAAATCCGTGCCAAACTGCCAGGTGCCAAAACTTTGTTGTAACAAGCACCTAGGTTGTGATAAGCTGTCCATACGGCTCATTAAATTTATGAACCAGAAATATTATTTGGATAAATTTTAAATGTCAATCACAATTCACAACAATAATTTCATTCATACTGTATTGAGCATATTTGTTAATACCTCTGTTTAGAAATACATGACCATTTTAAAATGATGCATTGCAACTTCTAAGATTGGTAAGTGAAAACGATATTATTGGACTGGACGACATAACTCACAAACTTTATTTTTTATAATATTGATTCCATACTATCATATTGAATTCAATAGTATTGATGAAATTGCATGATGGAGGCCGTGTCCATGTCCAAATTGTTATCTGTTCGTTTAATATGAGTACTTCACCGAGGTTACTTTGAATACACCTATTCGAACTCCATCCAGTTGAATTGATAGGGATTAGCTCAACTTCTCGGTTTATCGGAAGGGATCAAGTCCGATTAGACTGCATCCAAACTAGCCATAATGGAAACTGGCTTCATCTCACAATCACAATTCTCAGCTGACCTACACTGAGACTTTATTTTCTTTTGGGCAGGGGGAGAATAATCACATGTGCCTTTGGAAAAAAAAATCATAGTAGTGTGGGGTTGTGCTAAGAGCACCCGTTCTTTTCCTATTTTTTTCTTTTCATGAACGTAAGGGGATCAAAGATGAGTTAATACTTCTATTCATTTAATAGGGACACATGCTGACGTTGATTTTTTTTTAAATAACAATTTAGTATTAGTCTTTAATCCCGATATCAATCTAACCATTTATAGTTTGGTTTCACCATCTTGAGGGCCAGAACCCGTACGTACTTGCTTCAAATCTGAGCGCTAATAATTAAGATCCACCAAATTCAGAGCCTTAGTTTTATTTTATATAAGAATTTCTAGCATACTCCTCTGTTCTTAACAAATTTTCCTCTAGAGTAAGATAACAATTCATTCTAATCAAGAGACCAAATCTATCAGTTTTTAAGTCTATATACTCCCTCTGATCCAAAATTAGTGTCGCCAATCTGTATACGTTTTGTACTAGGCTAGTAACGTTTCTACAACAGGTTTTACGGACCGGAGGGAGTATCTTTGTGTAAGAATTGCTGCCATATTCCTCTTCTTACGCTGTGTTTGGTATTCTTGCGTCTTCAGAAACCACTTATTTATTTCTACTTTCCGATGTAATGCTTACTTGAAAACATCTATTGGATATTGCTGGGAAAGAAAAAGAGGAAACTATGACAGACTGCACGGGTGGCCAATCCTGTGCATCGACCTTACTGCAATTAGTAAACAAATCCCTAATTAACTAAATTCACACTACTGGCAATCTCCACGGTTGCCAGGCAAATTCTGCAGTACGTTCGTAAAATGAGGAAGTTCATTGGCAAGTTGTTAGTAAGTGAACGGCTGATAACCTGCTATCTTGAAATACACCGGCATGCTCACTGTGAACAGATATTAGAGTTACTTGCACTGCCTTGTATTCTGTAACTAGATGAAGCATCCATGCTCTGAATGCTCTGTTTGCTAAGTTGTGCTAATTTTGTGTCATTGCGTTACATCATGGTGCCTTATTAATAACATCTTTTGTACAAACTATAATAGTTATGCGGTACAGTAGAACTGACTTTCTATTACCTCCCCTCCCTTGCAGGTATACTGGGATGCTGGAGCTGCTGCATAATGTGGACAGAGCGTCCCTGTTCATGCCAATCATACCTCCAAATGAAGCAGTGTCGACATAGTTTCATCACGAATTCATTCGTACTTTCCTGTTTAGTTTCGAAATTGGTACATGAACAAATCTCGTTAGCACTGCATCTCTGCTGGCTGCTGCACAACTGTGTTTCTACTAAGGAGTAACTACCGTTGGAAGTCTGAAACGACGGAATGAATCTATACTGTACTAGTTCCTTTATATCTGTGCTATGTTTCTATGCTATGCTTGTGATGTGTATCTTGTCTTGTGGCTACTGCAATCTGTTGTGGTGCTGGAAACTGTTTCAGAGTTCAGGCATCTGGTGAGAGCCAGTGGAATCCGTTGACGAAGCTCTTGCCCAGGAAAGGGCGGGCGGTGAAGTAGTCGAGCTCCCGCGCCCACGGCACGCCGTGCACGGCATCGGCACCGGGACCCCAGTTCCTGTACATCCCGAAGAACGCCGTCCTGTATGGGCAAGAAGTAACAACTGCAGGTTAGTTTTGCTCTTCAAGTTATACTGTGATTACTAAGACTGAATGTGCTTAGTGTATGTAGTTACATGCTCTTGTTGCTGGCGTGGTCCCAGTCGTCCCATCCGCCGGGCGCGATGACGTTGTCGAAGTAGGTGTAGGCGTAGACGATCCGCGAGTACTGTCCCATGGCTCGCCCGACGTAGAGCCTCCCCGTGCCGGTCACCCGACAGTTGACGAACGCGAAGCCGGTGCGCTCGCACGGCCCATGCCGCCCGTGCGCCGCCACTGATCCGAACCGCTCCGCCGTCGAGTGCAGCTCACAGTCCTGCTCATGTTTTCAGAAGAAGAAATGAGCTTTTGCATGGGCAGGTATACTCATCGCAAACACGTATGTGCAGGCCGGCACTTCGGAAGTAGTACCTTGTACAGGGAGCGGCCGTTGCCGAAGATGAAGTCGATGGAGCCCTGGATGTAGCAGTCGCGGAAGTAGTGCCTGCCGGCGTCGTCGCACATCGTGTCCTGCGCGCCGTAGAACCCGCAGCCGAAGAAGAAGGCCTTGTCGCCGGAGATGCGGAACGCCACCGCCTGCCACCCTTCCATGCCGGGCATTGGTGCTGGGGACGTGTTCTGTCAAGTCATAGTAGGAACCCAAATGTTAGTTGCAAACTATGCCAACCAAACGAACACTATATACACAAAGAAAGAGGGAGGCATTTGCTCGGCCCAGGGTCCAGCAAGCTATCCTCTCGCCGTAGCCAGAAGAAGCCACACCAGGTTGATTTGCCTGCTCCAAGCAAAACTCCAAACACATCATATGTACCACGAATTCAAAATCTGAAACGAACATGGATACACAGAGACAATAGCTAGCGTTTGCAAGATGTGGCCTGTGACCCTGAAGGTTTTTTTTGTAACTTTGTCCGCCTCTGCATGCATGCATGCATGTCTGCACAGTGCACCACGGCATCTGTATGTGCCTTGTGACTCGCGTACTTGTGTCGCGTTCGTGTTCATATGGACCACCTGGCCTGCTGGCCGGGGTATGGCTAGTGACGGCGATGACTCACCTTGAAGCTGATGTTCTTAGCGGTGAAATAGTTAGAGAGAACGGTTACGGAGGCGGTGTTGTAGGTGCGGAGCAGCTGCCCGTCGGGGCCGCGGTCGCTGGCCCTGTCGTGCCACTCCACCACCGTCACCTCGCGCCCGGCGCCCTCGAACGTGATGTACGGCTTCGACGCCGGCACCACCACCTTCTCTCTGCATCCACACAACGCCGTGAGATGATAAGAACACTGTATATGCAGTGCGGAGTTAGTTAGTTCGGTGGAGCTAGATCAGCTTACATGTAGGTGCCGGCGTTGATCTGCACGATGATGCGCACGTGTTGTTCACCGGCACCGAGTCCACGGCCTGCTGGATGGAGAGGAAGTTGCCGGCGCCGGTCGCGTCCACCACGATCCGCTGCACGCCCACCGGCTGCCTGTACTGGTGGTGCTGGTGCCCGCGCCTCGTGTCCTCGCACGCCGTCGTCGCCTGCGCCTCGCACGCCAGCAACGGCAGTAGGCTCGCCAGCGTCGCCGCCAGCACCAGCACTCGCAAGGGCGCGCGAGCCATCGTCTCGTGAAGCGTGGATTCGATCAGTGCTTGTGTGTGTGACAAGGTTCTTTAGGATTCAGTGCGTGTGTGTGTCTAGCTACCTTGTCACCAGTTACCACTCTAGCTTTCAGCCTTTCACTCGCACTGCTCTCTAGCTATCTCGATCTTTCATTCACATGCATGCGGAGTATATGGCGAGAGCAAGATAGCTAGGCTTCTTTCCCACGGGAGGCTTGGAATATATAGAGATGTGATCGAGGCGGAGGTGTGAATAATGGAGGAGAGAGTGTGGACTCTGGAATGCACACGAAAGTCCAAATGCTACTGGCGTGAATTGAGCGGCCTGTTTTGGAAGTTCTGTCTTGGGAGGACGCCAACGGTCATGCTCTGCCTACCTAGCTATGAGCAACCCCGCGCGTAATTCTGCGTTAACATTTACACTAAGTTATAGAAGAAGAAGAATTTACAGACCTGTTGAGCGGCCGGCAGTATGTACAGATTTGAAGCAGATTTCACAGCCCATCAGTTCATTTCACAGCCATCTGATGATCTGATCATGCAGTGGGCTACCGCTAGTTCCTGGCTTTCCTGCGTTGTTCATCTGGCCGATATTGTTTATCTTTCTCCATTTTTTCTCTGAACATCGAGTAGTATATATACACTGGATCATCACATACCGTAGTGGGTATTTCGTATGATGGATGTCATGAGTTTTACGACGTGCGTGACATATCATCAGCTTTTCCGGATCCCTAGAGGGGAGGGATGGTCCTGCTCTGAACCGTGGGGCTCCCCAAATTAAACGGTACTCGGATTAGATGGAGACAATAGCTTATGCATCGATAGGAGCATCAAGCAAGCCATCAACAGCAACATGCATTTTCTCACTGCAGAGGCCCAAGAAATGCCACCGCAAACGCACGGGATAGAACAGTACAGAACCTCTGCTCGATCTTCATGTGAGTTCAGATCCGTTACAGGCTCACAGTTACAGCCAAGGCACGACACAAGCTGCTGCACTAGACTAATGGGAGACCCTTGATTATGGAATGAATAATGGCCAAAACAGTACAATTAAGCTGCAGTAATGTGATGGGATAACCTGAGGCAGCAGGGATGATCCAAGGACGAACGTACATGCACGCACGCACCCACGCACACACGCCAAGCTAAAAAGAAAACCTTGCATTGGGAGACGCGCGGCAGGTCGAGTGTGTGCGTGTGCCCCGCCGCAAGTCGCAAAGCCGAGGCCCTTTTCACGACGATCCACCATCCCCTTGTCCCTCGATCAAGTGATTAGCACTTGATCAGATGTTAAAAGGTAGTAAACCTTTTCAACTTTGGTTTTCGTTCTCTTGTAGGTTATGAGAACGACCTCATTGGTATCGAAGTACTAGTATACTATAGTACTACTCACTCCTTGTCATACTATAGTGCACATTGGCTTCAGTGAAAGTCAATCTTCAATAACTTTGACCAAAATTATTGAGAAAATTATCTTTATCTACAATACCAATGTATACCATGTCAAAATTACCACATGATGAATCCAATGGTATTGATTTGGTATTTTATATGTTGATAAAATTTCTATAAACTTGGCCAAAGTTTACACGACTGAATAAAAAATCTTAAATACACTATATTTTTGCAAGGATGGAGTACGACGAAGAGTCTAGGATGGTAGGATGATCAACTACCCAATGTCTATTGATGAGGAGAAAATTACAGAAATCACCAACTACTGGAGTCGTTGTTGCATAAACTAATTCCTTTACCTGTTTCCTTTTTGCAAAACCCATTAACTATTCATGTAATAGGTTGATTAGTTAGTTCATATTGTTTTCATTATTGGATTATATATATATTTTTCATAAAAGGTTCAAAGATCTCACATTGTTTCCGTCAAATCTCACAAAATGCGACAAAAATTTCAAACCGCATATCCAAATCGTTCAAACTTCCCCATATTAGTTAGTGTTCATTGTCTGATGACGACATCTGGGATATGCTAGTCAGATCTGTGTTAATCATCTTAATATGCAATTTAAACTGAATTACAACCTATTACACGAGTAGTTAGTGATTGTACCATAATAAGCATGTAGTAGTAAAAGTGAGTGATTTGTGCAATGGTCGGTGCTTATCGCAATTTCATCGTTGATGAGTACCGACCGAGGATCACATGACACGGTGGTGTCGAAAGACCAGGCGCGTTGCCTGCACTGAAAGAATAAACCTAAAATTCAAAAAAAAAGAAGAATAAACCTAGCTTGCCTTTTGGGCTGGGATCCATGCATCTCGCGTTACCTTTTTTTACAGTGGAATTCAGAGACGGACAAGACGGAATAAACCTAAAATTAAAAAAAAAGAATAAACCTAGCTTGCATTTTGGGCTGGGATCCATGCATCTCGCGTTACCTTTTTTTACAGTGGAATTCAGAGACGGACAAGACGGAAAGCTGTAGCCTTGGATCGGGGAACCCGGCGTTGATAAATCCGTATCCATGTACGCGCGCTCATGCCAAGCATTGTTGAATGAGAAATGCTAGTATAAATTTGCTCAAAAACGAATGTCGTGCAGCAAACAGACTGATAGGACAATGCCAAAGCAGGCCAGTTATGATAAAATGCGCAAGGAACAGAAGCTCTTGGAAGACAGGTGAGGCCGGTGGCGATCACCGGCTTCACACCGTGCATATGCATGGCGAGTCAGACAAACGCAACGGTCACTTCTACGCGCGCGCTCGCCCGCCCGCATGCGAAGGCCAAGGCGCTAGAGACGGCATGGCGCTGACGCGACGTGAGATGTCCTCGCCTGCATGCGATGTGTGGGCCGTGGTTTTGTACCCTAGCAGAGCGTCTCCGGCCTTGTGTAGCTAGCCATGAAAAAAAAAGGCCTAGGGTTTTGAGACGTTTGAAAATGTCAGGCGGCATTCTCTAGCAGAGACCTTAAAACACGAAACCTCAAACGCGTTTTAAGGTTCGAGGAACTCACGTTTTTTTCTCGAAAACGAGGCGTGACATAGCAGAACCCGTAAAGCGGAACCTTAAAACAGAATATTCTGTTTTAAGGTTCTACTTTATGGGTTCTGCTCTGCCGCGACTGTTCCGAAACCTTAAACCACACAGTTTTCCAGCATTTCAACAAAGATGAGCCATTTGACATAAAAATTGAATAACGAATATATAACAAAAATAAATATTGTAAATTACATTGATCAAACAATAATGCATATTATTACAATAATAGTTCCAATCACACAATAATTCAATACAAGAATAGTTTCAATCACACAATAATTGAATACAAGAATAGTGCCGAATCGAAAACAATTGTTTCAAGCCCACATGAATGAAATGAAATGTAAAAAAAGCAGATAATTACTACCCATGTAACTGCCAGACCTGATCAACCAGGTCTAGCTGCAGCTGGTTGTGTGTCTTTTCATCCTCAATCTCCCGATAAGTCTGAAGAAATGCTTCAATTTTATCTGGATTTCTAGATGGCTTCACACGGCTACCAACATTGTCATATGACAGCTCCAAGTTCAAATCCCTTTCATCTTCTATGATCATGTTGTGAAGAATGACACAACATGTCATGATGTTTTTTAGATTTTTCTTGTCCCAAAAAACGGGCAGGTTCTCGAACAATGGCAAACCTAGATTGCAAAACACCAAATTCTCTCTCTATGTCCTTTCGGCAGGCCTCTTGTGCCCTTGCAAATTCAGCTTCTTTTTTATTTTTAGTCTTTGAGATGGTCTTCACAAATGTAGACCAAGTACGGTAAATACCATCGGCAAGATAATATCCCTTCGTGTATTCATGGCCATTAACAGTGAAATTGCAAGCTGGAGCATCACCATTGGCTAGCCTACCAAGTAGATGAGACCTATGCAACACATTTATATCATTGAGTGTGCCCGGCAAACCAAAGAAACAATGCCATATCCATAAGTCCTCAGATGCAACGGCCTCAAGCACAATTGTTGCATCACCCCCTTGCCACAATACTGCCCGTGCCAGGCCTTCAGACAGTTTTTCCAAGTCCAATGCATACAATCTATGCTTCCTAGCATGCCCGGCCAACCTCGCTTCTCATTGGATGCCATCAACCTCATCGTGTCTTCTTCATTTGCTGATCGAAGGTAGACCTTGCCAAAGACACGAATGATGACTTTGGCAAACCTACGAACCGACTCGATTGTACAATCCTCACCAATGCGAAGATACTCGTCGGCGTAGTCAGCTGGAACGCCATATGCAATCACTCTCATTGCGGCCGAGATCTTTTGATATGCGCTAAATCCCAACAAACCTGCAGCATTCCTTCGGCGGGTAAAATAACGACAATTCGCCTCGCAAGCTTCTACTATCTTCACGAAAAGAGAACGACACACACGGTACCTTCTCCGGAAGATATGAGCCGGATACGTCGGTATCTCGGCGAAGTAGTCTCGCATGAGTAGCTCGTTGCAGTAGAAGCGGTTCCGAGGAATGCAAAGGCGGCCAGCTTTAGATCCTTGCCGTGTTCTTGCAAATCGGTCCTCGAACTCCTTGATGGCGAGGACCGCGACCACCATCTGCCGCCGGCGGCTTTCGAACAGGGTCTCTATGTCGGAGTCATTGGAAGAGGATGAATCTGACATCAGAAACTCGGCGCACGGGCTCAACTCGATCTGGAATTCGTACCGAAACGTAAGCACTGCCTAATTTGACGAAAAACAAAGTAAAATCGACCGGAGAAACGCTTACCGATAGATCGGACGCGGCGGCGGCGATTTGGCCGGACAGCGCTCTCCACTTGGGGCGGCGGGTCAGGAACAGCCGGCGAGATAGATCCGGGTAGGGGGCGACTCGCCGGCGGCGTGTCGATGGCAGATGCGGCAGGGACGGGCCTAAATCGAAGGCGGCGGGCCTGGTGGCGGAGAGGCCGGCGGGATTGGGGGGAGAAGACGCGTACGGTTGAGCTGAAATGTCCCTCCCGCCAACCGCTATTGCCATATACAGGGCCCCGGCGGTTCGGTGGCAAAACCTGCGAATTCAAGGTTCCGGTGGCCGATTTCACGGGCGCCCTAAGAAGTTTTTACGGGTTCGTGGCTTTTAAGGTTTCTGCTATGTCCGTTTATAAGGGTCTGAAACCTTATAAGATGGTTATTTTAAGCTTTCGCGGCTTTTGAGGGCTCTGCTAGAGATGCTCTTAGCATGCATGCTAGCTTGGCGAGAATGACACATCAGAGCTCGATCTCCGAAACAAACAAAATGGTAGGGATGGCGGGCCAGAATATATGCGTGCTGCAGGTTCACTTTCCCGGCCGTTGAGACCATTTTGCACTACCGTGGTCGTAGAAAGCATTTCTGCTTTAATCGCCCCGCCCTGCCGGTACAGGAGATTTCAGTACACCTGCACCTGGTCGATGATTGCGCGCGTACGTGGAGAACTAATCATGGCACACAGCTATACTTGCGAAGAATACTGCTGCAATGCACCGATCGCCAGGCTCACAATACCGTTTTGTCATGCACATTGTCACAAAAATGAAACTACATTCACTCATTGAGCACAAAGTTTTCCCTCGTGCCCATCCATTGCGAACACATTACACACGTGAACGGCCATCGCCACACGATCGAAAACCATCCCCATTATCTCTTTCCTTTTCTCTTTGTTTTCGATTTCCTTGTTCGCTCTTTGTTAAACTATCTATCTAATCAATGAATTTAGCAGCGCTCCTGCTAATATAAGAAAACTATGCCTATGCAAATCGTCAACATTCTCCGCCTTTGCCAACACTGAGAGGTCTCAAAATCGACATGGGCCATTGAAGTGCTTTCTCCTCCTTAGCCCCGGCGGTCTCCTTGAACACAACCGCCTTGATATGCCCACCGTAGCACCTTGGTAATTGTAGCGGTGGACTTGTCGTGTTCGATGTACCCGATAGTGTCGATGGATCATGCGGGTGAAGGTCGCCATGGACCCCGCCTAGGACCACAATCCTTGGCGAGATGGCGCCATACCCAAAGTTGCATTGTGTCCATGGAGACATGGTGAATCTGGAAGGCGAGGAAGGGCTTGACCCAGCCGTAGCATGAACAAAGATGACCGAACAATACTAACCGCTAGTTCTGACGTGCGAAAGAGTGAGGTGGCATCCCCTTCCTCCACACCCGAGCAGGGAGTAGCTGGGACATCAAGACCCGCCACTAGAGGGGGGGGGGGGGTGGGGAGGGGGTGTAATTTGGCGAGTAGACCAATGGAGCCATGATGCTGATGGCGTAAAAAATATACACATGATAACAGGAAGATGATAGAGGCCATGAAGGTGAGGGGAAAAAACAACAAGAAAATGTCAAAACTTTGTAATGTGTTCTCAATGGATGGGCGAACGTGGGCACGTGGGCGCTAGCGGCTAGGGCTAGGTATCCTCTGGTGTTGCTCTCGGCAATAGGGGAGATCGAGCGAAGCATTTTCTTTGTCGTCGAGATTCAGTGGCAGGACTAGACAAAATCGTGTGATAATATTGTGTAACACAATGAACATGTCCAACCGTCTATTATGCTATCTTTGACTAGGGTTTCCATAGTAGCACGTCTATCCCACTCATGTGTTAAAGTTTTGCAAACTTCATCTTCTAGGTTTGAGCGAGATTCAACCTTTTTGAGCTGATAATTAACGTGATTAGCTGATTTAGAGTGAGACTATGTCCTTAATTTAGAATTATGAGCTGAGAAATTGAAACAACATGCTAAAATTTCATGGTTTGGAACTAAAATTTTAATTCTTTTTTGCGAAAGGTCCACCAATCTATTAATAATAATCAACAATAGTACATAGAACCCCAAAACTCACAAAATGACAAATAGGTCACTAGACCACCTAGTGACTACAAGCGATGCATCGGGCCGAAGGCGCGCCGCCATCCTAGCCCCTCCCTCACCAGAGCCGGGCTAAACTTCTCGTAGTAGAGATTGTTATAGTAAACCAAAGGGAAGTCGGAGTGCTAAGATCCCAAAGGACCAGCACACAAAAACATAAACCATCACCAAAGATGAGAACCACACATCAGAAGAGTAGACCTACAACTACACCAACGAATACGGATAACGACCTGATCCCAAAATATTTGTTGAGAAGACAGCTTAAAACGCTCTCGGCTGGTGCTAGGCGCATCGCCGGAGCAGGGATAGGTTAGGGAGGAGCTTATTCTGATTTCAAAATGTCGGCAAGTCTCACCATCCCAAAGAAGGCACTATCTAAAAAAGAACGGGAACCCTCTTCCAGGTGAGGCGTTTCCAAGACCCCACAAGGCCACCGAAGGCAGGAAGGTTATCTTCAATGTTGCTAGAAAATAGCTAGCAAGGTAATTTGACTAGTTCACATAAACTTCAGATGTGGATTTCCAACATGCACATCGAAATGAACATAAAAAAAGCTTGAACATACATGAACATTAAAACAATACATCTGCGTGTGTGGATGTGGGTGTGCATAGTTCACGTCAGTTTCAAATATATTTCTTACATACTCACTCAGTTCCAATTTAATTGACTTGCTATACACCACATGTGGATGTATCTATACATGTAACATGTCTAGATACATCCATATTTGGTGGATAGCAAGTCAATTAAATTTGAACGGAGGGAGTACAATTGAGACAAACATCACAAAATAATGCCTATGCAGGCGAATGGACTAGATGATGTATAGTAATACAGCAGACTAGAGTGGCTTATTTAAATTCAAAAAAAATAGACTAGAGTGGCTTATTTTGTATCCAACGGCTGAACATGGCGAAGCACCTCTCAGGCTCGTACTCAGGCGCCGTGTGGCCCGCTCCCTACAACTCCAATCCAGAGCAGCAACTTAAAATTGTGTAACGGAGGGAGCATCTACTAAACCATGCACGGCCAAACACACGCAGCAGAAAGATGTGAATTCTCTTACCTTTACGGTTGCAAATGTCATGTTGTTCGAGTAAGCTATGGTGAATCTGCGAACCCGTGAAAGAGAGAACAACAGGAATCACTGTCAGCAAGTGAAGAAAGTAATTAAAGCAGACAACCAGACGAGGGAAACAATGATGACGAACCCAGCAGACTGGCCATGGAGATGCCACGCCCTCCAGTCGTCAACGATGGGGAAGCCGAGCGACCTCACCCACGCCTGTGTCCCCAGGAACGGCACCACCGAATCGTGGTCACCGCTGACATTGATACCGAACAGAATCCCATCAGATTGAAATCTTTCAGCTATCTCACTCTAATCGATCCTAGATTCTTTAGCAGTATAACAAACAAAATGTCAAGCTCGAACAATTCCGTTAGATGACAGACCTGTATACAAGCGCACGGTAACCGTTGGCCGTGACATTCCGGTGGTACTTGATGCTGCTCCGATGTCTCCGCTCTCCGGCACTTTGTTGCTGCGGCACCTCACCCACTCGTCCACGGTCCCCTTCTTGATCCCCAGGGCGTCTCGGGTGCGCTCGTCGTTTGCCCAGAAATACGACAGGTAGTGGGCGTAGTCCTGGCAAAACGATGGGGGTGAATCCAGTGACAAATGGAACGCATATTGAGGTAGTAGAGGTTTAGCATGATGCTGACTTACGATACAGTCGAGTGGAGGACGAACTGGTGGATTTTTCACTCGTTTCCCCATCTTGATTCCAGCTTCCTCGACTAAGATCTTCCTGCCGGAACCAGCTGGATCGTCCGTGTCCGCAGCTGGTCTACCAGATGAATACACGCATTTGACCACCAATATCTGGGGCAACATAACTTCAGAGAGGAGCTGCAATTGGATGAAGATCGGCATGCAGTATTTCCTTCAGTACTCGGTCAGATATACTAGTACGTATTTATGGAGTAGAGGTATCCGGGCGTATACTTACATTTTGAAAGTACCCAGAGCTTGAGCACATAGCACGTTCGTGGGATTCTTATAGTCTTGTCCTTGACAGTGCCCCAAAATCGTCTGTTTGGAAGATTAAAGAAGTGTATTATTTATTTATACCACTTCACTTGCGACATACAAAATGAACATAGGTGAGCGTAACTACCTCATACAATTGATCTGATATTATACCAAATCCGTGAGCAAACGGCACTTTGGAGCTTTCATCAATCCTATCCCCTGTTACCGGGTTACCTACTAGATAGCCCTGGGAGTGACGAAAGGGACATAAATATTGCTGAAATATTGCTTAATATTAGGGTGGGCTTTAGGCCCATCTAACAATTCCAGAAAAATCCCTAAAGGCCCATGCTGCCATAGAGAGTGGTGGGAGTATAGTCCCACATGGCTAGTTTAGAGAGATGTACATCAATTTATAAGGTGAGCTTTTCTCCACCATGTATGAGGTGTTGGCTGTGAAGAGAAGGGAGGTGCTCCACACGCACGCTCCTCCTCCTCCGCCGCCCGCCTCGCCACGACGCGGGTTGCGGAATCTCGCCGAGCCGATCTTATCTTTTTAATGAATGTGAGCTGAAACGTTTTGTCTTAAGTGCGGCCGTTTTCAGTCTCTTAATTCTCCCCTTAATTGCGTGCGTTTCCGTTGGCCATCCGCTTGCGTGTGTGCCTATATGAGCAGCAGATACACAACAGATCGCCTCCGCTCTAGGTTCTAGCCTTTGTCGTTCCTCACACTGCTGCTGCCGCCGGTGATCCCATCCCGTCCACCGCGTACACGGCCGACGGGAGAGCAGGCCTCCGAAACCCCGCCTCTCAACATCCTGTACGGGATAGGGGCGATTAGATTTTTTGGGAGCGTCTCCTACGCGACTGCTCGCCTTCAATCGTCTGCTTCAACTTCATCTGCTTGAACTACGTCCGCTTCGCCTTCGTCATCATCATGAGCAATGAGGACGCCACTGCTGCTGCTGCGGCTGCCGCCGCCCAAGAGACTGCCAACGCCTCCGCTGCTGCTACGGCCAACTGGCCCATTGGAGGGTACATGTTTATCCCTCTCCTGATTACTTGCATGTCTGCCATACTAGTGATTTCTGTAGATGTTTCTACTATTTCTCTAGTACATGGTTATATCATAGAGTTTCAGTATGTCCTTAGCACTGTTTACGTCATGCTCATGATTTATACTTGGATTAATTTAATCGAACAATTGCTTATATACTCAACAAATATGAAATACGTCATATAGACATGGACCAATATTTTTTGGAAAATCTCATGTGGCTCATTGGTCACATTGATAGTTGGAAGGGAGATGGACCTCTTTATAAAGGATTCTCTTCCATCCTGCCAACGGTTCATGATCGTCCGGAATGGAAGATCTTTGAAACCCCACCTATTTTGATCCTACACGGGGAGAGAGGTGATACAATTCTTGGGGAGTATCTCGCCACAATTTTTCACGTTCTCCTTTATTGACTACATCCGACTCCTTCGACTTCACCGCCATGTTAGGCGCCGCCTCCTAGGATGCTCTTGATGCCACTGTTGTTGTTGTCGCCACCATCAAGGCTGCGGCTACTGGTGTCAAACCTTCGACCAACGTGTATGTGATTCTTACCTTCCTATTAATTCCCGCTATGATTACTGCTTATGCATTTGAGGTAGCTTTCAATGATTGAATTGGGCGTGATATGGCCTTCATCCTCGAGGAGAGATGTGCTAGGTGTCTATGCAAGTTAATCTTGTGAATTTTCTATCATGATTTTTAGTTGGATTAAATTAACAGGAAAATGTCTAATTATTTCAATAAAGTTGACGTGTACAAAAGAAATATTGACTTAGGTACAAATACAGGATCACCCAGTTATCATTTGTCTCCTTTAGACCTTATTCAGAGCCGGTACTGAGCCCTGAGATATATGATCTATGATTATTTGGAAAATCTAAATCTCAATCGTTTCCTGGCTTATCGTAAAGTTGTTGCAACAACAACCGCGTCAACTGGTATTGGAGAAAAAAGTTTCTTATAGGGGAAAACCATATAGCCAACAATTTCACTAATTTTTGGGCATTGGTTAGGTCAAACTCACGAGATTTTTGTTAGATTTTATAGGCTTTGGCCCATTAAGTCTATCAAAATTTCAAAGGCCCATTAACTAGCAGAATGACATCTACATGGATTTAGGAGTTTAGTTTCACATAGCTAGTGGGAAGAGAGTTGAACCTGTTTATATGGCCAACCCTCTAATATCAATTAGGTGAGTGAGAAGAGGCGTAATTGACGCACATTCCTCCACTGCCGCCCACCTCACCACGTCACACATCGCAACATGCTGCGTTAATCGAGGTTGAGTTAGAACATGTTTTGGTGGAAGATTAAATTTTTGTTTTGTGTAACAACTTTATGTGTACGTGTCAATAAGCATGTGCATGATTGACATATATCCTGTTTCTTACACCGTGTGGCACTTGTGTTCTTTGTTTGCACCCGGCCATAAAGAGGAGAGAACATAATAGACAGATCTAGAACACACTTGCGCTCTATCTCCCTCTCTTTTCCATTGCCAAGTTCCTTTTGCTATGTTCCTTAAAGGCCACCCGGCGGCCAAGTGCATAGCCATCCTGAAGAGGAGGCTTCTGAAACCGTGTCCCTTAAGATTTATACACCAGAAAGGGGCCGATCAAGTATTTTGGAGCGTCTCGTTGCTTATTTTCTTTTGACTACATCCGCACTGGCCGTTTGATTACTTCCTCTACGCTGGCGCACGACTGCTTCCCCTTCACCACCATGGTTGACGACGACAACTCTACAATGAAGGCTTTCCTGATCAACGCGTGTGTGCTGCTCATCTCTCTGTTTCCACTATTTGTTCCATACGCAGATGTCTAATCTATCGTATGTGATTTTTTGTGTGGTGTTGTCTTCTTTTATTAAACTCAGCCAAAAATGAGTTAATATTTCAACAGTTTTCATACTCCGTCCGTTTTTAAAAGAAGGTGTATAATTTTTTTCCAAATGATAAACAATGTAAATTTCGAAATTGTTAAAAAAATATCAACAATTATGATACTTCGAAGTGTTTCAGAATGTATGCAATGATATTGATTTTGTATTATATATGTTAATGGTTCTTTCTAAATGCTTGTTCAAACTTTGTTCAGTTTGACTTTCAAAAACAGTTATAGAACTTGTTTTGAAGAATGGAGAAAGTAGTTAAATTTTGGATCGGAGGATGAAAAAAATTAAACGAGCCTTGTAAGTTAGAAAGGGTTCCTTCGCAAATCATGCCTGTAGGCTGTAGCCTACTCCTGATCGACACATTGGATATTTAGATGGAAGCTGGGGACCTTCAAAATAAGAGGGGGCCGACTTATTATGTACCAACATGGCAACACACTAGTTCAAAAAAAAAAAAAAGCATGGCAACACACATGTAAGAGCATCTCCATTGGTAACCCAAAATTACTCCAAAGCCGATTTGGGGTGTCGGACACAAAAAAAAGCCCATACCGGCACCTCTACGTGTCCGGTCTAGCCCAATTTTTTGTCCAGCACCCCCTACCCACCCTCCAAACTTGGGGGCTTGCTCGGGAACAGGCGTGGCCCGCATGTCATAGACATGCCGCCGGTGAAATCCGCTCCTCCAGCCGGTTTTAAAACATCACGCGGTGAGCCTCACCTCTCCCCACACATTTCGACGCCCCTTCTCCGTCTCCCAAGTCCCGCCGCCAGCAGATCCACAGTCCAGCACGGCTGGCCGCAAGGTGAGCGGCCAGGTGAGCCGCGAGGAGCCGACGAAACACGAGCTTCACCTTCACTGCGATGCACTATCTACGGAACGTGCGTGTTGCCGCAACGAGTGCCGATGTGAGCAATTGTAGCAACTCCGCCTCCAGCACGAGGAGCGGCAGATGGCCGAGGCGTGGCACCACGAGATGCGGCGCGAGGAGGCCACCTCGTCCCGAGTGCCGATATATCCTTTGCCTTCCTCGGACACGCATCCACCCTGATGATGGTCGAGAAGGCGCAACACCATGTGCACCACAACATCCTTGTGTCAGACGACCGTCATCTACCAGACGGGGGGGGGGGGGGGGGGGGGGGGGGGGGGTGACGAACATCGTCAAGGTTCCGGTGGCGTCGCGGCTCAGCGGGCAGGCACGTATAGAGTACATCATGCGGGAGTGGAGGGACATGCCGTGGTTGCAGCGGATCGACCCGTACTACTCCTTTTTTTTGCCACACTGACACAAAGTGGTGGACGCGGAATACTAGGCGCCTTCGGTAGCTTCTTCCTCCATGCCGGCATATCGTCGCCGCCTCCAGAGTGGTTCATGTCGGACAACGAGCTGTGCGACGACGACCACGAGCCTCGCGAAACAACGACTACACCGGCACAAGCAGTCGCACCGGCTCCAGCACAAGAACCTACCCCAACACCAGCGTCGGCACCGTAGAACGGGGCGCAGGATGAGCACGGCCATGACGGCTGTCCAGAGCCGCAGTGGGAGGGCATGCAGACGGCCATCAGGGGTTCCCTCCGCCACCACTAGATCAAACCCCACCACACTCCGACAAGGACGGCGACCTAGAGGCATGCAGGTTCCTCAAGGCTTCTGCCGTCAACACTCCTTACGACACATTCGACGATGGGGACCGACATAGGAGGCGAGCCGGCAACCTCCATGTTCCTAGAGGCATGCAACTTCCTTGATGAGGTTGTCGCTGTCGCCATCTTCCTCACGCCGGAGCCAGAAGCTCCGCTATATTTTTTTTTACTTTCTCCGCTAGATTTAGTGTTTAGTTCAAATTTAAAGTTTAAATGTCATTTGTTAAATTTCGTTTAAATTTGAATGCCGTTTAATTTTATCTACACTGTGTTTTGTTGTTGACCTAGACTGTTTTGTTGCAATTTGTCAAAAAAAAAGATCAAAATGTAGATTGTTCGGCCGTTTGGGTGTGCCGGTGTGGGCAGCACCCAGAATTGGCCGGACAAATGTCCGACACTCCAAAGTGGACACAATTTAGAAGGTGTCGGAGAAAACTCCGGGGATGCCAGTGGAGATGCTCTACGCTGCTGCGCATGAATTGACACGGAATGGTCGGACAACCACTATTAAACCTGCTTCGTGGGGGGCATGGACAAAACACAACAATAATGGATGAATAGCAAAACCGATAACGACATATCACCAGCAGAAAAATATCTGATGCGTGTTTGATAATATGCACGTTCTTAGCCACAGGGTATTCCTTATATATAGGTAGTATTTCTGCAAGAATATGATGGGCAGATACCTTGAGATTAAGAAGTGGGCTCCTTCCAGCTTCAATACCTAAAGGGATGAAAGCGTGATGATGACGATCGACCGTCCGTGAACGAACAAAAGCATGCAGACATATTGTTAACTCGTGGAATTCGATCAATTAATTAACCCATTCTCACTGATGCATGAGTGAAATCATACAGCAATGGTGTCCGTACCTTCTGCAATCTTTTGCGCGATGACTGGTACAAGTTTTCCAGCCAAGGAGTCACCCCCGATGTAGAGAGGACTCGAGAGAAACTTGGGATGGTCGGTGAGCCACTGCACAAGGTCACATGGATCAAACGTTAGGGCGGATGCAGCCAATCAATACTAAATGAATTGCAATAAATTGGTGGATGGGAGTAGCACCTTGATGAGCAAATCATGGAGCTGCAACGAGGTGGATACTTCACCAACCTCGTACCCTTGGGTCTGTTTGGAAAAGGAGAATCCTGCCCCGGTTGGCGAATCAACGAAGAGGACATGTGCCAGCTGCAAATGAGCATGGTCAGTCAGAACTGAACCTGAATATATGTGATTCGGCTAGCCGCAGAGTAGTGCAAAAAACATGCATGGCCGACCTTCGTCCATGAGTACGGATTGACTTGCAGGCTCGGTATGGTGCCATTGTAAGGCTCTATGACGAAGTGGAATGGACCTGCAGTTGCGGTGCACAGGTATCTCATTGTGACCTATGGCGAGTCGCTTGAGAAATGAGAATTCAGACAGAATTTACCGATCTCGAAGGCGAGGCCGCTGAGTACGCTGCAGTGGTCGCCGCCGGTGAGCCAGAGGAGGAAAGGGTCATTCTCGCTGCCGGTCTCCGACTCGACGAAGTAATAGAAGAGCTCGGTGCCGTTGTCCTCGTCCACCTTCACGTACCTGGATTAACCGGCGGCAGATTAGATTCAGTGGAGTCTATCAAGAAGGAATCACACCTCCTGTACTGTGGTGGCGCGTGCAAAAATATCTGAAGAAGGAGCGAGTAATGCGTACCCAGTCTCGAGGTGGAAGGGGAGGGGGCCGTGGAACCCTGGGAGGCTGGTTACTACCTTGGAACTGGAGGCTGCGGTGGTGACGGCGAGCTGCCGCCTTGTGAGCATGATCGAGCACAAAAAGCAAAGCAGCTGGAGCACCCGCCGGATCATACTACAGTACTACTAGATTGGAGTGTCTGTAGTACAGACTGCTTTCCTTCTCCTCTGGTTGTTCTCGGCCGGGTCTGGTAGAGAGACTAAGTGTACACCAAGGGAGATAAGAGGCATTTCCAGTTTTCATTTCTACATGTGCAACACATGTGGTGGAGTTGCAGAAGAACCACTAATACAGGTGAACCTTAGCCCCACATGGTTTCTTTACTTTTTCATGGAGTCTATCAAGAAGGAATCACACCTCCTGTACTGTGGTGGCGCGTGCAAAAATATCTGAAGAAGGAGCGAGTAATGCGTACCCAGTCTCGAGGTGGAAGGGGAGGGGGCCGTGGAACCCTGGGAGGCTGGTTACTACCTTGGAACTGGAGGCTGCGGTGGTGACAGCGAGCTGCCGCCTTGTGAGCACGATCGAGAACAAAAAGCAAAGCAGCTGGAGCACCCGCCGGATCACATGTGCAACACATGTGGTGGAGTTGCAGAAGAACCACGAATACAGGTGAACCTTAGCCCCACATGGTTTCTTACTTTTTCATATATTCCTTTTCGTAAGCAATCCAATTTTATTGATAAGTTATTTACAGACGAGCCTGGACGTCTCCCCTCTTCCTATCACTGTAGCAGAGGGCGATTTTTTCAACCTCCCCGCGGATCCACCTCCTCTCCGTCGTTTCGCCGGATCCCCCGTTTTCCGTTGGCCGCTCCGGTGGCGGGAGGGCAGGGGATCCCCGCTACGCGGGTGTAGATAGCGTAGGGTGTGTAGGGTCTTCTGCCGGCGGCGCCATGGAGGTGGTTGGGTCGCCGGTGGTGCTTTTGGTGCAGGTGCGCGTCCCCTTCGACGGCAGAGCTCCGTGGAGGTCCGCGGTGGTGCGCCTGGCCTCTCCGCTCCCTCAGATCAGTAGATCTGCTGGGTGTGCCATCCCCCTCCCGGGTTCCGCGTGGCGGCGGATCTGGGTTGACTTTGAAGCCGATGATGTTGAAGGAAGGCGGTGTAGCAGCTGGAGTTGGGTGGAGGCTTCTCGGAGTTCGAGGTCCGGCGACTTCCCGTCCGCTAGGGGACGTCTTCTGCTCCAAGGCTTGAAGGAAGACGCAGCGGCGGCGCGCCACCGGCACGTCCTGCTCCATGCCGGCGACATCGAGTTGCAGAGGGACTGGATTGTATTTTTTATCTTTGGTGGGTGCCTGTCTGTAATGACCGTCCTTTAATGTCATCAATGGTTTCCTCGCAAAAAAAATTTATTGATAAGTTGAACGAAATATATCTACAGCAAAGAGCCAACATTAACCATAGGATCATTATCTCGACTTTCCTCCATATGTCTAGAGAAAATTTGCAGATTATCCTACTGTGTCATGCATATACCAATCATTTTTGCAGGAGTAAATTTTGTTTTTACCCCCTAGCTCGACCTTGTGAATACCTTCTACCGTATTTATTTATGTATTACCAGATTTACCCCCTTAGGTGTGATCTTGTGATAGATTTTATCTCATTTCATTATTTTCCTCAAACTAATAACGATGACCCATGTTTACAAAGTTCCGGCTGACTAGAGTTTACCGTCCTCTTGAAAGTAAAAAGCCGCAAGAACTAAGAGCCGGAACTTTATCTACTCTTATGTATACCTCAGATGTACCCCCATGTCGTACTCGAGTAGGCGAGGCTGTCACACACATTTTCTCTACCCGCATGGTATCGATGTAGTGACGTAAATCCAGATGATTAAATATCCTAAAATACAGACTTCTTCCGGTGCATCTTATCACGGGGCCGTTGTATCTCTTGCGAAGCACAACACTAACATATTTTACCTTGTCAAGGACCTCCTCACTGGTAAAAGACCTTGGTTTGACATCCATATCGCTCTTCATGTGGGATTGTTTCTTCATGTGAAGGTAAAAACGAGTTTGTCTCAAGAACCTTGCCACTACCAAATTTGTATCTAGAATACATACTAGGCACAAAAATTAACTCAACCTACACATTCTCCCCATGTCATCACCTCCATCTCCCCTCTCTCCCTCTCGTGCCGCCCCCGCACGGCGGCCGGGAGGGAAACCCTAGCCGCCGCCCCCTAGCCCTCCACCTCCCCTTCCTCCTCCCTCCCCCGCTGCCACCACGGGCGCGGCCAGGAAAAGCCTGGACACGGCCGGCGGCGGGGGGGACTTCTTCGTCCTCGAGTTTGATGGGCCGGCGCGGGGTCGTGCCGCCGATCTCGGGCGTGGCGCGGCCGTTGGGCGCCACAGCAACGTCGATCTGCTTCGGCGACGTGGCGGAAGCCACGGATCTCCGGCCCTCGAGGCGCAGAGCGGCAGATCCGGTGGTCTGGCCCTTGCGGGCGGACTACGGGGTGGATCCGGGTACGGTGACGGATCTTGGGTGTGCTCGTCATGCCCGGATCTATTCATTGCTCGAAGGATCTGAAGGTGTGGATGATGGCCGGTGAGATCCGGGCTCCGCGATCGGAGCCGACGATGGTGCCGCCCGCGGGCGTCGCTTCCTTGTTGAAGGCGTCGTTGCTGTGATTCTCCTACCTCCCGCTCGGTTGTTCCATGGGGAAACCCAAGATCTGGTGCTACCGGATCGGACGATGGCGGCACTTTCGGTGTCGCTTTTCCCTCTTGAGGGCATCGTTTTGGAACACGTGTTGCCTGGAGTGGTCTACCGGTGGAGTGGAGCTTCACCGACCATGACGAAGACGGCTGGTCTTGGCGGCGTGGTGCAGCGGAGACTCGACGATGGTCCTGTTTGGTGGACTTGCACAGGGTGGGGGCGTTGCCTGGTGTCATGGTGGCATCGGCGGCTGGACTGGCGAGAGTCTTTGCTCCGATCGGCATGCTGAAGTTGGGTTCGAGGAAGAGGATGGAGGCGATTGCCGGAGCGTGTGCACAAGGCGCTATCTCTGAGTTAGCCAAGGAGCCAGCGACGGTTGTGGCCGGGGAACAAGGCCCCGTTCACCCTGTCGTTTTGTGCTAGTTGTGGTGTTTCACTGTTGGTAGGTTCAGCTTGTATTCATTCGTTGTAAGGATTTTTCCAGCTATGTTGAATAAAATTAATAAAGCGGCCGTATGCATCATTTTGATGCAGAGGCTGGGTGACCCTTTTCTAAAAAAAAACCTACACATTCTCAGATTCTCAAAATGGCAAGTTCAAAAGAGTTCATTCATCAATATGCATGTGCTGCATATGTATTTATGAAAAACCTCTTTCAAACTACGTGACTCCTAGAATCTATATGTGCTTTTGATTCGTACTTAGTTGATCAATATTGCAAAATTTCAAAAAAAAAGAGGGTCGCTGGCCTGGCCACTACACCAGCCTCCAACTAGCCACCGCCATGTAAAACAGCGTACGTGAATACGTTTGGGGAAACTGCTCAACACCCGATAAAGGGTGTGGCTATCTCGTATATAAAGGGGTACACAATGTGTACAATACAGTTTACAAGATATGTACAGAAGCTATGTATTTTATACAGTCTAACACCCTTCTTCAATCTTAACTGTGCCCTGAAGTACTTAACAAGTTAAGATTGCGCCTACAACCTTCGAACTGAGGTTGAGACAACGGCTTCGTGAAGATGTCAGCAAGTTGATCTTTGGAGGAGATGAACTTGATTTAAAGTAGCTTCTGTGCAACACATTCCCTGACAAAATGATAGTCAACTTCGATGTGTTTTGTCCGGGCATGGAATACCGGATTTAACGAAAGATATGTGGCACCGATGTTATCACACCAAAGGACTGGCGGCTGATCTTGAGAGATCCCCAACTCTCTCAGAAGAGACTATACCCATATGAACTCAGCTGTGGCATTGGCAACCGCCTTATACTCAGCTTCAGTACTACTGCGAGATACCGTTGCTTGCTTGCGAGCACTCCAAGCGATCAACTTAGGACCAAAGAAGACTGCATATCCCCCCGTGAATCGCCGGTCGTCAGGACTACCAGCCCAATCGGCATCAGACAAGGCCGAAATCACAGTGGAAGGGTCAGCTCAGATGTGCAGACCATATGCAGCAGTGAGACGGATATACCGCAGGATTCGCTTCACAGTTGTCCAATGAGAGTCCCTCGGAGCATGAAGATACTGACACACACGATTAACTGCATAAGATATATCAGGTATGGTAATCGTCAGGTACTGTAACCCACCAACAATGCTGCGATACTCAGTAGCATCATCAGACGAAAGAGGATCACCATCAAAAGCAGATAACCGATCGGTGGCAGACATAGGAGTGATGGCAGGTTTAGACTTGAGCATACCGGCACGACGCAATAAGTCCATAGAATACATGTGCTGAGTGAGAGTCAATCCAGCATCTGAGTGAGTAACTTCGAGGCCGAGGAAGTAATGCAGTGTGCCCAAATCTTTGACAGCAAAATCAGCACTCAAAGCAGAAATCAGCCGGTCAACAGCAGGAACAGAGGAACTGACAAGAATAATATATCATCAACGTACACCAGCAGGTACATAGTTACCTCAGGACGCTGAAGAAGGAACAAAGATGTATCAGCAGTGGATGGAACAAGCCATGAGCACGCAAAACCGAACCAAGACGTGCATGCCACGCACGGGGAGCCTGCTTTAGTCCATATAGCGCCTTCACAAGGCGACACAAATGATGAGGACGAGTAGGGTGAACAAAACCTGGCGGCTGACACATGTAGACCTCTTCTTCTAAGACCCCATGAACAAAAGCATTCTGAACATCCAACTGACGCAGAGACCATCCTCTCGTAACAGCCAAGGAGAGCAGGAGACGAATTGTAGTAGGCTTAACAACAGGACTGAAAGTATCCTCGTAGTCAATACCATACCTTTGTTTGAAGCCCTTGGCAACTAACCGTGCCTTGTACCGTTCAATGGAACCATCAGCATGTTTCTTGACCTTGAACACCCACTTGGAATCAATAATATTAATACCAGAAGTGGGAGGAACCAAACGCCAAGTATCATTTTTGAGAAGTGCCTGGAACTCATGCTCCATAGCGCTGCGCCAGTGTGGAATACCCAGAGCAGTTTGAAAATGTCGAGGTTCAGCAGTGGGATTCGCCTCAGTGTGCCATGCAAGCCGCAAGCCACGCAACTGTACCGTCTTTGCGATCAAGCGGACGAAAAATCCCGCTCTTACTGCGTGTGTGGGGACGCCGTGCGACAGGTGGCGGTGGTGATGGCGACGGAGTCGGCGAAGGTGCATCTGCACCAGTCACAGACGGGGACGAGACAAAAGGTGTCGATGGGGGCGAGGCAGCAGCATCCTCTCGTACAGGCGACGCAGCACCATCCGCTCGTACATGCGACGTAGACCTCGGCCCATCGCGAGGGGGCGTCGCAGCACCATCTGGTCGCACAGGCGACGCAGAGCTCGGCCCAGCTCGAGAGGGCGTGTAGGTACATGGGCCAGGCGAAGAGAGCCCATGTGACACAGCTCCAGGTGACGGCGGTGCAAAGAAGGCCGGCGCCTCGCAGGACGCAGACGGGCCAACAGATGGGCCTGGCAACAGTGGCCCGGCCGAAGCAGACAAGGTTGGTTGATCAGGACCAGCACTGGAATCAGCGCTTGCATGCCCCATGCACGCTTGATCGACATCCGACGCTGAGGGCGGGTCGGTGATGTCCACAAGTTGAAGACGAGCTCCGCGACCGGTATCTACACCATGATTAGGCAGCAAAACAGGAGAGTGTGCAACATCTACAAATTGATCAGGCAAAGGCGGAGATGAATGCAAAATTGGTGTTGGAGAGGCAGTGGGTTTCGAAAGTGTGGAAAAGGGAAAAACGTTCTCGTCAAAGACAACGTCTCTAGAAATATTGACACGATTAGAGGGAACATGAAGGCATTTATATCCTTTATGAAGAGAACTATACCCAAGAAAAATACACTTTTAGATCGAAACTCGAGTTTGCGACTATTATACGGAAGGAGATGTGGCCAACAAGCACAACCAAAGACTTTGAAAAATAGTATAGTCTGGAATTTCATCAAGCAAGAGCTCAAGAGGAGTTTTCATACCAAGGAGTCGTGTAGGAAGCCTATTAATGAGGAAACATGCCATGGAGAAAGCATCACTCCAAAAACGAAACGGTACAGAAGCATGGGCTAGCAATGTTAAACCAGTTTCGACAATATGACGATGCTTGCGTTCAGCAGCACCGTTCTGCTGATGTGTATGAGGATAAGACACACGGTGCGAGATCCCAAGCTTTTGGAAAAAGGCATTGAGGTTGTGGTATTCACCCCCCCCCCCAATCAGATTGGACATGAATAATTTTTTGCTTGAGAAGACGCTCGACATGAGCTTGAAATTGCAAGAAAACATCAAACACATCAGATTTGTGCTTAAGAAGATAAAGCCAAGTAAACCGACTATAAGCATCAATGAAACTGACATAATAGTTGTGTCCACTAACAGAGGTTTGGGCATGACCCCATACATCGGAAAAAATAAGCTCAAGTGGAGCTTTGACTACACGACTCGACTCTGAAAAAGGTAGCTGGTGGTTTTTGCCTTGTTGACATGCATCACATATTGTATCAATATTATGACTAGACGCAACCGAAAGCTCATGGCGACGAAGAACATGGCGAACTATGGGCAGTGCTGGGTGACCAAGGCGAAAGTGCCAATGGGATGACGAGACACGAACACTGCTAAAAACCTGGGAGACTGGTGGCACATCAAGCGCATATAGACCATTGTGGCATCGACCTCTAAGAAGAACGTCCCTAGTGTCCCGATCCTTAATGAAAAAATGAAAACGATGAAACTCAACAAAGACATTATTATCATGAGTAAGTTGACGAACCAACAACAAATTACGAGTGACAGAAGGAACACGAAGAATATTGAGAAGATGCAACTGTTTGGAAGTATGTGTAAGAAGTGACGCCTGACCAATATGTGAGATGTGCATACCTGCTCCATTAGCGGTGCGGACCTGGTCATGTCCGAGGTAGGGCTGTCGAACAACGAGCTTCTCCATCTCACTAGTCAGGTGATCTGTAGCCCCGGCGTCCATGTACCATGGAGCATCGATCGGATAGGATGGAGTGTGCCCGTGTGTCGCCATAGCAGCATGTTTGTCATTGCCCTTGCCATTGTTACCAATACCTGCCCGTCAATGCCACACAGTTGACAGGGGACCTGAACGCCACAAGACGGGCAGCAAGCTCGGGGGCGGCCACCGGAAGTCGTAGCGACGGGACATGCCTGGTACTGCTGCTGCGGGGGCCCCGGGGCAAGCGCCGGCTTGCCACCAGCCGGCTCGAAGGGCTTGCCAGCACCACCACCACGATAAGCAGCATGCGCCGAGGTGAAGGCGGCACCACGCGCACGCCGAGCAGCCATACGCTGCTCAGTTCCAAGGAGGCGTGCGTATAGCTCACGTGGCTGAATGGGAGTCTCTCGGCCATTGATATTCTCAACAAGAGAGTCATAATCACCGTCCAAACCATTGAGAACGTAGGAGGTAAACTCCTCGGGGCACAGGGGTTGTCCAGTGGAGGCAAGGGTGTCCGCTAAACCCTTGACCTTGTTGAAGAAAGCAGTAACCGATAGGTCATGTTTCTTCTCCTCACCGAGCTGCATGCGAATCGCCATGGACCTCGCCATGGATTGAGAGGAGAAGCTGCTTTCCAGGGCATCCCAAACTTCATGAGATGTAGCAGCAAAGAGCACCAACCCGGCAACGCCCTCGGACAGAGAGGACCGGAGCGCAGAAAGGATCGCCTGATCCTGCGCCATCCACGGGTGGTACGTCGGATGATGTGGTGGAGGGGCAGCAGCGTAGGGCGACGATGGCGGCTGCGCCTGATACGGCAGCAGTGCATAGGGCGCGATCGGGGCAGGGTGGTGGAGCCCCGGCGTGGCGGAGTAGAACCCGGGCCCAAACTGCATGGGCGCCGCAGGTGGCGGCGCGATCGGGATGCCCGCAGGCGGCGGCGCGATTGGAACAGTCGAGGAAGACGCAGGAACGAGCGAGACGCCCGACGAGGTGGCCGCAAGCGCGGCAGCAGATGGAGGCGCCGAGAGGACCGGGACCGATGCGATCTGGCCGGAGAACATGACGCCAGCGCTGAGAGTTGAGAGGGGGCTGAACTGCATGGCAGTGCCGGGGATGTGCCGCCGTTTATCAGGTGGGCATGGAACGGTGGGAGAGCAGGGACAGTCACCGGCGGCGGCGCGGTGGCAGAGGAGGCAGCGGAAGACATTAGATCGAACTAGGTCGTGATACCATGTAAAACAGCGTACGTGAGTACGTTTGGGGAAACTGCTCAACACCCGATAAGGGTGTGGCTATCTCGTATATAAAGGGGTACACAATGTGTACAATACAGTTTACAAGATATGTACAGAAGCTATGTATTTTATAGTCTAACACGCCACACCATAGCTTGCTAACTCCAATAGCCATTAAGACCACCCGTGCCAACTCCAATGAGCTACCACCACTGCTAATCCATAACCTAATATATTGACCTGATGATGGATGCAAGTCGGTCGAGACTCCGACTATTCTTTAAATCCGTGGAAATGACATCACGTGCATCACAAACGAGTAGCAAGAGTGGAAAGTGTGGTTGGTCACATCTCAAACGGTTCCAATTCAGACAAACATGTGTAGTGGCAAGCACAACGCTAACGGTCCCCGATGAAAGAACCTTTTGCGATGTGGATCATCGCTCCACAAACGAGTTTTCATTATCAATTATTTCACACAAGGGATTTACCATCCAGTCACTTCACAAACGTGCAAGCAACCACTCAATCAAGCATTGTTCTTGTCGTAACCATGTGCAATAAGGGCTTTTAGTAGGCTCACTTCTTACTAGAGGAGGTTGGAGTGGATGCTAAGCTTTCTTTGAAATTAAGTATGAAAATGTAGTTTAAATAAACTTTACAATAAATGTTTGTGGCGGGGAAATGATTAACTACCGTACACTGTAGAATATAATGGACTAGCACATGAGTTATGTGACGTGGCATATCTACATGAAGAGAAATATTATGGTCTCCAATGATGGAAGACATACTTATTATGAAGTGACCCAACTAGTTTTGATGGATATGAACTGAGTGCCATTTGATGATTAAGATCCATCCCCTTTTCTCATGTTTGAATTTCTGTTGTCCACAAACAAATAAAGTCCGAAAAGACGTCAAATGGGCCAAAGCAGCCCAAGGCAGAATTGCCGTTTTAAATAACTAATCTCGTGACTTTTGCTACTAGCCTACTAAGGGTAGGAAGGAAGCAGTGAGATCAAGGGAGAACACGCAAGACCAAGCGCATGACCCCATGACTTAGATCGATTGAAAATGTCGGTTGGAAATAGGCAACGCTCGTGGCAGTTACTCGAAAAATGACACTACTAGAGTTTTTGATTTATTCTCCAATGGCTAAACATTGCAAATCACCTGTCTGGTATAAGATGAGGCGTTGTGTGCCCGGCAGCCCACAACTTAATTAGGAGCAACAACTTAAGATCACCGACCATACAATCTACAACTGAAGCAGAGAGACATGTGTTAATTTCTTGTACCTTTACAATTGTGAATGACAATGTTGTTCGAGTAAAGTACGGTAAACTTGGAAACCGTAAGTAGAGGGTCAAATAAGTAGCAGAAAAAGTGAGAGACTAAGTAGACAACGAGACTGAAAGCACGACCAACCCGGCAGATTGGCCATGAACATGTCATGCTCTTCATTCGTCGACAGTACGGAAGCCGAGCGACCTCTCACCCACACTTGCCCCCCCGAGGGCCGGTATCATCACATCGTGGTCACCGCTGCTATCGATGACACCAATAAAAACTCAATTAGGTTAAGACATAACACTCTCGCTCTAAACCTATCGATCCATTTCAGGTCTCATTCACATATATGTACACAAGAGCCGTGACGTTCCGGTGGTACTTGAGGCTGCTCTTGATGTCTCTGGTGTATGGCACATCCCCGTTGTGGCATCTCACCCACTCCTCCGCGGTCCCGTCCTTGATCCCTAGGGTGTCTCGGGTTCTCTCATCGGTTTTCCCAAAATACGATATGTAGGTGACATAGGTCGGACTCCCCCATCGCGTATCTAAGATTGGTTCAACTGACGTGAATCCCGACAATTGTATTTTGCTGTAAATATTGGAAATGTCATGCAAAAGCGATATACCTCTTCGTTTAAAGTGGATAAGCTATATACCGCTGGTTGATTTCAGAAAAAAAGTGAGAAGCTAAAATACAAACATACACATTAGCTAATACTGGACGTAGGATAGCGATCGGACGTCCGTCGAGGCGACCGATCCCCCACACGGGATCGGTCCCCTGACATCTAGCGCCCACCATCACACATTGTTCCCATCCAAACCGTGTGCAATGAGGGATTTTTATAGTCTCGCTGCTTACTAAGGAAGCTAACATTTCTTTGAAATTAAAGTGTGAAAATGCAATTTATATAAAGTTTTTTGCTAAAATTTATATAAAGTTTAGAAGTGATGTTTGTGCCGGGGAATGGACTAGAATTACGAGATAATGTAGAATAAATTGGACTAGCACCTGATTTACATGATGTGGCACATCTACAGGGAGAGAAATCTCAGGGTCTATGTCGTGGTGGTATCACGGCAGATGCCATAAGATGGCTAAAGAGCGGGGCCGATGGACGCTGGAGGATCCGGGGGAGGGCTAGCGCGCTAAGGAGCACACACAGATGAACATACATGCACAAGAACACACACGATCTACCCAGGTTCGGGGCCCTCGTGAGGAGGTAAAACCCCTACTCCTGCCTGTCCCTCTCTGTATATCTCGATACCACACGTACAAAGCTGCTCCTCGAGCTGTATGATCCCAGCAACGGGGATGAACACAAGATAGAAGATGAAACTATGGGGGGAAATGTATCTCAGTGTCTCGTCCTCTCTCTCTCTCTCTCTCTCTGTGGCCGTCCCTCACGCAGGAGGGGGTGAGGCCCTATTAATAGGCTAAACCGAGTTACCAAAGTACCCCTCGCGGTGCACTGTAGCCACGCCAAAGGTAAGTCATGATGGCACTCCTGTCAGAGACAGGACGCGGCATGCCCATCTCCTGCACACCTAGAATATACCCTCTGCTAGAGACAGGACATGGCATGCCCATGTCTGTCTCGTAGCCTGCATGCCTGTCTCGTAGCCCTCTCTCTGTCCTTGGTCAGTAGGGGGGAGACAAGTCACCTCGCTCCTCCTGCACGCTCCCGTGTTAGGCGCTTCCGTGCCAGACGCTCCCGTGTCAGACGGGATGCGACAGCAGCGCTGACCTCCATCCGACATAGGGTGCCTCATCTCGGTAACCCGGCATGGATATGCCGGATTCCCTTTCCTGAATAACCTTTCCTGCACATAAGAGAACACACAAGATACCGACATACATATGTCGGTCATGATGTCTCGGATCCTTATCTCGGATCCCATATCTCGGTTCACAGATGCCGGTTTGCTCCAGCATGGTACCTCGGTCCCTTCTGGCCCGGGCTACCTCGGTTCTCCTATGTCGGTTTACACCAACCTCACACTCTGGTCACCTCAGAGGTCCAGTTATGTCGGCTTTTACTGTAACTCGGCCCACACCTGGGACCTTGCTTATACCACACCATGACCCTACCCGGGGGTAGCCCCCCGATAGTCTAACGGGACATACTTACTATGAAGTGACTCAACTAGAATTGACAGATATGCGCATGACGCCAATTTGTGTAGGTTTAGAGTTAACCTTGATAAAAAAAATGCAACTAAAAATAGCCAATGCTCGTGCCAGTAATCTATCTATTATATACTAAAAGCAAAATGAATTTGTTTAATAGAGACACCACGTTCGTCCACATCATCCAAATTATTGTGATAGTTAGATCCAAATTCTACCACTAGGATTTAATTAAAAGTTATTAGTTACGTAACATGTTTGACACGATTAATATTGAGAAGACACGTGTTGGGGCTGGACTCCCGTAATCAACCAATATACGTTCAACTCAAAGTTTCTAGGACGGTACATATAGCTGATTCCAAAAAAAAAACACCGTATTATATGCTAGGTACGTGAAACGTGGTAGTTGGCAAGAAAAAAAAGCGAACCAGGTTGGAACCTGTTGGTAAGGATAAGTACGTGCAGCCTTTTTCAAAAAAAAAAATGAAGTTGAATTTATCATTAACTTACGTTTGTATGCATGATTGAGTACACAGAAAAGTCCAGATCCTATACGTGTACTTAGCTCACATCTAATTATACTTTTTGTCCTAAACCCAGTTAGACTAGCTAGGTCCCAGAAAGCCATGCATGCATGAGATATTGAGGATTTAAAGTACTGCATGAAACACAATTTAACGTGCGATCTGTATAGAATTTGCTTTGTCTAACACACGTACTTCTAAATAACTATTTTGGTTATTCAGACTGTAACAGTACTAACCGGATAAATATAAATGGTTGGAAGACAAAAAATGTATAATTGTGTTACAACATCTATTATTATGAGGCTGGGAAGCGACACAGAAATAATGTAATCTCTAATCTCAAAATGTCTACATTTTTATCCGACATAAAAGCAACTTAGCAAAAAAAAATTGTGACATTAATTCATCTTATTAACAATTATTGTATCCTACCCAATTAATATACATAGATCTATGTGTTCCAGAGAGGCCTATATCAAGTGTCATAATTTGTTTCGGAAGTACAGAACAATTGTAACATGATAATTTTTAAAGAGAGCGTGAGATATTAGTTTATAAAATTTAATGGAACATATTTAGATTACATGTATTGTCCAAAGTGATATTGGAAGATGAGCGTGCATTTGGCATGATATTGCACAAATAAAGCAAAACCAAGTTGTTGCTACCAGCAATTTCATTGTGTAAGAAGATAAGACAATATTTAGGTATATGCCAACAATTAATTTTTAGAATTTTCTTCTGATGAAAAAAAGAGACCAATGATTGATCAGAACATGGAGTATGAAAACTACTAACCATAATGCAGCAAGTTTTTTAGTTTGCCATATCCAGATCCTTAACAATAAATTGTTATGACAAATGAAAACCATTCATAGTGAATGACAAATCAATGCTAATGGATTAACGTATCAGACTAAAATAATTTGTGTAGGGAAAATATCTGACATAGAGTTAAGCAAATAAGTGTTTGCATGGTGTGTTTAGGTTGCAAACTTTATCTGAAATAATGCATATCATAAATTTAAAAGGCAAAAACAACAAAGCAACTTAGCAAAAAAATTTGTGACATCAATTCATCTTATTAACAATTATTGTATCCTACCCAATTAATATGCATAGATCTATGTGTTCCTGAGAGGCCTATGTCAAGTGTCATAATTTGTTTCGGAAGTACAGAACAATTGTAACATGATAAAAATAACAAGCATTTTCAAAGAGAGGGTGATATATTAGTTTACACAATTTAATGGAACATATTTAGATTACATGTATTGTCCAAAGTGATATTGGAAGATGAGCGTGCATTTGGCATGATATTGCACAAATAAAGCAAAACCAAGTGGTTGCTACCAGCAATTTGATTGTGTAAGAAGATAAGACAATATTTAGGTATAAGCCAACAATTAATTTTTAGAATTTTCTTCTGATGAAAATGGGACCAATGATTGATCAGAACATGGAGTGTCAAAACTACTAACCATAATGCAGAAGGAATTCAATACTTCTAGGTTTCATAATTTCAGATCATTTGTGACCACAATGACTTTGAAAGGAGAACTTAATATGGCCTAATTTTTTTTATAAAATACCTCTCTTTGATGACTTCCCGAGCTCATATGTATTTCCCATGATGTACTTCGTTTAATATATGTTATTGATGGTTTCCATTTCTTTAAAGTTTAAGTGTATGCATCCTTGCAATAATACTTTTTTTCTTGCATTTTATCGTGTGTTGGCCTAAAGCATTGGTAGTGCGACAATGCTACCAAAGAGGTGCAAATAAACAGTTGGGGGAATTTGCGGGGGAAATGGGTTTAAAAATATTATTTGTGACAACAAGTATTTCCGAACATCAATATGTTACATGAAACTATGTTCCATCCAAGTGCGTTGTGTGTGTCAATGGAAGAGTAGAACACCTCCGCTGAAGAGCGGGGATAAGAGGAAACATGGAAGAAATATATAAACTAGCACTCATACGTTCCAAGACAGAAATTTTGGATATGTGACATGGTTTTTTTTTTTTGGAAATTCCATAGTAATTACTCGTCATGCATTAAAATGATTCAAAATATTTCTTTCACATGTGATGTTCTACCTCATATAAGTTTTGTGGCAGCTAGAAAGACTATTGACTTACAATTTCATGTTTCCATTATCTATCTCACAATCAATTTATCTCATGAGCGGATTCAATACCCTAAAGATTCGTTGCCCTCGCATTTGTGAGGGCCACCTTGCTAGTTATATACTAAAAGCAAAATGAGTGAGTTTTTCGTGACACCACGTTAATCCACATCATCCTATTTATTTTTGACACTTAGATCTAAAACGAGCGGTTAGATTTTAATAAAATTACTATTTAGGTAACCGTACAGAGTTTCGTTTGACACGTTATATATTCATCTGACGTAACAAATAGATTCATGATATGCCCACGATAAAGGAGTTGTTTAATCGTGTATAACTTTTCAACTAGGTAAGTAGGGACTAGGGATAGAGTCCGTGTCATGTCAATCTCTCAAAAAAAAAAAAAAAACTGGGCGTACATGCTAGATCGGCCTAACCATTGGCGACTGAAACAATGCATGCCATTGATGTACGATGCATTTAAATATCCTAGCATAGTACCAACCATTAATTAAAATAATCAAATGGTTAGACAAGTCATGCATTACAGCATTAAAATAATGCAAAGTGTAATCATGATCCACTTAAGTACAAGTAAATTACTATACTTTGGGTATTGGACTTCAGGAGAGTTGGTGGTGGGGATTGGAACGCTCAATGATTCAACTGGTCATGCGTCTCAGAGTGAAATGTGATTAGATTTTTTTTTAAAGTTCTACATCGATGTAAGAAAAAAATCCCTAGAAACTTTAATGTCAATAAAGGTCTGGTACATATCAAGGCATACTCAAAAAATTGATTAGTCATACAGAAGGTCGGTGGAAATTACCACGTAAATTGACCATGATCTTTTTTTATCCACTCTATGCATAATATATTAAAGCACAATAGTTTGAAAAATATAGGTTATATTAAAATTTATGAAACTAAAGGTTGCATGGTGAGACAATCTATGCGTGTGAAAATCACATATAAAATTGCGGAAATCATCACATACTCCAAAACATATTAGGTAAGCGCGAGGAATAAATACCCGCACAAACAATGACCATTTGTACTTTTAGAGTTTGAAGATAGTTATATTAAAAAATGAAACTAAAAGTTGCATGGTAAGGACAATCCATGCGTCTGAAAAACGTCTATATAAATTAGCGGGAAATCGTCACATATTTTAGAACATATTAGGTAAGCGAGAGGAATAAATACCATTACAAATTACAATGACTATTTGTACATTTAGTTGATATACCATTTATCTAGGATAATTAGTTTTATTTCACTACTTTATGAAGTTATATTAGGTTGTGGTTCCAATCAAAAAACATCAAAACATCATTTCTTTAATCTAAAAAGCTTAGTTTGGTCATTTCTCAAGTGGATCCTAATAAATATTTGGACCACAACATGCATATATTTTTCTTAATTTTACACTAACATGAATAAGTGATATTCCCGCATAGCAATAGAAATTATATATCAACGACACATAAACTTTAGTTCTCTGTACTTAACGAATATCATGTTCAAACGACACATAACAAATTAATAATTCTTGACCGAATAATTAAAAATAAAATGTAATTTACCATAAAATTTGTGGTCCCTATGGAACCATTTTTCTTCCTTCCGCATAATGTAAACATCTATGTGGTCATGAAAAAAATCCCCATCACTTTGAACAACAAATGGCCTCAAGCTCTCAAAAGTATTTTAGCAGCATAAATTTATATAACCTAATTACAAGGAAAAGATACCCGACAAATGATTTAGTGGTCATTTTATACCTAATGGATCAAAACTATATGCTCTTCTTAACTATACCTAACATATATCATGTCCATTAGATATTCATGATTATACTAAAAGAACGCAACCACTAGATATCCTATTGTACCTAAACTTATCACATCCATTAGATCACCATTTCCACATAGATGTCTTTTTGACGGAAGGTAAATGTCACATATTTAAAAACATAGGAGCTTTATATAGAAAGGTAAATCCGAACAAAATAGACTAAAGTTTTTGTTTACATGGCTTATTAATGTGACTGATTTATTATTCCACGTGATCAAGAAAACTTGTCTTGCAGTTCAAAAATAATTTTGTTGCCAATGGCAGATAATATAAATATTATAATTGTGTAATACTTAATCATTACATCATCGACTAAAATTGAATTCAATATAGACTGACACATCTAATTATTAATATGTATTTTTGGTACTGGGACGATAAGCTTTCGCCCACAAAGTAAAAAAAATGTAACTCCATGCTAAAAATATATGTATAATCATAGAATGTTATTTTGATTTGTTCCAAATTCAACTTAGGGTTTTGCACCACTATAAATACATCTTGTAAGTCGTCGGTTGGGGTAAGCCATACATTGTAAACCCATGACGTTTGTAACCTCACCGATATAGTGAAGTATTGCTGGCTGGCGCCCGTGGTTTTTTCTCCTCTATTGTTGGAGGGGTTTTCCATGTTAAATCTCGTATCCCCGTTGGTTTGATCTTTCCGCTACTTCGTCATTTTCGTGCTATCGTTTATAACATAGAATTGTTTGTTAGTTAGTTTTGGACATACTAAAGATGATGCCCTCACATTTGCGAGGGCTACCCTGCTAGTTTGGAAAAAGATACAATAGACTAGAGTTGTTGATTCATTATCCAACTGCTGAACATGGCAAAGCACCTCTCGGGTTCAAACTTGGGCGCCGTGTGCCCGGCTCCCTGCAACGCAATTAGGAGCAACAATTTAAGATCAGTAATACACCGACCATACACTCTAGAATTCTAGCGGAGAGAAATGTGTTAATTTTGGTACCTTTACAGTTGCGAATGTCATGTTGTTCGAGTAAGTTATGGTAAACCTGGAAACCGTAAGCAGATGATCAAATCAGTACTCCGTACTTAGCAGAAAATTGAGAGACTTAAGTAGACAACAACAAGGAAAGGATGGCCAACCCGGCAGATTGGCCATGAAGATGCCACGCCCTCCAGTCGTCGACAATGGGGAAGCCGAGCGACCTCACCCACGCCTGCGTCCCCAGGAACGGTATCATCGCATCGTGGTCGCCGCTGCCATCGATGACACCAATCAAAACCCAATCAGGTTAAGCAAGATCACTCTCTCACTCTGATCCAACCGACCCAATTCAACCGACCTGTATACCAGAGCGCGGTAACCGTTGGCGGTAACATTCCGGTGATATTTTAGGCTGCTGCTAATGTCTCTGGCATACGGCACATCCCCGTTGTGGCATCTCACCCACTCCTCCACGGTCCCGTCCTTGATCCCGAGGGCTTCCCGGGTGCTCTCGTCGTTTGCCCAGAAATACGACAGGAAGGTGCCATACGTCTGATCGCGCATGTGAGATTGGTTTAACTGAAGCAAAGGAAACACAATACAGGCCACACGTTTGTACGGAAGATGGTGCAAACTTACTTGACAGTTAACTGTCGGACTAGGTGGCGGATGTTTTAGTCGTTTCCCCATTTCGGTTCCATCTTCTCGCTTAATATTTTCTGCCAGCACCAGCTGAATCGTCCATTTCTGTAACCGGTCCAGTCAATGCAAGACCGCAGTTGTCCAACAAAATATGGCCCGACCGAACTTCGGAGAGGAGCTGCAATTGGAATTGCATGCAGTCAGCCAGTCAGTACTATGTAAATAGCATTGGGTATTTAGATACTTACAGCTTGAAATTATTTGTAGGATATCTTCAATACATAAGAAAGTGGATTTGTAGGATATCTCGTTCTTACACTTGAATTTATCTAGAACTGAGCACATAACACAATGGTAGGATTCTTATAGTCTTCTCCTTTGCAATGCCCCATTATAGTCTACAGGGACAAAAAAAATGTGAATGACGTGTTCACCACTTCAGTTGCGACGACAAAAAATGTATGCTTGCAGATGTGTGTGTGTGGGCAAAGCGGATCTAGAAGAGTTTAGTTACCTCGTATAATTGATCGGATATTATGCCAACTCCATGAGCATATGGCACTCTGGAGTTTGCGTCAATTTTTCACCTGCTGCCGGGTTGCCTACTAAATATCCCTGAGAGTGAAACTAATGAACTAATACTATTTTTTGACGGACTGACATAATGATGACCAGCCCTATGACAGTAAGCAAGCTCTTAATTATATGTATTTCAAAGAATTTGCCGTTTGGACTAGAAAAAAAATGGTTGTACCTTGAGATTAAGGAGGGAACTCCTTCCAGCATCAATACCTTTTTCGATAAAGGATTTTATTACTTAAGAGTATTAAGCATTACACTGGGGCTCTGCATAACTAGGATGCACACAACCCAACAAGTTCTAAAGTTCCGTAGCAAGCGAAAATAATAAAAAGGCGAATTACATATCATGATGAGAAATTGTAAAGATGCCTATGATGGTGGAGGGTCGATCCGTAAATTATGTGGCCATCCATGCTGGGAGAATAACTCCCTCGCCGCAGCCTCCAAACGCGACGACACCTCCAAAAACAGCTCTCGGTGTTCCACACGCTGCAGGGCCACCATGAACGGAGCGTAGTTGTGCATCAGTATATAACCTGCATAACAGAAGAATTTTTATCATTAAAAACTTGTCATTTCTACATAGACATAGCGACCAAATAACGACAATCGCTCCCACCCTAATAAGTAATAAGTGTTTAATGGTCTCGTCATGACTGCAAAAAACACACTTTTTGCTCCGGTGCCAATTGCGTTTGGCAATGTTATATTTTGTAAGTTTTAAACACCTTGACGAAGATACCACGCAAACACTCTCGTTTTTAGCGGAATCTTCATCTTCCAAATTTATTAGAATCAACTTGGACTACATGCTGGATTAAAGCTCTATACATAGAATCAACCGAGAATTTACCATTCTTAGTAAGATTCCATCGGAGTTTATCAGGGCCCTCCGACAATTGGACAGAGTCCAACCGGAGAAGCAGGGCATTCCAAGATGCTTGTCTAGGCCCTAATAGAGTTCTTCTGAACGATACATTTGGTGGGGAAGTACCCATAACCTTAGCGAGTGTGTCGCCTTTGTGTCGCACAATATTGTACAAAGCCGGATATTGTTCTCGGAGAGTGGTTTGGCAAAGCCATTTATCCTCCCAGAACCAAATTTCCCTCCATTCCTGATTGAGAAAGATCCATGAGGGAAAAAGAATTTCTTCGTAGCCATGAGGCCAGCCCAGAAGTGTGAATCACCAGGTTTCAAAGAACCTGAGATACCGCTTTATCACCCACATACTTTCTCCTTAGGAGGGTTTGGCAAAGTCCATTTTCATAAAGAAGCTTGAACAGTCATTTGCCAAGTAAGGCTCTATTCTTGACCTCAAGCTCATGAACTCCGAGCCCACCTTGGTCTTTTGGACGGCAAACCACACTCCATTTGGTAAGTCGATACTTTCTTTTTTACTATCCCCTTGCCAAAAGAATCTTGATCGGAAATAATCCAATTGTTTTAAGACCCCTTTGGGTAGTTGGAAGAAGGAAATCATGTATAGTACCATATTGGTTAGCACTGAATTAATGAGAACCAATCTTCCCCCCTGGGATAGGAGTTTGCCTTTCCAGCTATTTAGCCGGATTTGAAGTCTCTCCTCCACCACTTTCCATTCAGTATTAGTGAGTCTCCGATAATTAATCGGAATACTCAAATAGTTGATAGGAAACTAACCTTGCGTACAACCGAAAAGCTCGGCATAAAAGGAGGCGTTTTCTTGGGCCTCGCCAAAACAAAACAATTCACTTTATGGAAATTTATTTTAAGACCCGATAGTTGCTCGAATGCTGACAAGATTAACTTGAGGTTATGAGCTTTTGCGATGTCATGTTCCATAAAAAGAATTGTGTCGTCGGCATATTGAAGAATCGATAAGCCACCATCAACTAGATGTGGAATCACTCCTTCAATTTGGCCCTCAACTTTGCGCGTTCGATCAAGATAGCCAACATATCAGCCACTATGTTAAATAGCATTGGCGATAACGGGTCACCTTGTCTAAGGCCTTTTTTGGTTTGAAAGTATTTACCAGTGTCATTATTGACATTAATGGCTACACTTCCACCCGAAACAAAGCTATGTATAAGCGCACGCCACTCATCAGAAAATCCTTTCATTCTGAGAGTCTGCTGAAGGATAGACCATTTAACTTTATCATAAGCTTTTTCAAAATCAATTTTCAAAATTACCCCATTCAGCTTTTTCCTGTGCAGTTCGTGGACTGTTTCATGTAGGATTTTCACCCCATCTAAGATGTTGCATCCTTGCATGAAAGCAGTCTGAGACGGACGAACCACATGATCCGGCACACTCATCAGTGAGCTCGCCACCTCCTGCACCGTGCGCTGAGTAGCAGCCTGCTGCACATCCGGCCCACTGTGATGTGATACGTCTCAAACGTATCTATAATTTTTGATGTTCCATACTGATATTATACCAATTGTTACATATTTTATACGCACTTCATAGCATTTTTATACATTTTTTGGGACTAACCTATTAACAAGATGCCACAGTGCTAGTTCCTGTTTTCTGCTGTTTTTGTATTCCAGAAAAGCTATTAAGGAAATATTCTCGGAATTGGACGAAAATCAATGTGCCCCAGTTTTTCACCGACACAACCAGAGAGTCCAAAGGGGAGACGGAGACGAGCCACGAGGCGGCCACGCCAGGGCTCGGTGCGGGCCTACCTCTGGCCGCGCCCTAGGGTGGCGTGGGCCCCTCGGGTGCCCTCCGACGCTGCCCTTTCGCCTATATATTCCTTCCGTCCAGAAAACCCTAAATACCCGAGCCATATTTCACGAAAAGTTCCAGAGCCGCCGCCGTCGTCAACCCTAGCTCGGGAGGGTTCTGAAGCTCTTCTCGGCACCCTGCCGGAGAGGGGAATCATCACCGGAGGGCTCTACATCGCCATGTCTGCCTCCGGAGTGATGCGTGTGTAGTTCATCCTTGGACTACGGGCCCATAGCAGTAGCTAGATGGTTGTCTCTCCACCTTGTGCCATCATGTTTAGATCTTGTGAGCTGCCTATCATGATCTAGATCATCTTATTATAATGCTACATGTTGTGTTTGCTGGGATCCGATGAATATTGATACTATGATCAAGTTGATTATCAATCTATCTTTATATGTTATTTATGATCTTGCATGCTCTCCGTTACTAGTAGATGCTTTGGCCAAGTAGATGCTTGTAACTCCAAGAGAGAGTATTTATGCTAGATAGTGGGTTCATGCCTCCAGTAATCTGGGCGAGTGATAGTAACGTCTAAGATTGTGGATATGCTGTTGCCACTAGGGATAACACAACAATACTTTGTCTATGGTCATTTGTGTTATTTACATTACGCACTTTACTTAATGCAATAATCTGTTGTTTGCAACTTAATACCAACGGGGAACACGGATGTTAACCTGGCGGTGGATTATTAGTTATAGATGCAGTTGGATAACGATCTATGTATCTTGTCGTAATACCCAATTAAATCTCATAATAATCATCTTGTCATATATATGCATTGTCACGCGCTCACTATTTTATCAATTGCCCAGCTGTAATTCGTTTACCCAGCATGTTAGTTATCTTTTATGGAGAGACACCACTAGTGAACTGTGGACCCCGGTCTATTCTTTTACACTGATAAACCACCAACTACAATCATTGTTCTCTTTTACTTTCTGCAATTAAATACTGTTTTCCACACCATACGTTTAATCGTTTGTTTTCAGCAAGCCGGGAAGATTCAGAACATTCCTGTTTCGTTGGGGCAAAGTAGTTTGATTGTGTTGTGTGCAGGTTCCACGTCAGTTATCGAGTAACGGCACCACTGACAACCTTCTGAAGTACTCCTAACTCCTCCTAGATTGATAACCTTGGTTTCTTAACTGAGGGAAATTTGCTGCTGCACTACATTATACCTTCCTCTTGGGGTCTCCCAACGAACGTGTGTTCTCACGTCAGCATGGTGCCCCAGCTCGACCGCAGCAGCAGCTGCAGTAATCAGGTGACGATGACCAGCACCAGAACCAGCAATTGCCGAGTCACCGGGCGATGAAGATGCTGCATCAAGGACTCGCAGCAGGCCCGGCGGAACACGATGAATCCGTGACACGATCTCATTCCCGCGAGGAGTTTGCGGGTTCGGGTTGTATGGAGTTATCGCCACTAGGGTCCAATGGGTAGGTGTATCCGCAGCAACCACTGTCTTCCCATAGTTATCCGAACCAGAAGATTGATTGGCATCAACTTCCATGCTGTTAGATTGTGACCCACTCATACCCATAGAATCCAAGGGAGCCTCCAGGCCATCCTCCACCCCATCATCATCACCATCGGCATCATCCCCCTTGCGACGCCAGAAGTAGGGGACAAATTCTGTATCAGGAACAAAATCCGTTGCCTCACGACGGAAAATGAAAGCATATTCTTTCAACTTGACCACACATGCTGTGCCGATATAAGGTCCAGTAGGGTCCATTTGCTTGTCAAGAGGCACAGAACTCGGCATCCCAACGAGAATACGCATGATATCGTGGCTCCTGAGCGTGACAAGATCAACATCCAAAGTTGTCCCAATAAGAGACCCCACAGCCCAAATATCAAGAAAATGTCTGACCGGATATGGAACCCCTTGAACATGGACCCACACCTGCTCAAGGAACTGCATAGGGAGAACATCTTGTTTCTTCCACGCCGAGATAGTGGCGGTTGCTGCAAAAGAAGGGACACCCATCTGCATACCGTCTATCCGCTGAAGGTCCCCAACAGAAGGTAGTCCAATGAGAAAGGCATCAGACCCATGGGGTAAAGCCTCCCACGTCCATGACGAACTCGATGGACACATCCTGGACATCAAGCTCTGAAAAGTAGTCGTGGGTACTGGATCACCCACAATCTTCACCAGTGCGCGGGGGGGGGGGGGGGGGGGGGGGCTAGAGGGAACCAAAAGAGGCTTGTACACACTATCAGGCAGGAGAATTCAATTCCGTCTTCATACTATGTCCCTTCAGGTATTGGAGAATTCAATCAATTATACAACTGCTCGTTGTTGTATGTGTGGAATAATATGTTCCTACCTTCTGAAATCTTTTGCACGATAAATGGCACAATTTTTCCAGCGTAGGAGTCTCCCCCGATGTATAGAGGATTTGCAAGAAAACCGGGATGGTCGGTGAACCACTAGACATGGACACGTGGATCAGACAATAAGGTAGATGCAATTAGCTACAGATATAAACGAGTTGAGTTTGACAGGGACTAAGGTTAGCTAAGATCAACTCACTGTGAAAAAAGAGAAAACTTAATTTGAGGTGAGCTAGAATAAATGCCAAAGCATGACTATTAGTTAGAACACGATGAGCGGGAAGCGAACTAAACTGAACAAATCAAAACTGCTAGAGATCAAGCTACAAGCCGATTTAACTTGTACTTGACACTTGTGATGACTCCAAATTGAGCTTGAGTCTTAAGCGTGATATTACATTGAGAATTTAGGCCAGAGTTGCATGCTCAATAGTGCATTAAACTTGACATGGTAACAGTGCCGTAAGGTTTTGGGTTCAAGTCTCGGGTTTCCGAATTGAGTATAAAATTGCTCTTACCCCCACTCTGTCCACGTATAGGCCTTTTGATCAGACGTGAGTCGAGTCACACGTGAGAGGCCAATACATGAAACTTGACAAATTCAAGTTACATCCGGCCAAATTTGAGCAAAGCCCGTCCTAACCTAAACTCAGCTCGATTGAAACAATTTACAATCGAGCTACAAGATAAGCTTATGCTCGGCTTATTATCTGGAATCAAGCTAAAAAGAGTTGCTTTTGCTACCCTGAATGCAACAAGAAATGAACATAGAATCCATTTCAAAAGATGATTTCTAACTCGAAGTAGCTACTAGCTAGTACCTTGTTGAGGAATTCATGGATCTGCAGAGTAGTAGATACATCACCAACATCATAGCCTTCGGGCTGCCTGGAAAAGGAAAATCCTGCCCCAATCGGCGTATCCACAAAGAGGATGTTTGCCAGCTGCATACGGCGGACATCGTTCAGACATGACTGAATGTAGAATTATGAGATTGGCGGAATTGGTGGATGTATTATTGAACCTCATGGACGAGTATATATAGGCGTACAGGGATAATTTTGGAGTACAAGTCAAGTCAGGACCGTATGGAAACGGATCATGTCTCTATCCTAAACTACCATAATAACCGTACATGCCATATACTCTAACATCCCCCCGCAGTCGTAGCGGTAGCGTCGTGAACAACAGGAGCGTCACGGACGGTCAGACTGGAAAGCCGAAGTAGACTAGTGAGCTGACATCCCCCGCAGTAGGAGTGGGAACATCGTGGACTGTGTCGCGTCGTCGATGCTTGGACTGTAGAGGAAGCTGATGAGGAGCTCAAGCGAGGTGATAGCCCTTGTGGCGATGTCGAGGGAGCCGACAGCGCTGGGCGGTGCAGCCTTGGTCGGGGTAGCCGTGCGAGGGGTCGTCATGGTCGGGGTTGCCGGTGTCGAGGTAGGCACACTTGAAGCCGTGGGCGCATAGTGCGCGTGAAAAGGATGGAGACGTGTCGAGGCAGTCGTCGAGGATGCCGATGCCAGAGACGACGCAGTACGAACCGTCGAGGATGAGGTGCGGCCATTGTTTTGCCAGAACAAGGCGCACGTCGGGGACGAAAGCATACTCCGGTTTTGCCAGAACCGAGTACGCAAAGACGAAGTCGGTGACGCGGCCGTAGAGGAGGAAGTCGATGCCGAAGACGTTGGCGAAGCCGATGAAGACGAGGTGCCGACCCGGGCTTGCCAAACCCGGGGACACGTCGGGGACGAAGGCACGCACCGGTGTTGCCAGTACCGTGCATGCGGGGGGCACCGTGAACCATACGCCAGCACCGGAGGGACTAGCAGAGGAGGCCTCCTGAACGGTTGCGGGGCGCAGAGCGGTGAGGAGGGAGGTGCCAATGCAGTCCGCGGTTGTCGGAGTAGACGTATTCAGGGACGGGGATGATGACGCTTGCGACGAGGTCTTGGTGGACGAAGACGTAGAAGGCGGCGAAGGCAGCAGCGGCCTTGAGTTGGTGATGACGTGGAGCGCACGTTCGCTGGGAAACCCCAAGAGGAAGGTATGATGTAGTCAGCAGCAAAGTTTTCCCTTGATTACAAAACCAAGGTTGTCAGGTTCAGTAGGAATTGGAAGAGCTTCAGAAAGGTGTCAGCGGCGCCGTTACCCGATCACTGACGTGGACCTGCACACACACAATCAAAGTACTTTGTCCCAACGAAACAGGAAGGTTGTCAATCTCCACGGCTTGCTGAATACAAATGATTAAACGTATGGTGTGGAATATGATGATGAACAAAAAAGTAGCAGCAGGAAGTAACGTAGAACGTGGTGAAAACGGTGTTTGTATCAGTGCGGAATAAAGGACCGGGGTCCACAGTTCACTAGTGGTGTCTCTCCATAAGACAAATAAACATACATGTTGGGTGAACGAATTACAGCTGGGAAATTGACAAATTGCAAATGCATGACAATTCAATATATGACAAGCACATGTTCATTATTATATCTATTGGGCATTACAACAATATACATAGACCGCTTACTAGCTGCATCTTTGACTCATAATCCACTCACAAGATAGCTAGCTTCCGGGTCTCCATGAGTATTAAGTTGCAAGCAACAGATTATAGCATTAAGCAAAGTGTGTAGTGTAAACAAACACATTAGACTTAACAGCAGTACCCTTAACCTAATCATCGGTTATTTTATCCCTAGTGGCAACAGCACATCTACAGGCTTAGTTGTTTCCGTCTATCAAGCACAGGCTTCTAGAAGCAAGAACCCAATATCTAGCATAAATACCCTCTGTTGAAGTCACTACCATCTACTTGGCCAAAGCATCTACTAACAATGGAGAGCATACAGGAATATAGATAAAACATAATATAGATAGATGAACAAACTTGATCGTAACTTCACAATTCATCAGATCCTAGCAAACACAACATGTAGTATTACATAAAGATGATCTTGCTCATTTTAGGCAGCTCACAAGATCTAAACATGATAGCACAATGTGGAGAGACTATCAACTAGCTACTGCTATGGACCCGTAGTCCCGTGAAGACCTACTCACGCATCACTCCGGAGGCAGGCATGGCGATGTAGAGCCATCCGGTGATGATTTCCTCTCGGACAAGGTGCCGGGAAGAACTGCAGAAACCCTCCCGAACTAGGGTTGAAGACGACGGCGGCGGCGGCGGAACTTTTTGTGGATTTCCGCTCGGGTGTTTAGGGTTTCCCGAATAGATGCAACTTATAGGCGAAAGGGCGACGTCGGTAGCCAGCCGAGGTGGGGCGGCGGCCTAGGGGCACGGCCCCATCCTTGGCCACGCCGTGGGCACGCCGGCCTCCCTGGTGTGGCCCCCGGCTCCGTCCTTCTGGCTGCTACTCCGTCTCGGTTCAGAAACAAATCAGTTAAATTGACGTCCGATTCCGAGAATATTTCTAAAATAGAATTTCTGAAACAAAAAGACAGCAGAAAACAGGAACTGGCACTGTGGCATCTTGTTAATTGGTTAGTCCTAGAAAATACATAAAAATGATATAAAGTGTAAGATAAACATGTGATAATCAATATATAACAGTCATGGAACATCAAAAATTACGGATACGTTTTGGACGTATCAGTGGCCATGCTGGACGCCTGGACAAGAGGTAGTCGGTGGGACCTGCGACGACCTGAAGTGGCCATGCAGGTTACTTGTAGAAGTGCGGCGGCGGTACTCGAAGTAGGCGAGGAAGAACCCGGCGGCGTAACAAAGACTATGCGTGGACGGTGGCGTTCCCACGCCTAGGGAGGGGGCGCGACACATACCACGTAGAAGTCGACGCGCGGGGACAACGGAGTGGACCGCGTGCCGCAGCGCTACGACCCGAAGGGGCGACGCAGCGACAACGCGTGAGTCGGTGCAGCGGCTAGGTGTCGCCGGCGCGTACACGCCCGGGGAGGCGCGTTGGCAGTCAACAACATGGACCAATGGCGGCGCCGCGGCGGCCCGAAGGGGCGACGCGGTGGCAGCCTGTAACTCGATCGGTGGTAGGCGCGTACTCGGGGACGTGCTTGGCGGAGACAGGCGCGATCGGTTGATCAGACCGACGTTGCGATATGCGCGCCATGGCGGGGACGACGTGCAGATCAGAGTCGATGGCGACGTTGTCGTTGAAGTCCCGGTCGATGACGGCGAAGACGAATCGGCGATGGAGACCGTGCAGGCAAGGGAAGCCGGCTGCGACGCGTCGAGGCATCCCTTAGATGGCGCGTCCGGCCTTACTGCGCGGTCGGTGAAGACGAGCCGGTCGGTGCGGAGTCGGCGCTGGCGAGTCGGCCGCGATAGCCGGCTTGAAGGAGCCGGCCGGTGCGGAGTCGGCGCCGGCGAGTCGGCCGCGATAGCCGGCTGTCGAGGAGCAGACCGGTGCAGGTTGATGCCATTGTCGGAGTAGAGGAGCGAGAAGACGACGGGCGGTGGGCGACGCAAACCGATCTTAGATCGGAAAACCAAAAAAAGAAACGCCGATCAAAAACAACCGGCGAGAGAGAAAAACCGGATCAAAGAGACCGGAAAAAAGACACTAGGGCAGCCGAGCAACCGCTCGGCGGACGAACCCTACGTACGGGCGGCGTGGCCCCCGAGAGAGATCATGGAGATCGATCTCTCCGGGGGCGGCGCGGTGCGGCGGCTAGGTCAGGGATCGTGCCGCTCTGATACCATGTAGAATTATGAGATTGGCGGAATTGGTGGATGTGTTATTGAACCTCATGAACGAGTATATATAGCCGTACATGGATCATCTATGAGTACAAGTCAAGTCAGAACCGTATGGAAACAGATCCTGTCTCTATCCTAAACTACCATAATAACCGTACATGCCATATACACTAACACTGAATTAAAGAGCCTGAATATGAAACTAAGATGGCTACCTAGGTGCAGTGTGCAGAAGAAAGCAGAACGAGACCGACCTTCGTCCATGAGTATGGGTTGACTTGCAGGCTCGGTACGGTGCCACTGTAAGGCTCTACGACGAATTGAAATGGACCTGCAATTGCGGTAGGGCACATGCATGGATTAATAATATGATGTTGGAGAGTAATGGCTAGTCAACGGTTGAGAATGCAAGCTCAAACGTACCGATCTCCAAGGCGAGGCCGCTGAGTACGGAGCAGTGGTCACCGCCGGTGAGCCAGAGAAGGAAAGGGTCATTCACCGTTGACCTCATCCACCTCTACGTACCTTGGAATCAAGCAAGCAGCATCAGCAGATTATGGTGTCGATCGCGTGCACATCCTACTTTCCTGGTGCTGTGCATGAGTAGAGGAAAATTACTGAAGAGCGAGAGGTACCCTGTCTCGAGGTTGAAGGGAAGGAGGCCGTCGAACCCAGGGAGAGTGGTCACTACTTTGAAACTAGAGGCTGCGGCGGCGAGGTCGAGCTGCCGCGTGGTGAGGCCGATACAGAAGAAGAAGCAGAGTGGCAGGAGCAGCCGTCCGATCATTTTACGAGATAATAGTCAGCTGCTCTATTTTCCTTGTTTTGGTGTTCTACTGGCTGGATCTTGTGAGGCTGAGACAGATGGATATCATGGAGAAGAAACACATGATCAGATCAATTGGATTACTTTCAATGTATTTTCCTGTTGTACATTACTCTAGTTTATGTCTATGCGTCAGGCGTGGCTAGTTGTCTTTAAAGAAATTACTTGGTCAACCTCAAGATCATTCATCAACACGGGAATGATAACACGTGCACTATTTAGTGATCACACAGCGCAGACAAAACTGTTCTATAGTATTACTAACGAAGATTAGAAATGAACTTGAGGATACTTTAGTTCAAACATCAACATTTTCTGCTTGGTCCGACTTGACTCTCCTTAAATATGAAACCATATGAATTAAACCCTGAACTTTTTATAACCGTTTAAACTGAACCCTGGACTGACTGGAAACTGGTTTTGTATTTTAGGCCTTTCAATAAATATGAAAAATTACATATCGTAGGGGATGCTATGGAATGGTAATTGTTAAATTTCAATAAATAGTACAAGTATTCGTATCATATGCAAAAAATAATGTGTCGATGTCAGGTTTGGTGAGCATTGTTGCATCCGTCAATACTAATTATATGATCTTGATTGATCTCCCTATTGGACATCACTTATTTCTGCTTTATGTGTGTTGTCTTACAACATATTTTTACTATTAAAGGGGAGTTGGTGTCGGTTGTTCATCCCAACCTCCCCCTCATCACATCTCCCTACATAACGAAAGAAATGTTTTTTTTGTCTTAGATTCCAAGGAAAGGGGGAAAAGTTATGATCCATATGCATTTTTAGGGTGGAAAGGAGTAACCAGCAAAGTTTGGAAACATGGATAAAAGGGGAAGCTTTATTTTAGAGAGAAAAAACTTGCATATGCATAACCTTATATATAAAGGGAGGACATGTCCTCTGCCTCTCACACGGGTCACGTCACCCCTTTTTTTCTGAGCGTCCGATCGACGGAACGGACGACCAGGATCGCACCACGTCGTCCCATCGCGCGGTACTGTTCCTGGCAACAGTACGCGCGCATCCGCACCAATCAGCGCACGCCACGTCACCCGGTTACCGCCGGTGGAACCGGTGACCAGCCGGTGACCCCTCCCGCACGAATTTTGGCGCAACACTTTTACAGAAAACCACCCGCAAAGGACTAATATCTAATTTCGTGAAAGACCAGGGACCTCTGTGAAAAAAACGCATCACATCTCCCCCTTCCTCCTTCTTCTCCCGCGACGGCCCGAGCTCGCAGCCGCCGCCGACGTGCGCCACGGCCGCTCCGCCTCTCCCCGTTCAGATCGAAGCACGCGAAACGCTTCGCCGCCGCATCCTCTCCCTCCTCGCCCACTCTCGCCTGCCAGAACCCCGCGACCTCGCCGGAATCGACCCCGCCGTGCTCGCAGGCCGCCGCCGCGTCCGCACGCCTCCGGCGACGCTCCGTCGACCCAAAAGCGACGGCGCCGCCACCTGCGGCCACCCCGCGTCCACGCGCATCCGATGCGCCCACGCGCGCGTCCTGGAACACGGACCGCTGCCGTGGTCGTCGCCGTCGTCGGCGTGGCAGGCCCTCCCGTCTGCTGACGTCACGCAGACGTCACGCTGGGTCCCACATGTCAGTTTTCTTTCTTTTTAAAACAGAAACAGAAAATGGAATTTTTTTTACAAATAATCGTCGTAAAAATATAAAAAATATCAAAATGACTAAAAAACTATTTATGACAACAACAAAAATGTTTAATTTTTTTGTATTTGTCGATATTTGGATAAATTTATGGAAAAAACACAAACATATTTGACCATTTAAATCCAAATTTCAAATTTGAGTCTTCGAAAATTATAGCATTCTTTCAGACCTGATCATTTTACAAACGTGAAAACATTTCAATTCATAATAAATTTCTAACTTCAACAATTTTTAAATCTGACCATTTCTAAAAACGTAAACTTTATAAAAATTCCAACAATTTCCAAATTATTGAACATTTTTAAAAGTGGTCGTTTCCAAAATTGAACTACAACCATCTAATTCAAATCTTAAAAATCTAATTCAAATTCCAAATTTCGGTACTTTAGAATTTTTAAAAACTTTCGCATCTGACCATTTTACAAGCATGACAATAATTCAAATCTTAATAACTTTCCAATTTGAATAATTTTTGGAAAACTACACGTTTCTAAAAAAAAACCAATTACTTATAAAAAAAAGGTAAACAAGTTTGAAAAATTCACACATTTTCCAGAAAATGAAAAATGTTATAAATTCAATAACTAATTTCCAAATTTTTGAAGAGTTTTTAAGGTGGTCGTTCCCAAAATTGAACTACAACCATATATTGGAAAAATCTAATTCAAATTCCAAATTTCAGTACTTTAGAATTTTAAAAATCTTTCGCATCTGACCATTTTACAAGCATGACAATAATTCAAAACTTAAAAACTTTCCAATCGGAATAATTTTTGAAAAACTATACATTTCTGAAAAAACAATTACTTACAATAAAAAACATGTTTGAAAAATTCAAACATTTTCCAAAAAATGAAAAAATGTTATAAATTCAATAACTCTAAAACTATCCATTGGAACAATATAAATAATATATCGAACCGATCAGAAAAATATATGCTAACTACTTGTGTTAAAAAAATATTTGAATATCTCAATTTTGTAATAATTTAGATACAAACTAAATGCACTTCCTCTATTTACTATCAAATTAAATGCAATAAATATGAATTCTCACTAAATACGTACATAAATTAAATAAAAATGAGAAAATAGAAGCATAATTGAACATTACAATTTGCTAAAAATGGAGGTAATCTAAAAGGGAAATAGTGGGCTACCACCGGTGATAGCTACACACATGCATCTCACCTTTTGATCACTCTATAGGAGAATTTCCACCGTAGATGTTTTTAACGGCGTCTGCTAGCTGTTAGTCGCACTGGACCGTGGTTCTTTTCCTCCCTGACCCGTCTGAATCCTCCCCACCACCGTAGATGTTTTGCTCTCCCATAGATGACCACCCCGACCCGGCATGTTCCTCTCGATCCAGCACCCCACGCTCCTACAAGCCCCCACCTCCACCGGATCCCGGAACCCCACCGCCGGTACTCACCTTCTTCCCCTCCGGCAGACCTTCCAGCCAACCGCGGATCTGACGGCTCCCCTCCATGTCTGGTGCACCCCGAGCCGGAGGCGGCCACGCCTTCTCCTCCATCGCGCGGAGCCGCGGTGGCCCCGTCCCCTTGCATCCCGGCTTCGGCAGATTGGAGCGTGCCGGCGGCGCTCAGAGGAAGGAGATGGTCGGCCATGGTGGCGCTCGGGCCCACCATCCCCTGCTCGGCCTCCTCCCTCACCCAACTCCGGCGCAGCACCATCCCGTCATCGACCTGCGCACAGAAGGAGAGGGAGATTTGGGTGCAAGTTGTGCCTCCCACCGGCGAGTTTTGCTTTTTTTTTAAATCTTATTTGATTTTAGTCTTTTTTCCCTTCCGATCTGAAATTTTTGCTTCAATGTTTGGGGAAATCACGTTCATGGTTGATTTTTTCGTACAAAGTGTGTTCCCGAGCCACATCCAATTTGTTATAATTTTTCATTTTCACAAACAAATCCACTCGATGGTGAAGAAAACAAATCATGTTCGTATCAAGGGAGCTGATGATTTGTTTTACTCAACGGTGAAAAAAATAAATCACGTTGTTCTAATAATAAGAAAATAAATCTTGTTTGACCGGTGCCATTTTGTTTAGCCGTCGAATTCGGTACTTTTTCTGAGGAAGGGCTCCGAACTACCGCACACAGTTAACGCCACGCCGTACACAGCCCGTGGTTCTTTTGCAATTCGTACGGGCACGGTACAGAAAGACACTGGACACGGCTCTAGTGGGGCAAACGACGTTAACGGCAGTGGGAATCACGAGACCAAATCAAACGGCTCTAAGTGCATGCACAGCTATCACCGGTGGTAGTAAATCCGCGTTGTAATCTAAAATATATTGACATTTAAAAATGCTCACATATTTCATTTCCTCCCATTATGGAGTTAACTTACAAATTTGTGAAAAAAATACAAGCATATTCGAATATTTTAATTCGCTAAGTATTTCGATATACTGTAGACGTCAAATTCCGATGATTTACGGCATTTCGAATTACAACGGATGCAACGTGCCAGCACGCCAAATTGCCTATTTTGTTAATGGAACTTGGAAAGAAAGTTTCCTCCATTATTTATCGCACGATAAATTGTTACATATATTTTAGTTTCGCACATACTAACTAACTATCATAATTTATTACCATGCATGATCAAGCTGTATTCACATCAAGTATCATGTACCTAATTGAAGCTATAAGAAACAGACCATCATTCATATGAAAATATAGTGATACTTATTTGGTACATGCGAAAAAAGTGTCGCTGAGCATTCAACTAAAGAACTTATAATCGTCCTGAAACAATTTGTATGAATCTATGGTAAACAAAAGGTGGTTGTTGAGAAAAGGAAAAATAATGTTGAGGTATTTATTTTCTTCGCTCTTCTTTCCGCTGAATCAATAAAGTTTATATATTGTTTTTTATTTCATGAATTAGGACCATGCTTCACTTCCTCATGTAACAATATGGCCGTGTTTTGTCTTCACGAGTGCGGCGTGTCGTGTAAAACACCTATAAAATAGCATTAGGTTTTATTGTGTTAATGAAATTTTTCGATAAAAGCATATGAATCGTGTGTCAATACACGGTTTACTATTACAATCAATATCTTTACACATTTTCTTATGCGATCATTTATAATCACTTTGGAAAGACGATGAAATGTCCATATCAGCCTTAGCAATAAATTGACAAAACCAAAGAAAGTATGCCGATTTAGTACTCATTGTTACATTTAAAACTTTTAACAGAATAGAATATATAATAAAACATAGTTGTAAAAAAATGTTTTCTCTTGCCACCATGGCGGCTAAGCCAAAGAAACTTACCCCTCCAACTCCCACGGCAAACCCATGAATTTGCCTCCCACGCGCATACCTCTCCGGCGACAAGGAGGGGAATTGATGTTTTTGTCTGCCTAATAATTTAGGTTATAATTTTTAATCCTCACATTGGCAGTGCTTTCACGAATGCCTGTGTAATAGGCTGGAAAAATTCCATAGCAATACGTACTAACTAGGGATAATTCATGAATGTTCGAACAAATTAACTATGGTTATTTGAAATAACAAAATTAACCAACTCTACATGAGAACAATATGTTGAACATATCAAAATATTTTTTTAAAATAAATCCTAATTATTTAACTCGAATTCATAAATGTTCGGAAAAAAATAAACATGTTTATTTCGAATAGCAAAAAATTACCAACTCTTAACTATATTAAAAATATCAAAACTTTCCCTTAATTCACAATGTGGTTAATTTTTTAGAGAATTCAAATGTATACGAATATTTTCCGTACTTTTACAAATTACAGAATATTAAAATGAACTACATCAATATAACCACACGGGTGCGGCGTGTCGACGCGCCATCTTACCTAGTACTCATAATGGATGATTGGATAGCTTCCGGGCAACATGATTATCCTCCCTTGTACATACGACTTGTTGTAATTTATATGCATAAGGAATCTCTTCACGTATTCTTTTGGGGCGTGGCCAATGTTCGCACGTGCAAGCAGATCGAAACGCTCGCATGATCCGACCAGGTGTTTTAGCCCAAAAATAACAAGTTCGGGTTACATGGAATTTCCTTATTTGGCCTAAACAGAAAACGACAAGAGAGTGCACTAGTGTTTTCACTCCCTTTTGTTCGGGCACGGTGAGCCATTAGTGGAAATCACTGCATGCATGCACCAGAGAACAAATTTGCTCAGCCAGATTCTTCCAAATATTCAAAACATTTTATCTCTCAAACGATAAATCCGATTAAAAATCCGCTTTCACCAATAAATCGGTCGCGACAAGATCTTCAAAACTAGATCCCATGTTGATATGTTTCGACAACATTTTTTTCGACGTAAAAGTTACCAACCCCATCACATGTCAGTTATCAAGGTTAAACGTAAAAAGTTGCGGACCTCAAATTATATTGACTTTTCTTTCGATATCTTTGTTCGCTTAGAATCACTCGCATGAATTCTGACACTTTTAAATGTGCGGGTGAGCCATTAGCGAAAACTGTTGCATGCATGCACTCAAAAAAAAATTATCTCTTAAACGATACATCCGATTTAAAATCCGATTTCATCAATAAATCTATCGCGACGAGACTAAATAAAGTGTTACCAAATATCTGGCGCACCAAATACCAACCTAAAAACTAGTAGATGATGATATCAAGCATATAGCAAGCAAGTTACCGATTATATAACTAAACTGAAGTGTTACCAAGCATATAACGCATGAATTACCAACTTAAAACTAGTACATGATGATACCAACCACATAGTCAATGAGTTACCGATCCTAGGACTAACTAAAGTGTTACCAAGCATCTATCGCACAAATTACCAACCTGAAAACTAGTAGATGATGCTACCAAGCACATCGCAAACGAGTTATCGATCCTAAGACTAATAAAGTGTTACCAACCATCTAGCATACAAATTATCAACCTAAAAACTAAAAACTAGTACATGATGATACCAAGTACCTACCAAGTAAATTACCGATCATAGAACAAACTAAAAGTGTTATAAAGCATTTAGAGCACGAGTTACCAATCTAAATACTAGTACATGATGATACGAAGTACCTAGCAAGCAAGTTACCGACTCTACGACTAACTAAAGTGTTACCAAGCATTTATACCATGAATTACCAACCTAAAAAAATAGTAGATGATGATACCAACCACATAGCCAGCGAATTACCGATCCTAGGACTAACTAAAATGTTACCAATCATCTATCGCATGAATTACCAACCTGAAAACTAGTAGATGGTGATATCAAACACATAGCAAACGAGCTATCGATCCTAGGACTAATAAAGTGTTACCAACCATTTAGCGCACGAATTATATATCAACCTGAAAACTAGTACATGATGATACCAACTACCTACCAAGCAAGTTACCAATCCTAAAACAAACTAAAAGTGTTACCAAGCATCTAGAGCACGAGTTACCAATCTAAATACTAGTACATGATGATACCAAATACCTAACAAGCAATTACCGAACCTACAACTAACTAAAGTGTTACCAAGCATTTATATCATGAATTACCAATCTGAAACAATAGTAGATGATAATACAAACTACCTAGCAAACAAGTTACTAATCCTAGAACTAGCTAAAGAGAATTTACTCCTAAAACCCACTATCCCAAAAAGAGAAGTGAAAGATTATACTGGGAACTTTTTTACAAGCTAAAAATCGAAGCTTTTTGTTCATCAGGAGTCTATTTTTTATCAAAATATGTAGTAGTCTGAACTATGTTTTCTATTATTTTTATACTACTAAAAATTGGTTACTGTTTTCTATTCTAAATTTTTGTACTAGTAGAAAGCGGAATTTTTCTATTCCCCACCTATTTTTATTTACTCTAATAAACCAGTGTCCCAAAAAGGGAACTGAAAATTGTACCGGGTATTTGTTTGCAGGCAACAATTGAGTATTTTTTTTAGCGCCCGTTGGTACCGATTATCCGGAGGCCCGGAGATACGCGATATCTGTTCGGGCAGTAAAACGACCCAACCCGCATATCGACCGGAATTTTCCGTGTTGGGGCTTATCGGGATATGTTAGAGATGCTCTAACTATGTTCCCATGTCTATTATGTGCCCATAAGAGCCATCACAGTTATCATTTTGTTGTTTTTTCTTTGTCTTTAGGTATTATTGGCTTTCATCTAAAGTCTATTTTGATCAAAATGTGTAGTAGTTTGAAACATTTTTTATTATTTTTATACTAGTAGGAAGTGGTTGTTCTTTTGTTTCTAATTTTTTGTACTAGTAGGAAGTGGACTTTTCCTATTCCCCACCCATTTTTATTTACCCTAAAAACCCACTGTCCCAAAAAGGGAATTGAACAATTATACTGACTATGTTTTTGTAGCCAAAAATCGAATACTTTGTAGCACCTAAAGGAAATAGTAAAAAGGGAATAGCATGTTACTATTACCCCAAATAAGAGTTGCATTATTTTTTATACTAGTAGGAAGTGGTAGTTCATTTCTATTCTAATTGTTTGTACTGGTAGGAAGTGAACTTTTCATATTCCCCACCCATTTTAATTACCCTAAAATATCACTGTCCCAAAAAAGGGAATTGAAAAATTATACTTGGTAATTTTATAGGCAAAATTCAAACATTTTTATTTTTAGGGTGTAAAGGGAACAGTAAAAAGGGAATGGTAAAAAAGTGTGTCGGTCATGAATTGGTTTGAACCGTATGCAGATAAAGGGAATAGATGACCACGATTTAGCCAAAAAAAAAGAAAAAAAGGAGAAGAGATGCAAGGATCAGAAAGCAACATAGCAAGAAAAAGTAATGTTGTGCATGTGCATGCACATGCGCATGCGAGAGATTAGAAAAGATGAGTTAGTCTGGTTCCCGCATGCATGTGCAGCCATTAGGAGCACGAAAAGTAAATGAATAGTCAAAAGAATCAAATCATGTGGTCTCCACAATAGAAAAGGGAATAGGAGCTGGCCACAGTCTTATGCGATGCGCGTGGAGTGTGCGAGCGCTCGCACAAGCAATCATAAGCTTTTTCGATTCTTTTGTGTGTTGTGTCCTATTACCTTTGCAAGTAGATTTAGCTATCATCCAAGTAGCCTCTAATTTTTATCCGTCATAGAGTATTTCAAATATGTTGATACCTTCCTTCAACAAACTGATATAATATTTGCGTCTTAACCCTGGAAGAGTGACAACATTGTGTTTGTCATTGTGGCTATGTAGAAATGATGGGGTCTTTCATAAGAAGAAATTTCTTCTCCAGATTATGTACTCATGTACTTGCTGCTCACTATCATTACTTCTGTGACCAAAGCATCGGAAATTTCTTACGGCGGCATTTATCAATTTATCTGAGTGGAGTGAGCAACAATGGAAGTGATTACTCACCATAGATGGCATTGGTAGTTTTATGGGTCCTCTTTCTTCTTATGATATTTTTTCTTTTTGTCAGAAACCACTTTTTATGCTTCGGTTTGATGTATAAGTGTGTTTCACGGGTGTGCATCTTACTAGTTATGCAGAGATCGGACGGATGTAAAATCTTCATGTTTGTATCGCCTCGATGTGGCTAATTGAGTCAATGAAAACTCCATTTATCAAAAAAGCAAGGAGGTTTAAATGTGATACGTGCGTTAATACGTACTAGTAATTGTGCACGTGCAATGCACGTGTAATATTAGAATTTTTCTGTTAAGTAAAATACAATGAAACGACAATTATAATTAATCGAAATGAGACAAACTTGATATCAGTATGTATATTGCCTTATAAAATCATAAAATCAAATCACATAATCATATGTTACGAAAGATATATAAACTGAGAATCAAATCACATAATTAGAGTACCAAAGATATATTGATGGAGAAAATGGAAGGTGATCATGCGCTAGGAAAGAAAGTACAAGGCAGGCAATTAATTAACTCTCAAAACAAATGATATCAGTATGTATTTTCGCATTTTCTCTGAAAAGTAAAAGGGTCGGACATTTTTATTAAGGTTTTAGATGTATTTTAGATGTATTCTATTCCCTATAATCAAGCACATGCACATGCACATTTTGTGCAATGTCAGGAAGAAATTGCACTTTTGTATTCTTCCTAAACTGAGTGCATGTTTGTCATTAGCAAGTCCAGTAAATAATGTGTCCTAAATGCAGCACCAGAAAACAGTAAATAATTAGTCAAGCAAAAGAATGTGGATACTCATTTGTGTGATACGAACCAAATTTGACCTTCACGCTGTCGAATATGCCATCTACTTAGGAACGGATGTGGTAGTTCATAACCTGCAGGAGATGTGCAATACCTGATGACATCGGGAACCTGCATTGCTGCCTGCGCTATCATGCGCACGGCAAGGACAATCTAATAAAGGGGACGAAATTCTAATAAAGGGGACGTCAATCTTCTTTGAGAAATTAGTCCATAGTATTCGGTGGTGTTGTGCGTTATACGGAGAGGTTGTCCGCGTGCAGGGCCTTCTACTCCTGCAAGAAACACATCTCCTTCTCCGTCTCCGTCGTCCCATCCCCCTCCCTCTAAACTGACTTGAACAAAGGAATTGAATTGTACCAGTAGTCCACTAACATAAATGAGGCCCTGATATCAACATGTATGTGTAGAGGTTCGTCAAGTATGGCTGTAATGCAGAATCTATTCATATGCATAATTGTGGAATTTGGCATGAAAGCTGGAAAATACCCGCTAAGGTCCTGTTTGCATTAGAAGTATTTAGTTTAAAATTGAATCAAATACCAAAGCACAGACAAAAAAATACTTCCATCCAAACAGGGCTTAAGGAAATTCTGATGGTAACGTTTCCAATGGAATGGCCAACAATATAGCCTGAAGGCTAATCAATTCCATCATGTTAGTTTTGTTCAAGAACAAGCGCGAGCATCACGTGTCTTTATATTAAGATAGGCGATGCTCGGGCGTGTTCTTGAAAAAAACTAACACGATGGAATTGATTAGCTCTCAGCCTCAAATGGAGTGCGCAGGAAAGATCACATTTGTGTTTCTGCTTACTCTGTCTCGAAAAAAATAACTGGTATTTAAAAATTTCCCCGTCCCTGAAAATTGTGCTACCAGCCTACCACTCAAATTTCAACATGAGAAGTTTTAAAGCATATTGATCTTCAAACCATAATGATAAAAGAGACGTTGACAATATCAGGGTCAGTACGCATTGCGTCATTTTTATCTTTCATCGTAGAAAATAATGGGAAAAAATATATTTATGCTGCTTCGTAATATCTATAGCAAACAAACCAGCAGATTTATATCTGTGGAAGATGCGTGGAACCATTTTTTGACTGATTATGATTATGACACAGACTCACATAGGATGCATGATTGCACTGGTAATTAGAGCCACCTTGGCCCATAGTGTGCAGCCTGTGCCGGAGTTGTGATCCATGCCATTCAGCGGAGCAAGAATTATGCACGTTGTTTGTACACAATGAAAATTAAAGTTACACAATGAAAATTAAAGTTACAATCTAATGTACACAATGAAAATTAAAGTTACAATCAGTGGGTTCTTTGTAGATATATCATTACACGTTGTTTGTAGTCTACTGCCTATGGCAGGATCTGAGAAGCCGTAGATTTGCTTTGCATTCAGATGGCACTCGCATCAATACAAACTGTATGAGAAAGCTTCATATACTTCAGGCAAGGAAACACAAAAATAACAGAATAAGATGACAAATTGTTTGAGCAGAGCAGCTTGGAATGCAATAACGCACCTTATGCAAAAAGGAAAATTTGAAACCTAGCTGAGAAGCAATGCGGCTGACATGCAACCATGGGACACGCGGTTGAAGTGGACGGTCGGGACGTCGGGTGCGCAGACCCCTCAGCGACGGATGGCAGGTGGCGTGGATGCGGCGTCTCCTCGCGTGGCGGCGGTCGGCGTCGAGGCGCCCGGTCTGCAGATGACGGCGGCGCGCATGGAGGTGCCGCCCCGTCGGTACGTGATTGGCGGCGGTCGTGGCGGCGCGCGCGGCGGTCGGCGTCGAGGCGCCCGGTCTGCAGATGGCGGCGGCGCGCGTGGAGGTGCCGCCCCGTCGGCACGTGGTTGGCGGCGATCGTGGCGGCATCGCGCGTCGTCGGCAGGTGGGCGGCGAGTCGTGTGTGTGCGCTATGTGGATGCGATTTTCAGTTTTTTTTCCCCGTTCATTTAGCGCTGATGAAGACCGGGATTAAACGTGGGGATAGCGCTGATGAAGAGACGTCCGACTGTTTTACCGTCAAAGACGGAACATACATGGACCATAGGATTCAGTGCTTTGACGGTTAAGATCTTCTGGATCCCCCCACTCTCTCCCTTTTTATATTAGTGGTGAAGCTAAATAAAATATTGTGCATGTGTTCATGCAATTTTTTTAAAAATTATTCTACAAGCTAGTTGCCTGACATAATTCAAAAACAATTCTCTACTGATACTACAATTGCCAAACACCCCTTGAGTTTTCCGATATTCAAAATACTATATAGTGTTTTTTTTTTTTTGCGAAGATATATAGTGTTCAATAAACAAGCCACTACATTCTTTCACATCAACTTTATAGATGCATTTCCATTTTCCAACAGATACATCAAAATAATAATTAAGAATAATACATGTGTATGTGGCGCAGTCTTCCACTAGTTCACATCATCTTGCTAATAATATTTTTCAGGGATGCAATTTAGACAAACTTTACAAATAATGCCTCTTCAGGCGAACGGAGTAGAGCTACCAGATGATGTAGAATATAGTAAGCCTAGAGTGGATTGTCCAGTATCCAACGGCTGAACATGGCAAAGCACCTCTCAGGCTCGTACTGAGGTGCCGTGTGCCCGGCTCCCTGCAAACCCAATCCGGAAAAAGACTTAAAAGCGGTAATCCAAAAACCACGCGAACCACAAATGCATGCAGAAAAAATGTGCTTACCTTTACGGTCGCGAATGTCATGTTGTTGGAGTAACTTATGGTGAATCTGCAAACCCGTGAAAGAGATCGACATCACTGTTAGAGAATGAATGAAAGTCGAAGCAGACAACGAGAAAGAAACGGTCGATGACGAACCCGGCAGACTGGCCATGAAGATGCCACGCCCTCCAGTCGTCGACGACGGGGAAGCCGAGCGACCTCACCCACGCCTGCGTCCCCAGGTGCGGCACAATCGCATCGTGGTCGCCGCTGCATGCCACCAACAGGAAACACCGTCAGGTTTCAGGCTTCCAAAGTTTCAGTAGCAGCAAACAGACAGCCGCGAACGGGTTCGTTCATTTCCCGGACCTGTACACGAGCGCCCGGTAGCCGTTGGCGGTAACATTCCGGTGGTACTTGATGCTGCTCTCGATATCTCTGGTGTACGGGACGTCGCCGGCGTGGTATCTAACCCACTCGTCCACGCTCCCCTTCTTGATCCCCATGGCTGCTCGGGTGAGCTCGTCGTTTGCCCAGAAGTACGACAGGTAAGCCGTGTAACTCTGCACCCATCGCGTTATGTAGGATTAGTTCAACCCAAGGAATGGAAACACATGCCGTTGTGAGTGATACGCTTAATGCTGACTTACGATGCAACCAAGTGGCACACGAGGCGGTGGGTTTTTCACTCGTTTCCCTGTTGCGATTCCAGCTTCCTCTCTTAGGATCTTTCGGCCAGCACCAGCTGAATCGTCTGTCTCGGTGCCTGGTTTACCAGACGCATAAACGCAGTTGTCCAGCAAAATTTGGGCGCCCATAACTTCGGAGAGGAGCTGCAATTGGAATTGTATGGAGGACATAACATGAACTTCAGTACTCGGTCAGGTACCAAACAGCTTGAATGTATTTGTAGGATATCTCGTTCTTACATTATTGAAACTGCCCAGAGAATTAGAACACAGTGCATTTGTAGGATTCGTGTAGTCCTCTCCTTGACAGTGCCCCAGTATTGTCTGTACACGTAAGAAAAAACAACATGCCCCTCGATTCAGTTTTGACAAAACTGTAGAAATGCAGATGGATAGGAATAGTGGACCTCGGTGAGTTTGTTTTTTTTGAAACGAGGCAAAAACTTTGCCTTATATATGACCTCGGTGAGTTTGATTACCTCGTACAGCTGATCTGATATGATACCAAATCCGTGAGCATATGGCACTTTAGAGCTTTCATCTATGCTTTCACCCGTTGCCGGGTTGCCTACTAGATAGCCCTGGAAGTAACATAAGTGTGCCATGAATTATATATCAATGATGTTTGGCTTTGTTGGTAAGAAAATATAAATGATGATTATGCTAAGACTAATTTTGAGTAACCATCCCCTCATGGCCTCATGGGAGTATATGTAGATTTTGGGACCTAAAACTACAGCATGTACCTTGAGATTAAGAAGTGGGCTCCTTCCAGCTTCAACACCTGAAGAGTATAAAGCATTAAGATAGCGGTGAACACGGTGAAATCAATGAGCTGTATGAACATGCTCAGTTATGTAGGGTGGAAAATATACAGCATCAGAGTCCGTACCTTCTGAAATCTTTTGAGCGATAAATGGTACAATTTTTCCAGCAAACGAGTCTCCCCCAATATAGAGGGGGTTTCCAAGGAACTCGGGATGGTCAATGAATCACTAGACATTGTCACGTGGATCAGGCAAATTTTAACAAGTTAGTATACTCAATCGAAGTAAAGTCATTAGCGGATCGGAGTAATTAGTACCTTGATGAGGAGTTCATGGAGCTGAAGTGAGGTAGATACTTCCCCAACATGGTAGCCTTCGGGTCGTCTGGAAAAGGAAAATCCTGCCCCAACAGGTGTATCGACAAAAAGGATATTCGACACCTGCAGAGCAGATGGACACACTGTCAAGAGTGGACTGAACATGAATCTGTAACGTGGCTAGCTGAAGGGTAGTGCAAAACATGGCGGACCTTCGTCCATGAGTACGGATTTATTTCCAGGCTGGGTACGGTGCCATTGTAAGGCTCTGCGACGAACTGGAATGGACCTGCAGTGACGGCAGTGTACATGCATGGATAAATATTTATGATGTTGAAGAGCAATGGCGAGTCGACGCTTGAGAATGCAAAACTCAAATGTACCGATCTCCAAGGCGAGGCCGCTGAGTACGGAGCAGTGGTCGCCGCCGGTGAGCCAGAGAAGGAAAGGGGCATTCTCGCCGCCGGCCTCCGACTCGACAAAGTAGTAGAATAGCTCGGTGCCGTTCTCCTCGTCCACCTCCACATACCTTAGAATTGAGCAGCAGCAACAGCAGATTATATCCACTATCCAATGGGGTCGATCAAGGAGATCGCACCTCCTACAGCATATTGCGTAGAAAACTTAACCGAAGAACAGAGTGAGAAATGGGTACCCTGTCTCGAGGTGGAACGGGAGGCGGCCGGGAACCCAGGGAGGCTTGTCACTACCTTGGAACTGGAGGCTACGGCGGCGACGGCGAGCTGGCAGCGCGTTGCTAGCGCGATCGCGAACAAGAAGACGAGCAGCCGTCCGATCATTTTACGAGATAGTACTGTAGTAGTCAGCTGTTTTCTTTTGCTCTGCTTCCCTCCGTTCTCTGGAAGAGGCTGAGGAGAGAGATGCTCAACAAGGCAATTCCTTCAAGCTTATATGCCGTAAGGTAGCAGAAGAACAGCCGGCATGATCTGCATGCGACTTTTTCTTAATCATTTTCATTTTGCTATTATATTACACCAACCGAGTGTTACATCATGTGCTAGGCGCGGCTAGTTGTCAGAAAAGAAATATCAAATCATCCTCAAGATAAGTCATTACGCGGCAACGCTCAATATTCTACCAACTAAGTGATCACACAATCCACGCAACATGTTCTGTATCAACGAGGAAGCAAGGATAATGTTAGATAACTCTACCCCAAATGTCTGATCTGATTTTGTTTACACCCGAACTACAATACGGCTTAAGCCTCCTTGGAAAGGCAGGCACTGAAAAACACAAGAGGAGATATAAAAACAGTCAGATCGTCATGATATATAGGATGTCATGACGTGTAAAATCTTCTAACCCAAGTCAAAAGAACAATGCAAAATAATTAATAAATGACAGCTCTATCTCGGATGCAGTCATGCAGAGGTTTTCCTTTTCCTTCTTGCAAGAAGGAAAATACTGTCAAACATCAGGCATTCAGGGCACATGGAGAGGCAAAACAATGTACAGTAGCAGTTCAGACAGTATTTCACAACACCCACAAAATTCCTGCTTTTTCATGATGGTAGAACTGAGGATATCAATTACAGGAAAGTCAGGAATGTGTTGGCCTTTTTTTTTCTCAATAACAGAAAATCAAGAAAAAAAATTACTCTAATTTGCTCTTCAGCAGTACATCTAACACATTCTCACAAGAATCAATTTGCACTTCTTGGCACTGTATATATCATTTACACGTCCAAGAGGACAATCATGGGTTCCAAACTTCCAGTGGTTCCAGTTGATGTTAGAAGTACAACAACTGTAGTTCCCAAACTCGGTGGTTTACTTGTACAACTGAATTGGCCATCAGAATTGCCAATTAAATCGAGATTAGCTGATCAAATTGAATGACACTAGAAGCGACCATATGTATCTGTCATGCCCACCTTAGTAAAGTTTGGTGAACTCGACCGTCTGGTTAGGTTCTCCAAGCCTGTAAGCGTCCCTCTCAATTAGGATCTGCAAAGAGCTCATTATCTTTACCAAAGATGCCCAAACCACGGGCGCGCAGAAAAACGCATAGGCGAACACCGCCAATGCCCGGACTACACCGTTCATATACCATGGGCATGCCATCACAAAGAGCGTGCCGATGAGACCAAACCATGTTGTGCGGACAGCAAGGGGGTGAAGGAGGAAGACACTGATAACAACTGAACATAGGGAGAAAGAGCCAAGCATGTAAAGTGGCCAGCCTAGCAGCGGATGGACAGTCCGTGGTACGAGGAAGAAGGGAATGAGGTAAGCTGCAAGTATGGACAAGGCTACCACTACTCTGAGCGTGGTGAGTAAAAACAGCGTGTTTTTCTCCGTTCTTCTGTTGTAGCACAGCTTTGACAAAGTAGGCCGCGCTAGTCGGTTGACTGCAATGACTCCGATGTATAGTAGAGCCTGGAATAATGCCATCGGTATCTCCGATGAATACCTGTTTCATATTAAGTTCAAACACTGTCATAAACTGTGATTGATGATGTGCTTCCGAATCAAAACATTGTGCAACATCCTTCTACATGGCAATTGATGATGTTTTTTTTGCAGGTGGCAATTGATGATGCTGGTTTACCCATACTATTGTTAAAGGGCATGACGAGTGCATAACTTCTTACTTTATGGAATTCTATCCTAAAAGATAAAAAGGCACGATAATGAACTTTCTTTTTCTAAAGAGATGTCACCAATGTCTCTTTTCTCGAACAATCTCATGCAAGGTACTTTTTTCTCTAACCTTTTCGTGTGAAGTACTGTTAGTGTGAGAGAGTTTGAGAATCTAATAGAAATATGGATGACAAAAAAAATCTATAGAAACCACCCACCCTAGGTGTTCACGCCGCTGTTCATGCCAAGAAAGCCCCAGAGGTAAGACTGGCCAAGACCACCAGTACCATGGCTTCATCCATGGAGCGCTTGGAAATGTAACCACACTATTCGGTCCACACGGAATACTCCAACGAGCTTCAAATCTGAAAGAAGTGTAGTTCATTAGTCTTAGACAAGAAAATGCACAGGCATATGGAAATACTGATATAGCTGTAGTCATACTCACAATAATAAGAAGCATCCATCTGATAGCCTAGAGGAAGGCGATAATTTCCATCAAGTTTGGTACCATTAACTGGTGGGTGAAACATTGGTTGATCAAGCAAGTCTGGGAAATAGCTAGCAAGGAAACCCTGATCTGCACCATCTGGATTTTCACGCCCAACAGCTAGCTCATGTAGCATGTTCTTAAAAACTTCCATAGAGGGCTAGACACAAAACAAAGCGATCAATAAGAACAGTCATGCTTTTGTAAACAAATAAAGAAAATAGTTGATTTAAATCTGTGAATATGTTTAGGAGCATAATCATATGGGTTCCAAACTTCCAATCTTTCAGATTCATTACCAGTCTTTTTACATTACAAAATGGGCTCAAATTTTCTATGCAAGTTAGTCTGGGCAATACAAAGCTTTAAACTTAAGAACTTGGGCGATGCACATGTCTTGGATAAATACAGTTATGTTTTCAAAACATCTCGTAGAGAAAAGCACAATCTGCAGAGAAAAATTATGAAAACAGAACCGAAGCTGATAAAGTTTAGGTTACCAAGACTGAAGTAATGAAGTTTGACAAGAAAACCACACAGGTCTGTTTATCCCAAGACAACAAAGAAAGTAGTACAGAGTATCAAATGACAGCTAGATCACTCCTAAGCTGAAGTAGTGAAGTACAGAACAAGAAGCAATGAAGCAAAGCATCCTACATGATGTCAAAAGTTTTGTTCACGACAATTCCAAATAACAAAGCAGTGACACAATTTTCTATCTGCAAAAGATAATAATTTTCACAAAAGAAAGGAGATGTGTGCTGATTAAGTAACCCTACCTTCAGTACAAAGAGGCCTGTGTGGAAGATGCAAGGGTTGATGAACACAGCACAAAACTGACCACACTGAAATAATTCATCAGTGTTCTGGAGAAACATGTTGTCAGAGTCTAGCATAATAACTCGATCATAGGAAACTAAGGTCCAAGCATACAGCTTATTTAAGGTCAACTTGAATCGCGAGTTGAAGTTTTCTTGTTTTTCATAAGGATTCTTCAAATTATCCACAGAGACCACCTTCACGCCGTCATCTTTCCTACAGGAACAGTTGAAGATGCATAAATAAATGACAAGTCACGATTGTACATGCCCCTAAAAAGGCACATTCCGATTACCTATATTTAGCAGTAATAAATGTATGTTGCATGCTTCATAATACATGTGAATACAAGCAGTGACACGATGCACGACAAGAATGTGTTATATTAAAAGGTAAGCAAAAAAAATTTGCTCACGCACTGCTCCACTAACCATTGTCCCACAATAAATTGGAGATTTTTATTATTTATCATTTGGCCACGCACTAATCATAATGAAGTAGAAGATACATGGAGTAAGTATAATACTGCAAACTCCTTAGTTTCCTCTATTTTTGCAATAACTCCAACGTATAGTAGAGCAGGCTTCATTTTTCTGAAACAGCCTTAACTCCTCAGTTTAACTCTGTACTGCGACTATTTTTTTAATCTTGATTGATTATAGTTCTCATAGAAAAATATAGTACTGTTAAATACACAGCTCGATAATAACTACTTCCTCGGATCCAAAATGTAAGTTCCGGTTTTTTTATCCACTCTGTTGCTTTTGAGAAGGTCTTTAGGACATTGGCAGTCTTCAAGGTCATACTTTGACTGTCAATTTCCATGCGAACATGTTGCCTCACATAAAAATGGTTAAAATATATAAAAAATATTTCATCATAAATCCAGTAATATAAATATTAAGTTTTAATGCATTAATTCTTTTGTTACGATGGTCACACATAGTAATGTTTGACTGGTAAAATGCTAAGATGACATACATGTTCAAACAGATGTCGTAAGCTTCAAAGCGGCTACCAACTTGAAGTAGTATTCACATATCAGATTCAATCAGTTGTCCATTTATTAAAGCCCACTTCTAAAAATGCTCAAACTCTATGTGATACAGAGAAAGCAACAGATTCCACAAAACAAAGCTAAAGTTTCCTGAAATTGCAAATCTCGTTGGCAAGGACTAACAAGCCACAACAGAGATAAATTGGCTCTAGTGTGATGTGGTCACGTAGAACAGTAGAACATGTATGCCCAACTGAAAATACTTTTTTCAACTATATGCAATCATAATCAGTTAATGAACTAACTAGTAGAAGTTGTAGGAAGTTAGCAGGTCAACACTTGTGATTTTCAGCATATATCTAACAGAAGCCAAGCCAGTGGTCTAACACAAACTGTTCCAGGGCGAAGAAGTACTGATAGCAATCAGCTCAGTCAATTTGTCCAACTATTGGTGGTGGAAATTTGCAGCCTAGATATTTCAACTTATCAACAAATATTTCAGAACGAAGACGAGGTATTATTCTTACCAAACCTCAAATGCATTTGTACCACTTAATCAACACGAATATGAGGACTACCGGCTCAAAGACAGTAACAACTACAGAAGACCATTTCCAAGAAGCAATATATCGGCATAAATCTCGCGCGTGCATCGGAAAGTACTGGAAGAAACAGTGACCAACAGGATAAGTTGAAAAGGACACACTCGCGCCAAAAACGTTCAAGATAAACATGCAAGAACATTGCATGATTCAGCAAAGGCACCTCTTTAACATCGCAAACCTAAAATGCTCCAAGAGCTGTATCGAAAGAAAGTCAAAATAGCACCAAACATATCCAGAGACTGCAAGGCCAACCAATAATCATCAATCCGCGTTGAGTAGCCTGAAAGGCGTTCCACTAACGAACCAGAGTTCACATGGAACAGCAACAAGGACTTCAAATTAAACATGGGATGGAACTACGGCGCCAACTTAATAACAGAGCATAGATATAGCTACGAATACGCAGCAAAGAACAGACCAAGCATGAAGTCAACCACGCAAACTCTATAGGAGTCGGAAGAGGAAAAAAAAAGTCGCACCAGACCCCGATTCAAGTACAGCTACAAGGGCATGGTGCTTTTTTTGGCACCACCGAAGGATCCAAACCTAGGAAGGAAGCGACAGCGCACAGGGGAAGTGGGGGAGAGAGCTTACAGCGCCTGGACCCAGGTGGGCGGGACGTCGAGCGAGGCGATCACGACGCGGTCGGCGTCGGGGGAGAGCCCCCCAGGGAGCGCATCATGACGCGCGTGGCGACGTAGAACTCGTAGTCCGGGGCGTGCCCATGTACATCATCGCCGCGTACGCGTGCCGGCGCTCGCCGACGACGCCGCCGCCTTCTTCTCGTCCGCTCCCGCCGCGGCGAGCGCCACCGCGGCGAGCCACGCCATGAGGAGCCACCACAGACCAAGAACCCGCCCCATCCCGCCGGGGAATCGTCTGCGGCACCAGATCTATCTGCGAGCCGGGATCGCCGGAGCGGGGCTGAGCCGAGCAGGGGATCGTGGCATCAATCAGCGGGCGGCGGCGCCCGCGCGCGGGGGTGCGGAGGGGAGGAGCTCGGCGGGAATGGCCGGCGGAGGGGTCGGTTGCCGCCGGTGAGCTGTCTCGGGAGCTGGAGCGGTGCGCTAGCTGTTTTTTTCCTCTCCTCCTCCTCGTGCTCCAGTTGGTTTGGGTTCAACGGGAATGGGAAAGGTGGAGCTGGTCAGCAGAGCAGGGTGGTGGTGGTGGTCAGGTAGCGCAGGAGACGCGCTTCTGTTTGGCTTTGAGCTGAGCTGCTCAAATACACTAGTAGGAGTAGTTATTAGTAGTAGCTCTGCTCGAGTGCTCCTAATTATGCACCCATGTTACTTGCATAATCGCTGGCGGTTATCACCTCATTGAATTAAACCTGGTCACAGAGCACTAATTACAACCTTGGCGATGCTTTTATGGCCGTTGACTCCGGTTGCAACTCCGGAAGCAGGCTGTGGATGTCTGGTTGGTTCTGTGGTCCAGGGTCGGCAGCAAGCAAAGCATCGAGTCCTCAGATGATCAATCGTCCCCCCTTTCCCTGATCCTTTTTGTCCCTTTGCACATATTCTCCCCAGCAAACACCTCATCACCATATCAAAGCAAAAAAGTAAGAGCTCATCAAGAAACTTTAGCCTAATTTTAGATGGCAAAGCTGTGCAAGTGTCCAGCAAGAAACCCGGAACCATTCTTTTTCAGTCCGGTCGGTGCATTCTCATATGAGTATCTCTAGCATATGTCAGATAATCTCGTCGAGAAAATCAGTTTCGGCTTCTTTCGGGTTTCCCCGAAACTGAATTTCTAGTTCGCAAATCGAACGGTACCGTAAATTTGTGCTGGAAGTTTAAAAATGGACTCCGCGCTGGATTTCATCGATCAGTTCATAGACCACCGAAACATAGTTCATCAACCAACATAGAAGCTAGATTTAAATTTACAAACATAGAACCAAAAGGCCTTCTTCCTTTCTAGCACGTCGCCGCACTAGTTGTTGTCGCACCGGCGGGCGATGCGCTGGCGACACTCCTCCCTCTCCCGTCACCACTGCTCTACTTTGTGCTGAAGGCTCAAGCGGATGCGGCCCTCGAGCGAGGCTTCGTTGATCGCGGCGGCCCAGTGGTCGGCCAAACGGCGCCGCTTCTCCGCGCGATAGGCGGAGTGCACAAACTCCTATTTGGTACTCTCGAGCAACTCATCATCGTTCGTTGCCGCGAGCTCCTCCGCATCAGATTCGTTGATGGGCTCGGTGAGCGAGGAGATGGAGCCAGAGTCGGAGTCCTCCAATAGCGGCAGCGATGCACCCACCGCATCGCCGAGGCTAGCACCGCCGTGACCAACGACAGCGGAGGAGGCGCACCGCCGAATCCGTGATCCATTTGGTGGGCGATGCGCGAGTAATCGCTCTCGACGGGGGCAACGGGGGACCAAACCCTAAATGCACCGTGTATCATTGATATAGGGCCGAAGCCATCGCTTATTGGATCCTGGTGAAATTCAATATACGGTGTCCGTTCAGGGCCTAAAAACGTCCGAACCCCCATATCGGCTGCAATTTGTTCGCGACGGGAATTTTACGAGCTCTGCTAGAATTTTTTCACGCCGAAAACTTTTACGAGATCTGCTAGGAGATGCTCTAAACCGAACTGGCATAGGCCAAGACCTATCTCTTTATTCAAGGGATGTGATAACAAAACCAAGGAGAAGAGACACGAAAACGAAGAGGAAGAAATCAGCTAGCCAGCCACGTGAAGGCTCCGTGAATTGATGCGGTAACTCGGCGAGTCGGCTGGCGTCAAGACAACTGTTCCGTGAGCCTATGGCGCAGGGTGATGCTGCACTGTGTCCTACTGCGAACACGACTCGTCGCATCGTCACGCGCCTGCGTCGTCAAGTCTGTGGCTGCATGGCCTGAAGTGGATATATAGGGATGAGCGCGTCACGGGCACGGCGGCCGTCATTGCCTTTGCTTCGGATCACGATCGGATCGATGCCGTGCCCGGCCGTGGGTGATACAAAATGATAGATGACGGCTTCGATGCTTTGGATGATCTAGTATCGCCTCGTGGGCGCTCTCTGTCGTACGAGTAACCATCAATCGGTTTTCTTTAATAGCCCTTGCGCTTGCGGTCTCCAGCTCTCACATCGTGACATGACACAAACGATATTTAGTTGGTTCCTGGGCTAATTGAAAACTTTTACTAGTACAAAATAGCCACAAATACTGCTTCGTGGACAGGTGGACGAAATGGACGGCAAAAATCCAATAGCTCGGTTGTCCGGTATCACTTGTCTGACAACATTTCCGGGATGAGATAGTATCCGGTGGATACCAAATCATGGTGAAAATTATACTTCAAGATTTTCCTATTTTTCTTTTCAGAGAAAAAAATACGGTGTGTTTGGAGAGATGATGTTCTACGAGCATGCATGTGAAGTTTCAACTTCAAAGTAAAGTTAGAACTGATTTCAGCAAGAAATAGGACAAAATCACTGTTCATGTACACCTTTTTTTCTACCTCTCAATGAATATGAATTTGAACTTCAAATTCCACATGTTTAAAGAATATCCTCTTTCTAATACACCACATTCTTTTTAGATTTTTTTCACACTTGTAGAAATATGATTTCAACGAAGTTTCCGTTGTTACTTGGTTTTCAAGGGACACTTGACACTTCCTCTTCTATAAAATGGGCGCCGGTATTGTGTGCTCAAGGACTTATTTTTCAATGAACTAGTTGTTAGACACGACAAGAAATAGACGATGAAAAAAGTAAGATCAAGGCAAGAAACACGAGATTTTATCCAAGGAGAAGCGATGAACTATTTCGAAAGAGGTTGTAAACACCGGAGATACAACTTCCAACTTATCCCGTGTGGCGTCTTCCAAGGAGTATTTATGACAGGCGTGACCTACGTCAGTAACTATCCATACCACGGGGGGCTTTGCAGCCACCCTTGGAAGTCCCTACCTAGCAAGAGGAAACGGTATGGTCTCCCTTCGCTCCATTTGTAACAGTAAGTATATAGGTGATTCATATCAGTACCTTACTTTCAAGTTTTTACTTTGGCCTAGGCCGTGTTGTGTTTGTTTCTCCTATATCAATATAAAAGGCAAAACTTTTGCCCCGTTTAAAAAAAAAAGTATATAGGTGATTCATCAACGACTTATTATACACACAGCTATCATATTCAAACCTATTAAAACCATGTGACATCATAAAAAATCGAACCTTTTATACCATTAACGAAGAGACCGTTTTAAAACATATAAGGACATTTTCAACTTACAAACAAGATCTTCCTTACTAGCCACTATGAAACCTTCTGGCTGGTCCACGTATATTTCCTCTCCAACTCTCTATGCAGAAAAGCAGTATTTACATCTAACTACTCAACCTCAAAATCATGCACAAAAATAATACCGAAAAATGTATGAATTAAACTATTCTTCACAATCGGATAACACATCATTATAGTCAATACATGGATACGTTGACATCTCATGTTCGTTCTCCACCTGTTCTGCACATAGTTACACTCTTCAGTTAGACGTGTTCGAGGTCAACAATTTCTCTTTTGTCTACGAACGCAATAGACTGATTTTGTTGCTGCAAAACAGGGGTTGAGTGCTGCACAATATCCCTTATCACATCATAAGTATCTGGGGCAACACCATCATCCTCAACAATAACATTTTCTTTCTCACCCGAGTGCTCCACCTCGACGTGAACCTATTGATCTTCCTCATAAGAATTATTTGATGAAGTATATGTGGACTAAATGTCAAAGTGCATACCATATTCGTTGAAAACAACACTCCTGATCATAAATGGCTTGTCCATAACTTATGACCATTTACTCGTAAACCATAACCAAGGAACACAAACTTAACAACTCTTGGCTCTAACTTTTCATTATCAACATGAGCATACGCAGTGCAACCAAAAATCTCAACTTGAATGATTAGTAGATAAACCAGACTAGAACTCAATGGGAGTTTTCTTGTCGAGTGGAATGGATGGAGATCTATTGATCAAGTAGCATGCGGTGGAAGCAGCCTCAGCCTAAAAACATTTGTTCATGCGAGCGTTGGATAACATAAACCTTGCTTTGGAGATGATGGTTCTATTCATGCACTCCGCTACACCATTCCGCTGAGACATGTACGGGATGGTGAGGTGTCTAACAATGTCTTTCCTTTCTATAGTAATCGTTAAAAGCATGCAAACAAAATTCACCACCATTCAGTATGGAGAAATTTCACCTTCCTCTCAGTTTGTCTTTCGTCATAATTTTCCACTCTTTAAAAACAGCAAATGCATCATATTTATTTTTCATAAAACAAGGCCAAACTTTTCTGTAGTAATTATCAATAATGATAAGCATGTAACGAGAACTAGCATACAAGGGCTTACGAGACGGCCCCCAAAGATCAGCATGTACACTCAAGTACACCTTAATTTGGTGGTGTGAAAAGAAGCACTGAATTTTACTCTCTTGTGCTTAGCCTATGCAATGCTCAGAAATTCATCTTACCCAAACTACATCCACGCAGACATCTCTCTTCACAAAATTCTGCCATGCCAAGTTCACTCATATACCCAAGACGCATATGCCACGGATTAGTTTACATGGATCATAATTAGAAACAACAACACCAGCAGTACCAGACACAGTGCTACCATTAAGAACGTATAACTTCACAGAATTTAAATCACCTATCATGTGCAGGAGATAACCTTTTGATACCTTCAACATTCCACGTGAACCGCACAGTGCTTGTAACTTTCAACATCGAGAGTACTCAACGAGATGAGTTTCCTGGCCATGCCCGGTATGTGCCTCACGTCTGTCAACGTGTGTGTTATACCATCATGTGTCCTGATCTGAGCAGAGTCAATGCCGACGATCTCACGTGGGTTGTTATCTCCCATATGCACAAACCCATAAGAACTGAAGCAATCTCTATTACAACATATATGAAACGAGCATGCATAATCAAGTACCCAATCATCATTACCACAAACACAACCAACAAACACAACGAGACAATCACCAGAATCAGAATTCTCACCAGACACAACCACAAACACAACCAACAAACACAACGAGACAATCACCAGAACCAGAATTCTCACCAACACAACCAACAAACACAACGAGACAATCACCAGAATCAGAATTCTCACCGGAGACAATGGAAACCTTACATCACCATCGTATTCATTTTTCGGTTGATACGTAGTGTTCCATTTCTGCTTATTCTGCACCTTCCAACAGTCACCAGTGACATGATTACCTTCTTACAATACTTGTAGAACTTATCCTTTCCTCTAGACTTTGAACAACCTTTGTCATTTTCACTCTTATCTCTGTTGTTGAAACTTTTCTGCTCAGGACTGCCACGAATCTACAAGGCTTCACCCTGGAACGACTCCCCAGACTGTACCGTACCTTTCATATTTCCTCCAAAAAAGGACATCATATACTTCGCAAGGGTCAGTTTATCACGGCTTAACAATAAGGTATCACGGAAATTTGTAAAGGAACTAGGTAGCGAGCATATAAATAGAAGATCTAAACTTCATCATCATATTTTACCAGCATAGACTGAAAGGTCAGAAACAATCTCCTTGAAGATCGAAAAGTGATTCATCACGGAACCACCTTCTTGCAGGTTGTGCATGAACAATTTCATCTTCACGTGCATCTTACTGGTTAGATCCTTGGACATGCTTATCAAATCCAGCTTAGCCCACAACGCTGCAGCAGTTTTCTCCTGCATCACTTATTGCAAAATATTATTAGACATATAAAGATGATAGAAAGACAAAGCCTTACGGTCCTTATGCTTCTCATGATCAGCGGTCCATATCTTCTGATATTTCTCTCCAGAACCATCCATCGCCTCATCAAGATCGGGATGAGCAAGGATTGCCCGCATCTTGACTTGCCACATGGAAAATCTCGTATTGTAGTCCAGCAACGGCAGATCGAACTTCATCGCAGCCATGTTGTAGAAACCCTAATCCGAAACAAGGCTCTGATACCAGTTGTTATACACGAGAAGCAATAAACAATGAAAAAAATCAAGATCAACATAGGGGACACGCGATTTTAACTTGGAAAACCCTCCAATGAGAAGGGAAAACCCATGGGTGCTTGTCAGTAAAATTTCACTATTTTGAAAGAGTTTACAAACGCCGGAGATTTATAAATATTGACCTACCCCGTGTGGGGCTTACAAGGAGTATTTATAACAGGCGTGACCTAGCTCGGCAACGATCCATACCGCGGAGGGCTTCGCTTGGCCCAAGCCTCCGGCGACGGGCCTCCCTTCGCTCCGGCAGAAGTTAGCCTTTATCTGAGTATTATATTAAACTTGGATTAACACAAAACAACACTAGTGGGGTTATGCTTTTCATTAAAAAAAGGCATAAATAATCCATGAAAGAGTTCCTCGGAGCCATGTTGAGCAAGATAAGTAACTCTATTCCTTAGTGGAAAGCAGGTGGTTTTCCTTTCTAAGGGAAATACCACCTATAATGTTGGTAAAGATGAAAGTAAAGTCTTTCATCGGCTAGCCAATCAAAGGAATGATTAGAATAACAACTTCAATAAGGAAAAGAAAGAAAGCAAGAGGTGTGGTTCCTTAGATGGAAACACGACTCGATCACCCACGGAGTGCAGTTGTGCTCGGCCACGCAGTGCCTCTTCTTTAAAAAACATATGAGCCCGCCTTGCGGAGCTAGGAAACAAGAGTAGTGCGATGGGTTGAGCACTACTCCTTTCAATCCATGCGATAGTGAAATCGAACCAAACAAGGGAAAAAAAGTTTAACGCAAAAAAAAAGGAAAAAAGGTCGTACTAATAAAAAGGATGTGACCTAAACAAAACATTTGCTACTCTGCAAACGCCTTTAAAAGGAGGCCAAATTTTTCGAACAACTTTCGGTAACCAGCGCAATCAACTCTGTTTATTTTGAAAAATTCTCTATTTGCTTTCTTGCAAAAGGGTCCACGTAATATGGAGAGTTAGGGACACATCTTTCTTATTATGCATCCTGCATATTCCACGCCATAATCCTGATAGAAACCATCTGAAGATCACTTGTAGAAACCGCACACTTAGATGGCTACAGCCAGAGATCTAACATTTTGATGAAACTTCAGCCCAAAATACACAATCTTTTTCATATATTTTGCTGCTTCATACCTTATTCATACCACGAAACAGGCCAGCTGGAGCCGTTGGCGGTAGCTCATTCAACCCTGCTGGCAAAACCTATGGCGGTAGCAAAAAATGTTAAGCCTGACTAATTTTTGTGAAGAGTGTATTTTATATTGAAGTTTCAAAAAAAGATCAGATTTGTCAAAATGACCCTCTTAGACCGACCAAATTGAAGCCAAAGCTCCTTCTTAAAGGAGAGTATTCGAAAGCATGCATAGAGGGTTCCGGCTACAGATGACAGAAACAACAAATATCCTCATCATAAGACCATGTCCAAGCATGAAGTCGATTTGTGTCCAGTTCCTGCTCTGCTAAAGAAACCACACATATTTTTTTCTTCCGCCATGATCTTCCAAACCTTCTCCAAATGCGCTTATGAGCAGACTTCGTCAAATATCTTCCATCAGCAGCAAGACGACAACCGATTATTTGTCTGCCCATTCCTTAAACCGTTTGAATCTTCAACCAAAGGGAAGGAACTGATCCAATTCATTCGGCCAATTCACTCTTTGGAACACCGCGCATCAGGTTTTGCATTTGCAAAGTCGTCAACCACCTTTTAAATTCTTCCTTGTGAGCAGCCGAAACGGAACAGGGGCCAGTCTCTTGGTGTCTCACTACCAAGCCATTTATCAGCCCAAAAAATTGTAATTTATCCATCAGCAATATCAATTATCGTAAATGCTTGTAGAAAAAATCATGACGTTTCAAAGATCAACATGGTAATGGGACGGGTTTGGCCGGAAGAGCACCTCCATATCCATCGGGTTGTCCGTTTAGCTTATTTAAAAATCAGCACAACAGCAATATATACATCATCACTACAAGCTTACAGCAATATATACATTAGCAATACAACATGCATACATGCACAAACACATAGCAGTAAATGATTTTCAGGTGATGACAAAAGCAAATAGGAGTATTAAACTGATGTCCTATCGAGTCAAGAGGAGAATCCTGCCTATCTCGCCTGGATCTCACGTGATCAACAGGTGCTGCGTTTTTGCTGAATTCGTTGTCACCAGATATCCTCTCTCATGTTCTTGGTATGGACTCCACTGCTGAAGTTTGGGCTGCTATTACCGCCATGTTCTGCTCTGCCTTTCGGACCAAGGTACAACATCTGCGGGCTGCTCTCCAAGACACAAGGAAAAGCAACATGACAGCACATGAATATTTCACTAAGATGAAGGGGTTTGCATCTGAACTTGCTGCTGCGGGAAAGCCACTTGATGATGATGAGTTTATTGGGTACCTCTTGCATGGTCTTGATAGTTCTTACAATGCTCTTGTTACCGCTGTAGAGGTTAACCCGGCCACCACCGTAGATGATCTGTTTGGTTTGCTGTCTTCACATGATATGCGTAATGATAATACAGATGATCCACCTGAAGCCTTCACTTTCTCTGCAAATGCTGCTACCCGCAACCGTGCTGGTGGTGGTCGTGGCCGCTCCCGCAGCCATGATGATCAGCGAGGACGTCAGGATGGTGGAGGCTCCCGCGAGTGGCGTGACCGCCATGATGATAGGCGCCAGGATGTGCGCCATGATGATGGGCGCCGTGAGTGGCGCAATGATGGGCGCCGTGATGGGCGCAATGATGGACGCCGTGATTGGCGTCGTGATGGACAAGGACGCTCGCGATAGTACCGTGGTCGTGCCCCCACACCGTATGTTGACGTCACTTGTCAGATATGCAAGATTCATGGTCATCCTGCCAGTGACTGCTGGTGGCGCTATCAAGGGGACAGTGATGATGATGGTGACCGTGAAGAAAAGGCTGCTCATGTTGCATCATATGGAGTAGATACCAACTGGTACCCTGACACAGGTGCCACCGACCACATCACCGGGGAGCTGAGCAAGCTTTCCACTCATGACAAGTACAAGGGACGTGACTCCGTTCGCACTGCCGACGGCAATGGTATGCACATTAGTCATATTGGTCATTCAATTTTGCGCACCCCGCATACTTCATTGCATCTAAATAATGTGCTTCATGTTCCTCATGCATCTAAAAATCTCTTGTATGTTCATAAACTTACACTTGATAACAATGTCTTTCTTGAGTTTCACCCTTTCTTTTTCTTGATAAAGGACCAAGTCACAAGAAGAATTATGTTTAAGGGTCCCTGCCATGGTGGTCTCTATCCCTTGGTGCCTATCTTGAGTGAGACCGCCAAGCATGCTTTCGTCACAATAAAGCCGTCATCCTCTACATGGCATCGCCGCTTAGGACACCCCTCTTCGTTTGTGGTTCAGCAGATTCTTAGGAAAAATAAACTCTCATATTCCCCAGAAATAAATCCATATGTGTGTGATTCTTGCCAACTAGCTAAGAGCCATCAATTGCCATATCCTGTCTCCACTAGCGTTTCCACTGTTCCTTTAGAACAGGTTTTCTCTGATGTATGGGGTCCTGCCCCTCTTTCTGTTGGCAAACATGCATACTATGTAAGCTTCATTGATGATTTTAGTAAATTCACTTGGATATATTTGCTCAAGAAACGTTCTGATGTTTATCAGGTTTTTCTTAACTTCCAACAGCTTGTTGAGCGCAAGTTTGATAGGAAAATAATTACTATGCAAACTGACTGGGGGGGAGAATATGAGAAGTTACATGGTTTCTTCCAAAAGGTTGGCATTACACATCATGTCTCTTGTCCACATGCTCACCAACAGAATGGCTCAGCTGAACGCAAACATCGTCACATTGTTGAAGTAGGTTTTGCCTTACTTGCTAATGCCTCTATGCCTCTCAAATTCTGGGATGAAGCTTTTCTCACAGCCACATTTCTTATAAATTTGCTTCCTAACAAAGTCATAAATTTTGAAACTCCTACAGAACGTCTCCTTCATGTTAAACCCAATTATGATGCTCTACGCACTTTTGGTTGTGCTTATTGGTCTAACCTTCGTCCTTAGAACAAACACAAGCTCTCCTTTCGTTCCAAGCGGTGTGTTTTTCTAGGCTATAGCCCTCTTCACAAAGGTGTCAAATGTCTAGATGTGTCTACAGGACGGGTTTATATCTCTCGTGACGTTGTTTTTGATGAGAATGTTTTTCCCTTTGCATCTTTACATCCTAATGCTGGTGTCCGCCTTCGCCATGAAATATTGCTCTTTACATCCTAATGCTAGTGCCCGCCTTCCAGAGGTGAAGCGATGAGCGATGATAGCAGAAAGCCATTGGGAGAGGCTTCGTCAAGGATAGATTTGGTTCCTGCAGGCTGCAGCTTTATGTGGGAGGGATTAATATGACGACAACCTGTAATATGGTAAGAGTATTTTTAGAGTCTATCTATTATATACTAAAAGCAAAATGAGTGAGTTTTTCGAGACACTACGTTAATCCACATCATCCTATTTATTTTTGACAGTTAGATCTAAAACGAGCGGTTAGATTTTAATAAAATTACTATTTATGTAACCGTACAGAGTTCCGTTTGACACGTTATATATTCATCTGACGTAACAAATAGATTCACGATATACCCACGATAAAGGAGTTGTTTAATCGTGTATAACTTTTCAGGTAGGTAGGGACTAGGGATAGAGTCCGTGTCATGTCAAACTCTCAAAAAAAAAAAAAAACTGGGCGTACATGCTAGATCGGCCTAACCATTGGCGACTGAAACAATGCATGCCATTGATGTACGATGCATTTAAATATCCTAGCATAGCCATTAATTAAAATAATCAAATGGTTAGACAAGTCATGCATTACAACATTAAAATAATGCAGCGTGTAATCATGATCCACTTAAGTACAAGTAAATTACTATACTCTGGGTATTGGACTTCAGGAGAGTTGGTGGTGGGGATTGGAACGCTCAATGATTCAACTGGTCATGCGTCTCAGAGTGAAATGTGATTAGATTTTTTTTTAAAGTTCTACATCGATGTAAGAAAAAAATCCCTAGAAACTTTAATGTCAATAAAGTTCTGGTACATATCAAGCACAATAGTTTGAAAAATATAGGTTATATTAAAATTTATGAAACTAAAGGTTGCATGGTGAGACAATCTATGCGTGTGAAAATCACATATAAAATTGCGGAAATCGTCACATACTCCAAAACATATTAGGTTAGCGCGAAGAATAAATACCCGCACAAACAATGACCATTTGTACTTTTAGAGTTTGAAGATAGTTGTATTAAAAAATGAAACTAAAAGTTGCATGGTAAGGACAATCCATGCATCTGAAAAACGCCTATATAAAATAGCGGGAAATCGTCACATATTTCAGAACATATTAGGTAAGCGAGAGGAATAAATACCATTACAAATTACAATGACTATTTGTACATTTAGTTGATATACCATTTTTCTAGGATAATTAGTTTTATTTCACTACTTTATGAAGTAATATTAGGTTGTGGTTCCAATCAAAAAACATCAAAACATCATTTCTTTAATCTAAAAGCGTAGTTTGGTCATTTCTCAAGTGGATCCTAATAAATATTTGGACCACAACATGCATATATTTTTCTTAATTTTACACTAACATGAATAAGTGATAACCCCGCATAGCGATAGAAATTATATATCAACGACACATAAACTTTAGTTCTCTGTACTTAACGAATATCATGTTCAAACGACACATCACAAATTAATAATTCTTGACCGAATAATTAAAAATAAAATGTAATTTACCATAAAATTTGTGGTCCCTATGGAACCATTTTTCTTCCTTCCGCATAATGTAAACATCTATGTGGTCATGAAAAAAAAAACCCGTCACTTTGAACAACAAATGGCCTCAAGCTCTCAAAAGTATTTGAGCAGCATAAATTTATGTAACCTAATTACAAGGAAAAGATACCCGACAAATGATTTACTGGTCATTTTATACCTAATGGATCAAAACTATATGCTCTTCTTAACTCTACCTAACATATATCATGTCCATTAGATATTCATGATTATACTAAAAGAACGCAACCACTAGATATCCTATTGTACCTAAACTTATCACATCCATTAGATCACCATTTCCACATAGATGTCTTTTTTGACGGAAGGTAAATGTCACATATTTAAAAACATAGGAGCTTTATATAGAAAGGTAAATCCGAACAAAATAGACTAAAGTTTTTGTTTACATGGCTTATTAATGTGACTGATTTATTATTCCACGTGATCAAGAAAACTTATCTTGCAGTTCTATTAGAAATATCGCCTAAACATCATTTCACACCGCTCAGGTGGCTTGTAGTCATTTATTTGTAACATAACAAAAATAATTTTGTTGCCAATAGCAGATAATATAAATATTATAATTGTGTAATACTTAATCATTACATCATCGACTAAAATTGAATTCCATATAGACTGACACATCTAATTATTAATATGTATTTTTGGTACTGGGACGATAAGCTTTCGCCCACAAAGTAAAAAAATGTAACTCCATGCTAAAAATATATGTATAATCATAGAATGTTATTTTGATGTGTTCCAAATTCAACTTAGGGTTTTGCACCACTAAGAATACATCTTGTAAGCCGCCGGTTGGGGTAAGTCATACATTGTAAACCCACGGCGTTTGTAAACTCATCCGATATAGTCAAGTATTGCTGGCTGGCGCCCGTGGTTTTTTCTCCTCCATTGTTGGAGGGGTTTTCCACGTTAAATCTCGTGTCCCCGTTGGTTTGATCTTTCCGCTACTTCATCGTTTTCGTGCCATCGTTTATAACATAGAATTGTCTGTTAGTTAGTTTTGGACATACTAAAGATGATGCCCTCGCAAATGCGAGGGCCAGCAAAATGAGGTAGTTTTTCGAGACACCACGTTAATCCACATCATTATAATTAATTTTGACAGTCTGATCTAAAATGTACCGTTATGATTAGTGAAAGATACGTAACCTTTTAATTACCATTATCCAACACGATTTGTCATGTTTGACACGATAAAACATTGTCCGTTTAAAAACCCAGCTGGGACCAGCTTCCTTGGCTGCCACGATAGTTGAAAAAAAAACGCACGTACCTTCGCATGACCGTACGAAACAGAACTAGCTGAACGTAATAGCTAGAAGAAAAAAAAACTAAGCGTGGTGGCAAAATGGTAGGATCTGCAAAAGGCACACAAACCATCGTACGCGTGTTCGGATTTAATATATACTTAAAACGTTAGAACACATATTTTTGCATATACGCACGTACGTGTTAGGAGCCAAAATGCAATGACATTGGAGTTGAAATTTTTCAAAATTGTAGATATCGACAATATCTACATTTGGGAATGGTTTATCTATCTTTGGATACTTAAATGTCGATTTCATATTTTTGAAAAAATGGGCATCATGTAGCCTGGACTCCATTTTAGATTTTTGTGCTACCCAAAAATAATAAATATACACAGTTGAGTATAGTGAACAATATATAGTTTTAAATCTCCAACTATTATCATTTTTGTGTAGCCCATAATACAAAACATTTGGCACTGTGATTTAGCACGCTTATAATATACATAATTAACAACATGCGGGGGTTTTTTTTTTGCAGATTTTCAAGACTTTTTTTGAATTTTTACAAAAAAGTGAGATCATTGGAGCCCAAGAGTCAAAGTGACTTTCCGACATACTTACACTACATTGTCCATTAATTGACGACTTGAGTCGAGGAGTTTCGACATTGAAAAAGCTACCACTATTGGCTCGATGTCGACAGAAATATCGACTCATAATTGAAAGTGTAATTGTCTTAATTTAATTATAGACATATGATGCAAAACACGAATTTTTATTTAAAAAAAAAGACTAGCCATATAAACCATTTGTACCGGACAAATCAAGCATTGATCCATTAAAATAATAATTAGACCGAGAAAGAATTAGATGGAACCAGTATATTTTTATATGCGCATATGTTTTTATTTCGTATGACACATCTCAACCCTAAACCATGTTCATGATGAACACAGTAACATAACATACGTAAAATACACTTAGGAGGATGATTAGTGCCTCTCAAAACTGTAAGAGCTTTTTATCTATTGTCGAGGGTGAATGGTGCCTCGCAAGAGATTCAAACAAATTCTATTTTAGTGAAAAGGAATTTCAGAGATAAGGTTAGAGGCAAAATAAATTGTGAAGTTAAGAAACCGCCTACTTGATCATTCGTCGTCACTATTTTAACTATTCATAACACAAAATATTACTTTAAAATAATAATATGTTGTACAAACACAATATGGTAGAGAAATATACACATGTGAGAAGTTCCCCGAAAAAGAAACACTGGGCCATCAATCTAACATACCCTCTTTTTATTAGTAGATAGATGAAAACCAATTTATTATTATAATCGTGCCGGAACAAATCACAGGTCAACAGATTTCCATAGTTGTATTAATAAAATCACGACCAATACACCATGGTAATATATCGATTGATAGATCTTCCTAATGTGTACAAAGTATATTAATATAACTTAATATCTTCACAACCGAAAGTTTTCATGAGTTTACTTCAATCTTATATGGTTTTCCTAAGGTGTGATTAAATACACTTTTATTTCAGTCTCTTCAAGGTTTTATTTTGCTCGCAGGAACTTTATTTTGATTCTTATTCTTAAAATTTAATATGAGACATCTCCAAAATTTGCAAAGTTGTAGAAGACATTATGACCGATGGATATGTTGAAACAATGTCTCCATGGAAACATAGTGGTGTTTCATGACACGACATATGCAAGTGAGCGAGATAGTATAATTATTGGGTAAAAGAGTGAGTTTGGTAGGGAGAGAGAGACGGAGAGTTAAATCATGCAAATCAAATAATTGACAAAAGTATTGGGTATTATTACGACAATGCAACTAGCGATAATAGCACGATGGTTAGAATTTTGTGTTGCAATTAAAAACATTAATTGTGAGAAGACTTAAAGCTTGGTGAGTTATTAAATGCTAAAACTATGAACCATCTAAGTATTTTCTTAATTTAGTATGTTACAAAACTATGTGCTATTTAAGTAAGTGTAATCATTGTTACATGACAAACAAATATAAAGATTGGGGACAACAGGAAGAGAGTAAAAATAATGTATTAAAATGACAGTACTACCTACGGCTAAAAGTACGAGCTTCTAGAACATGTGACATGGTATTTATTTTTGAGATATATACCACCTATACTCTACAAATTCAAATATTACACGTGTAACCGTCGTAGGCGCTAAATTGATCTACCGAGAACCAAGCAATCCGCAGCAAGATGACGACACCGAGATTTGTTAACGCAGTTCGGTGAACTCGCCTACATCTGCGGGGCATGACTACGGGCGCTCCTCCCTATTGATACCGCAACCCTGGCCGTCCTAGGCGCTGGCACAAGCCGCCGGCTCCCCCTGCGTGCCTGTTGCTATCAAGTCATCATAGGTTACACGTGTGGTGCTCCCCTCATTATATGGGAGGCTCAGGGTACAAGAGTTCGACTCTAACACTAGTCGTACCTACCACACCTAATACAACTCCAAGTCCAAACCTAACCCAACACGTATACAATATTTGACACAAAACACAACAAACTCCACCTTGTCGAATATTGTCCACCACCTTGAATTCGTCAATGCGTCAAACCTCCATGTACTCCGGACTTGAGTGTCTCCATGAGCTCCACTGCTACTCCCAAACTCCACGTGACTCCACCTGCAACTGTAGTCACTTCTTACCATTCAACACCATCACACACCGACCAGTGGTGCGTAAAAAATGCTTTCAACTTGAAGAAACTTCACCGTCGCCTTTTAATCACCCTGCGTCAAATTCACAGTCGTCTCATCCTGGATAGTCTTCTACATGTCCTACAGCTATAGCACTCCGCCTCCTTCTGTATGTAGTCATCCGCACTTTGCCATGTGCACTGAACATCACAGAATATACGGCCATGTACACTCAAAGCTTCCGACATTTCAGACTTTCCAACACTTTTCAGATTTCTCATGTCTGACTCCTATCTATCACCTGATGTCAATCTCCATAGACCCAGTCACCAACTTGAATCAGATACTCGCCAACACTGCTTCAGCACCCCTACACTCATGTCCGACCACATGTCTGACCACCTGTGCCCTGGTCTGTCGCCATGTCCCGTGCTTACCGCACGCCTCGCCGCTACTACCGCGTCGAGCATCTGCAATCTTGGCTAAGATCTACCGGGTCGCTAACCCACACCATCTCAGTCCCCACTGCACACAACCATCAGTCATACCCGACCGATGCCGAGTTCCACGTATCTCTCGAACCCTGACGTCCAGTCCGACCAACGTGCTTCTCGCCTTCCCGCTGAATAGGCTTCGACTCTCCGTCGACTTACGCCGTAGCCCCTCCATCAGCCGAGTGAAATCTCCGCCAGAGACTCCAGCTCCACCTTCAACATGACTCCTTGGTAGAGGATCAGTCCACCCCGCGCCATGTCGACTTCAAGTTCTCACGTGTAAACCGTCTTGAATCAACTCCGCGCCATCGCATGTCGAAGCACGCATATCCATGCGCCACGTGTTGCCACGCCACAGAATACGGACACCATCAGTCCTCACGCTCCCACGTCGTTGTCGCCGATCTTCACCGTCTTCTGTCCGACCGACCTCCCGTCGATCTGTCAGACTGTCAAGTCCGACCCAGCCGAACGTATCCGATTGCACTCATGCTCCACCCTGTGCCCAGTCCACCTTCCGCGCACTGTCCGGCACCCTGTGTATGCATGATCCTCACGACACGCTCCAGCACGTCGTCACTCGCCGCATCTATTCCATGTTGATCAACTTGGCCCCATGCTACTTCATCGAGCGTCGCCCATACAACGCTCGAATCAAATAACATTGACCAAACCTTGTCAATCTTCCCGTGAACCTGCGACTCCGCGTCTTAATTCCGCTGCCATCCAGTACACAATCCATGTCTAAAACAAAGAACAAAAAACAAAGACACTCCATAGAAGACTTCCTGCATACGTGTACCACTATGCAGCCTTCCACCCACGTATCTTTTAATCTTCTTTATTCTTTCAGACTTCCGATTAATACCATAGCATTTATCTGACGCCTTTTTTTTTCTTCACAAACAAATCTCAATCGTATGCATACTCCTGCGCTCTTGCCCAGCATGCGCCTTGTGCCGCGCTGCTGTTCCGTGCCTGCCCAACTCCCGCGCTGGATCATCATGTCCTCCTGCTGCTCACCCGAAAACGTGGCTACGCCGTCACCGACTGAAACTGCTGCACGCCTTCGGCAGCGGAATAGTCCGTCTCGCACACATCACGTGATTCTGATCGATCCAATCTCGCCGAGTTGCCGAACACCAACGCATATGCATGTTGCGATCTGCTGCTTGCTCTCAGCCCTGTGAACCAATCCTTGGACTTCTCGACCTAGCCCACCTCATGCGCTGCTGGCCCACCATCCAGCGTGGCCTTCCCGTGCATGCTTCTGCAGCATAACTGCCTCGCCCGATCGATTGTAGATCGATGTGATACCGATCCGCCAGCTTCATGCATGTGTCGCGCCGCCGCCACTGCGACAGATCGGATCCAAACTGACGCACAAGCCGATTCCGACGGCCGCTGGAAAAATCCTGCGAATTTGCGATCACCGCGTGCACCGTGATTATCCGCGGCTGGTCTTCGTCGCCCCTCTAGATCAATAATCCGTGGCCTTCAACCTCGCTCTGATACCAATTGTAACCGTCGTAGGCACTAAATTGATCTACCGAGAACCAAGCAATCCGCAGCAAGACGACGACACCGAGATTTGTTAACGCAGTTCGGTGCACTCGCCTACATCTGCGGGGCATGACTACGGGCGCTCCTCCCCATTGATACCGCAACCCTGGCCGCCCTAGGCGCCGGCACAAGCCGTCGGCTCCCCCTGCGTGCCTGTTGCTATCAAGTCTTCATAGGTTACACGTGTGGTGTTTCCCTCATTATATGGGAGGCTCAGGGTACAAGAGTTCGACTCTAACACTACTCGTACCTACCACACCTAATACAACTCCAAGTCCAAACCTAACTCAACACGTACACAATATTTGACACAAAACACAACAACACGCATGCATGATTTTATCTACCATAGTTTTACAATAGTCAAAGGATGCTCTTATTTAGATTTCGGTCTTTCCTGCCAAAAGCACAAATTTAGTAGACGAACATATTCAATACATCATAGATGGTGCCCTCGCATTTGCGAGGGCCACCTTGCTAGTTGTCCAATAACAATGATTTCCTTATTTGCTTTGTTCTGATCATGTTACATGATATTTTTCCTAAATATAAATGGAATTTTGTGACCTCCTGAATCCTGATACATGAAGATTATTGCTGATCGATGGTGCGGCCAGAGGTCAAACCAAAAGGCTATGCGAAAATCTGGTGAGAACACATGGAAGTCATTAAAAACAGGAGGGTGAATATTAAGATTCTTTACAGGATTTTGATGGTTCCAGAAAGGAAGTTACCTTGACAACAACAGACATAAAACTTAACTCTAACTTCACAACACTGACAACAACAGAAGAACAAGGATAAACAAAGAACCGTCATATACTCTACGTCGGAACAACGTAAACAGATTGCTGAGCCACCGCGGCAAACTGTAACGCCACCCCGGCCCCCAGCGCGGCCACCGCCACCACGCCAGCAAGCCCACACAGAGCAGCGCGCCGCTTCCACCAGCGCCGCCGACCGGTAGTCCTCGTCGCGGGCGGCACCTCAATCGCCTCCGTCGCCGCCGCCGCCGCCGCAGCCACCTTTGGAACTTCCGCGCCTTCGCTCTCGGGATCACACTTGACATCCAACGCAGCCTCCTGGCCCGTTACATCGAAGCCGGAGCAGGAGCCGGTGCACGAGCAGCCGCCGGACCCTGAACTGGACCCGGACCCTGAAACGGACCCGGCCGCCGCCGCCTGATCCGGTTCTTCCTCTTCCTCGGTTGCCGCGGCGACGCCACTCTGCGCCCACTCCTCGAACGTCCTCTCGAGGACTCCGAACCACTCCTCGGCCTCGACCAGCTGGTGCCCTGGCCGCGCGCCGCCGTGGCAGTCCCTCTCGGCGGCGATGATCGTGCGGAGGAACTCGGTCCGGCGTTGGATATCCGCAAAGAGTCTGCCGTCGACGTCGGAGCACCGCGGCCGGGAGGTGAGCGCCTCGGTGAGGTAGGCGTCGAACTCGCCTAGCTTTCGCTCTATGACGGGGTTCGGGCGCCGGCGCGCCCGCTGCGTCTCCGCCGGTGGACTGTCCATGGCCGGGGCTCCCATTTCTTGATCGACCACGCCGGCCTTCATCGGTGTTTCGGTGGTAATGGACTGCGGTTCCGGTGGAGTTATCGGCGATTTTGTTACTGTTTGAGCAGCAGCGCGTGGGGTTTGAGGAGTTGCGGTTCTTCGCCGGAACGTGAGCGCGCGCTTCGGTAACCGCATCGTCGCGTGCGTCCGAACTTGATCTGATTGCTCCCGCGCCTCGTGTGGCGAGAACGGGCGCGTTTTAGATGGAGGTGGTGTGGGTAACCGCAATCTCAAGATCATCGACGAGTTCCAGGCTTCCAGCGTGAGGGCAAGGATGGGTTGGATAGTCTAGATCATGGGCTGGTTTTGGTCATGTCCATTTGCAGTATAGTTGGGCCCCAAAAATAAAGAAGCACGACAAATTCAGGGCTGCAGCCTGGAGTGGTGCGCTGTCGCAAGAGAGGCCTAGGCAAAATATTACTCGGCCTGCGGTCTAGGGCTGTTTATACCTAGAGAGATCCTAAAGTTAGTTTTTTCTTAGCCAAACCGATTTGTTTCTAAGCATTTTGCAATGGTGATGGCATAATGCTGAGATTTAAATTCAAAGAAATTCCACATATAGAACTGATAATTAGCTCACATGTCCAAATGCAGCTAAAGATATTTGCCTTCCGAAAATTTGCACGACGTAGATTTATGATGATGACTACCCTACCGTCAACTTGATGTAAAAACAATTTCGCCCTTCGCCGTAGCTTGTGCTAATTTAGCCATTATGATATACTCATTTAGAAATGCATAATGTGGTACTTTGGTATGAATATTCCACACGAATGTAACCAAAATTTTCATGCTAATGTCGGCATGAAATAGAATAAATACAAGTTTAGCAAAAAATAGCACAATATTTCGAAATGTGACCAATATTTGAAACTATTTAAAAAAATCAAACTTAGAGTAAAGCATAAATAGTTCCCATTTATGTTCAGGTTGGAGCTAAACCTAAGCAGTAATTTAAAACAAATTCAGTTATCAATCTCTTTGATCAAATTTTTAGCCAAAATTTCAGACTCTCTTCATAAATCTGAAAAAATTATAGTAAATCATAAATGGTGTTCTTACTATTATGGTAAAATCTCAGCCAGTTCTCGGCAGTTATTTAAGAGAGATACAATAATAATTTTCTAATATAATTTACAAAAATATAAATTGTTATGAATATACTCCCTCCGTTCACAAAAGGATGTCTCAAACTAACTCAAATTTACATGTACCTACACACTAAATCATGTCTAGATACATGCAAAATTGAGCTAGCTTGAGACATCCTTTTATGAACGGAGGGAGTATGAAAAGTCAAGATAAATTATGAATGGTGCACTTATTGTTTGGATCAAATATGAGACGACTCAGGCCATACCGAAATAGAAATGAAGTTATGAAGTATTCAATTAAATTTCGGCCAAAATTAGAACTTTTTTCTAGAACAAAATATTAACAATTCATGGCGGGAAGAGAGCATACGAGAGATACGGGGTCACGATAGGTCATGTTTGGGAGAAAGTTATTTTTCTCTTATTTTCCAACCTATTGACATAGGGGAATGGTAGTTATATAAAAAAAAGACATAGGGGAATGGTCAACATGAGAAAAATCCGATAGGATTTATGTCTTCTACGCAATGAACTGATGGTTAACTCACAATAGTGTGTATCTTTACCTGTGCAAATTTTTAGTAAATATTAGAGAGTTGGACATTGTTCAGTGATATTTGGACATATTATAGAAACTTCTCAGCAATATATGCATGTTTGTGCATGCATGGCTGGTCGCTTGGAAGGCTTGAAACAAGTTGCTCCTTGCATTTAAATGATGATTCCTCTGGTTTGAGCTAGCTGTACTCCGGTATAAGTCCGGCCCGTCCGTGAACTGAGAGATGCAATATTCAAACTTACGCCAGCTTCTCAATTTAGCAACAATCCAATCTGTCCAGGTCGGAATAATCTAAAAATACATCAATCACCAAGCAGGACCAAAACTCCTCAACATGCATCCACTAATGCTGCAATGCAGCAATCTTGGTCACTAGTGCCAATTAAAATTATATATATAACCAACGTACCTACATTCTGTGTAACCGATCCAGATCGAACTTTTAATCGCCGTCACATGCATGCATGTTCACGAGAGCAAGCTAAAACGAGAACACGGTAGTAATGCATCAGCACTGCACTCCTCTTTCTCCTATAAATACCAAACGTAAGCACCACCTCAAAGCATCACAAGCACATAGCAACCTAGAGCTCCAGCGGCAATCGATCATTTGATCTTTGCTTCTGAGGTGCAGTGATCACTGGTAGCTAGCAATGGCAGGCAAGGCATCGACGGCGCTGTTCCTCGCCGTGAACCTGGTGGTGTTCTCCGTGGCCAGCGCCTGTGGGGATGGCTGCCCGACGCCCGCCACGCCTACCCCCACCCCATCGACACCGACACCGACGCCGTCCACGCCCACCCCGACCCCCACCCCTGCCTCGTTTGGCAGGTGCCCGCGCGATGCGCTGAAGCTGGGCGTGTGCGCTAACGTGCTGGGTCTGATCAAGGCCCAGGTGGGGGTGCCGCCCACGTTGCCGTGCTGCTCATTGCTGAAGGGGCTCGTCGACCTCGAGGCGGCCGTGTGCCTCTGCACCGTGCTCAGGCCAATGTCCTCGGCCTAGTTCTCAACCTCCCCATCGACCTCAGCCTCATCCTCAACCACTGCGGCAGGAACGTGCCAAGGGGATTCATGTGCTAAGCAATCGTCTCTCTCGGCCGATCCGGCCAAGGTCCACGCGCTCGCGCTACGGACGATGGTGTGCTTGCATTCCATGCATGTATCGCCTGCGGATCGTGGCGACAGGATTCTGCTAGCTTCATCATCTGTCGTTTTAATGTAGCTTTGTTTGTTTATTTGTTCGTTTCTTTGCTACCTTCCGTGCTAGCAACAAGTGATCTGCAGATGCATGCATAGGCAGAGTACGTATCTAGCCGGTTTGATATTCCTTGTTTTATTTCATTACTCTTCATTTCATGCAGATGGTATTCATGTTTTCTACGATCTGCAATTCTGCATGATGAATAAAGTTTGCTCCTTTGTTTTGTATATGATGTTACTCTTCACTTTGGTTGCTGTGCATGGTTTTTGACATTTGTCAAACAAGCATGTTGATCAATGGTGGATAAAGTCATAAAGGTTTCGACTTTAAGTATCTAGGAAGTTGTTAAGTATCTAGGAAGTTGAAATTAAAATTTAATTTTGCATAATGCTACACTACTGAAAAACTAGTTTGTGCCGACATCTGGTGCATTTGCCAAGTGTCAAAACACGCATACTCCATAAATGTGCTTGTATACCAGAGTGTTTTAACAAACACTCAGCAAACCAAACGATACTCAGCAAAGAACCAACTATGGTGAGTGTGTACAAGAATCACTCTGCAAATGCTAAATACTCCGCAAAAAAGCCCAAAATACACCCGACAAACACATTTGGCCATGTGTCCCTTGTAAAAATGGTGGACCCCTCTATGATGCCATTCGGGTGTTTGTCGAGTTCCTATGGTGCATACTCGACAAAGTTTACGCGTGAATTTTTCCCTTTTTTCCCGTAATTGTTTGGCCTGTATAAGATCTTTGGCGAGTGTCTTTTGTATAAATACTTTTTTTTAGATACTAGGCACACGTGCCCGACTTTAAATTAATAAAGCATGACGAGTTCACAGGACAATAGTCTTACAACACAAGCTTACAATACCAGATGGCCCAGGGCCCGAATATAGGCAGTTCACTCTGAACTGACAGGGAAGTAGCAAAACAGGCCAGAAGTAAAACGATCAGACTAAGTGGAGAGGTAAAACGACTGAAATGAACAGGACGCTAAGGCACAGACGACGATGTCCCCGGAGCAGCAGCAGGAACAGGTGGCGTTCTGGTCTCTCGATACACAAGTTGTAGCTGGCTGATCGTCCCGTCGATGTGCTCCAAGTCTCTAGGCTTTGATAGAGGTCGCCACTGCTGCAAAAGGATACCAGTTCTGTAAAAACAGTCAGCTGCCCGTTTAGGAAACGAGGCTTCAATAGAAAATTTGTTTCGAATATTCCAGAGCCCAACATTGGGCAGCAAACAGGAGCCACACTAGCTTCCTGGCTTTGTTCTCCAAAGAAAGCAGTAAAGCCCAGAAATGGTCAAAGGACTGAGGATCCCACTGAACCTCAAGAATTTTGCGAAAACCACTCCACAACAACTTAGCAAAAGCACACGAGAAAAAAAAAATGATTCGAATCTTCCCACAACCCACACAGCGCACAAAAACCGTCTGAAGGACCGTGACGGATGCAAAGTTGGTCACCCGCTGGCAGCCGACCCCGTGCCAACAACCAGAGAAAGATTTTGATTTTGTGCAGGATTTTAGACGTCCAAAAGAACTTAGGAACATGATGGTCCGTGGTATGTAAGATTTTGCGATATAGGGAAGCCACCGAGAATTGGCCCGAGGGTTCAAGAGCCCACGAGACGGAGTCGCTCTCTTCAGACAGCTCTCTGTCTTCAAGTTCAGCAAAAAGTTGGTGCCACTGCACTAATTCTTCCTCACCAAATGTGCGCCGGAAAGACAAGCGCCAACCCTGCCCATCATGAGCCTGGGCAACACTCATCTCCGGTCTGGTTGAAATCTCGAATAAACGAGGAAAGCGGGTACACAGGGGGCTCTCCCTCGTCCATCAATCTTTCCAAAACAGGATCGTGTCTCCCTTCCCTAGAGATAATTTAGCCCCAAGCTTAAAGAAGTGTTTAATTTTGTGAATGTTGTGCCAGAATTGAGATCCTCCTTCTGCCGTAGAGGAAAAAAGGTTCCCACCATTCAGGTATTTGGCATGGATCAGCCTAAGCCAAAGGGATTTGGGGTCCCTTTCCGTCAGGATTTTCCACACCCATTTGGTCATCAGCGCTATAAACATAGTTTTGGTACTTGTGATCCCGAGACCACCCTGGTCTTTAGGCCTGCATAGATCTTCCCACCTCACTAGGTGGTACTTACGGTTGAGGTTGGCTCCCTCCCAAAAGAAACGCGACATGTTTTTTCTGAAACCTGCATGAGTGCCATCCCCCAAAAGAAAAAGGCTCATGGCATGCAGCGGGAGGCTGGCAAGGGAGAAGTTTGTTAAAGTCAGTCTAGCCGCCGATGACATGAAGCGGCCTTGCCAAGGCTCGTTTCTATGGCCAACCACCTCGGCCAGGGGTTCCCAGTCTATGAGGGTGAGCTTACGATCTGCCATCGGAAGGCCAAGGTAAGTGAACGGAAAGGAGCCAGTTTTGCAATTCAGCAGGTTAGCCACTCTGGCCTGCTCCTGTTCCGAAGCACCCATAACGATAACCTCACTTTTTAGGAAATTGATTTTCAGTCCTGAAAGGATTTCAATACAAAGGAGCAGGGCCTTAAGGCTGATGAGATCTGGGGTCGAGTTTTGGATTAGAATGATTGTATCGTCAGCATATTGAAGGTGGGCCACTCCTACTTCAATAAGATGAGGAACAACACCATGGATGTGACCAGCCGCGCTGTCCCGGTCAAGCATCTTGGCAAGGGAGTCTGCCATGAAATTGAAAAGTAAAGGAGAACAAGGATCACCTTGCCTCACTCCCCTTTTGTTTCTAAAGAAGGGCCCAACCTCCCCATTAATGGAGATGGCAATTTGCCCGCCTAAGACCAACTGCATCAGGCGATGAACTGTTCCAGAGTGGAAGCCCTTCCTACACAGCACTTCCCTAAGGAATTGCCAACTAACCCTGTCATACGCCTTCTCAAAGTCCAATTTGAGAATGACCACAGGGGAATTACTAACCTTGAGCTCATGAATAATTTCATGAAGAGCAAGGGCTCCTTCATGGAGGAGTCTACCTTTGATAAAAGCAGATTGCGAGGGGGCGATGATCCGGTGCGCTACCGGAGCAAGGCGCATTGCATAGGCTTTGGAAATGATCTTAAAGATAACGTTAATTAGAGCAATAGGTCTAAACTGTTTAATTGAATCAGCCCCAACTACTTTGGGGATGAGAGAAATGATACCAAAGTTAAGCCTAGATACATCCAGCATGCCAAGGGCAAAGCCATTGAGGATGTTGAGGACTAGGAGCTTTACAAAAGGCCAAAAGGTTTTGAAGAAGGCCACCGGCATGCCGTCAGGGCCCGGCGCCGTGTCTGTCTTCATGTCCTTAAGAACCAAGTCCAGTTCTTCCTGGAGGAACGAGAGGGACAACGCTATGTTCTCCTCCTCCGAAGCACGCTGCTCCGTCCCCCAGAAATCACGGTGAAGGGAAAGGAGCTGAACTGAGTCCGAAGCAAAAAAGTTCGAGATATAACTTATAGATGTGCTCCTGGAGATCTCGTTTATCACTCACAGGACCATCTGGCATAACTAAGCTAGTAATCAAACACTTACGCCGTCTCCCGTTAGCAAAGGCATGGAGGAACTTGGTGTTTGCATCACCTTTTAAGAGCCAATCTCGGCGGCCACGCTGGCACCAATACTCCTCTTCTAAGTTGAGGAGATGGATCAGCTGATCCTCGAGATGGTATCTAAGCGCCCAGTCATCTTCGTCTATGCCCGAGGTATCCGCTCGCTTGTCCAGCTCTTGGATTTCAGCAAGAATATTTGCCTTACGGAGGCGAGCGTCCCTTCCTAGGTTAGCTCCCCACCCCTTAAGGTAACTGCGGAGGCCCGAAGCCAACCAGTTCCACAAGTCTAGCGGATCTCTGCAGGCAACTCTTGCCTCATGTAGCTCGAACCATTTGGCCTTGACGAGCTCCTGAAAGCCAGGGATCAAGAGCCAGCCCGTTTCAAAGAAGAAGCGCTTCGATCTAGGGGGCGGGGCATCTTCTCCTGTGTCGAGCGTGAGTACTCGCCAAACAAATATCGAGAAAAACGTTTAGCTCCCTTGTTTTCTTCCCACCTAGCTAAATGGTTTACCAAGTGTACTCGTATAGACACTTGACGAATGGGTATTTCGAGCCATCCCCTCTCTTTCCCACTCTGTCTCGTTCCTGCCACTTTCTAAGAGCTGCTTATGCCCGGATGACACTATATACATGATGAGGACTCATTGGTATATGCATCTTCTGTATACACCAAATATCCACCTCTCTCTACCATGGATATTCATCAAGTTTCCGGAGGAGATATTCAGGTGCGGCGAGCCTTATCTCCGACTCGAGCCAGGCCACATTGCTTGCTAGCCCACACTCTCGGCATGGTCAACCTGGAGGAGAAGTGGCCCATGCACGCACTAGTGGCGACTATGGAAGGTATTCGGCCACCAGTGTTGGCAGATGACATCGTGGCGGTCGTGATAGCGAATTGCAAAGTGAACCACCGTGCCTTGAAGGTGGAGGTATGCTCTCCACCATACGATTTGTTTGTGCGCTTCCGTTCGAGTGAAGACTGCACCCCATCCTCCATGCCTCCCACATACACTACGTGAATTTCGAGAGGCTCAAAATGAGCCGATGGCATCACATGCATGGAGGTCAGCCATCGAGGTTGTCGTACCTGACAAAACTAAACTCCGGGAGTTTCCCGCGGGAGGCATGGGAGCCCGAAGCCATGAGGAAGTTTGTAAACTGGCAAGCTCGTGGAAATGCTTAAGCCAGAAGACTTGGTGCTTGGAGGTGATGGCGTCATGAAGAACCCAACTGAAGTGCCAAATGTCTACAATGTGGAGCGCCAGAGCCCGATATGCCGCCTGAGTTTGACAACCCATACTCGCCCATGAAAAAGAGGGTAGTGGTTCATGTTGTTCTAATTCATGTGGCACTGGTGCTCAACCGCGGTCCGGCCGTCACCGACTTGCAGCTGTCATACCGCGATGATGACACCGACACGAAATGCATGCACTATTTCCCTTGTTGGGGCGACAATGTCGATGAAACTGGGCCTCCACCCAATAGATCAAGTTGGCACTCTTTCGAAGGGTCAGCTGGGAATGGATCAGCCATAACTAGAAGATAATTGATGCCGGATCGAAGCATGTTGTTTCTATAAATGTTTGTTGTTTTGGTGTCTGTTGTTTCCTGGTAGATGTTAATTTTTTGTTTGTGAGACTGTTATTTTGTAGATGTTTGTTGTTTGTTTGTTTGTTTCCTAAATGTATGTTGTGTGAGAGTCTATCATTTCTTTCTTATCTACAGTAAAACAAGACGGAGGGCAATAAGTGCCGATGGTTTTCTGAACTTTCTTGCCCGTATCCTCAGCTATCTCCACCAGCTCATGAAGTACGTGAAGCTCTTCTCTGATACCTTTTTCAAGTCTTTTCTTGACACTAGTTGGCATGTACGTTCAACACATGTTTTTACAATTAAAATGTGACAATTTACAAATAAGAACACCTACAACTTCATCACTGCTCATTTTAAGAAATGCAGTTTATATTTTCGGGTACAGTTTATATTGTGTACTTATATTTTCGCCATCTGATGATAGGTTTGGTTTTTTTTCCATCAGCAAGAAAATGCTACAACCGGAAAATTCGCATATTCTAATTTTCCAGGATCCAAAGGTAAAAATAAATAAGATATTTGGGCATCTCACTGATCCAAATCCAAAGAAGAAAAGAAAGCAAGCGATGGATTCGTACACAAAATCAGAGAGCAAAAAAGAAGTTCAAATTTGGATCAGAGAATCAAACATCATACACAAGCATCTCACTGCTTTGTTACGCCGCCGCCCCCTGCCCACCCAACGTTGCCAGGAGCGGCTGCATGACGCCACCGCCGCACTGCCAGGCAGCCGCCCGAGGACGGAAGCAACGCTCGGAGCTCTAGAAGGTGCAAATGCCTTACGGCCGCTGCACCCTGGTCTCCCCGACCCTCCTGTTGGCGCCTGGAAAACTGATTACATTGTCTCCGGTCTCCCTCGGCGGCCGCTACATGTGCTGGGTCCACTGCTACCTTGGCCTCCTTACGTTACCTGACGCCCTGGATTCTCACCGTACGCAGCACCTGAACGGAACCTGACCCAGCGCGTCACAGGCGCGGATGTATCCGCTGCTCTTGTATCCGACGAATGTCTCCTGCGACCGATGTTTCCTCTCCTGAGCTTGTTTGACCCCGACGTCATGTACTTCCAATTGGATAGGAAGCTGGTTAGCACAACGCAGACGATTTTGTTACTGTTTGAGCGGCAGTGCGTGGGGTTTGAGGAGTTGCGGTTCTTCGCCGGAACGTGAGCACGCGCTTCGGTAACCGTATCGTCGCGTGCGTCCGAACTTGATCTGATTTCTCCCGTGCCTCGTGTGGCGAGAACGGGCGCGTTTTAGATGGAGGTGGTGTGGGTAACCGCAATCTCCGTTCGAGTGAAGACTGCACCCCATCCTCCATGCCTCCCACATACACTACGTGAATTTCGAGAGGCTCAAAATGAGCCGATGGCATCACATGCATGGAGGTCAGCCATCGAGGTTGTCGTACCTGACAAAACTAAGCTCCGGGAGTTTCCCGCGGGAGGCTTGGGAGCCCGAAGCCATGAGGAAGTTTGTCAACTGGCAAGCTCGTGGAAATGCTTAAGCCAGAAGACTTGGTAATTGGAGGTGATGGCGTCATGAAGAACCCAACTGAAGTGCCAAATGTCTAAAATGTGGAGTGCCAGAGCCCGATATGCCGCCTGAGTTTGACAATGTGACACCCCTCCCTGGCACATATCACCAGAGAGGCAGTCGCCCCGTGCGCCAGACCAAGATATCTGGCCGCACGTACGATAGTGCAACATAATGGAAATCATTACACAAACAGGCACAAGAAGTGCTACAAATGGTTTACAAGGCCATCAAGGCATGACAAAAATATCAAACCAAGCATGGCTCATGACAGAGTTTAACTGGCAGCGGAAGACGGCTAAGGCAACGGCTTGGAGCGGCTCTATTCCACAGGCATCTGGCTGCGCCACTGATCCTAGCACGCTCTTGCTCCATATCCTTGCTAAGGTAGATGATGAATCCTCGCCAAAATCTTGCCATTTGAATAGCCAACGTGATTACAATGACGTACTCGCAAGAATATTAACCACTTGACACGAACAGTCCAACAATCATGCAACAGGATATATATTGGAAATAAAATCTACAACATGGCAAGTGTCTACTCTAGCTAGACCAATATAATAACATAAAGGTAGAGTGGCATCAGAAGCAAAACATAGCATAAGCAAACAACGGGGTATCACCAGTGCAGAGTCCAAGCCAGGTGGGGTTGGATCGTGCACCGACAATCACACAAAGAGATTACCTGTGACGAATAAACGAGTGTACCAGTTGGTACCAAGTAACACAACAACTCATGTTCTCATAAGTAGGCCCACTGGCCTCTAGCCTCACAAGGCTTATCACCTCTGTCACCACTGCTAGGCCCACAGCATTATCACATTTATCATGTCAAGTAACATTCCCTGCATTATTTTATTGTTTATTAAGTGAGGTCAGGTCGTTCATTAATTCTTTCAAACAAATCTTAAGTTTAACCTCCTGACACGACAAGGACACACATTGTGACCCACACTGAACTGTTGTTCCATATCCCAGGAACGAGGCTTGCTTGCTAGGTTGACAATCTCGAGAGGTTCCATTCCCATCTATCAGAATGCACCTTACTTAGCCGGCACTTCAGGTTGTCACGCCAAAGTCGTACTAAGCAAAATACAGTCACATAAACGTCCACTTGCAAAGACCCTCTCTTGCACCACCCTATACGCATGGTACAACGAGCAGGTGATTCCGGCACATCCCCCGGCGCGACCGGGTATGCCTAGCTCCGGACTCCCTAGCATAATCGAACCCGTTCCTGTCAACCACTACCCTCGGACAGCACAACCGAACGACTGCGCCCAATGGATGGCACAAAAGGGGCTAAACAACCTACTAGGTCACGGTCCTCCATGAGACGTCCATGGTCCTGCTTTCAAAGTTCAGATTAGTGGCACTATGGACCGACCCTATCGTTGTTTGGAGGGGTGTTTCAATTAGTCAAATTTCATCATTCACCAGTCCAAACAACCGAGGATTAGTCCAACATAACAACCACAATATCACAATAATATATCATCAAACGACAAGACATTAGCAACACAATATTTCAAGCAGTAGTTTGTTTGTATTAAGCGGGTGACTAAAGCGCCATCACGTATCAATGTCCAGAAAGCGTCAATCGGATGACTGTGGCGGAGCTACCTCCGACCAGCGCCATCTCGTTTGACTATAAGAGAAAATAGCGTCAATCGGATGACTGTGGCGGAGCTACCTCCGACCAGCGCCATCAAGTTTGACTATAAGAGAAAATAGCGTCAATCGGACGACTGTGGCGGAGCTACCTCCGACCAGTGCCATCTCGTTTGACTACAAAAAAAAGTAGGGGCATCGTTCCTCCATTCCTTCGACTGTGGCGGTTCCCCCAGTCCATTGCCTCGGGAATGGGGAGTGGTACCCCCAGACACACACCACAACTCTACGGAAATTAAATGTCAATGTCATGATATCTCATGACGCACAGTTCATGAATAACAGGCAAACATATACACATACAAGGCATGATAATATGTAATCAAATAAGCAAACAACACTGCAAGACTGGTCATAGCAAGTGGTTAGCTTGCCTTCGGAGATCGACACCGTTTGGCTTGGAGGGTCACGAACGTCACGGTTTAGGGTCTCGGTTTGCTGTTACCGCGGGATACACCTATGCATGCATACAAGGGTGCTGAGCATACAAGTATTTTACAAAAAATGTAAAACCTGTACCACTGGACAGATCCTTTCAAAATAGGAATTTAGAAATTTGAATCACTCCAAACGGAGCTACGGTTCAAAAGATATTGCAGGGCGATGGATAGTTATCTGCTGCTCACCCGAGAAAAAAAACAGAACGGGCTGCTTTTGAACTGGGCTGGGCTGAACGCGCCTGCTGCGCTGCTGCCTGCTGGGCTGGGCTGGGCTGGTTCTGCTGCTGGGCTGAAACGATCGCTGGGGGGAAAAAGACACGAACGGATGGATCGATCGTTGACCTCCTGTACGCTTGACCCTGCGCACGGGAGCACGGTTTGGCCGACGTCGTCGACCGCCATGACGGCCAGCAGCCGCAGACGGGCACACCCCGCCACACCGCGCTCGGGGACGGCCTCTACGTCGACGGGGACAGCCGGGAGGCACCATGTCGAGCTTGGCCAGTATGGCCATGGCGGGCTTCACACGGGTGGGGGCCTAGGTTTGGTACAAGGAGGGCGTCCAAGAAGTTTGGGCTCAATTGGATATCTAGGGGTTTTGGGAATGTGTCCGCTAAGCCGCGTACCGGCATCGACTTTGGGCTAACAAAGGAAGTAGGTCAAAACTTGTTCGAATGAGTTTGAGTTCGACGGAGGAAGTGTAGGAAATACAAAAGTATGCATCTCCCTAAATTATGAGGATTTTCCGAGACTTCCAAGTTGACCGAATAAAATTGGGATCGGAGCGACATTTAACAGTTAACTCCGAAATTGGAAATATTGATTGGAGTATGAAATATTTTTGTGCGGATCTTCTAGAAATGGGTAGGGGAGTCCTCCGGAATTCCAAGAGAGAGCAAAAGGAGGTTATACAAGATAATTCTTGAACGATCCATTTATACCCCAATTAAAACTTTTTCTACAAAATAATATAATTTTGACACCCAAAGAAATCTGCACACAACAAGATTTTTATTGAAATCAGATATTTTTAAAAGTATGATATTTCTATCATACTCAATGCATTGAAAGGATGTCATGGCAGAGGCTCACCCAATCAATCAACATAGGATCTACTAGCATGTTTATAAAATTAAATCTAAGATTTTTGCTCAACCAAACACAAACATGGCAAGATCAAACAAGGTCTACAACCAAACAATCAATCACCAACCAGGGATTTATCTTGGCCAAATAATTACCACAAGTTTGGGAAAACAAAGGTTTACGGATTTTATTTTAGAAAAGTTGTATATTCATTTTCATGCATACACAGGTTTTGTAAAATAACAGGTTTCTTTTAAAAGGAAATATCTGTGCCACCAATAATTGGCTCACAGACACTGTGGGATTGGACTTTCCCAAAAAAAATATTTTTGCAAGGATTTTTCCCTAAAGGATGCCGGAAAGGCGAGAGATACGATCTTGAATAAAGGATAGAAGCACACGGAGGCTATCTGCTTACTCACTGACATCTGGGACCGGGGTCCACCTGGCAGTTTCCTTCTTCCTTTCTCTCTTCTTCTTCCTCGCTCTCTCCTGCTCGGTACATGACTGGTTCTGAGTGCGCGGAGCACGCCAGTGTGGCGCTGCTACGCGTGCGGTCCGTCGATGCAGCGGCCATCGCGGCTTTGGGGTGAAAGCCTCGATTGTTTCGTGCCATTGGGCGAGCACTGCTCGCAATTCCTTCATTTTCTCGCACAATGCGGTGCCGAGGAGCGGCATCCGGGCTCCGGCTATAAATCAGAAATCTCCGAAATTCTTCCCATCCTCATCCCAACCATGAGCTTTCTTCACGATTTCTTCAAAGCCTACCACGAGATGCTGGAGGGAGCGGGCTTCATGGAGCATGTTATCATTGTCGTGCTCTTCGGGATCTCGTCTTCAGTGGTGACCGCACTGCTGCTTGCGGCGGTGGTCGTCTTGATCCTTGGCATGTTCAATTGGTGGTCTGGCACTGGTGGTGATGCTGCGGTGGAGGAGCAGGCTGCGGCGGAGGGGCTAGCTGCGGCAGAGGGGCAAGCTGTGGCGGAGGGGCAGGCTGCGCCTTTGGTCGCTGTTCTTCCAGCTGGAGGTGAGCAGGCAGCTCGAGCCGCCCATCGCCGTCGCGCGGTTCGTGACTCGGCTTCGGGTGAGCCAGGCTCATCTTCCAGTAACGCCGCGGAGCGTGAGAGGGAGTAGAATTCCTGGAGTGCCTTTTGCATCTGCACTGAGGTAGTTGTAGTGTTCTATGTTGGAGTAGAACTTGTACCTTTGTTTCTGAAATTTCCCTTCTGTACTGAACTTGCTGGATGTATCAAATTGGTCTCCTCTTATGAACTGGAACAAGATTTCATTTCTGAACTTTTTCTCAGCTGCAACAACTCTGGTCTTGCAGCACAGATAGAATTGAAGAGGTACTAGCATACAGATAGAAGAACTTGCTACACTGAGAAAATATATTTTTAGAAAATAACCCTGCATTTTATGGCATAGACAATTTGCAGTGGTATGGCATAATCATTTCAACCATACCGGTTAACAAGCACATAACAACTACTAAACACTAAACAACAACAAACTTGCATTACAAGCCAACACAAGAAAACAAACATCCTTGCTGATTCTCACCTACCAACATAAAAGCGCCACTCAGGCTAAATAAACATGGGTTCTACTCCGCTTGACGGCCTCTGGTAGTCGGTGGAGCTTGGCCGAGACGAAGAGTGGTGTCCACATCTCCCTCTTCCGTGGGGTGGGGAATTGCAGGCACGCCTTCGAGGATTATACCTCCTGCTTAGAGGTGTAGCTAAACTGGGGCTAGTGCTTGTGTCCCAGAGGCATAGAGACTGGGTTCCGGCAAATCATTTGGGAACGGGAGTCATGTATTTTGAGCTGGACCATGGTTGAGGTTAGGTAGGTTCCTTGCTCGACACAGTTGCAGGTGAGCGCGACCAAGGTTGCGCCTTGTGACCATGAGTTCATCCCTCAAAGAATGGCAAAACCTTGTCATTGCAGCTCCGTAGGTGACCAGGGTGATTACGGCAGGGTCGACTTCTTCTATAATGGAAGTTTGGATAGCCTCCGCACCATGATGGGGTCTGGCTGGGAGAAGCTGGAAAGCTCGACTTTTCGCCATTGCCGGTTCCGAGTACCGCAGGCGGACGAGACTTTCCCAGGCTGCTACCTGGATGGTTTGATGGAGAGTGGGCATGCTCCTACCTTGGATCAAGTAACGCTGACTTGTGACCAACGGGCACGAGCCGACATGTACGTCTGCTTGAAATTCACTCCCGGCAGGCGAGAGTGAGTTCTCGTACACCACATATCGAGGGCGAGCAAGCCTACCAAGAAGATCACAGACGGCCTTCCAAAGCATCAGTAGAAATCCGCCATGACCCTCGGCAGTGGTTTCCAGGATGACCTCACTAGTAGGGAAACCCTATATAGGTAGGTTGGCATTCTGTGGCGCACCCTTAATTGGTGCGCCATAGAATTATTTTTTGTGGCGCACCAAGCCCGGTGCGCCACAGAAAGTCACATTTCTGTGGCGCACTAAACCACATGCGCCACATAAATTAGACATTATGTGGCGCACCAAGCCTGGTGCGCCACAGAAAGTCACATTTCTGTGGCGCACGTGGCCAGGTGCGCCACAGAAAGTTATCTGGGGGCGGGTTAAAATTTGAAGAAAAAAAAATCGGTGGCGCACATGTCTGTGGCGCAGCAAGCCACGGATTTTTTTTCCAAACCCCCGCTCGTGGATCGTCTTTTTAGTCTTGCAGGAAGTAAAAGAAAATGATAAAAATTTCAATAAATAAAATCCTTTGACATGTAGTTACGTTTGAGTGTCTAGTAGGTATAGAAAATTTGAAATATGAATTTTGACCTTTTCTGCAACAAACAGGAAAAAAAACTTGTAATGGCCATAACTTTTGCATACGACATCGAAAAAACGCGTTTAATATGTCAAAAAAAATACGTGAAAAAAATCCGAGTTCGACACCGTTTGGCTTAGACGGTCACGAACGTCACGGTTTAGGGTCTCGGTTTGTTGGTACCGCGGGATACACCTATGCATGCATACAAGGGTGCTGAGCATACAAATATTTTACAAAAATGTAAAACCTGTACCACTGGACAGATCCTTTCAAAATAGGAATTTAGAAATTTGAATCACTCCAAACGGAGCTACGGTTCAAAAGATATTGCAGGGCGATGGATAGTTATCTGCTGCTCACCCGAGAAAAAAAAACAGAACAGGCTGCTTTTGAACTGGGCTGGGCTGAACGCGCCTGCTGGGCTGGGCTGGTTCTGCTGCTGGGCCGAAACGATCGCTAGGGGTAAAAAGACACGAACGGATGGATCGATCGTTGACCTCCTGTACGCTTGATCCTGCACACGGGAGCACGGTTTGGCCGACGTCGTCGACCGCCATGACGGCCGGCAGCCGTGGATGGGCACACCCCGCCACACCGCGCTCGGGGACGGCCTCTACATCAACGGGGACAGCCGGGAGGCACCACGCCCAGCTTGGCCAGTACGGCCATCGCGGGCTTCACACGGGTGGGGGCCTAGGCTTGGTACAAGGAGGGTGTCCAAGAAGTTTGGGCTCAATTGGATATCTAGGGTTTTGGGAATGTGTCCGCTAAGCCGCGTACCGGCATCGACTTTGGGCTAACAAAGGAAGTAGGTCAAAACTTGCTCGAATGAGTTTGAGTTCGACGGAGGAAGTGTAGGAAATACAAAAGTATGCATCTCCCTAAATTATGAGGATTTTCCGAGACTTCCAAGTTGACCGAATAAAATTGGGATCGGAGCCGACATTTAACAGTTAACTCCGAAATTGGAAATATTGGATTGGAGTATGAAATATTTTTGGGCGGGTCTTCTAGAAATGGGTAGGGGAGTCCTCCGGAATTCCAAGAGAGAGCAAAAGGAGGTTATACAAGATAATTCTTGAATGATCCATTTATATCCCAATTAAAACTTTTTCTACAAAATAATAGAATTTTGACACCCAAAGAAATCTGCACACAACAAGATTTTTATTGAAATCTGATATTTTTAAAAGTATGATATTTCTATCATCCTCAATGCATTGAAAGGATTGCATGGCAGAGGCTCACTCAATCAATCAACATAGGATCTACTAGCATGTTTATAAAATTAAATCTAAGATTTTTGCTCAACCAAACACAAACATGGCAAGATCAAACAAGGTCTACAACCAAACAATCAATCACCAACCAGGGATTTATCTTGGCCAAATAATTACCACAAGTTTGGGAAAACAAAGGTTTACGGATTTTATTTTAGAAAAGTTGTATATTCATTTTCATGCATACACAGGTTTTGTAAAATAACAGGGTTTCTTTTAAAAGGAAATATCTGTGCCACCAATAATTGGCTCACAGACACTGTGGGGTTGAACTTTCCCAAAAAATCATTTTTGCAAGGATTTTTCCCTAAAGGATGCCGGAAAGGCGAGAGATACGATCTTGAATAAAGGATAGAAGCACACGGAGGCTATCTGCTTACTCACTGACATCTGGGACCGGGGTCCACCTGGCAGTTTCCTTCTTCCTTTCTCTCTTCTTCTTCCTCGCTCTCTCCTGCTCGGTACATGACTGGTTCTGAGTGCGCGGAGCACGCCAGTGTGGCGCTGCTGCGTGTGCGGTCCGTCGATGTAGCGGCCATCACGGCTTTGGGGTGAAAGCCTCGATTGTTTCGTGCCATTGGGCGAGCATTGCTCGCAATCCCTTCATTTTCCCGCGCAATGCGGTGCCGAGGAGCGGGATCCGGGCTCGGGCTATAAATCAGAAATCTCCAAAATTCTTCCCATCCTCCTCCCAACCATGAGCTTTCTTCACGATTTCTTCAAAGCCTACCACGAGATGCTGGAGGGAGCGGGCTTCATCGAGCATGTTATCATTGTCATGCTCTTCGGGATCTCGTCTTCAGTGGTGACCGCACTACTGCTTGCGGCGGTGGTCTTCTTGATCCTTGGCCTGTTCAATTGGTGGTCTGGCACTGGTGGTGATGCTGCGACGGAGGGGCAAGCTGCGGCAGATGGGGCAAGCTGCGGCGGAGGGGCAGGCTGCGCCGTCGGTGGCTGTTCTTCCGGCTGGAGGTGAGCAGGCAGCTCGAGCCGCCCGTCGCCGTCGCGCGGTTCGTGACTCGGCTTCGGGTGAGCCAGGCTCATCTTCCAGTAATGCCGCGGAGCGTGAGAGGGAGTAGAATTCTTGGGGTGCCTTTTGCATCTGCACTGAGGTAGTTGTAGTGTTCTACGTTGGAGTAGAACGTATACCTTTGTTTCTGAAATTTCCCTTCTGTACTGAACTTGCTGGATGTATCAAATTGGTCTCCTCTTATGAACTGGAACAAGATTTCATTTCTGAACTTTTTCTCAGCTGCAACAACTCTGGTCTTGCAGCACAGATAGAATTGAAGAGGTACTAGCATACAGATAGAAGAACTTGCTACACTGAGAAAATATATTTTTAGAAAATAACCCTGCATTTTATGGCATAGACAATTCGCAGTGGTATGGCATAATCATTTGAACCATAACGGTTAACAAGCACATAACAACTACTAAACACTAAACAACAACAAACTTGCATTACAAGCCAACACAAGAAAACAAACATCCTTGCTGATTCTCACCTACCAACATAAAAGCGCCACTCAGGCTAAATAAACATGGGTTCTACTCTGCTTGACGGCCTCTGGTAGTTGGTGGAGCTTGGCCGAGACGAAGAGTGGTGTCCACATCTCCCTCTTCCGCGGGGTGGGGAATTGCAGGCACGCCTTCGAGGATTATACCTCCTGCTTAGAGGTGTAGCTGAACTGGGGCTAGTGCTTGTGTCCCAGAGGCATAGAGACTAGGTTCCGGCAAATCATTTGGGAACGGGAGTCCTGTATTCTGAGCTGGCCCATGGTTGAGGTTAGGTAAGTTCCTTGCTCGACACAGTTGCAGGTGAGGGCGACCAAGGTTGCGCCTTGTGATCATGAGTTCATCCCTCAGAGAACGACAAAACCTTGTCATTGCAGCTCCGTAGGTGACCAGGGTGATTACGGCAGGGTCGACTTCTTCTCCAATGGAAGTTTGGATAGCATCCGCACCATGATGGGGTCTGGCTGGGAGAAGCTGGAAAACTCGACTTTTCGCCATTGCCGGTTCCGAGTACCGCAGGTGGACGAGACCTTCCTAGGCTGCTACCTGGATGGCTTGATGGAGAGTGGGCATACTCCTACCTTGGATCAAGTAACGCTGACTTATGACCAACGGGCACGAGCCGACATGTACGTCTACTTGAAATTCACTCCCGGCAGGCGAGAGTGAGTTCTAGTACACCACATATCGAGGGCGAGCAAGCCTACCAAAAAGATCACAGACGGCCTTCCAAAGCATCAGTGGAAATCCGCCATGACCCTCGGCAGTGGTTTCCAGGATGACCTCACTAGTAGGGAAACCTTATATAGGTAGGTTGGCATTCTGTGGCGCACCCTGGGTGCGCCACAGAAAGTCACATTTCTGTGGCGCACATGGCCAGGTGCGCCACAGAAAGTTATCTGGGGGGCGGGTTAAAATTTGAAGAAAAAAAATCTGTGGCGCACCTGGCAGGTGCGCCACAGAAAGGTGACATTCTGTGGTGCACCATCGACTTTTTAGTCTTGCAGGAAGTGAAAGAAAATGATAAAAATTTCAATAAATAAAATACTTTGACATGTAGTTAGGTTTGAGTGTCTAGTAGGTATGTAAATTTTGAAATATGAATTTTGACCTTTTCTGCAACAAACAGGAAAAAAAACTTGTAACGGCCATAACTTTTGCATACGACGTCGAAAAAACGCGTTTAATATGTCAAAAAAAAGTGAGAAAAATCCGAGTTCGATTTCACCGGGATTTACCCGGTCAGCAATTCACAGATTCCTCAAATTCCAATAGAAAAAAAAGTTATTTCAAACAGACGATTTTTCGCAGCAAAATCAAAAAGAAAGAAAAATTCAAATAATCAAAAAGTCCAAAAAGACACAGAAATGTGTAACAAAAAAGATTGTTGAATTTTTTGGATTTTTTGAAGTGTTTTGACTTTTTTGATTTTTTTTTTGGATTTTTTGAATTTTTTTAAGTTTTTTGAGTTTTTTTGGATCTTTTGAAACTTTTGAATCTCCTTTTGAAACCGTAGAAGTTCTTGAAAAATCTAATATTTAAAAACACGCATTTATAACACGTACCACATATACACATACAAGACTTAAGAGGGTTCATATGATATATATATATCAATATGCTAGGGTTGGAGCAATTTGAGGATGGGTGACCTAGCGGGAAGGTATCAGTTCAAAAAATTCAAAAAATCTGAAAATAATTCCAATAATTAGGATTTTTCATATTATTTCATATTTTGATTTTTCTGATTTTTTTTAAACTTTTTATATTTTATTTTGCATTTTTTGAATTTTTTGAACTTTTTGAGAATTCTGTTGCGCACCTGGACATGTGCGCCACAGAAATGTGAGAATTCTGTGGCGAAGTGCGCTACAGAAAAAAATTAGTGGCGAGAATTCTGTGGCGCACCCCGCAAACCTGGGATGCGCCACAGAATCCCAAAATGGTGCGCCACTGATAGCCTTTTCTGTACTAGTGCCTTGGGGTTCGCCATCGGATTATTTTGCCTCTGGTTGTAGGATGAGATAAGAACGCGGGATTCCTTTGCGGGATCCTGCTGCAAGAGAGCTAGGTTGCCAAGGATAGCAGGCGAGGGTGGGGATTAACGGCAGCTAGGACTGGGGTCTCATATATGCTGGGTTGTGTCGGCTCCTTCTCTTGGAAGAAACCGGCGAGCCTCTCTCAGGGAATGGGACAAGTCCTACTGCACCTTACTGTGGACCGACACCAGCCATGCCGGTTAGGCGGAGCTGGGTTAAATCCATCGGGCTCACTGTCGGGCAAAAGTAAGGCGGGGCTTTCCATGCTATGGTAGTCTACAGCCAGCCTGGTGCTCTGATACCACGTCTGTGACACCCCTCCCTGGCACATATCACCAGAGAGGCCGCCGCCCGGTGCGCCAGCCCAAGATATCTGGCCGCACGTCACGACAGTGCAACATAATGGAAATCATTACACAAACAGACACAAGAAGTGCTACAAATGGTTTACAAGGCCATCAAGGCATGAAAAAAATATCAAACCAAGCATGGATCAGGACAGAGTTTAACTGGCAGCGGAAGCCGGCTAAGGCAACGGCTTGGAGCGGCTCCATTCCACAGGCATCTGGCTAAGCTACTGATCCTAGCACGCTCTTGCTCCATATCCTTGCTAAGGTAGAAGATGAATTCTCGCCAAAATCTAGCCATTTGAATAGCCAACGTGAGTACAATGACGTACTCGCAAGAATATTAACCACTTGACACGAACAGTCCAACAATCATTCAACAGGATATATATTGGAAATAAAATCTACAACATGCCAAGTGTCTACTCTAGCTAGACCAATATAATAACATAAAGGTAGTGTGGCATCGCAAGCAAAACATAGCATAACCAAACAACGGGGTATCACCAGTGCAGAGTCCAAGCCAGATGGGGTTGGATCGTGCACCGGCAATCACACAAAGAGATTACCTGTGACGACTAAACGAGTGTACCAACTGTTGGTACCAAGTAACATAACAACTCATGTTCTCATAACTAGGCCCACTGGCCTCTAGCCTCACAAGGCTTATCACCTCTGTCACCACTGCTAGGCCCACGGCCTTATCACATTTGTCATCTCAAGTAACATTCCCTCCATTATTTTATTGTTTATTAAGTGAGGTCAGGTCGTTCATTAATTCTTTCAAACAAATCTTAAGTTTAACCTTCTAACACGACAAAGACACACGGTGTGACCGACACTGAACTGTTGTTCCATATCCTAGGAATGAGGCTAGCTTGCTAGGTTGACACTCTCGAGAGGTTGCATTCCCAACTATCAGAATGCACTTTACTTAGCTGGCACTTCAGGTTGTCACGCCAAAGTCGTACTAAGCAAAATACACTCACATGACCGTCCACTTGCTAAGACACTCTCATGCACCGCCCTATACGCATGGTACAACGGGCAGGTGATTCCGGCACATCCCCCGGCGCGACTGGGTATGCCTAGTTCCGGACTCCCTAGCACAATCGAACCCGTGCCTGTCGACCACTACCCTCGGACAGCACAACCGAACGACTGCGCCCAATGGATGGCACAAAAGGGGCTTAACAACCTACTAGGTCACGGTCCTCCATGAGACGACGATGGTCCTGCTTTCAAAGTTCAGATTAGTGGCACTATGGACTGACCCTATCGTTGTTTGGAGGGGTGTTTCAATTAGTCAAGTTTCATCATTCACAAGTCCAAACAACCGAGAATTAGTCCAACATAACAACCACAATATCACAATAATATATCATCAAACGACAAGACATTAGCAACACGATATTTCAAGCATTAGTTTGTTTGTATTTACCGGGTGACTAAAGCGCCATCACGTATCAATGTCCAGAAAGCGTCAATCGGACGACTGTGGCGGAGCTACCTCTGACCAGCGTCATCTCGTTTGACTATAAGAGAAAATAGCGTCAATCGGACGACTGTGGCAGAGCTACCTCCGACCAGTGCCATCTCGTTTGACTATAAGAGAAAATAGCGTCAAACGGACGACTGTGGCGGAGCTACCTCCGACCAGCGCCATCTCGTTTGACTACAAAAAAAAAGTAGGGGCATCGTTCCTCCATTCCTTTGACTGTGGCGGTTCCCCCAGTCCATCGCCTCAGGAATGGGGAGTGGTACCCCCAGACACACACCACAACTCTACGGAAATTAAATGTCAATGTCATGATATCTCATGACGCACAGTTCATGAATAACAGGCAAACATATACACATACAAGGCATGATAATATGTAATCAAATAAGCCAACAACACTGCAAGACTGGTCATAGCAAGTGGTTAGCTTGCCTTCGGAGATCGACACCGTTTGGCTTGGAGGGTCACGAACGTCACGGTTTAGGGTCTCGGTTTGCCGGTACCGCGGGATACACCTATGCATGCATATAAGGGTGCTGAGCATACAAGTATTTTACAAAAATGTAAAACCTGTACCACTGGACAGATCCTTTCAAAATAGGAATTTAGAAATTTGAATCGCTCCAAACGGAGCTATGGTTCAAAAGATATTGCAGGACGACGGATAGTTATCTACTGCTCACCCGAGAGAGAAAATAGAACAGGCTGCTTTTGAACGGGGCTGGGCTGAACGCGCCTGCTGCGCTGCTGCCTGCTGGGCTGGGCTGGTTCTGCTGCTGGGCCGAAACGATCGCTGGGGAAAAAAAGACACGAACGGATGGATCGATCGTTGACCTCCTGTACGCTTGCTCCTGCGCACGGGAGCACGGTTTGGCCGACGTCGCCGACCGCCAGGATGGCCGGGCTGCCGGCCGACGGCGCGGACGGGCACACCCCGCCACACTGTGCTCGGGGACGGCCTCTACGTCGACGGGGACGGCCGGGAGGCACCACGTCGAGCTTGGCTAGTACGGCCATGGCGGGCTTCACACGGGTGGGCTGCCGCCGTGGTACTACTCTGCCAGTTCGAGGACGGCCGGGATGCGGCCGCCGCAAGGAACGGCTCAGGGAGGAGGGCCAGGATGGAAGGGGCCGAGGTCTTCGGTGCCTCGGACCTCGAGGTCCATCAATGGCGGCCACGCGGGTTTGAGCATGAACTCGAGCCTCCAGAGCTCCTCTTGATCTTTTGGATCGCGGGGGAGGAAAAGGAGAGGGGAGGGAGTGTGTGGTGCATCTGGAGAGGGGCTCGGGTTGCTCTTATACAGGCAGCGGGAGGGGGAAAACTTGATGGCACCGATGGCCACGGGCTCATAGTCTCCCGCCACAGGGAAGGGATAAGGAGGAGGAGGAGAGGATGGGGTTGCCGTGCTGGACGCACAGTGTCGCACGAGGCTGCACTGTGACGGCGGGTTAGGCTAAACGGTTTAAGCTAAGCGAGTTTAGGTCATGCCAAAGTGGGCGTCTAGAGTGCGACGCGAGCGGCATCAACGCGTTCCTGGTGACTCGGAGCACTAAATGGAAGATGGTTTCCACCACTGGGTCCGTAACGACGAGAGCAACACAACAAAACAAGAATCACTCAAGGATTCCAAACTTTGCAATGCAAGATTTTCAGAAAACCAAATGCACATAAGGTGCTCGACGAAAAGACAAGGGGTCTTGCCCTTCTCAGAAAAATCCCAAAATTTCACCACTGCCTAGATTTGATACAAGGAGGGTGTCTAAGAAGTTTGGGCTCAATTGGATATATAGAAATGGGGTTTTGGGAATATGTCCGCTAAGCCGCGTACCGGCATCGACTTTGGGCTAACAAAGGAAGTAGGTCAAAACTTTCTCGAATGAGTTTGAGTTCAACGGAAAAAGTGTAGGAAATACAAAAGTATGCATCTCCCTAAATTATGAGGATTTTCCGAGACTTCTAAGTTGACCGAATAAAATTGGGATCGGAGCCGACATTTAACAGTTAACTACGAAATTGAAAATATTGGATTGGAGTATGAAATATTTTTGGGCGGGTCTTCTAGAAATGGGTAGGGGAGTCCTCCGTAATTCCAAGAGAGAGCAAACTCTAAGTCAAATCGCCTCGAAAGATTTTAGGAAACACTTATTAAAACTAGAAAAAGTTTTCTGGTGTCCAAAAATAATTTAAAATGCGGCCTAAATTTTCAGGGTGTTACAGACAACCCATACTCGCCCATGAAAAAGAGGGTAGTAGTTCATGTTGTTCTAATTCATTTGGCGCTGGTGCTCGACCGCGGTCCGGCCGTTACCGACTTGCCGCTGTCATACCGTGATGACGACACCGACACGAAATGCATGCACTATTTCCCTTGTTGGGGCGACAGTGTCGATGAAACTAGGCCTCCTCCCAATAGATCAAGTTGGCACTCTTTCGAAGGGTCAGCTGGGAATGGATCAGCCATAACTAGAAGATAATTGATGCCGGATCGAAGCATGTTGTTTCTATAAATGTTTGTTGTTTTGGTGTCTGTTGTTTCCTTGTAGATGTTAATTTTTTGTTTGTGAGACTGTTATTTTGTAGATGTTTGTTGTTTGTTTGTTTGTTTGTTTCCTAAATGTATGTTGTGTGAGAGTCGATCATTTCTTTCTTATCTACAGTAAAACAAGACGGAGGGCAATAAGTGCCGATGGTTTTCTGAACTTTCTTGCCCGTATCCTCAGGTATCTCCACCAGCTCATGAGGTACGGGAAGCTCCTCTCTAATACCTTTTTCAAGTCTTTTTTTTTGAAAGGATACACCACTGCGAATTCAACACAAATTACAAGAAAAAGAACAGGAAATCGCAGCAGAACAAGTCGAAGAACTCTGCACAACAGCGTCACCCAAAGAAGCCAACGCTGGACCACCGCACCGCCTGGAGAAGAACTTCAACGCCAACCAACGCCGGAGAGGAAGAACCCAGACCACCACCACCCACGGGGAGAGACGCACCTCACTCATGGAGAAGAAGACCGCATCAGCCGCCCGCCGCCAGCGACGGGACCGAAGAACTCTGAAAGAACACGGCCAAGATGCCTCCTCGCCGCAACCACCATCCAGCCACCACACCCTGCGCAGAGCACGAGCACGACTTGCCGGAGACGCCACCGGTAGCCCACCTTGATCAGCCCTTTTCCCCTCGCCACCACGGCTGGCCAGAGAAGGAGAGAGCAAGGCCAGGAAGAAGACGGCGACGAACTCCAATATCCCGGTGAAGAAACTCCTGTACAGGCGGAAAGGAAGGCCAGCGCCGGGCACCAGCTTCCCACCGCATCCCCAGCGCCTCCACAGCAAGGCCAGGAACCACCTTACCGCGGCGAAGACGAGGACGGGGAACAAAAGCTCAGCAGAGAGGCCACCACCAACGCCACGGTGACCTCGCCCAGAGCACCAACTCCCAACAGATCGACGGATCTGTGGGCACCAAACTCCAGCAGCTTCGCGGATCCGCCCCGGAGGGCCTCGCCGCAGTGGGGAAGAAGCTCTGGCAACCAGAAACCACACCGCCGCCGCCACCACCACCCAGCCAGCGCCGATGGGGAACCTAACCCTACTATTTACAAGCCTCCAGCACAGATCGACAGCCCCTCCACCCATCCGCCGCCACAAGGGCAGCCGGAGAGGAAGGCAACCGGCGATCCGGCCGTCGGCGGAGCAGGGGAGCACGTCGCCTTTCCCTCCGCCTCTCAGATGCACTGTTCACGAGAGAAAGGGGGGGATGTCACCTTTTTCAAGTCTTTTCTTCACACTAGTTGGCATGTACGTGCAACACACATATTTACAATTAAAATGTGACAATTTACAAGTAAGAACACCTACAACTTCATCACTGCTCATTTTCGGGTACAGTTTACATTGTGTACTTATATTTTCGCCATCTGATGATAGGTTTGGTTTTTTTCCATCAGCAAGAAAACGCTACAACCGGAAAATTCACATATCCTAATTTTCCAGGATCCAAAGGTAAAAATAAATAAGATATTTGGGCATCTCACTGATCCAAAGAAGAAAATAAAGCAAGCGGATGGATTCGTACACAAAATCAGAGAGCAAAAAAGAAGTTCAAATTTGGATCAGAGAATCAAACATGATACACAAGTTCAGAAATGGATAACACAAAGCAGTGGTAGTGGAAATAGATCTTAGCTCGCCCATGCCTCGCAGGGTCAGCTTCAGACTCCAATCTCGCCACCGCCGCGCGTCGAATGTTGCCGCCGCGACGCCTCCCCGTTCTTCATCTCCACCACCATCCCACATGTCCAGGAGGACGTCTATGAGGGGAGTCTCGCGGAGCGGATCTTACAAGTTAGGTAGGCCTGCAGCCTGAGCACGTGGAAGAAGAGCGCGTCCATTGCCGGCCGGCCGCACGCACGAAGTTCCGCTCGGCTCCGAGCTTGGGCACAACAAAATAGAATCCGGCGGTGGCTTTGTTACACCGCCGCCCCCTGCCCACCCAACGTTGCCAGGAGCGGCTGCATGACGCCACCGCCGCACTGCCAGGCAGCCGCCCGAGGACGGAAGCAACGCTCGGAGCTCTAGAAGGTGCAAATGCCTTACGACCGGGGCACCCTGGTCTCCCCGACCCTCCTGTTGGCACCTGGAAAACTGACGACATTTGTCTCCGGTCTCCCTCGGCGGCCGCTACCTGTGCTGGGTCGACTGCTACCTTGGCCTCCTTTCGTTACATGACGCCCTGGATTCTCACCGTACGCAGCACCTGAACGGAACCCGACCCTTCGCGTCACAGGCGCGGATGTATCCGCTGCTCTTGGATCCGACGAACGTCTCCTGCGACCGATGTTTCCTCTCCTGAGCTTGTTGGACCCCGATCTCATGTACTTCCAATTGGACAGGAAGCTGGTTAGCATAACGCAGACGTTCCGACTGTCACCGGGGCGCATGCTGTGCAGGGATCTTCGTTGCACATGCAGACATGCAGCTAGCTATACCGGAGAAACCATGCACATGCATGAGGACCTCACGAGCTGGACCATGCCCATCCATGGAGTCGCCTGCGTCCTCCGCACCTCGGTTGTAATCGATGTCGTTGGGAGGCCGGTGAGGGCAGCGACCCGGCAGGGTGCCCACTACATGAACGGTTGTCTCCTCCTGTGGCCTTCGCCGAGATCATCTCCTCCGAGTCACCTGCACTCGTCGGCCGCAAGGTCTCGGGGAGATCGTTTCCTCGAGGCTTTGGCCTGCCTGTGCCTATCCTCTGATCCTTGCCTTATATAGGGAGCAGACGAAGCCTAAGACGTAGTGCCTTATATAGGGAGCAGACCAAGCCTAAGAGCAACTCTAGCAGTTACCCTATAATTCCATACTGGATAATCATTATCATGTTGCCCGGATAATCATTATCCGGTACGAGTTCGTCTCCGCAGAACAGATACACTAAACTCGACCCGGATATTTGAACATAGATCGATATAAGAGTTCGCGCGTTAATTTTACAGATGAACAAGAGTAGATATTGCACTAGACTAGAAATTAACCTACACTAGATACGAAATTTAACTAGACTAGACTAGAAATTAAACTAGAAACCCTACACCTAAGGGTTGGCGGCGGCGATGGTGATGCGGCGGCCCGGCGGCATCGGTGTCTGCCTAAGGGTCGATGTCGAGCTCATCCTTCTCGGTGATGGCGCACAGCGCCACCGCCAGGTCCTGCTCGTCGACCGCCTTCACCAGGCGCTCCTCCGCACCGAGAGCTCGGGCCTCCAACGCCGCCGTCGCGACGGCGACCTCCTCGTCGGCTCTACGGACACGACCGTAAGCCGGCAGCAGCACCTCCTAGAAGCGGTCGAAGGGGACGATGACGGAGCCCCGCCAACCTTCGGGGGTCACGCGGACATGCCCCGCCGAAATGGGGTCCCCGGCGAATTCCTCCTCCGGCTCCTGCCGCTTCCTTCTCCGGCTGCCTCTCGAGCTCCCCGCCTCCGTGTCATGATGCCGCGGCGTCCAAGGCGTCATGAGCCCTGCCCACCGATGGTCCTTGTACGAGCCGCGGAGGCGCGCACCATTGGAGTGGTTGATCGAGGCCTGCCGCGCCTTCTCCTCCGCCGCCCTCCTCGCCGCATCGTCTTCAGGCGGCTCGCGGCCTCCTCCGCCTCCGCCTCGACCGCCGAAGGTGCGTATGGTGGATCCGGCCATGGATCCGGTGGTGGTGGGAGGAGAGGAGGTGCGGTGCACCGTGGATTGCTCGCCGGAGGTGGCGAGAGGCGCGGCGGCGCTAGGCTTGTTGCGGCGGAGGGGTGCGGTTTTAGTACCGCATCGACCCCTCAATCCCGCTTAAATAGTGGCCGCCCCATAAAAACATAATTTAGATCGTACATAGAAAGGAACACGATACAATCGGATCGATCGACGTAAAAACGAAACGACGGACGACAAGACGAAGCGAAGCAGCCGATGTTTTTTTTTCAAGATTGAACATAAGCATGAAAATAACTATTTGACTGGTCTTTTCATAACTATTTGACTGGTCAAAATTGTTTGGTGCTCGACATTAGGACAATCTAGATCGTTGATGGATAACTAAATGTTTATATTTAATATATCCCATCAAGTTTGCTCTTTTAATACTAGTATAGATTCACCCATATTTATTCTTATCCAAGCAAACTCTCACACATATTTTTGGTGATATACATAAAATCAAGACTATGAAGTGTATAGATGGTTGGCCAGTACGCCAAGTCCTAAAAAATGGTCCTCCTTTTCCATATTTTGTACAATTGCTCTGTCGCCGTCCGCTTTCTTTCCCGCTTAGGGCACTCTTCTCAGACTTTCAACAACCGATTGATTTCTTGTTTGTACCTCGTACGTGACTTGACTCGGGTCTCATCTTCACCATTGAACATATCTTTCTTACGACTTCTCCACTCTTCGAGGGTTGTATGGTTAGGTTTTTTATTTGGCTTTTGGTTTTAGCTTATAAGCACAAAAGCACCTAAATATGTGTCCTTAGGTGCTTTTGAGCGTTATAAGTCAAAGCCAAAAGGCAAGAAAAAATCTAGCCAGCCACCTTTGATGCCCCATGTACACAGTTTTGCAGGAGCTCTCTTTTGGTAGCTGGTGATAAGTTATATCATACATATACTTAACACATATGTTGTGTTCGTGGCACCGTATCCGTAACCGAGATAGTTTTGCATTGTCGTGATCGACGCAGATCTCATAGGGAAATGGTCTCTTGTGCAGCCGTCCCATGTATTGACTCCAACGGGAGCCATAATGTCTTTAGCTCCTCCTTTCAATAGTTGAATGTACAAGGCAATATTGTTCTCTATGGTCGGCCCTTGAAGCATAACCATACAAATATGGCCGTTCAGGTGCTATGTGTGTTGTTTGGTTGCCAAACGGATTTAGTCCATCCGTACTCATACCAAAACCGAGGTTTCTTGGTCTATGCTGAATTTTAAGTCTTCAATGTCGAGTGACACTGGCTACCATCGACATGTTTCTCTAATTCCATCATTTTCATTTGCATGCTTCCTACCTACGTTCCCACGCATGAGTCTTCGTTAATGAGCGGCAAGTACCATACAACCTTGTGGGGAGTTTCTTTCCACACTTGTATTGTGATGCCTCGCACACTAGACAATCTATTTTTCTACGTCCTCTTACCAATAGATGATGGAATCATTGATACACGTGTGGTATCTTATTTGCGGCAAATCAAAAGGGCACACGATCTTCTTGGCCTCATTGATACTACGAGGCAATGTGTAGATATTTCAATTTCATATCGAGACTTGATTCACTGTGTTTTGTTTGTACCTTGATGTCTAGTAGTTTGAGCGAGATTTCCAGGCAGTTTCCCTCAGGATGGCAACCATCATACAATGGACATTTTGAGTCCAGCTCCAGTTGCTCCAACTTGGCATTATGTCTAAGCAGTTCTATCGTTAGTCGTCTTGTTCCGTAGCGGCTCAAGAAAATGAGGATTCTACACCATTGATGCCATCAAAGACGGATCCTACATGTCGCTATATTCCTGATCATTTCCGCTCTCTTCTGCATGTCCAGGTGCCTCTCTGTTCCCTCTGTCTTATGGAATACCTTCGGCATATTATTGTTGGCCCCTTCTTCATATGACACCCCTAGTGTATAACCATGCATGAAACCACGTCGGAGCAAGTGCACCTTCACACTACCAGTGAAGGGGCGACTAGTCTCAGATTTGTGATCCACCATTTAGAAACATCTCTTCCGTCGAAAACCTCAAATAATCTAGGCACACTACACCATATAAGCAAGAGAAATAGAATCAACACGAGGTCACAAAAGAATCGGCATGACCTATGCTAAAAATATGACCTACTAAGTGCCATAGTTTGACGAAACGGAAATTAATGAACATTTCACCAATACATTGGCAATTCATATAAATACCTATGTTTCCCCAATACTCAGACATCCACAACTATAATTTCTCACCTACGTCGAGACGAGAAGACCGCTGAGCTAGACATCGATCAAGCGAGTGGCCACGCACACGTAGGCGGGTTAGGGGGAGGGAAAGTGTGTGTATACGTTAATGAAGTATATATAAAGAGAGGAGTCGGGAGGAGAGAAAGAAAGGGAGTAGGAGCAGAAAGAAGATAGCATATGCCATATGTGTCTAATGGCATTTCACGAAACTATTAGTGACATGCCACTAGTACTTTGTTACTGGTGGCATGTCGATTAAGTGGCACGCCACCAGTATGGGGGACCACAAGCGGGCACCAAATATTGGAGGCGCGTGACCTACAAGAACACGACACTAGTTTATAAACACTAGGGGCGTGTAGGGTGTGTATCAAAGACACACCACCGGTATAAAATTACTAGTGGAGTGCGAACATGATGCCACACCACTGCTATGTTTTGGCCGAGTGTACGGTGGATCCCACATATTGTTGGCACGTTAAATTCTATCGGCACGCCACTACTAAACCATTAGCGGTGGCGGCATGAATATATGTGTCACGCCACTTGTAGTATCAGTAACTACTATCTACTTGCGTAGATTTTTTTCACTGTTGACGTGTCTATTTGGACGTTTCCACGTGTCAAGAAGACTAGAAGAGTCAAATGAGATGGCAAGTTTTCCTTACCAGTCAACAATCGGTTTACTGCGTCCAGTGTGGCGTCGAAGTAACCATATGGAGAGAGATAGTGGCGCGCGTACAACTGATAGAAATTTGATGGCATAGATCGAATATCAACGTGGAGTAGTGATCGAGTCGTAGTTTCCTCTGTAAATTAAGTTTACTCATTATATTTTCCTTAAAAATTGTCTACTACAACTCACATACGTCGATTCAACAATAAAGTCCTACTCTTGTTTTATTAAATATAGTAACGCCACAAGCTTAACGAGCCGCATCCAAGCACGAGACTCTATCATATATAAAGCATGAACAAGTCACTATATACACGTAGTAGGCAGAACAACATTTTTTGACCCGATTCTCAATAAGAGTGACGGCCAAGTGATACAACTATCTTGATTACCATCTCAAGCAAAAACTGCTTGGTTCTATTCGGACGCATTTGGTAGCCAGCAGCTACTTTGGACCTCGCTGGGGCCGGCTCCAAGGGGCCTTGCCGAGAAAATGCAGGCTCTACTACAACTGACATACGTCGATTCAACAATACGGTCGTACTCTTGTTTTATTAAATATAGTAACGCCACAAGCTTAACGAGCCGCATCCAAGCACGAGATTGTATCATATATAAAGCATGAACAAGTCACTATATACACGTCGTACGCAGAACAACATTTTTTGACCCGATTCTCAATAAGAGTGACGGCCAAGTGATACAACTATCTTGATTACCATCTCAAGCAAAAACTGCTTGGTTCTATTCGGACGCATTTGGTAGCCAGCAGCTACTTTGGACCTCGCTGGGGCCGGCTCCAAGGGGCCTTGCCGAGAAAATGCAGGCTCTGAGCTTTGTTGTGTTGTCCATTTGGCATGATGCAGCTAAGAACGTGGCATGAGCTGAGCTCATGGTAGTGGGTGTTTGGTTACATTATTTGCATGCTCATATGCAACTATGACTGTGTTTGTTTGCATGCAAAGTTGCTGTTAGGGTAACCTCTTGTACCATCTGGTGAGGTTACCAGGCGTAGCACATAAGTAAAGAAGCAAACAAAGTTAACAAACAACAAACATGATCCACATAGCATAGTAGTAGACTAGTTTTAAACAAGTACCATAATCCAGATGAACAAGTGGCGTAATACAAGCCGCAATCAAAGTCTGATCTAACCAGTAGCACCAGCATAAAACATGCCACAATTCACTAGCTTATTCGTCTTTGTCTTTCTTGAAGTTCATTGGGTGTTTAGGGCACTCTCTCACCAGCTCACAGCCTGAGTTGTCGAAGATGATCACCTTGTACTCCATTCGACCGAGATTCTTGAACATGAGGGGATAACTAAGATCCAAGCTGTGAGATATGACAAAGGTTAGCCATCTCTTTATGAGGCATGATTTCCAATTGACATCAGCCAGGGTGATTGTCCAGATGTAGTGTGTGTTCGTCCCGATCGAGCGTGATATCCCTAGGCACCTCGCCCAAGTAGGGCCTGAAGGCGTCAGGAATAAGGAGGAGTCCTAATCCAGGTGCGACGAGCACTTTGCAGAAGTGGTTAGGGAACACCGTATCCTTGATCCAGCCATAAGTTGCCTTTCTTCTCTTGAAGAGATGGTGTCAATCGCAACCTCGTCCACAAGTGTTTTGAGCTTCGAATCCTAGAATGAAGAGAATACACAATTGAATCAATTACCTCATTAAACTTTGAACATCAGGTTTTTGCTAGTGACCAGCAGAAATGGTCAAGTTTTGAGCATATCAGTAGGTCATTCAGACAAACACTTGCAGTTGTATGATGCAAATTTTCATCATTGTCCATAAAAAATGCAACAGACCAAATGGCCTTATTTATCATAGACGCACAAGAGGCACATACAACTTTGCGCCAGTAGACAAGCCAACAAAAGCAAGTAGAAGCCACTTATGTTTTTGACTAGTTTATACTTTTATTGGTCGTCTGGTGGAAAGGGTGTTGCCTTTGCCCCCATGGAGAAGGAGACACAATTTTGCACATCAAACTCGCCAAAAAAAGCAAGTAGAAGGCACTTGCATTTGTGATTGGTTCATACGTTTTCTGACCGTCTGGTAGAGAAATTACTGCATCATCCCCATGACAGTGGTGTCAAAACATCATCATAGACCAAAATCAGATGCAAAAGAAATTTGCCAACACTCAAAAGTTGATCTCTTAGTACCAGCTATCATGCACAATAAAATCATTTGTGCACAGCAGCAGATACTAAAAGACACCTCTTGAATGCAAGATGCTCAATACAAAAGGTTTGTGCACAAGAAATTCGCCTCATAAAAAACATCACACAAACACTTCAGGGAGATGATTCGTATAGGACCAAGAGATATGCACAACAAGTGAGCTTGTACATTGCACAAAGTCCTATAGAATCATCTCCTTGAGCTTATGTTGTGCCACACTGAATAATCCACTAGTAGGAAAAGGCCTACTCCCGCCAGCCTACCGCTGGCGAACACAAATAGTTGCCCACCATCGCTGTTATCCCTGGCGAAGCGGAATTCATGTTCGCCAGAGCTACAGAGCACACCGCTAGCGAACGAGATTTTCTACACGCCAGCGCCACATGCGGGCCCGGGCGGGGGGAGCGGGGGAAGCTACCGCTGGCGATGGCCATATCGTGTTTGCTAGGGGTGATGACGCTAGCACTGGCGAACAGCGGAGGTTCGCCAGAGGTTACCAGCGTAGCGCTGGCGAACAACATCGGTTCGCCAGGGGTTACCTGGCTAGCGCTGGCGAACAAAGGAGATTCGCCAGAGGTACTAACCTAGCGCTGGCGAAGTGGGTTGAGCCGCCAGCGGTTGGACCATGTGCCTAGGAGGAGGCCGCACATGCCTCAGGTTACAGCTGGCGAACTGGCTGGTTTGTTTGCCAGCGGTAACCTGGGAAGATGCAATAAGTGCAGGCCGGCCACCTACCACCCTCACTCACTTATTTCTCTCACTAACTCGAACTCTCCCCATTTTTTGCCAATTTCTCCCATCAAATACTCCCATTTTAGCCAATAAAAAATAGTTTAGTTGGTAGATCCAACCAAATCTCCCACCCACATCCACTTCCACCAATTTGTTTTCCCTCTAACTTATCCTATCTCTAGATCTATATCTCACACTCTCTCCATCGACTTTTCGACAAGTTTACAATTAATAAAGGTAGATTACTACCTAAAAATGAATTTTCTTGTGATGATGTGTCATGAGATGATGAAATGGACTATAAATATGAAATATTGTGTGATTGTGTTGTGAAATGATAAAATGGAGTACATGTGTGAATTTTGTGGTTATGATGTCGGAATGTGATCGACATTTGTCGATGAATTTGCAGGTACCCCATGAGGCCCTTGAGATTGTCGGAATGTCGATTAACTTCCATTCCGGCAAATTCGGGTACTCCATGCATATGTCCTATTTTTAGCAAAGGTCATGCCAAAAAAATTCATGAATTTTGGCATGACTTGCTAAAAATAGGAGGCGTGTCGTGTCACTTGCGAAATATTTATATATGGTTCTAATAATCTTGATTATACACCGTGCAGGCGATAAAATGGTCATTATGAGTGAACGTGTCGTGAATAAATACTCGAGACACGCGACGGAAAACATGATACGAAATGGCCGCGATATAATAAGATGTCCTTGTCGAAGTTGCAAACTAGTGGGTGTTATCAACCCCTTTACCGGAGATTTGATGAATCATCTGCTGATGCGTGGTTTCATGGATGGCCATACTCAGTGGATAAGTGATGATGAGGATGATGAAGTCCATGGGGGAAATGATTAGGATGATAATCAAGGGCAGCAGAACAATAATAAAGAGGAGTGGCAAGAAGACGAAGAGTTTGAGCCCGCACATGGTGGAGGAGATGCGGAAGAACATGTAACCGAAGACGAGGACACGCAGACACGCTAAGTGAAGTCGTGCAGGACCCTCGTCTGAAAGAACTGCTTCTCAAGAACTCCTGGCAATCTATGCTAGCGCAACTGGATATTAACTCGAAAACTCTGTTGTACCCAGGTTTCCTGTCGAAAGAGTCTCGCTTGAAAATAGTGCTCGATGTTCTGCAAATGAAATCAAGATACAAATGGAGCGACAAAAGCGTTGACGCATTGCTGGAATACTGGTACGGTCTCCTTCCGGACGGCAACACTTGTCCTAAAAGTTGTGACGAGGCCAAGAAAATCGTGTGCCCCTTTGATTTACCGCACCAGAAATACCACGTGTGCGTCAACGACTGCTACATCTATCGAGAAGAGGATGCGGAGAAGACCAAATGTCCGGTGTGCAACGCTACTCGATACAAGCAAGGGACGAAGAAGGCTCCTCGAAGAGTTGTATGGTACTTTTCGCTCATTCCACGTCTGTAGCGGTAATTCACGGACCGCAAGGAAGCAAAGCTAATGCGCTGGCATGCAGAAAGGAAGAAGAAATTGCTGAACATGCAACAGGAAGATCCAAAGCGGAGTGAACCCTTCGGACGCTAGCCAGTGGAAAGCATTAGACGCTGAAGATGCAGATTTTGCGGCAGAGGCAAGGAACATCAGGTTGGGTGCGAGCACCGACGGACTCAATCCGTTTGGCAACCAGAGCAGCACACATAGCACATGGCCCGTGTTTGTATGGATATACAACCTCCCGCCCTAGTTATGCATGAAGAGGGAGTATATTCACATGAGCATGCTAATTCAAGGGCTGAAACAACCTGGCAACAACATCAATATGTATCTGAAGCTACTAAAAGATGAGCTAGACACATAATGGGCTAAGGAAGGGGTCAGGACATGGGACGACTTCGTAGAAGAATGTTTCGATATTAGAGCTGCCTTGCCCTGTACGGTGCACGACTTACTCGGCTACGGATACGTCGTAGGCCAGGTGTGCCACGGACATAACGGATGCGTCAGGTGCATGGATGACCCGACGTTCCACCAGCTTAAAAGAGATCAAGGGTCCTCAAAAACCGTGTACATAGGCCCATCGAAGGTGGCTACGCTATGATGACTCAGATATTCCCGGTCGCCGTCCGAGGGATAATGGATAAGCACGTCCGTGAAACCCTTTTTGCCCTCTGTAACTTCTTCGACGTAATCTCTAAAAAGTCAATCACCGTGAAGCAACTCTCAAGGTTACATGAAGAGATCGTTGTGATACTATGCGAGCTTGAGATGTACTTCCTGCTCGCATTCTTTGACATATGTGTGCATTTGTTGGTCCATATCGTGGATGATATCATCCATCTTGGGCCGTTGTTCCAGCACAACATGATGCCATTTGAAAGGATGAATGGTGTCATCAATGGATTTGTTCGTAACAGGGCCCGTCCGAATGGAAGCATCGTTTAGGGCTTTCTCACCGAAGAGTGCATATCTTTCTGCACGAATTTTCTAGACGTCGAGAACCCTATTGGTTTGCCCGTAAATAAACACATTGGTAGGCTCGATGGAGTAGGTCACAGAAATGACAAGAGGGATTTGCATGTGGACGACTCTTGCCGATGCACCGACTTTAACAGGGCAAACTTAGTAGCTCTCCAACACATTGAAATCATCGATACTTGGGTGGAACGGCACAAAAACACGATCGAAAAGAAGTACACTGACCAGGGCAAGCGAAGGACTAAAGGAGAAATAATCAGAGAGCACAACTCCTCTTTCTTGCGTTGGTTCAAAGACCAGCTTGCCGTTCCACCCATTGGTGAATTTGGTTCAGTCTTATATGCCTTGTCACGTGGCCCCGCCCCGAACCTCGCGACGTTTCAATCATATGATATCAACGGGTTCACTTTCTGCACAGAGGAAAACGACAAAACTTCTGACTATCAAAACTCTGGGGTAACAATGGAATCCTACACCGGTGACCAAAAGTTAAGATACTACGGAAGGATTGAGGAGATCTGGGAGCTTAACTACTCTGGAGAGAAGGTGTCGATGTTCCGTGTCAGATGGGCTAGATTATCGACCGTCAGAAAAGAAGACAAGTACTTCACCACCATGGTTTTACCTGAAGCCGGCACTTCATCAAGCGCAAACGTCACCGCGCAAAATGAGCCATGGGTATTGGCTAAGCACGTGTCCCAATGCTTCTTCATAACTGACCCGTCAAAGCCCAGCCGTGTTGTCGTGAGGAGAGGCAAAAGAAACATCATCGAAATGGATAGAGTCGCCAACGAGGACGAGTTCGACAATTTCGGTGACCCAAAAATTGACGACGATGATGATGATCAGGCAACATACACCCTAAGAAGAAGCAGAACCACGTTACCTAAGCAAGGTCTTCCATTTAAAAGAAGAAGTCTCAATGTGGGGCTAAATTATTCGACCGCGACCAAAAAAGGCAAGAAGTTAGGCAAATGCTGAGAAAGATGCGCGATGTGTGCGATGAAACTAGATATATCTCTTTTGTATAACTATGCACTACGTAATCTAGCTTTGTATCAATATTTGTGCAAACTAATTATTATATATTATCTGTATACCGGCCTCTCTTGTGCATATATATCGCGAGACATGCATTGATCTTGCATTTCTTTATAATTTCTGGTGAATAAAAAACTTACAAGAATAAAAGAAACAAGAAAAAACAACACAAAAAACAGTGAAGAATTTTTTTTTAAAGCTACCGCTGGCGAACCGCCAGGTTTGTACGCCAGCAGTAGCATGGCCTGCATCGACTTACACGCGGGCCCACGTGCCTCTCTCTCCTCTCACTCCAAATTTCCCCACACCGCCGCGCCTCTCTTCCTCTCCCCTGATTCAAAAACCGCCGAGCGCCGCCGCCAGCTGCCCGTCCATGGCCCGGCCCCGAGCGCCGCCTCCTCCATGGCCCGACCACGAGCGCCCGGCCCCGAGCGCCGCCGCCAGCCGCCCAGCCACTCCACAGCATCCACGCCACCGTCCCGCGCCACCGCCTCCACGACCGCCTCCGCCTCTGCTTCCTCCCCGTCGACCCAGCCCCGAGCACCGCGCTTCTCCCCTCCTCCATCCAGGAGCTTGCCGGAGCAAGGCTGAGCCCCCTCTTGGTGAGCTCGCCCGCCCCTCCTCTCTTCTCCCCACCCGGTGACATGTGCACACAAGGTGCTTGGTGAAATGCCCATGTGTTTTTTTTTTCAAATTTTGGTACAGCTGTGCATGAATGTGAAATTTTGGTGCTTTGTGAGATATTGTGTTTGTTGATGAATGTGAAATGCCGACACTTGTCGGCCGGAGATGCCGACATTTGTCGAATTTGGGTTGCTGTGATGAATTTGAAATGTATGCAGGTACCCCATGAGGCCCTTGAGATTGCCGAAACGTCGATTGACTTCCGTTTCGGCAAATTTGGGTACTCCATATGTCCTATTTTTAGCAAAGGTCATGCCAAAAAATTTCGTGAATTTTGGGATGACTTTTGCTTAAAATAGAACATATTTGAGTGACAGGAGTTGTCGGGACGGAAGTTAATCGATGTTCCGGCAATTTGGACTCACGTGGTAGCTTAGTACTTAATTAAGCGAATTTTTATTAGATTTGTTTTACTAACTTTGACTATCCTCGTTAGTGCGAATATGTCTAACAATAAAGATGCCGGGGGTTCTCAAAAAGGAGGCGAGGATCCGATGCGGGAGTACATCGAAGACGGACTGTCACAGACTTTCAACAATCTGTTTCCTACCATTTGTGAGTTCGTTGGAACTTGGATGAAGGGAGGCCAAGTTGGGCCTCCCCCCACGATCGGCTACGGGTATGACAACTCTATCACCAATTTGACGCCTATTGTGCAAAACCATGATACGCCAGAAGATGCGCCGGTGAACAAGCCTAAGAAGGTTTGGAAAAGATCCAAGAAACGTAACTCGGTTGACTCCAACAGCCGGCCGGAGCAGGGAACTAATTTCTGGTTTGTGGACAGGATACCCATCAAGAACTGGCATGTGACGCATCACTTGGCTAATTCGATCCTGCCGGTTAGTTGGGTCAAAAAGTTGTCTGGGGATTTGGTGGACCTACATGAGCTTGTTCTTGTTGTGGAGACGAAACTTCTTGAGCAACAAGCTCAAACATACCCGGTTTTTATTGCAAAGGTACCAAAGGACTTGGGCTTTTTGTCACTGAAGTTGATGACGCAGACCTGCTCTTTGTGAGATTTGATGATATCTTCAGAATGTTCCATATGCTCCCGCTCCACCCCTCCATGGTCCGCCTTGTTGCGCTCAAGTTGGCGCACCAAATAAAAATGGAGGATACCCCTGACATCGCGATAGTTGACCCCTACTACATGCAAGAAATGTTCGTGAACAACACTTTGGGTAGGAAAACCGCGACGCGTTACCTCATAGATCTCTTCCTCTATAATGGTCCCAAGTGCACCTTTCTCTTGCCTTATTTTCCAGAGTAAGTCATTCCTAGCCGTCATAACATGCTTCCATAGATTTCCATCGTTCATTTTGCATCTACAATGGTTAATTTTTGCGCAGAAACGAACATGGCACCCTCATCTCGTTGGACATGTCAGACTGGACTGCCTTGTATCTCGACAGCGGGGATCATGCTAATGAGAAGAATACTAAGGACTACACCTACATCAAGAATATTCTGAATGATGCTCTCAAAGGCTACGCGTTACAGGGCGGCCCGATAAGAAAAGATAAGGCATATGATGAAAAGTATAAATTTTCCCACAGAGTTTACTTCCCCTGCATCAAGAAGGATTCAAGCAGTTGGACGGAGTCATGGTACCTCATCTATCAAATGCAGTGGTTTTTAAAGTTTCAACGACGAGGCCAATTTATTGGTGATATCAACAAATGGTGCACAACACTAAAGGACGTCACTGATTATATTATCAGAGATGAGTTTCGTCACATCCAGAAGATGATCGCGCGAATCATCATGCGTGACGTCCTAGATGACAATGGGGAGTTCTACTTCGGCCTTAAAACACCACCTAACGCCGAAATAGAAAGGCGCATAAGACGTTCGGGTGATTACATGCTATTCAACTCGTTACAAGGTGGTCTCCCGTTCCCGTAGATATCGAAGAGAAGGTGAGCAACAATCAACAGAGTTCGTAAAATATATCCCTAAATTAACTTGCCTAGTTTCGAAAGTCGTTGAACTTGTGTGATCGATGATATATATTCATGGGTTATGAATCGTGCATGCTTAGTTAATTATGTTGCTTTTAATTATTACAGACATGTTCCAATTCATTCTTGTTTATAGTTTTGTATTTTCTAAAATGCCGATGATTAAAATGTTGTGACATCGTGTGATCTAGGGACGGGGCTATCGAACCTTGTGATATGCACGAGTACACAAATCTTGTGCATCCTACTTGGCTCGCTAACTCCGTCCCTGAAACATGTGTGTGTCCGACCTAAATATGAGGCACAAATCCATATCATTTCCGTTTGCTTTGGTCTTTCTTCTGTCTTGTGTACACACATCTTTTTACTTACAACTTTTATTTGCCTTATACTTTTATATGCGGCTGGTGTACAGAGAGATGAAGAAGTGGTATGCACTACTAGGAAATAGGCTATCTGTGGCGCACCCAAAAAAATTATGTGGTGCATGGTGGGTACGGCACAGATATCCCGCCATTAATTTTTTTTTCTATGGCGCATGTGTAAATGCGCCACAGAATTCTCACATTTCTGTGGCGCATCCACATTATATGCACCACAGAATTCTCAAAAAGTTCAAAAAATTCAAAGAAATGCAAAAAAAATAAAAAAATCAGGAAAAAACAAAAAAAATGAAATCATTTGGAAAAACCTAAAAAAAATTTTGGATTTTTGAACCGATGACTTCCCGCTAGGTCACCCATCATCAAATTGTTCCAACCGAAGCACGCTTAACTTCTAAGTTCTATTCAGTTCAGCTACCCTTATGCTACTAAAGTTCTTATTGATATAAGTATCATATCAACCCTCTTAAGCCTTGTATGTGTATAGGTGTGTGTAGTTTATGTGCGGTATATGTGTATATATGTGTGTTTTAAATTTCAAAAACTTCAAAAGTTTGAAAAGGAAATTCAAAAGTTTCAAAAAACCCAAAAAATTCAAAAAAACCCCGAAAACTTCAAAAAATCCAAAAACAAATCAACAAACCCAAAAAAATCGAAAATTTAAGAAAAAATGTAATTTTTTGGAATTGTTGAAATTTTTGGATTTTTTTGAATTTTTTTGAATTTTTTTATTCTTTTTGGATTTTTTTAGTTTATTTGGGTTTTTTGAATTTTTTTGATTTTTTGAAACTTTTGTGGCGCATATCCAACATGCGCCACAGAAAGCCACATTTCTATGTCGCACATCCAACATGCGCCACAGAATATCTGATTCTGTCATTCTGTGGCGCATGTTGGATATGCGCCACAGAAATGTGGATTTCTGTGGCTCATGTAGCCATATGCGCCACAGAAAGACACATTTCCGTGGCGCATGTGGTTTTCGTGCGCCACAGAATTCCAACATTTCTGTGGCACATGCAAAAATATGCGCCACATAAATATTTCCATCTATAGCTGTTTTCCTAGTAGTGATGTGGTGTACGAAGGTTGTGTTCCAGGAGTCTATGAAGAGTGGGAAGACTGTCTAAAGCAAGTGAACAAGTTCAAAGGCAACAACCACAAAAGCTACAAGAGTAAAGCGGAGGCGGAAGCTAGGTACTTGATCTCGTGTCCGATGTCACGAACACCTGAGGTCGAGAGACCCCCTTTTAGAGATTTGGCGAGGGGCGCAAGGAGGATCTAGGCGAGCGAGTGAATGATGCGGAAAGTAGAACACACAGGCAGTTTACCCATGTTCAGGCTGCTGTGAAGCGTAATACCCTACTCCTGCATGTATGGATATATGGTGGTGATATGCGTATCCGGGCTACCGAATGGCGTTCCCAGGAACTCTCTCCATGATGAACTCTCTCGATCTGATCTGCCTAGCTAACTTGTGTTCCAAGATCCCTCTCTTCCACGACCTGATCCTCCTTTTATCTCAAGGGGATACCACACTGGTCTGGCCCTTTTACCCTTGGTCATCAGCTTTCTCACTCGGAGAACTGTCCCCACTCCTGCCCTTGGCCCAGATCGTGCCAAATTAGGACTGTACTATAGCAGCTTTACTTCACAGACCCGCACATGGCCTGTTTCCTCGATTGTCCCAGGTACACCTACCCCATCTTCAGCATGTGAAGGTGCGTTGGAGTTTCATCAGAATTCTGGCGTAGACGAGTCATCTTTATGCGGGCCACGCGAGGAGACTTCACGGGAACCCCTAGTTCCCGGGATGCGACAGTAGCCCCCGGGTACTGCCTTGATCATACGAGCACCTGGGGTCAAGGCGGTACCCAATCCACATGGCCCTGCTTGGGTTGTTACCGGGGCATCTTCTCGTTCACGGGGCCCTTGAGGTGTCACCGGTTTAGACAGTTTTCCCAGTACTCGAGAGGTATGGCATCCGTCATCTTGAACGCCGCCCTTGAGCAGTACTTTATGGCGAGTGGTGGACCCGCCATAGCCTGGAAACCTCCGCTAGTTGACTCCAGGGGCTGTACTCATATCCAGCATTTTTTGGGAGCCTTCGTCCTTTCCCTTCGTCTGGCCCTCATATCCAAGATCTCAAAGTAGCGACCTTCCCTAGATCAATGGCACCCAAGCGGGCAGAAACTCAAGAGAAACCATCGGAGAAGCCTTCTTGGAAGGAGAGGATGGCAGCGCATACTAAGGTCGATGCGCTTTTCGACTGCAAGTTTCAGACCGCTGAGCATCTGCTCAAGGTTCAAGCGGTGGTAACTAACGACCACTGCAGCTCAGGTCCAACGCTGGTCAGTGCTCCTGTGCTCGGTCGTCAGGGTGAGAAGTACATCCACATCATCTGGTTCTTCCTAGCTATGGGTCTCTTTCTTCCGTTTTCCCCTTTCTTTCACGCTGTTTTGGATGCGTACGGGTTGAGCCTTCTGCAATTGCATCCCACCGTTGTTCTTTCTCTGGCTGTCTTCGCTCATCTCTGCGAATGCTTCGTGGGTGTAGTCCCTTCTGTGGCTCTGTTCCGCCATTACTATGCCCCTCGTCTTACTCCAAGTCACCGATTTCCGCCAGTGTTACGCTTCAACTTCGAGATGGCATGGTGGAAGAATATCTTGACATGGATACAGGAGGCAAATGGGACAATTGGAGAAGGGATTGGTGCCTAGTCCAAGTTGAATCTGCTTCCCATCCCCATTACGTCATTCCTGTCACCAAAGCTTCCCACATTGCTAGCTGAAACAAGCTCAGGCCCCGAGACAGGGAGTTCTAAGAAGTGTTCAGTCGCATCAAAGAGCTTAGGCGTTGAAAGCTGACTGGCCTGATGGTGGCTGCCCACTTTCTCAAGCATCGTCTGGCCCCGCTGCAGAAGAGGGCCAAATTCATCTGGGACTATACCGCAGAGGGTTCAGATAGGATACGCCTTCAGGAAGCCGACATGCCTCCTGCTGAGATAGCCAGATGGATTAGAAAATTCTTTCATTCCGACAATTCTGGAGCCCTTCCTGCCAATGTAGCGCCCTTATATAGCTGCAGCAACAAGGCCCAACTTCTTCAGTCAGTTTCGGCTTGCGGTCCCGTAGGAATATTAGGGACGGAGGGTCAAGAACCCAATCTGTAGACCGAAGAGACTCATAAGGATAAAGTCGCTCAACCTGCTCATCGCCAACGGTCAAAGAGGGTGGTTGTTTAGTCCGACCAGGGAGAACCTTGCAGGAGAGCTACAAGTTCGAGTTCTGGTCACGCATCTCTCTCTGGTTCCCGGGAAGCGGGTGATGTTTCTTTGCCGCCTTCTCAGAGCGAGGTCCCTCCGGTCAGATCCGGTGACAAAACAAGGAAACGCCAGAGGTACTTGTTTTCATGTGGTTTTTCTCCCATGAGTGCAGCATTTCTTTCCGTGAACTACTATCTTGAGTTTATGCCATGCTTTCTCTTCCAGGGTTCCGGATGGCAAGAGCAGCAAGAAGCCCAAGAAGATGCTGAAGGCAGTTACCCCAGATGGCTTTGAAACTGAGGACGATTCCAATCTGCTTGGGGTGGATATTCTGGACTTAGAGAAGAGTGGTCTGACGTAATTAGGGCTTCAACTCATTCCCCTCAGGAAGATTCTCCTTCTGCAGGTGCACTCTCTTTCTTTTTCACGATTTCAGGAATCTCAGTTGCCGCTATGCAGATGCTTGAGCTTACCTTACACCCTGTGCGGCCTTGATGTAGGTGCCATCCAGAGTTTGCAGGTTCCACAGGCCTCAGCCCCCAGGCTAGCCGAGGAGGAAGCAGTTCCAGTTTCAAGCACGGGGCAGGACCTTCAAGACGAGATTGCTGTCCGAGATTCCGCCATTACCTTCAAAGATAAAGAGATTGCTGCTCTAAAGAAGGAATTGCAAGAACTCCAGGTTTCCAAGGCGAAGGCTGATGAGGATCGGGAAGCAGCTCTTCTCTGGGAACGGCAAGCTTCTTGGCGGGTTGACGTCTTGGACGGAGAAGTCTCAGCTCTGCTGTCCATGATAGAGAATCTCGAGCCTTCAAGCGAAGGTCAGCTTCTGGATGCTCCTCTTAAGCTACGCGAGCTCCACAAGGCTGCCTGCAAGCTGTCTGATGAGATGGAACTTCTTGGGACCCATGTCTCCCGTGAAGGTCTAAATCCTGAATGTTCGTCATTGGGGGATTACGCTCAGTTCTTTAGGATGTCACCAAACAAGCTCGGGACCGCCATCAAAGAGGTTGATACAAGTCGCCAGCTGGAATGTAAGACTTTAGTTCGGGATTTGCAATAGAGATTCTGTCTGTGGTCCGCCTCCTGGACCCAAGTTTTTCTGTAGAAGATGTTCTCAAGTACTTCGACGAGGAAGCTAAGGCTACATATGAGAAGATGATAGCTCCTGTGGTCGACCAGCTGGTGCACCAATTCATGAGAACAGAAAAAACTAATAGACGAAGATCCGCAGCCCTGAACACTCATCTTTATCCAGTAATCCGGGTAACAAGTAATTTCCTTGTTAAGATATTAGAAGCACCTGTTTCACAAAACACAAGCACTCCACGACATTGTCTAATTAGTGTTAGAGTCAGTTAAACCAATGGACAAAGTAAAGCCTGATGCCAATGCCTAACGTATGGGGGGACGGACCCGTTCCCATATCCTCATTTGCGGAGGGACGGACCCTTCCCGCTTAGCATACATGGCAGAACGGATCCAGACCGACCATCACAAATGTGGAGGGATGGACCCTTCCCACTTTCTCATCTGCGGAGGGACGGACCCTTCCCGCTTAACATACGTGCAATGTTTGTGGAGGAACGAATCCAGACCCACTTTCACACCGGTGGAGGGACGGACCCTTCCCACTTAACATACGTGGCGGAACGGATCTAGACCCACCATCACAACTGTGGAGGGACAGACCCTTCCCACTTTCTCATCTGCGGAGGGACGGACCCTTCCAGCTTAACATACGTGCAATGTTTGTGGCGGAATGAATCCAGACCCACTATCACACCGGTGGAGGGACGGACCCTTCCCACTTTCTCATCTTCGGAGGGACAGACCCTTACCGCTTAACATACATGCAATGTTTGTGGCGGAACAAATCCAGACCCACTATCACATCGGTGGAGGGACGGACCCTTCCCACTTTCTCATCTGGGGAGGGACGGACCCTTCCCGCTTATCATACGTGGCAGAACGGATCTAGACCCACCAACACATGCAAGGTTCACGGGAGCAACCCGGATACATAGACTTTATTCCTTGTCATCGCACAGGGCCCTGTGGTGCACCACACTCTTTCCAGAAACACTTGAACAAGCACTGTTACCGAAACTAAGAAACACGAAACGAGTCTCAACCTAGCTTACATAGCAGGACTCGACGCTACTTAAGAGACTTCCGGAACAAAAAAGTAAACCAACCCCACTCAACCTGTCTCGACTGATTCTGACTTGCTTTGATACCTTCCCGGGAACGACTTCCCGGTTTTGCTCTTCAAATGCTTGCTTCCCTGGGAAGATGATCTGCCCTGGGTGGGCTCATTGAACAGTAGCGTACTTCCTTCTCGATGCACTTGTCAACCAGCTGCCATAGCTCCTCTTCAGTGTCAACGGAGTGAGTGTTGAGCGTGAGCCTCACCTTGTTGTTCCCAACGTTGACATGGAAGGATGATAGCACGGTCATGCTTCGGACATTGGGGACCCGATCGACCACAGACCGGAAATGCTTGACGTATTCCCTCAGGCTCTCCCCGGGCCACTGAGCCAGGCAGAAGAGATCACAATAGGTGCACGGTTGCTCAGTCCCTGTGGAATGCGTCCACGAACCGCTTCTTCATCTCGGTCCACGATCCAACAGATCCTCGGGGGAGGTTTTCCATCCATGATTCAGCACGACCGCTCAGGGTCAGTGGGAAGTAATTAGCCATCATGGGCTCATTACCTCCGACGAGGCTGATAGCACGCGCGAACACCTTCAGGAATTCATCTGGGTCAGAGTTTTCGTTGTAAGCTTTGGTTAACCTGTGACAGAGTTGGCCCGTCCTCACTGCCCTTCTTAGCTCAGGGGTGAGGGCGAGGCAATCGACTTCTTCTTCTTCAGAATCTGCATCATCCACGTTCACAGCTCCGTTGTTCCCGGGAAGTGAAAAGATGCCTTCCCCTGTACCAAGCTTCTCATCCCCCAGGTGGTTTCGAACTCCATTCGTGACAATATCCATCAGGCGATCCAGATGCTCCACCCAAAATCGAAAGCTCTGAGAACTCTTCACGTCTTCTGGGGGTGACTGCAGCAGTTTCCTGGCAGCTATCAGGGCCTCATGAGGTTGCTCAAGGCCAGGTACATCGAAGTTTCCCAAGCTTCCCAGGCAGTCCTGGTACTTGTTGGTATCGGACGGTTCCCCATCTTCGGCTGACTGCTTTGTTGTTGCCTGGCCGCTGGATGGAGGGAGTAATGCTAGAGCATCCCCAAACTGAAACGGGTGGCCAGTTTTCATGCTTTGGATGAGGCAGGAGATGAAGCTGTCAACCGGTGCTCCGCCCACTGGAGGTGGATTTCCTTCAAGCGGACGCGCATTGCCAGCCCCCGGCCTAGAAACGGTTGGCCCTTGGGTCCTTCTTGGCTCTGGATCTCGGGGCTTGTGCGCGGGGCAGCTCCATCCCTCCTCTTTGAACTCGTCCAAGATGATTCCCTTTGCACGAGGAGGGGGCGGGTCATGGGTCGGCCTTGACCTTTTCTGCCTTTGGATTCGACGAGCTCATTCTTCATCGCGCATGTTCTCCAGGATATGCTTCTCCCCGTGGACTTGCTTGTGGGGCAGTGGCGTTCGGCAAGCCCCCGAGCCAGGATCTGAGGTACGTGCATCCACCTCCACGGTGTGCTACCATGAAGCTAGGTCTTCCAAGACGGGGGAGGTGGTGAGTGTCGACTGGGCGTCAGTCGGGAGAGACTGCACGGCGACCTCCACCACCCACGAGGGAGTCCTCGAACGGAAGCATCCTCCTGCACGGCGGCCTCCCCTCAACGCTTGAGTCAAATGACCCGCCTTCGGCTCCCTTCGAGTTCATGTTGGCTTCCGGCCTTGGCGACGAAAGGCTCTCCAGATCGCTTGCGCCCCTACCTGGCGTGCCAGATGTCGTGTCCAAAGTCACGAACACCGGAGGTCGAGAGACCCCCTTTTAGAGATTCGACGCGGGGTGCAAGGAGGATCTAGGCGAGCGAGTGAATGATGCAGAAAGTAGAACACACAGGCAGTTTACCTAGGTTCGGGCCGCTGTGAAGCGTAATACCCTACTCCTGCATGTCTAGATATATGGTGGTGATATGCGTATCCGGGCTACAGAATGGCGTTCCCGGGAACTCTCTCCATGATGAACTCTCTCGATCTGATCTGCCTAGCTAACTTGTGTTCCAAGATCCCTCTCTTCCACAACTTGGTCCTCCTTTTATCTCAAGGGATACCACACTGGTCTGATCCTTTTACCCTTGGTCATCAGCTTTCTCACTCGGAGAACTGTCCCCACTCCTGCCCTTGGCCCAGATCGTGCCAAATTAGGATTGTACTATAGCAGCTTTACTTCGCAGACCCGCACATGGCATGTTTCCTTGATTGTCCCGGGTACACCTACCCCATCTTCAGCCTATGAAGGTGCACTGGAGTTTCATCAGAATGCTGGCATAGACAAGTCATCTTTATGCGGGCCACGCGAGGAGACTTCACGGGATCCCCTAGTTCCTGGGATGCGACACTTGAACCATCTGCTTGCGGAAGAGAGGAAGAACCGGATGAACTCCAACTTCATCGTGAACAACCACAAGAGTTACTATAGTAAAGCGGAGGCAGAAGCTAGGTACTTGAACCACCTGCTTGCGGAAGAGAGGAATAACCGGATGTAATCCAACTTCATCGTGATCCCCTTCTTGCTCATCATCATTGTCATTCTCTTGTATGTGATTGTGTTTTAGATGACACTAGCTAAACTAGCGACTCTCATGTATGAAGCATTTGGGTACTTTGTCTAATTGTTCGGTCTGTAATGCATGTGTGATGAACCATCTATTTAATTTGGTCTTTTATCTAGTTGTACTTCTCAATCATGTATTTGTGTTGTTTCTACTTCCTGTACCTGTATATATTGCTGATATACCTGTATATACTGCATATATACTGCTGGAATACAAATTAAAAAAATTAAAAAAACATGCCGCTGGCGAACCTTTCTTCCTACCGCTGGCGAAAGTGGTTTTACCCAAAAGCTCGACCGCTGGCGGATGGAGTATCTACCACTGGCGAGCAAACAACGTCGCCAGCGCTGCTAGGAGCTACCACTGGCGGCCCGGGATTTGTTCACCAGCAGTACGTTTTCCTACCGCTGGCGGACGCCAAATTCGGTAGCGGTAGGAATAACCGTCCGCCGGCAGTAGCCATTTCTCTACTAGTGATCGGCTGTTTGCAATGAGAATTCATTGAAATCACAAAACTGTTAGTAGATGAACTGTAAATTTGGGCCACACTTACATTTTTGAAAAACAGAGTAATTTTGAAAGGGATGATACTACTGAACAAAGAACATGGCATAAGTAATGTGTTGTACATTGCACAAGGTTCAGTAATACAACCCCTTTCACGAAGGGCGCGTTTGGTAGCTGCAGTTTCATCATAGGCAAAAAAAAGCATGCAACACAGAGTAAACACTAGTACAGAAACGTACATTAGAGCCGGCCCCAGAGAGTCATCTCAGCCGGTTAAACTGTCCGTCTGTAGGCGTGGGTTTCTAATGTACGCTTCATTAGAGCCGGCAGCCTCGGACCGGCAGTAATGACTGCTCATCTCAGACGGCCAGGAATTTCAACCGCTTCTAATACTGAGACGGCTAATATAAGCAGCCATCTGCAAACATGCCTAATCAGAGACGTACGCAAACCCTGGCCGTCGCACAACCCGTGAGGTCCGACGTATCCCTCCGGGAGTAATATTCGTTGCCTCTGGGAATATATCCGAGGGGTCCAACTTACTGAAGCAAATTAAACATTATAATTACAGCAAGCTGGCCGGTTTTAGCCAGCTAGTTATACAAAGCAGAACCTCCACCATAATTGAAATCAGTTATACAACACGTACAAATGTTCAGGAAACAAGCTAAATGATTGTTGCAAACTACATTTTCATGGAAACAAACTACCTAGAAAATTGATCAACAATCTAGATGAAATATTGTTCTATATGATCTGCATCTCAATCATGACATCCAAGCTAAGGTGATTGGTGCTCCTCATAGTGATCAAAACAGGTTCATTGATCTCAAAACGCTTGCCTTCAATGAAATTCTTCCACCCCAGCTTGTCGAACTCAATGCGGCCATCATGTTTCTTGTTGTACCTAATGGTTGTGACAGCCCCAGCTGCTCCAAGTTGTAGTCCAGCTTTGCCATGAGTTGGTAGGCCAGCGTCTTGCACTATGATCTTAGGTAGTTCCTGCGCATAAAGGACAAAATAGAGTATATTAACTTAGGAAAGAGGCATATATACCGGGTAAAGAGGTAAAGAGACAGTTCTTCTTGAATTTAACTTTGCAAAGAGAGACACATATATACCATATCATGTCTCTTCAAATTTGTGCTCGTCAAACGGGTCACAAAAGGAACACCAACATCGACAGCTGCCACGGGGAGAAGCTGAACCAGGCGGTCGTTTTCATCTGTCTTCAGATGAACTCTTGGGGAAACTATGTAACAACTGGCCTCTTCGTCACTCTCAACAGAACTACCAGAACAATAGGCAGGACTTTCATAATCCTCCTCATGGTGCTCTTCATTGTTGGCATATTCCATAAAGGCAACAGAGATCCTGGGATTTAGACCTGCAATAGTAAAAACAAGCAGCACTACTCCCTTGTGAGCATGATTGGTGTCCCGGATGAACTGTTCCCATCCTAAGCCGTGCAAGCGGGTCGTCCTCCGTCCTTTGGTCATATAAACGGTGTATGCTTTCTCAAGAGCATGAAACACCATACTGTCGCCTACTACCCGGTTGAACGCTTCCCGACCGTTGCACGGTACAACCTGTGCAACAGAAACATGATAAGCGGTATTATACAGTACTATGCAACAGAAACACGTTAAAGAATATTAGAAGTTGTCGTCCTAGTTACGAATGACTTGCTGTGAGGACTCTCAGCTTGCAGCTGAACACTAAAATTGGCTCCACTGAGGAGGCTAGAGCACTCGTGCTCGCACAACGGGCATGTCATTTCCTGTTAATTAATTAAGTTAACATGTGCATAACGAATTCCTATACCATAGCAATTCAAGCTAGTTTTGAAATAAATATATGAGTTTAAGTCATACAAATGTGGGCATCACAAATTCGTAATACATGATATGCAAACCAATAAGCTATCTAATTGAGAACTAATTAAAACTAGACAACATGCTGCACAAATTCATAAAAAAGCTAGTTCAAGCCAGTTTTGAAATAAATATATGAGTTTAAGTCAAACAAATTTGGGCATCACAAATTCGTAATACATGATATGCAAACCAAGAAGCTATATAATTGAGAACTAATTAAAACTAGACAACAAGCTGCACAAATTCCTAAAAAAGCACAACACAGTTTCTAAAATAACGAAAACAAGGGTTAGAACATGCAGCAAACCAAGGAGTTAGCTGCTGCACGGCGAGGCAAGATGTGCTATGGGGACGGGCCGATTCGGAGGGGCAGAGTCACGTACGGCGGCAGGAAGGTGCATCGACGGGGGCCGGCGGCGGACCGGCGCATCGACGGGGAACGACTGCGGGCAGGCACAGCCACAGGGAACTGCTGCGCGCAGTCGCATCTTAATGGAAATGGCGGCGGGGAGGCAGGGAGTGAGGGGAATGGCGGCGGGGAGGCGGGAAGCGAGGGAACGACGGTGGGGAAGGCGGGGAGTGAGGGTTGAGGGGAACGGTGGCCGGGAGGCGGGGAGCGAGGGGAACGGTGGCGGGGAAGGCGGGGAGTGAGGGGTGAGGGGAACGGCGGCCGGGAGGCAGCGAGCGAGGGGAACGGTGGCGGGGAAGGCGGGGAGAGAGGGGGAGTGGCGGTGGGGAGGCGGGCGAGGGTTTGGTGGGGAGGTGGGGGAGATTTCGATTTGTGGCCTCGCGGCAAGAGGGGAAAATTTCACCCTCTTGTTTTCGATTTGGAAACCGGAATTTTTCACTTTGCCGCCAGTTATTCACAGTCCGTACCATCCGGATATGTTTGTTCACTCCGAGATTTAAAAAAATCCAAAATACTTACAAAACATTCAAACAAAAGTAAAGATAAATGATTCATCTACATGAATGTAGCTAGACATTTTTTTAGTGTATACATTTTGTCTCCGTCTATCTATATAAGACGTTTTAGACATTGTACCTATTGGCTAGATGCATGCTACCGTGAATGAATATGTACACTAAACCATGACTACATACATGTATGTAGATACATATGAATTAAAAAAAAAGGCTAAAACATATTATATTTCAAAACGGAGGGAGTATGAATGTAGACATGCATGTGTGTAAACCTTGAACATCTTACATTTATATGGTTAATTAACGGAGGGAGTACTTCAAACCTATATGAAAGAACTTTCCACAAAATATGAGAAATTTTAATGGTTGCAAATAGTGTGCTCATAGAGTACCATTATACGGATTATTCATCCATTAACATCAATGTAGAATAAATATTTGTTCGGTATATTAAATTAGTAAACATATGGATCATAGCCGGACCCTCCAGACATGTTTGTTCACTCCGAGATTTAACAAAATACAAAATACTTACAAAACATTCAAACAAAAGTGAAGATAAATGATTTATGCGTCCTAATTAATGTTACGCTGAGTTGTAGACGAAGAAATAGGTTCATATACCTAAAATAATTTATCATGTAGTAGAAAACTTGTAGCTAACTTACATGGAAAAGGCCGGTATGTAGATCTTGTTCTTCTTTTACAGCTGTATTTCTCTCCGTTCCACAATATAAGATGTTTTAGCCATTTTCCACATTCACATTCATATATACATGATTGTAGCTAGACATTTTTAATATGAGCAATTTAAACCTTGAACATCTTACATTTAATATGAGCTAGACATTTCAAACCTTGAACATCTTACATTATGGAACGGAGGGAGTAGTACAAACCTATGAAAGAACTTTCCACAAAATATGGATTCAGATAGTGTGCTCATAGAGTTACCATTATACTAATTATTCATCCATTAACATCAATGTAGAAGAAATAGTTCTTCGGTATATTAAATTAGTAAACATATGGATCATAGCCGGACCCTCCTGATATTAAATTAGCAAACATACGGATTTCACGCAATATTTGCATCATATACGGACGAATAGACAATACGGATGCATAAATATAGCTCAAAAGTTATCACGTATATTGCAAATATACCAAAATATATCAAAACTTGATCTTTCCATACATTTAAACGTCCGTACCCTCCGGACTATTAGAAATGGATAACCAGATCACATGGATGTCTCCCTGCGCAGACTTTGACCACATTTTTTCCAGTGTGAACGGCGCAGTGTCTGAAGCTCCGGGTAAATGCAAATTACCTCCGGGTCCCACCGGAACCGTGGCCGGCCGGCGCAGCGCCCAAGATTCCCCTCCGGACTTGTGAGCTTTATTAACCGCGGCGCCGGACGGTAGAAATTCATCCCCTCCGAGATTCCCCCTCACCTCTAACCCTAGCCGCCTCCATCCATCCGCCTCTCGCCGGCCAATCCAAGATCCGCCGCCGCGCGCATCATGCCTCGCCGTCTGGCCACGACCCACTCGAAGCTCACGCGTGAGCGCTACGCCGCCATTGCGGCTGAGATGCGCGCGGCGGCAAACATCCCAGATGGGGCCGAGACATTGGCGGAGGCCGCAGGGGAGATGCGCCCGCCCACTGGCTATATTACGCTGGTCTTCACCATAGCGAAGGTCGTGGCGGACGCCGTGGTGGAGTTCTTGGCGGCCCGCGCAGGCCGCAAAGGCATGCCGGCGCGCTTGGTGGCCACGGCGGCGGCAGTTGGTGGCACGCACATGGTGGAGAGCCAGGCTTCAGCGACGGGCAATGACGGCGGCCAGGTCGTGCTGGTGGAGAGCCAGGCCTCGGCGGTGGGCAATGGCGGCGAGGACGAGGGCTGGGCCGTGGCGGGGGCTAATGGCGGCGACGCGCTGGTGCTCGCCCGTCTGGAGGCCGTCACGGCAGAGCACCGCGAGGCCTGGCAGCAAATCCAGGCCGAGCGCGTGGACGCCGCACTCATTGGGCAGATGAGGGCCGACCCCGCCCTTGTGGAGCAGAACCGCGACATCCTGGAGGCCGCGGCCGCGGCGCGCGCGCCGGCCACGGGCGAGGAAGAGGGCGACGAGGCGGGAGTGGACGACGAGGACATGCCGGACGCCGATGTGGGAGATGACGGCGACGATGACGACGACGACGAGGGCATGCCGGCGGCCTTCTATCAGGACTACATGCCCGACTCGGATGAGGACATGCCCGACCTTCCTCACTCGAGGAAGACAAGTAGATCTTCCTCCTTTCGTTTAGACCGGCCGATCGATCGTCGAGCGGTCGATCTAATAGTAGGTAAGCTCGATCTCTAGATAGTAGTATATTAGAGCTCGAGATCTGGCTAGTACATTTTGCTAGGATAGCTAGCTTTGATCGATCCGCGGCCGGGGGACACTCGATCGATCAGCCATTGATCAATGACATATTCGCGCGTGACTTGTGCAAGGGTGCACGGTACATATTTTGCTAGGATAGATCGATCGTATTAATTAGCACTAGTTAAGATCGATCCAATCGTTCGAGGATTTGGCCGGCAGCCGGTGCGGTGAAAATTTCATACCAACTTGACTGTATTTTGCTACTAATTATAATAGTAAGTTATGAACTCTGTTGAATATCGATCTGTTTAATTCCAATTTCTCTGTTCATGATTTTGTCCATGTTTTGGCGTGCACTCTGTCTCTGTCCATGATTTGTTCAAGTTTTCACGCGCACTCTGTTTTCAGTCAAAATTTTCTTTCACTCTGCGCGCGAGAGCTATTTCTCAGACGGCGACATTGCCCAGCTGTCTCTAATGGTTTGTACGGGCGGTGAAGTTTTCTAGCCGTCTCTAATAATTTTGTATGGGAGACGGCGAGCAAAATGAGATGTTTCAGATTATATTAGAGACGGCCACTAAATAGAACCGCTTGAGGAGATATGTCCCAAGCGGATGAAATTTTGATTTGGTTCGACCGGCGCTCGGTCCCGTCTACCATATGATGTTTTGTACTAGTGAAATCTTAGCCTCAAACATAGATCGGGCACGGTATCAAACCCTAGCCCACCGAAAATGCCCCAAATATAAACACACCAAATGAACTACAAATCAACAAATATGGAACCACATATGCTCATTGAACCCTAAAACCATGTAGAGATCTACTGTGACTGTAACAACATGCAAGTAAATGAAGCTGGATCTATAGATCTACGATGCGTACGAAGCATAAAAGGGCTCAAAATCATATCGGCATTGACGAAGAACTCGCCGAAGATGGAGGACGAGCTGATGCTCTGGATGTGCCGATGAAGCTCCCCCTTGCCCATAGAGGGAATTTCGATGCTCGGCCTTCTCCTCCCGCCGAATATGCTTGCCGTTGCGCTCTCAATGTGCCAGCGGTAAAACAACCGCCGAAGGAGAGAGAGGAGAGGAGAGAACCAAGTGGACGGGGTGGAGTGAGTGGGAGAGTGGGTGGTGAGGGGAATAAATGGTGCGTGTTCCCGAAGGGACGCGACGTCTCCCGCGAATACGTCCACATGTACCCCTTGCCCTGAGCTCGGCCTGGCCCCAGAAAAAGGCCAATTCGGCTGTTGCTACAGGGCATGACCCGAGAGTGCTTTAGGCAGCACGCTGGCCAGGCCCAATGGTTAAAACATGCATCCAAACGCGAAACATTCGCACCTGGCAGGCCTAGCTCGAGAATCTGCAGCTTACCAAACGGGCCCCTTCATATTTGTACGTACATGGCTGGTCGCTTGGATGGCTTGAAACAAGTTGCTCCTTGCATTTTATGATTCCTCTGGTTTGAGCTAGCTGTACTCCGGTATAAGTCCCGCCGTCCGTGAACAGAGATGCAATATTTAAACTTACGCCATTTTGAAAAAGCTTCTCAATTCGGCAACAATCCAAGGTCGTAATAATCTAAAATAACATGAATCACCAAGCAGGAACAAACTCGTCGACATGCATCCAATAATGCTGTAATGCAACAATCTTGGTCACTAGTGCCAATTAAAATTAGATAACCAAAACGTACGTACATTCTTGCTCCATGTATTTCATGATTCCTCTGGTTTGAGCTAGCTGTACTATCTGGAATAAGTCCGGCCCGTCCGTGAACCGAGGGAGGTGCAATATTCAAACTTACGCCAACTTCTCAAATTAGCAACAATCCAAGGTCATAATATTCTAAATATACATCAATCACTAGGGCTGAAATTAATATTCGAAACTCGTGAGTTAAACGAGTAGCTCGTGACTCGGCTCGGCTCGGCTCGAACTCGGTGGCTAACGAGCCGAGACAAGTTTCATTTCTGAACTCGTTTGTTGACCAAGCTACTCATGGGTAGCTCGATAACTAGTTGAACACATTCTAAGTGTTCAAACATGCGCGCATACAAAAAACAAACAATTTTCCTACTAATTCTGAAATACAACCATGATGATCTTTCTCCAATGTAGATCAATGTTGAAATATAAAACGTTTGCACCATTATCGGTGCAAAAAAATAACAGTTTGGCACTAATATATAAAAAATTCTATATATATTTATTTGAGCGACTTAAACGAGCTACTCGCGAGTTTACCGAGTCGAGCCAAGTTTCATTTCTGAACTCGTTCGTTGAACGAGCCGAGGCTCGACTCGTCAGGTTAGCGAGTTCAAGCGAGTCGAGCCGAACTCGCTCGGCTCGTCTCGAATTCCATGCCTCACCAAGCAGGAACAAACTCCTCAACATGCATCCACTAATGCGGTGATTCATGCAATCTTGGTCACTAGCGCCAATTAAAATTATATAACCTTCGTACGTACATTCTGCTTAACCGATCGAGATCGAAATCCTATGGCCCTCACATGCAAATGCATGTTCTCGATCGAGCAAGCTAAAAGGATAACTCGCTAATAATGCACTCACTAGTAGAAACATGGCCATCCGTTTGGGCCATCTATCCCGGCCAAATTACAACCCGGGATAGATGCACCATTGATCCCGGGTCGGTAGGGCGGGGCGCCCGTGGTTATTGCTCCCGGGTCGGGGGGGACCTTTGGTCCCGGTTCGTGACACGAACCGGGATCAAAGGGTCCTCACATGCGCGCACATGCTTTGCAGCGCTGGGCCCCTCTGGCAGGGGACCTTTGGTCCCGGTTCGTGTTACAAACCGGGATCAAAGGGTCTCCCTGCTATATCATCTTCTTCCACCCTGAGCTAGCTCGAGTTCATCACCATTTCTCCTCCATTTTCCTCTCTCCCACTCAAATTAATCCCCATTTTTTGCACCATTTGAGAGGATTGAAGGCACCCCATCTATTCAAAGGTTAGCAACATCGTTCTTTCTCCGGCGTTACAACTTTAGCTAATTTCGTTGCTAGTTTAGCTCATTTCAATTTTGTAATGCTAGCAAGGTGTTTGATGAAATGCCCAAGCTAGAAAGTGCATTTGCATTTTGAGCTCAAATTAATTTATTATTTGTGGATTTTAGTGTTGTCCCCGTCTCACCCCGTCGATAGCCCCGTCGTCCCGTCACCGGCACCACTTCGGTGAGCCTCTTTTTTATCTTTTATTTTTAAAACATATATATACTTGTATGATTTAAATGCATAGTTATTTCTTGTATAATTTCTTATGTTTTTCTATATGTATAGTGTCATGGTTTTGATATCCGTCCCCGTCGGCCCTCGTCCGGTCTATGATTCAGATGTGGTATATTTTCATAATTAACTATTTGGTTTGTTTCGTGTTTATCACAATCATGCCCGACCAACTTGACATAGATAAATTTTTATCTAGGAGGTAGTTGAACCGGAAATTCCAACCGACCCTATTGTCGAGTTTTTTAAAAAAGAAAACGACGATTTGAAAGCAAAATTGAAGATAAGTGAAGATCTTCGTCTCCAATGCCTAGACGAGAAGATGGAATTGGACTTGAAGATTGCCGAGATCGTTGATGTTCACGGGCTCGAGATTGCCGACATCGTTGATGCTCATGGGGTCGAGATTGCCGACATCGTCGCTGCTCACGAGAAGAAGATGGATGCAATGCGCTTGAAGCTTAAAAAGATTAGAAATTATGCCATTAGTCAAGAGGCTTGGTATCATTATGCTGTTGGTTCAATAGTTACCTTAGTTGCGATTCTGATCGCATTTGTTGTTGGATTTAAATTATTTAGTTAGTTGTATGTTAGTTTCAATTGATGTATGTTTCGTGAGAACTATGTATTACATTTGGGCACTACTATTAATTAATTTGGCCAGTATTATATATTCATGATGTAGTATGTAATGGTTTTTGATATATTTATATAATGCAGATGAGCCGGCAATGGATGTACAGTGACCACCGCAGTGTCGACTATATCAATGGCATGCATAGTTTTCTCAAGGTGGCTAATAAAAACAAGCCGTCGAGTGGTTTTATTTCTTGTCCATGTAGTGTCTGCAAGAATAAGCGGGATTACTCTAACACAGACCGCATTCACTTCCACCTGATAACTTCTGGTTTCATGCCCGGCTATAATTGTTGGACCAAGCACGGAGAAAAAGGGTTATGATGGAAGAAAATGAAGAGGAAGAGGATAACGACAACTATCCTACGTTCACTGAACCTGTGATACTCCAATGGGGGAAGACAAGCTGAAGAAGAGCCCAATGATGATGAGCCCAATGATGATTTTGGCCGGGCCATTCGTGATGCACGGATAAACAGCGGAAGTGAAAACGAGAGGTCGAAGTTGGATAGCATGTTAGAGGATCACAAAAAATTGTTGTACCAAAATTGCGAAGATGGCCAGAAGAAGCTTGGTACCACGCTGGAATTGCTGCAATGGAAGGCAGAGAATGGTACAACTGACAGAGGATTTGAGAATTTGCTGAAAATAATAAAGAAGATGCTTCCAAGGGATAACGTACTGCCCCCCAGTACGTACGAAGCAAAGAAGATTGTGTGCCCTCTAGGATTAGAGGTGCAGAAGATACATGCATGCATCAATGATTGCATCCTCTATCGCGGTGAGAAGTACGAGCATTTGAATGCGTGCCCGATATGCGGTGCGTTGCGGTACAAGATAAGGCGAGATGACCCTGGTGATGTTGAGGCGATCCGTGCCCCAGGAAGAGGGTTCCTGCCAAGGTGATGTGGTATGCTCCTATAATACCACGGTTGAAACGTTTGTTCCAAAACAAAGAGCATGCAAAGTTGTTACGATGGCACAAAGAAGACCGTAAGAAAGACATGATGCTGAGACACCCCGCTGATGGGTCGCAGTGGCGAAAAATCGACAGGACCTTCAAGACGTTTGCAGATGACGCTAGGAACATAAGATTTGGTCTAAGTACAGATGGCTTTAATCCTTTCGGGGAACAAGCTCCAGTCATAGCACCTGGCCTGTGACTCTATGTATGTATAACCTTCCTCCTTGGTTGTGCATGAAGCGGAAGTTTATTATGATGCCGGTGCTCATCCAAGGTCCGAAGCAACCCGGCAACGACATTGATGTGTACCTGAGGCCATTGATTGAAGAACTTTTAGAGTTGTGGAGTGACGAAGGGGTACGTGTGTGGGATGAGCACAAACAAGAGCATTTGACCTACGAGCGTTGTTGTTTGTAACCATCAATGATTGGCCTGCTCTTAGTAACATTTCAGGACAGTCAAACAAGGGATACAATGCTTGCACGCACTGTCTAGATAAGACTGAAAGTATATATGTAGGTAACAAGAATGTGTACCCAGGTCATCGTCGATTTCTTCCACCTGAGCATCCCGTAAGAAAGAAAGGCAAGCATTTCAAATGTGAGGTTGATAACCGGACGAAGCCTACCTGCCCTGATGGTGATGCTATATATGAGATGGTCAAGGATTTAGAAGTAATCTTTGGAAAGGGTCCTGGCAGTCTATCTGTTCCGAAAGACGCCAACAAGCGCGTACCCTTGTGGAAAAAGAAATCTATATTTTGGGAGTTACCCTATTGGAAAATCCTAGAGGTTCGCTCTGCAATCGACGTGATGCACGTGACGAAAAATCTTTGCGTGAACCTGCTAAGCTTCTTGGGTGTGTATGGGAAGACGAAAGATACACCGGATGCACGACTGAACCATCAACATATGCACGAGAAGACGAAAGACGACCACCTTAATCCAGAGAAGTATCAAGGTCCTGCCAGCTACGCTCTTACCAGAGAAGAGAAGGAGATCTTTTTTGAAGTCCTGAACAGTATCAAGGTCCCGTCTGGCTTCTCGTCGAATGTGAAGGGAATAATTAACATGGCAGAGAAAAAGTTCCAAAACCTGAAGTCTCATGACTGCCATGTGATTATGACACAATTACTACCGGTTGCATTGAGGGGGCTTCTACCGGAAAATGTTCGACTACCCATTGTGAAGCTATGTTCATTCCTCAATGCAATTTCTCAGAAGGTGATCAATCCATTGACTCTAGGAACTTTACAGAAGGATGTTGTTCAGTGTCTTGTCAGCTTCGAGTTGGTGTTCCCACCATCCTTCTTCAATATTATGACGCACCTCATAGTTCACCTAGTCGAAGAGATTCAAGTTCTCGGTCCTGTATTTCTACACAACATGTTCCCCTTCGAGAGGTTCATGGGAGTCTTAAAGAAATACGTTCATAACCGTGCTAGGCCTGAAGGAAGCATCTCCAAGGGTTATGGAACAGAGGAGGTCATTGAGTTTTGTGTTGACTTTATTCCTGACGTTAACCCGGTCGGTGTTCCTCAATCGCGCCATGAGGGGAGATTGCGTGGAAAAGGAACACTAGGAAAGAAACAAATATTTTCTGACTGGGATTCTTTCAATCGAGCACACTACACAGTTCTACATAATTCGAGCTTGGTGGCTCCGTATATCGAGGAACACAAGAATACTTTACGCTCATTAATGGCTGAAGAATGCATTGAAAAAGAACACTTGAAGACTTTCTGCGGGTGGTTGCACACACGTCTCATTAATGACAACACTGTCGAAGAACAGCTAAACTTGTTGGCCAGAGGACCATCTTCGACTATATTGGCTTTTCAAGGGTACGAGATAAATGGGAATACATTTTACACGGCCGACCAAGATAAAAAGAGCACCAACCAAAACAGTGGTGTCCGCTTTGATGCATCAAACAACAATGGGACAAAGGACACATATTATGGGTACATAGAGCAGATATGGGAACTTGACTACGGACCTTCTTTCAAGGTACCTTTGTTCCGGTGCAAATGGTACAACCTGGATGGTGGGGTAAACGTAGACCCGCAGTACGGAATGACTACAGTGGATCTCAAGAATTTTGGGTATGACAACGAACCATTCGTACTAGCCAAAGACGTGGCTCAGATTTTCTATGTGAAGGACATGTCTTCCAGACCAAAAAAAAGAAAAGATAAGCAAGCGAAGACATCATATGATGAGCCAAAGCGTCACATAGTTCTTTCAGGGAAAAGAACTATCGTGGGAGTGGAGGACAAGACAGACATGTCAGAAGATTACAACAATTTTGAAGAAATCCGGCCCTTCGCAGTGAAAATTGACCCAAGTCTCGCGTTAAATGGAGAAGCTTGTCCATGGCTACGGCGCAATCAGAAGAAAGTGACGGGTAGAAAGTAGAAGAAGATTGTGTAATAATGTGTCCAGGAGGGACGCTATTTATAGGGTTACAAATTGATGTGGTCCAATGTCTGGTCAGCTTCGAGTTGTTGTTCCCGCCATCCTTCTTCGAGTTGTTGTTCCCACCATCCTTCTTCAACTGACCCAAGCATCCTGTTAAATGATGAAGATTCTCCATGGCTACGGCTCAGAAGAAAACAGAAACAATAGTTGGTGATGTTGGTGATGTGTAATAATGTATTAAACCTTTTATGTAATGCATTCTATGGAATGTATTAAACCATTATGTAAGGAGCATGTGTAAGAAGCTTCAATCAGCTGCAGTTTTACCAACACAATCTCTGCATTCTACAAGTGATAGAACAAAACAAACGGTTTCCCCTGCCTACCTTCTCCAGTGGCCACTCTGACTGGCAAATCGGCAAATCATCGCGTGGTCGTGAGACGGCAAATCGGCCATCGATCCAAACAGCGGCAAGACTTCTTTGATGATCTGCAACCGTCGGAACAAGTGTTGGGAATGTTGCTAATCATCAAAGAACCTTGCCGCTGCTTGGATCCAACCGAGGGGAGGGTTGCCCAAAGATGCCTCCGCCGGACATCTCTGATGATCTACAACCGTCCTGCAAGACATCTCTGATGATCTGCAACCGTTTGGAACGGTCGCAGATCATCAGAGACGTCTTGCCGCTGGTTGCCCAAAGATGCCTCCGCCGAGGGGAGGGTTAACCTTCAGCCTTCACTGAGTGCTCTCTGCTACCCGTGTGCTGCCAAAATGAACTACAATGAGTAGACACTGAGTGCTGAACATGTCTGGGAGGGGGGCTATATATAGGGTACATGTGATTCTTTAGTCCTGGTTGGTTACAACAACCAGGTCATGTGGGTCACGAAGTGGTCGTGATACTGCTGATCCAACAGCTCACAATCCCTCAAAAGAAACACACCTCTCATCCAACGTCTCACAAGCGCTAGAAAGAAACACACGATCCGTGTGTTTCTTTAGTCCCAGTTGGTAACACCAACCGGACTAAAGTCGGGCTCACCCCTGATCCAACGGTTCACAAGCGCTTTAAAGAAACACACGATCCGTGTGCTTATTTAGTCCCGGTTCGTGAGTAGAACCGGGACCAAAGGCGGGCTGTGCACGCAGGACTCGTGTCCTTCCCCATCTCTGCCTCCTGCCCACATGTCAGCACAACCCTTTGCATGTGGCCTCCCCAGCGCTGCCATGGATGTCTATATATTGTTGTCGATGGGATAAACCCTAATTCATCATTCCTTGCAACGAACCCATCGTCTACACGAGATGGATCCACCACGCCCGCCGCAGCGCCTTCTGGATGAGGTCGAGCGTAAGGAGAATGTGTGTTTCATGTAAAATACAAAAATAAAAACAAGGGAAAAAAAGGAAAAAAGGCCTTTCATGTAAGGAGAATGTGTATTTCCAATGTGTATTGTCAAGAAGCTTCAAATCAGCATTTCCAAGCAATTTTATAGATGGAATTTTATAGATGGATTTTATAGATGATAATATTATGCATTTTGAAATAATATTGTGTGCATTTTGCAGAAACTATGGATCCAACGGCATTATTTTATGAAACAGAAAATGGTTTTGAATTAATTATTCAAATTCAAACACTTTTCTTGTTGGATCCATCACGCCCGCCGCAGCGCCTTCTGGACGAGGTCGAGCGTGCTTGCAGAGCGCGCTTGGGCGCTACCGCGGGAGCCTATCCTGTCGTATGAACACTAGCCCGGCGTGGAGAGGAATGCCCAACTACCGCTGGCTTGGGCTCTAAAAGAATCATAAATAGATATAAAAGAAAAAGAAAATAGAAATAGAAACAAGAAAAGGAAACAAGAAAAAAAAGGCCTTTCATCCCGGTTGGTAACACCAACCGGGACCAAAGGCCTGCTGGGCTTCGCGCGCAATTTTTCGCGGCCCAGACAGACCTTTGGTCCCGGTTGGTGTTACCAACCGGGATGAAAGGGTCATCCATCCCGGTTCGTGGCTGGAACCGGGATGAAATGTCTGTCTCGCGTCGATTTGGTGGCTTTCGCCCCAAATTTTCCCCAAGTCTCCCAGCAGTTTCTTCTCGCGCTCCGCCTCCACGACGACGATGCCGACGCCGCCAGGCTGCTCCGCCCTCCCGTGCCACCGCCGCCCGCCTCCTCCGGCCGTCGTGCTGCTCCGGAGCGCCCCGACGCTGCGCCCTGACCCCGCCGCAGCCGTACCTCCTCCTCTGCCGCGGCCCGGCTCCTCCGCCCCAACGCCGCGCCCCGACCTCGCCGCAGTCGCCTCCTCCCCTGCCTCGCCGCCGCGCCCCTCCACAACGCGCCCCGGCCCCCGCTCCTCCTCTGCATCGGGCTGCCCCGCCGCCGATCCTCCCCTGCCTCGCGACCTCCTCCTGCATTAGAGGTAAGTTTTTTTGCATATTTTTTTGCATAGTTTAGATGATGCAATTTTCATAGTTTTTTTTGTTAGATATGAAAATTGCAGGATATATTGTAGGATGATGCTATAGTGTTAGCAAATTTAGGCTAAAGTTAGCAAATTTAGGTTAGAAAACACCTCTAATTTTTTATATGTATGCATAGTTTTGAAATTATAAATTAGTTGTTGTAAATTTGTTGTTGCCCATTTTGTTGATTATTCAAAAATATGTTAGCAATTAAAGTTAGCAAACTTAGGTTAGTGTTGAAAATTTAGGCTAGGTGAAATTTTAGTTGAGATGAAAATTTAGACTAGTGTAATTTTAGGTTGGAAAATTTAGGCTAGGTGAAAATTTAGGGGGTTGTCCGGGATGAAATATTTAGGCTAGGTGAAAATTTAGGCTTCTTTGTTATTTTCCTTAATTATGGATTTAAGTTACTACTTTGTCATCTTAAATTATGGATATTCGTGTTCTTTGCAGGCACATTAAGTGACCCATGGATCCAAATTGTCCGGACGACTTCGGCATAGACGAGGAGCGTGGAGAGCCATTGGATCCACTTTTTCCGGGCCTCGGCGTTAGAGACGAGGACCGTGAAGAGCGAATGTGTATGATTATAGCAGGACGTGCAGCCGCGCCTGTTGGTGAAGAAGACGATGTGGTTAATTTAGAGGAATTCAGCTCCCAATTTCTCAATGACTCCGGTGAGGGAGCTGAGGAAGTAGAAATTTGTGTAGAGAAGGAACTGGTAGTAACAAACTCAGGCGAGGTATATATTAATTAAGCCTCTGTTGATCGATGACAGAGCTTAATTATTTGATCATGCGGTTTTAACGAATCTTTTTTTCTTTTAGCCCTCTGGAACAAGCAAATCATCTGCATCTAGAGGGTCGAAAGGGTCGAAAGCCATGAAGCCTCGAGGCCCGTCGAAGCCGATGAAGGAGGGTCAAAGGGTAGTGATCGACATAGTTGATGTTACTGGCCAACCAATGCAACCCTTAGAGTGCCGCCGCAAATTTATAAACCAATGCGGAGTTTTGTTAGGGACACGATACCGATCACATGTCAAGAATGGCATCCGCGGAAGGACAGGAGCAAGACTTGGACTTATGTCGACGACAAAACGAAAGATTTGTTTTGGGAGAAGCTCTTGTCAAAGGTCACCCTGCCTCCAGAAGTGACAGAAAACGAGAAGTGTATGGAGAAAGTCAAGGAGTGGACTCTTGGCAAGGCTGCCGAACAGTTCTGAACCCACAAGAAAAATATATGGAAAGATTATTGTGAAGAGAAGGAAAAAGATCCTAAATACACTCCAGTATTCACCGGAGCACAAGTGAAGCTAAACGACCAGTGGCCCTTATTTAAAGAGCAAAGAGAAACGGAGCCGCTGTGGCCCGATCGAAAAGAAACAAGTTAAATGCTGCGAAGAAGTAATATCACCACACTTTGGGGCAGGGGCTACAAGGCTGCCGTGCCTAAGTGGGAAGCATTTGAAGCAAAACTGCTTGATGAGAGGAAGATTCCACAGACAGCGGCTGGCCCGATAGGTCCAAATTTTGGTTGTTCGCGCATGGCGCTGGGTTGGACCCTGACACAGGGAAGATTGTTGCTCTGGGAAAATGGGAGGCAAAGATTAGGTTTATAACCACAGAACTTGAGAAAGCAATAGAGCAAGTTCGAAATGGAACCTACAAGGTCGACAGAGAGAAAGACGAGCTGTCACTCGCACTCGGGAATCCTGAAAAAGTTGGACGAGTACGAGGTTATGGATACGGAGTTACTTGGGCACAAGGTTTTCCGGCAGACGCTCACACTTATAGAAGCCGTCAGAGAAAGAAAAAGGAGGAGAGCGACCGGTTATCGGCATTGGAACGCAAGGTGCATCAGCTGGAGCAAAGTCAGCAAAGGGAATCTCGTGTGCAGCTAGAAAGTCCAGAAGTCGAAGCCGCCCCATCTGATCAGCGGAAAAGCAGCGTGGGTTCCATGCAGTTAGAACATTCTGAACTTGAAGCGCCGCCGACTCGATACCCCGTGGATGATATCACAGAGAAGACAGAATGCGAGCTACATATGGCAATGAGCAACTTGTCCTTCAAGGTGGCGGTCGGCTATGCTTTACCGAATGAACCTGGAGCAAGGTACCATCTCGGCGGGATTCCAGCTGGCTATGCTCGTGTCGGGGTGGATGACATGTGCCGTTATATGCTAATGTAAATCTTGACATTCCTGGAGGTGACGGCGAGAGGACACTAGGAGATGCCAAGAAGTCCATCGTTCTGTGGCCAAAGAAATACATCTTGTTTCCAAACTTGCCGCCGCCAAGGCCACCGACTCCTCCAAGTAGCAATCCCCCACCTCAAGATCCACCCTCCCCACGTCATGATCCATCCCCCCCACCTCAAGATCCTCCCTCCCCACATCATGATCCATCCCCCACCTCAAGATCCATCCCCCCAACCTCAAGATGCATCCCCGTCACCTCGTGATGACTGTCGGCAGCCCAGCGTGAGTCCATCCCCGCCACCTCAAGAGAGAGTGCGCTTTGTTTCGCGGAAACTGAAGTTCCCGTCGAAATATACAGAGAGGTGCGCTTTAAACTTCCCGCGTGAAACTCGAGAGGAACGCGAGTTGTTAAAGCCTCTTCCAAAGAGATCTTACGATTTGACTCCAGATGAACTCGAGAAGGCGGTGCAAGAGGAATATGAGAAAAGCAAATTGGAATCGAAACGGCGCAAACAGAAGACGGTAATAGCACCGGAAAAGTGGCACAATTTCTGAAAAATCTATCGACTGGGCCGGCACGGCAGCCTGTTCCGCTAGGCGACTATGATCGTACCATTGACAAGTTAATTAGAGAACATAATTTGCAGGAGAAGGAGGCATATCACCAAAAGAAGGAGCAGCAGAAGATGGCAGCTCAAAAGGCCAAGCAGGAGAAGGAGGCTGCTTTTCGCCAAAAGAAATCCGGGAAACAAGTGGCCCAGCTCGGAGAACAGGCAAACCAGTTGGTCCCCGCGTTCAAAGTGGTGTCTGATAAGGAAGTACAGCAAGACACAATTCGCATAGAAACCCCCAAAGTGGTGTCCGAGGTTTGTGGATTTGGAAACCGCACCTGTTTTGGTATGATACCAAGGTAAGTAGTAGTACTATATATATATGTCCGCGCAACTTTTAAATTCTAGTTTCAGCACCATTATCATGCTTGATTGTTATTTTGATTAAATTATATTCTTTGTAAAGTGGTGTCTGAGGCAGGCACAAGGAATAATTTATGTGGATATTATGTTTGCGAGTACATACGATCTTTTGTTCATCAGCGGGATAGAAAGCTCAGAACAGCAGAGGTCTGTATACACTCTCGCAATAACTTCATTACCATATTTGTGTTCATTTCCATTTTCACATTTTCTGATGATTTCACATTTTCTTATTGATCTAGATGGAACGGGAGAAGGACAAGCTCATACCAACGAAGCGCCTTATAGCAATTCAAGAGGAATTGGCAGGATTTTTGAACAAGGAGGTCCTGAAGAAATCCGGAGAATTTTATCACCCTAGTAATTATTTTCTGTAATTGACGTGATCTCAACGTGAGAACGTGATGTCGGTGTGTGACTTATATATGTATGCATCAAAACGTACGTATGTGTGTGACTTATATATGTATGCATCACGCATGACATCGGTAGTGTCAACTTTATGTGTGCGACTTTGTATGCGCAATGTGATCTTAATTAATAGGAAATAATTAAATGGAAAACAAAAAATCGAAAACCCTATAAAATAAACAAATAAAATACAAAAGATGAAAATGCTTTGATCCCGGTTGGTAATACAAACCGGGACCAAAGCCTCCCCGCCCTGCGCGCCCAGCGCACCCCACGTGGAGGACCATCAATCCCGGGTCGTGGACACCCGGATGAAAGCCCCCTCCCCCCCCCCCCCCCCCCCCCTCTAGTCCCGACCCCGTAATCCCGGTTGGAAAACCGGGACCAAAGGTCTTCTGGACCGGGATTGATGCCCAGTTTTCCACTAGTGACTGCACTACTCTTTTCTCCTATAAATACCTGAGCTGAGCACCACCTCAGAGCATCAGAAGCACATAGCAACCTAGAGCTCCAGCGCCAATCGATCATCTGCTCTTTGCTTCTGAATTATATTTGCAAATTACGCTCAATTTACAAAATTTTGTAGATAAGTTTCAAAATATTGAGTTAAATACAGTCTTGGCTTTATTCAAGAAGCTTGAACGCTATGATGGATTTAATTGATAATAACTAAATTTAATCGCTTTAACACTATCTTGATTGAGATTTTTCAAACAATGATATTTTCGACCGATTTTCTTTTTTCTCACCCTCTACCCAAAATCTGTGATTTCACGAATGTCATTGAAAATGTCGCCGAAATATTTTTACCTCTGTATACACCTCGTATGCAGAACAACATACCTGTGATCCGATTCTTGATAGAGTGATGGTCAAGAGTTACAACTATCCTGATCAACCATCTGAAGCATGCAACAACTTGGAAGGCTTGAAACAAGTTGCTCCTTGGATTTTATGATTCATCTGGGTTTGAGCTAGCTGTACTCTGGAATAAGTCCGGCCCGTCCGTGAACTGAGAGATTCACTATTCAAACTTACGCCAGCTTCTCAATTTAGCAACAATCCAATCTGTCCAGGTCGTAATAATCTAAAAATACATCAATCACCAAGCAGGAACAAAACTCTTCAACATGCATCCACTAATGCTGCAATGCAGCAATCTTGGTCACTAGTGCCAATTAAAATTATATATAACCAACGTACCTACATTCTGTGTAACCGATCCAGATCGAACTTTTAATCGCCGTCACATGCATGCATGTTCACGAGAGCAAGCTAAGAGCATCTCTAGCAGCCCGCAAAACTCGAACCCGCAAAACAATTTAAGGGTCGGGTTTTTCGTGTTCTTGAGCGAGAAATCGGTCGCGAAGAACAGAGCCCGCAAACGAAACTGCAAATCTGAATTTCAACATGTAGATTTTCGCGGGAACAAAGTTCAGTTCATACTAGATAGATGTTCTTCGCTACAGATAGATTTCAACGTTGTTTCTACCCTAAATGCAAACCCTAGATACTAGCCTAGAACTACACGTCGCCGCCCAAACCGTAGAACTACACAAAATTTGCTCCTCACCGGAGCCACGGGCGCGGCGGCGACGCAGCGGTGGAGGAGCTTCACTCCTCGTCGGAGACGAGGTCGATGACGGGCGGGAGCTGGCTGATGATCAATGTCTGCTCCATGAGGACGTCGTCGAGCACCTCGTCACGCTTGATCTTGGCGGCGAACTCCACCGCCTCGTGCTAGGACTGCAGCACCGTCGCCGCCAGCGTGCGCTCGAGGTGCTCGTCGGGGATGAAGTCCTCCGGCCCAAGCGTGACGCCGTAGTGCTCGGGGTCATAGCCCTCCGGCGGAGGAGCACCTGGCGCGGCGGAAGAGCTGCTGGCGCCCGCGGAGGAGCTGCTGGCGCCGCGGAGGAGCTGCTCGCGACGGCGCCGGTCGATCTCCCGCTCCCGCTCCCTCCGGAGCCGGTCAAACTCCGGCAAGTCGCAGCGCACCGACCCACCGTGCCTCTACTTCCGTGCGCCACGCTTCCGTGCGCCGTCGCTGCGGACGACCTGCGCGCGCTTCGCGTCGGAGTAGTCTCCGCCGAACCAGTCATCGCCGGGGAGCGCCGCCTCTGGTTCCCGCTTCGGCGCCATGGCTCGGCGTCGCCGGATCTGTTGACGGGAGGCGAGATTGCTCGTCGGAGACGGCGGAGCGCACGGCGGATTGCTCGCCGGATGAGGTGTGGGATTGGGGATTGCAATCCGCAAATGCGGTGGGAAGCCAAATAAATAGGGGTAGGCGGTGCGGATTCACGGGCCACCGCAAAACGTTTGCGGGCCGACGCAAATATGCAGACGCTGGTCTGGCCCAAAAATTGCCCCAAACCCGCAAAGTCGCTGGAATTTTGCGGGTTCGGCCGTTTTGCGGGTACTGCTAGACGAGAACACGGTAGTAATGCATCAGCACTGCACTCCTCTTTCTCCTATAAATACCAAACGTAAGCACCACCTCAAAGCATCACAAGCACATAGCAACCTAGAGCTCCAGCGGCAATCGATCATTTGATCTTTTGATCACAAGCACGTGCAGTGATCACTGGTAGCTAGCAATGGCAGGCAAGGCATCGACGGCGCTGTTCCTCGCCGTGAACCTGGTGGTGTTCTCCGTGGCCAGCGCCTGTGGGGATGGCTGCCCGACGCCCGCCACGCCTACCCCACCCCATCGACACCGACACCGACGCCGTCCACACCCACCCCGACCCCCACCCCTGCCTCGTTTGGCAGGTGCCCGCGCGATGCGCTGAAGCTGGGCGTGTGCGCTAACGTGCTGGGTCTGATCAAGGCCCAGGTGGGGGTGCCGCCCACGTTGCCGTGCTGCTCATTGCTGAAGGGGCTCGTCGACCTCGAGGCGGCCGTGTGCCTCTGCACGGTGCTCAGGCCAATGTCCTCGGCCTAGTTCTCAACCTCCCCATCGACCTCAGCCTCATCCTCAACCACTGCGGCAGGAACGTGCCAAGGGGATTCATGTGCTAAGCAATCGTCTCTCTCGGCCGATCCGGCCAAGGTCCACGGTCCAGTGCTTGCGTGCATGTATCGCATGCAGGCGGATCGTGGCGAGAGGATTCTGCTTGCTTGATCAATCGTTTTAATGCAGCTTTGTTTGTTTATTTGTTCGTTTATTTGCTACTTGCCGTGCTAGCAACAAGTGATCTGCAGATGCATGCATAGCCAGAGCACGTATCTAGCCGGTTCGTTTATTTCCTCGTTCCATTTCATTATTATTGATATCATGAAGATGTTATTTTATGTTTTGTACGATCTGAATGATGAATAAAGTTTGCTCTTTTGTTTTGTACGATGTGTTATTCCTGACTTCCGTTGCTGTGCATGGTTTGGTGATCTGCCAAGCAAAGCTTGTAGACCAATGGTGGACAAAAAGATTTTGACTGAAAATGTCTAGGTACTCGAAATTAAAATATGATTTTTCATAAGGCTAATGTGCATACCAATATAGCGTGCATTTTGCAAATTCAACTCCAATTATTGTTGGACCTGATTTCCTGGGAGCACCGCATATTGATTTGTTGTGCGACCGTTCAACCTGTCAATAAATGCAACTATGATATTAGCAAAGGTTCTTTTTATTTACTGCCTTGAAGAATATTTATCTTTTTAACTATTGACCTGATTGACGTTTGTTTTTATCTTTGACTTAACCACGACGAGATCTGTAGGTTTAACACTTCAACACGACTCCCCCAAGATGTAGAGCAGACACATACTTATAATTGAGATTTGATTGTTTTATTTTGTTTCAATTTCAGACCTAATAGAGAAGCAAGCAAGTGTAGCAAATCATTCTGAATCTTATAATTGAGATAATGAGCATGAGTTGTCATATGATAAATATGCCCCGGAATAACAGGGTGAAATTCAGCCAACATCTCGATCAGACCCAAGAAATTATCATAGCTATCTTCATACAACTTGTTGTTTGTACAACGAAAGGCTAAATGATGCTTATCAAGAAATTTCACTATGCAAACAATTAGCAATAAAACAATTGTCCATGGTCATTTTCTTTCTCAAGTTGTCCTTGATAAGCTTTATAAATAGTTTTATACTTTTCCAATCTACTAAACAACACATACCAATTGGTCATATTAAAACATGATCCACACTTGTCTCATGCTCTTATAGTCGGCCAGTGTTAAGATGTGTCCAATCATTACACTCCTCATTTTCCAACTGACCTTTTTTTATGCCCTTTTGTAACAAAAAAAAAATACAACCAAAGCAATAGACTCATTGAGTTTCTTAGAATAGGAAAATCAATCCCAATCAAAATGCTCCCCATGTTATAGAAATTTAGTATATAATAGTGCAATAAAACCTTGTAGAATATCAATCCTTTAGACCTTTCATAATTGTTAAGTCTTTTCTTGGACCCTTTTGTGCTAAAATATACATATGTTTAGGACCAACAAATCCAAATATCTTAGATCAAATATATTAGTCGGAAAAGATTATCAACAATAGAGAATGGAAGCCAGTGCAAGATCGCTTTGAACGAAACGTTAGTTGCTGGCAAGCAATGCTACTCTCATACAGAGATAGACTTATCCATATAAATAGGTTTTAACTAGTCTACCGATGTTCGTGCTTTTCCTTTTTCCAAGTTCCTAAAGGGGTACGAAAGAGATTGGATTTTCATTGGTCTCATTTTCTCGGAGAGTGACCAAGTTACAAAGAAGTATCGTTTAACTAGATGGAATATCATTTGTCGTCCTAAGGACCAGGGGGAATGGGAGTGGAGGTACTCGAGCTTAAAAACATTTTTTTACTAAGCAAATGGATTTATAAACTTTTGAACGAGGAGGGGATGTAGCAGGAATTGCTGCATAATAAGTGACTTCATCATAAACTCTGTCACAGGTAACAGTTAATCCAATGGGTTCCCCTTTTTAGAAGGACCTCATGGCACTCAAGGGTGCCTTTTTTTCAAGAGGTCATTTTGTTGTTGGCAATGGAATGAACACTCGTTTCGGGGAGGATGTTTTGTTAGGAGATAGGTCTCTAGCCGCGCAATATCCATCATTATATAATACTGTGCATAGGATAATGTTCTAGTTTCACATGTGTTGTCGGTTAATCCAATAAATATCTAATTTATATTAGACGAAATTTGTTGGGTACCAATTGTGACCAGTCGGTGCACTTGGTGTAACGCCTGATGGAGTTTGGGATGTCTAATGAACCGTACGTCATTGTGTGGAATTTAACTCCTTTGGGTATTATCTCAGTTAAATCGTTGTATCTAGATGTAATGAATGACCATACGGTGTTTTTGCGAAAATATATTTGGAAACTCAAAGTCCCTTTAAAGATTAATATCTTTATGTGGTTCTTATTTAAACATGTTATTCTTACTAAAGACAATTTAGAAAAGCGGAATTGGAATGGGTGTAGGAAATGTGAGTTTTGCGATTCAGAGGAATCCATACACCATTAAATATTCCTTGCCCTTCGCACGTTTAGTTTGAAAATTGTATAATTCACCTTTAGTTTACGACCACCAACCAATATCACGAATATTTTGGGAATTGGTTGAGAGGGATCCATAATGTTGATAAAATGTGTGTGTTTGTGTCCGAGTATGTGTATGTGCTATACTTTGGTCCCTGTGGACGTGTAGAAATGATTTGTTTTTAACAAGAAAAAATGTGAACTATTTGCAGGTCATCTACAAGGCCACGTCCCTACTTGACGCGTTGTCTTTCCTCCTCCCTTGGAGCAACGGGAGGATATGGTTTCTAGGTATGCCCAGCTTGAGATGGTCGCTCGGACATTTTACAACCTAGTTGGCTGGCAGATTTTTCATAGACTACATGATGCATAAGTGTTTCATTATTTTTGAATTTTGCTGGATAGTGTTTATCATCACGCTTTGTGATCCTTGAGTTGTGAACTTCTGAATTTGAACCTTTGAAACCGTCCAATAAAACGATTGTGTACATCACTGTGATGCAGAGGCTGGATTTTCTTCCCATTTTGAAAATAGAAAAAGAATATATGAAACTCAAGGCTCTACTAGTTGGAAAACAGCAGAATTCTGAAATGTTTAGGCCTTATAGTACTCAGGATGCCATAGTACAAACTGATTGTTTGCGAGTTTTTGTTTTCTTCGGTGAGAATCTAGCACTCCCAAAGAAAGGAGAAAAGAAGTCTTAACTGACATGCACAAAAGAAAAATACGATCGATGTCCACACGATAACGTCGTAACGATACAGAGGAAGACGTACAATTTGATGTTGACTATAGATTATAAGTTGGTTATGTTATGTTAGCACGATGCTGTTGATACACATGTACTGCATCATAGAGGAAATGTGCGACGTGACGCGGAGTGCCAGCCAGATCGACCGGCCATGCATGCATCGTTTCCTTGCGGTAAGTACATGTGTCACGAGATGGCCACATAGTATGATCTTGTAGCTAGCTAGGTTGGTACCTAACGGTGGAGAATCGAATCGCCGAGAACGAAAGTGGCTATATACCATCTACGTACGCACATGCATCCAAGATCCAGCTGAGCTAGCAAGTACACACTCAAATTGAGTGGAAAGTTGTGAGTGACTTGAGCTAACCGAAAACGATTTTTACACTTTTGAGGGAGATACACCCGTGCTCAAGCATGCAAGCAAAGCCCCTAGCTCCCACTCCCTTTGTCAGCCTGTCTCCTTCGTCCTCTCCCACCAGCTCAAGCCGACACTGGCTCACGCAGTCCACACAATTCCCCTGGCATGATCATCTTGCGTCCGTGCGTAGATAGCTCTTCAGAAGTTCGGATGCATGTATGGGAAGGCTAAGATATCGGCAACCCCTCGCTTCCCTATAAATACCACACCAAGCTCCCTTGCACTGACACACACAACAACAGCAACAACTATCAGTCGCACTCTGTAGCAAGCTAGCTTGGCAGCCATGGCGAAGAAAGTGCAAGTGATCGCTACGCTCCTGGCCCTGAACATTCTCTTCTTCACCTTCGCCAATGCCATCGGACGTCCCTACCCTCCAAGCGGGGGTGGCGGCGGGGGAGGGAGTGGTGGCTGTGGCGGTGGCGGAGGAGGGAGCGGGGGAGGCGGCAGTTGTGGCGGGAACTGTGGTGGCGGCGGAAACGGTGGTGGATGCGGCAATTGTGGTGGCAACTGTGGTGGTGGAGGAAACGGGGGTGGCGGGAACGGTGGCGGCGGAAACGGTGGTGGAGGCGGCAATGGTGGCGGAGGAAACGGGGGTGGCGGGAACGGTGGTGGCGGCGGGAATAACAGTACCCAGTGCCCGCGCGACGCGCTGAAGCTCGGCCTGTGCGCGAACGTGATCGGGCTGGTGAACGTGACTCTGGGGAGCCCGCCTGTGCTGCCGTGCTGCTCGCTGATCCAGGGTCTGGCGAACCTGGAGGCGGCGCTGTGCCTGTGCACGGCGCTCAAGCTCAACCTTCTGGGCATCAACCTGAACTTGCCCATCGACCTCAGCCTCGTCTCAACAACTGCGGCAGGAACATGCCCTCCGGCTTCCAGTGCCCCAACTGAACCCGGCCCGTGCATCCGCCACACGTACATGCATGCATCAGCATGCACACATGATTGGCTATATACCACCACGTACTTATTTGTGTGTTTTCTTAAACATTTGCTTGTTTTTTATGTGTATTTTGAAATGATTTCCGAGAATTACTGCTGAACTTCTGCAGTTCCACGTACATGCATGCATGCACGCATCGTAACGTGCGAGCTTACGGATTTCGGTGTGTGTGTTTGATGTGTTACTGTAGTCGTCACATGTTTGTGAGTCCGTTTATGCAGAGTCCTCATGATGTACCGCAATATTTGATTTAAATAAAAGAAATTGTTATGTTTTTATGTACTGCATTTGCTATTTTTAGCATTCAGCTGATTGAATTACTAGTTATGGGCATCAGTGTGATAGCTTGTTTGAAAATATTATACAGTTTTGTTCTTTCTCGGAGAAAAGAAATAATTAATTTCTAAATAACGGCTGAGACTCGTCTCACCTAGCTAATGAGATTGGTCAAATGGAAAAGAGACGAAGCGTTTGATCGAACAATTACGAGCGATTGGCCGAGAAATAACTATTTCTAAATCTTTATCGGGCGCATAGTACGTCCCCATATTATCTCTACTACAAAAATATGCAGTGTCCTGTCTTCTGCCTTGGTCGTCGTCCGTCGTACGTCGTCGTTTTGCAATTTAGTCTCTCAGAAAGTATGAAACCAACCCGCAGTCCTACTCTAATGATAGTCGACCACTTTTACATTTTACCACCCTGACCCCCTCCTCGTCTATCCCCTGAGCGGCGGCGACCATGGCGGAAATCCCCGAGGAAACTACCGCAGTTCCTCCACTCTGAGGACGCGCTCCTCCTGCAGTCCTGCTCGTCCGCTCACCTCCCAAGCCCGGCGTGCCGCTCCTCTCAGACCTCAGCCCGGAGTCGCTTCCTCCGGTCATTCCTCACGACGGCGCCGCCTCTTCCTGGTCCCGGCGCCGCCAACTATTGGTGCTCCTCGCGCCGCCCAGCGCCGTCAGATTCTCAAAGAGCCGCCGAAGGATCCTTCCTCGAGCCCAGAGTCGCCGAAGGGTCCTTCCTCGCGCCCAGAGCCTAGATCTGCCAAGCTCACATCCAGCGCCTAGATCCTCCGGCAATGACGCGCAGGGAGGAAGTAGGCGCCACTCCTCCAGCGCGACGACGACCAACGGCGGGAAGGGAGGCGCCACATGCCGTCCTCCTCCGACCACGACAAGACCCTCAAGACCAGCGGAGAAGAGGGGCACGACAAGCACCAACACCAACGCGCAGCCATGTTGCGGCGACGGCCATGCCAAACTTCCGACGAACCTGCCAAGACCCTCAAGATCTGCACGCACCTGCACCGGCCTTCGCCGCCTGACCGCCGTCCGTCAGCACCAGTCGCTCCGGTGAGGATGAGCAGGACAAGAAGCGGTAGGCTCAGCGTACGAGCTGGACCAGGCGTCCGCGCCGCTGGATTTGTTGACTCTCCCACTCTTGTCGTGCGTCCTTCATCGAGTTTCGGATTCACTCGCCAATCGACGCAATCAACAGCCGCTAAATCGTTTCTTTCACCCAGCGATTTTCAGGTAACCAATCATTGTGTCGTCAGAGATCGATCTGGTTTTGTATTGTTTGGTTTCGTTCTGGATCGATCTGGTAGGAAATCTGGTCAGAGCAATTTAGAACTCGGTTCTCTTTTGCAATCCATGGCTAGCAGTTAACCTATTTTCTTGATCCATTATCTATAATGGCTAGCTGCGCTTGTAATAGAACTTGATTAGGGTTCTTTGAGGACACCATAGCCTTGTCAGATCATGCCATCGTTCATATGGTTAAATCTTGCGAGTGCTTCAGTAAGGTTAATGGTCCTCATGCCGAGTTAGATAGAACGATGGATTAACGTGAAATTTACATCTGTCTTACTCACAGTTTTTCTTCATTCGCGTTACTGATTATTAGGTGGGTCAAGCTGCTGAATTTGTTTTCATGTTTGTTTGACTTCTGGGTCAAGCTGGAATATTGTTTCCCTGTGTGATTACGCATCTCTTTGTTCTTTGGATTGGCATCTATTATGGAGAACATCAGTCATTAGCGGACACTGTTGAGAAGTGTCTATTTGCACCGAAGTGTGCTTGGCATCCATTATTTGGTCTGTGCCACCTATACTGGAGAGTAAGATAGTTTAGTTTCGGCAGTAATTATAATCCAGTTCGTTGCCTATTAGTGTATTAATATATGTCATGGATTCTTGGCTCCTCATGCTCTGATGTTGAAATGTTATGCCTATAGGTTATTTGAGATGGACAATGGAAAGAGTTGGATGCCTCCTAATCATTAACTCCATGATAAGCTTCTTCGAGGAAACGGTAATGCTTCATCTTCGCGCAAGCTCCTAATCATCAATTCAATTGAACAAAGCTTACACCAAATCCATGTCATGTCGTCCTTGCACCAATCTCCACCCACCAATGTGTTTGCAGAACCAGCGACAAAAGCTAATCGGGAGCTGATCTACATGGTAGTTCAGTTGTGGTGAACTCTTAGCTGTTTGGTTACATTTTGTCTTCATGGTCCTGCAATAGCAAGGTAATTCTTGAATAATGGTCCACTTTTCTGTTTTGTGGTTATTTCGTTCTCTGTATCCACTAATCGATGACTATTTTCTAACTTCCATAAATCTTGGGGTATGTCTAAAATAAGCCAATTCACGTAGTTATGCAAATTTGCATTGTGCTGAAGCCTTTGACTTCAGTTACTATCTCTAAGGCATCTTTGTTGTGGACTTTGTTTACCATCTATGAAACTGAACCACGACAAATTCACCAATGGTTTATGAATTAGTTGTGGTTCACTTTCCTCTCTTCATTGGAGAATGCGAGTATACGCACAGTTTGAGTTCTCCTCTTATTTCACCTAAAGTAGCTTAGGTAAGAAATGTGCAGAGATATTCATCTGATTCTTTGCCTAACTTGGAGCTAATTATTTTGCGTGGATCCAGAACAGATTGGTGCCTATCATAGCTGGTACCTTTTTTTTGTTCCATTCCTTCAGTATAGACAAGTTTGATTTTTTAAACAAAAATATGCATTGTTTGGGTCTAAGCAAGGATGCTAAGTTAGTTCAAGTAGTAAAAGCTACATTTATTTCAGTTATAAACAATTGTAAATGTAGCTGGATGTTCATGGATCCAAGATTTCAAGTAAATGGACTTTTCTAAATTGTCAACATATAAAACCTATGAGGAAAACCAATTGCTAAATATAATTTTGTGAAGAAATTATAATTGTTACATTTTAATAATATAATATCAGAACCTTGTTTATTTGAGAAATCACGATCCAAGTTGCTGGATAAAAAGCACTGGGTCATTTTATTTATTTGTGAGTTTGCTGAAGAATTTTTGAGAAGTGCTTTGGTTTTATTTATGTAGTTCTTTCCTGATAAAAATGTTGTTTTCACTCTCGATATTTATTGTTGGCTGTAGACTTATCCATTCACGGATCAATTGGTCAATCAAATCATTGTCTGTTGTCCAGAAGGTTTGGACTGCCAATTATTCGATGAGGCAAGTGTGCAGAGCCACCAGATCCGTCACAAATTGCTGCTGTGGAGTCTGCAAGCTTTTCCTATGATGCCACCATTGATAGAATCAATCAGGAGAGAGAACTTGTGAAAGATATATAGTTACTGCATTGTGTCATTGTAATATTTATTTTGTTTGTTTTGACCCCTTTTGGTGGTTTGTGTCTTTTATATGTATTCTTCTGTACATAAACCATTTGTACTCAAGGAATTGTGTGCGAGTAATACAAGGATTGTCACCACGCAAAATTTTGAAATTAAATGTCTGGCACACAACATAAGTGTTGCCTCTGTGTGGCATGCAGTATAGGTATAGCACTGCCGAAAACGATACTGGTTTCACTTTCTCGACATTGTTGAATGAGGTGGAGGGTAAGGACGGAATTTTTTCCTTCGTGCATAGATTTGATATACAAATTATTCAAATATTTTAACCCGTAGCAACGCACGGGCATTTACCTAGTATATATTATATACTGGAGACCACTAGCGAGCGGACGTTCCTTGGAGCGAACCAACCAAGAGTTGCCACATGGCAACGTCACAGTTGTATTCCACCATTGATCAAAAATTGAATGGTTGGCAACTCATTTGCTCCATGTTCTAAAATTCTCACGTCGATCATCATAATTTTCCTTAGTTTGAACTATTTGTACTCATATGAGAGAATTTTGACAAAAGTCACGAGCATCTGAGTGTTAGTTGTTGAATAACTAATTCAATGAAAAGTGGGATTGTGTGTAACTTAACGAGCTAATTCATCTTTCTTTTTTTCTGAATCTGATACACGCGATTTCCAATACAATTTTGTTCAGAAACAACCATTACAAATCTAGAAAATTAGAACCTCGTCTTAAAAATATTTCAGTCACAAGTATAAAATATGCTTAGTTGAATTTCTTTTTTAGCTAGCTCGTACTTAATCAATTACTTGCGCAAAGTAGACAAACTTATATTTCTTTTCTATTGCATCCGTTTCAAATTGTGAGTGTGTACCAAAAAGCGTATAATCCACTTTTCTGAACTTTGACTAATGCAATATAAACATATTAGTGAGATTGATTACATAAAGAGAGAAACAAAAAATAATGATGATGGCATGTTCGTACTGAAATACTGATAATAACGGTCACAGGTCCTCGAGGCTGCATTTGTCGTCTAATTAAAATTTCACTTTTTTTCCAACGTATAAAGTGTCATCTTTTATTTTTCTTCTTACATTTTTTTTTAGAAATGGGGAGAACCCGGCCTCTGCATCGAGTGATGCACACATCCCTTTATTGCAAAGTTTAAGATTATTAAAATCGTATTACATCTCAACTAACACGAAAGAAAGAGAGAAGCCACACCCGGCAAAAACAAGGTTACAAGCCAAGTCGACTAATATGCTGCCACGTATGCCGGGAGAAAAAACCATGTGCCACCGACAGGAGTCTTGTGCACCCAGAAACCATAAGGTCCCGCTAGCCCGAAGGAAGCAGGAAAGTCCAGAGCTGAATCCAGTGCACCACTATATGGATAACCTGTAAGATATGAAAAGTTTTTCTTCTTACATAAGAAATTATATACCCATTTTACCGAAATACCAAACTCCAATTCGTACTCCTACCGTGTCCTAGGACTGGAGCCTACCCCACTGATCGACAGCAAGCCTCCTTTGGATTTCCTGCTAGCTAGCCTACTCCTGATGACTTGTCTGAAGTTGGAGCGTTTTTTCGGATTCTGAAGCTGATTAGGTGAGTACTCACTTCACTTGCTGCATATCTAGCTTTTTGCCGCATGCGGAATGTAGAATATTTGTCTTCTGCGAATGCCTTAAACAGCCAGGCACGAAGAATCTAGCCCTCTGGCGTCACCTAAAGTTGCAAAGCACCAACGAATTAACTAGTTGTGCTCACTACCACAATGCATGCATATGACAGTGAGAAACAACAAATAGCTTATTAAGATTTTTTAACAACTTAAACTCATAAATAGGTAAAACGCAGAACTACAACGACATGGTCATTTGAATTAATTCTATATGATTTTGGTTTACTTGATTCATCTTGCAAGACAAAAGCGTATTTCTAAGAACATTAGTAGATGGATATTTTTTCTATAAAATATAAGGCAAAGTAAGCCTTAGTAAAATTTCTATAGGATTCAATCCTTCAAATCAAAAACTCATACATGATTTTTATTTTTTTAGATTCTAATCCTCTAAAATCTATCAAATTCCTTTGTATCAAAGGTTTTCTTACATTTGTGTCATCATGGTATCGTAACATTTTGTAATGTCTCGAAATTTATTAATTGGACTCCTTTGAGCCTAGGATCCATATGAATATTCTAGATATCATAGTCGCTACATCTCACAAAATTGTTACAAGGAGGGCATGCAATCATGGCTGGATACTCTATGAGTTCTAATAACTCAACTGTAACATGTAAATATCCCAATTTAGGGGGCTTTCCCTACTGTATTTGTGTAAAACAAAATTGTTACAGACATAACCATAACTAATTAAAAGTGCATGCATCCTAGCACCCAATTTAGGCGCTAAGTCACGCATGTCACTAAAAAGGACATCGTAATACGAACTATAAGTTTCAATGACAATTTTTTTTTGGTAACACATGAAACAACATTATAGCGTGTCATATATTACGTGCCAATGTTTGTACATACATCGTTGTATCGTGAACACACAAGAATTAGAGAAATTATATATTTAAACTAATGAAATTGACTTAAAATCTTGAAGTAAATATATAAATAAGTTAAATGGTATACATCAGAAATATTTCAAGTAATTAACCCGAATATTCGAGAATGTTTGAAGTAAAAAATAAATACAAAAAATTAGGAAAATAAAAATGCATACTGTTGTGGAAAATAAACTCGTGAATACAGGCAACTCCATGTTTTCACATATTATTTACGAGTTTTACAAAATTCTTGATTTTTTGAAACAAAAAACCTGTTGTACCTATTTTATTTACTTTACATTGTTATCTTTACCCTTCTATTTTATTAAAAAATTGTAATGGTTCTATATTTCAGTTTATTATCTATTTCTTGCGCTAATTGGCCTCCACGTATATATGCAAAAGCATCGCCACATTATCTATGTTACCACTTTGGCCACGGTTATGGCCCAAATTTGTCCGCTACCAAAAGTTAATAATGTTCAAATTTATCTGGCTTTTGCGTTTGAAAAGTTAACTTTACGAGTAGTTGGATCTTTCTTGTAAAGCTCGGACGCTGGAGAGGCTTTGTCGAAATCATGCTACTAGAACTGGTGCGTGCCAACTGATAGGGAACCCAAGCCGACGGACCGCCTGGGATGAGGGAGATGCACCGTATAGTTTTTGCTTGGATCCGAGGTTGGGATGTCTGTCTTTCTCGGAGCAGGATTTTGCACCCCAATTGCTCCTGCCATGTTAATCGCACTGTTTGTCTAGTCGATCGTTGCTAAGATTCAGGTTGGAGGGGACATTCTCGGGAAGATGGTTAATGAAGATATTTTTCACAATTGGACACCAAGATATGGACTACTTTTTGCAGTTTGTGCCCCCAACGACGCACATGGATTGCTAGCTCCTCGGGTTTGCAAGTTTATTTAGACAGACGGTTGCAGAAACCGATGGAAGTTCACTTCTGCGATCTTGTAATGTCAACGGCTTTCACGTGAAGCTTCTTTGGGTAATTGACCGTGTGGTTCGTTGCTTGTGTAAACTTGTGGGGATTTGAAGCAGGTGCAATTGTTGATTCAGGATAGCATGGCATAGTATATTTTAGTCATGAGACACGGACGTAGCGGGACTTGCGGAAAGCATGCTCGGAAGCGCTACAGGATAGAACAGGCTCGGCGTGCGCCAGAACTGTTGTGTTTGCTTGAAGCAAGTTTCTGTCCAAAATTACCAGGATCGATGCCACCGTATACCTGGGTAGCTGGGTCCAAGATCTTTTTGTAGAGGTTAATAAGTACTCGTAGCATCGAAGATTTTTTAAGGGGGTTGCTGAAGATTTTACATCTCAAGTATCGTGACATGGATGTAATTATGAAAATGGGTCAGTGACGTGCACATTAATAGTCCTTCGCGCTATACTCACTCTGAATATGTTGCATACATATAGTACATTTATGTGAGATGTAAAGTGTAAGGCGGCGGAGGAAACAGTTGCGGTTTAGGTGCTTGACGGCTGCATTCCTACTGCAGGTCTTGATTCAATCATCCACAGAATTGCAGAAAAATATGTGCGAGCACATGTAAATTTTACTTCTCAGAACTCAGAAGTCACAAGACAACAAAGCTTACAAGACCTCACTCTTTGGTCCATATTATGGAAAATTTGGGATGCTCGTAATGCTATGGTCATTAGAAAGATAGACCAATCTTGTACTGTAACCGTTAGTAACATCATCCAAGACCTCACTCTTTGGTCTTACCGTTTTCGCACGACGGAAACTAGAGAGGCAGCCGACCTATGACGTGACCATCTCACCCTCTGTAATATGTAACTCCTATGTTTTTTGAGTAAAGATTCAGGTGGGGATTCCCCCCCCCCCCCCCCCCCCCCCCCGTGACAGCCTAAAAAACAAAGCTTACAAAAAAAAAGCTTATGTATATTGTGTGATCTGTTCCATTCTTTGAGCAAGGAAACATTCTAGCTAACAAGATCGATTTCAGCGACATTCAAGGACGTGGATATGTCGAGATCTAACCCTCATGTTCATTGATCGCTTTGGATACAATAAGATTAGGATAGTAACTAGTAAGGGAGCATCACAAAACGGCACCATCTCTCGTGCATCAATTGTGAGTGGGGGTATGGGTTGTAGGCTCGTCATAATCCAGATGGAATGCTGTGTCCTCCCTTCGCAACTCCCCGTGAGAAAGCCGCCGCCGGGAAACCCTGCCGACAGTCGTGGTTAGAACTGCTCCTGATGATGTCATTGACACATCCTCCTTCACCCTGGTGTGGACTTCATGATCCACACAAGCATCACTAGCGTCCGCATACCGTAGATCCTTCATCTGATTTATCCGCATACCATGAGCCTTCGAGTTTAAGAGCCAGAGCTAGAGTAACATGCATAAAAATTTAAGTCAAAATTAGAGTCTCCAACATAAAAACAAATTAATTAATTAATTAGTCGACAATATAAGGACTCTAGGCCAGTTGCTTCGACCAATGGGTAGCTACCAACCTTGCACAGTGACGGTTCAGGAGGTTGCTCGCTTGAACTACTGGCCTTGGGGCCATGGACAAGAAGACGCCACGCCTCGCATGAGCTAACAAAGAGAGCAAGAAAGAAGAGGGTGACAAGAACAGTGGAAGGGGCAGTGACCTTCTTCAGCTGCCTCCTGGGGTGCAGATGAGAGCTTAATCTCGGCATTGCTAGGCACGAGCAGGTGTGATTACAAGCAAGAGAAGTGTCTATGAAGATAGACATGTGGAAAGGACGGAGATCTAGCTACAGGATCATGTAAGCTTGGAGAGAGCACGCCACGCGTGTAAGGAGAAGGGGAGAAGCGGAGAAGGGACACACGGAGGTTGGCGCTGGGAATATATACAAGTGCAAGCAAGGTGCATGGGTGAACCCGTAGTTGATGGTAGTTAAATGTTGCTAGTGGAAAGTGTTGTCTCACGAAAGTTCTATGACACAGCAAACGATATGCTACGTTTGTCTTTATTTTCTTGTACTGTCAGGATTTGTGTGAACACCTAGGAATAGGAAAGCTTAGTTCATATCCCAAGTTCCCAAACCATCAACAGGCTGTGATTACGCATTAGAATTGTTGGGACTACTACAAACCAAGTTGAGCAAAGGTTACTTCGCCCCTAGCTGTTATCTCACTATTTCTCCATCTTATTCATGCACCGGCTTTCTCAAAACAAAAAAAAATCATGTACCGGCTCGACATGCAACGGATCTCTTTGGCCGCCTCTCCTCTAAGTTGAAGCGCAGCACTCGCCAACTCATGAGTTGGAGCGACTAGAAGGTTGGGAGTACGAGACTGCAGCTCATGATAGATAGCTCGGGTGATGGTGTACCAGCTCGCAGCCAATGAGTGCGCTATGCGCCCGACTCAGACACGCTTACATTGGGCTGGTCTTGCTTGAGCGCGTCATGGCCGCGAGCGGGCCAAAGTTGCATGAGGGTGATGGCAACACAACCTTCTTCCACCAGCACGCATCTTACCGGCTGCAGAAATCTGCAGCCTACAGGTTAACGGTGCGGTCGTCTTGGACTATGCGGCTATAGCGGAGGCCACCTTAACCCACTTTGAGACTCTCCTAGGCTCGTTGGTGGACCGAGACTTTCTGGGTACTCACTTGAAGGACTTAACAGCCTTGGACGCGGTCTCGTGTGAAGAGAAGGTATGGGAAATAGTTAGGCACCTTCCCATGGGAAAGAGACAGGATGGTTTCACGACAGAGTTTCTCTAGATTTCATGGGGATTGTGATGGATCATGACATGACCACATAACAAACTCTTTACGATAAGCGTGGATTCCAAGGTCTAAACCAGTCACTATTGAACCTGCTGGCCAAGCGTTCTGATGACACTGCTTTAGGGGACTACTATCCCATCAGCCGCGTGTACGTCTTCGCCAATCTTCTATCCACGGGGAGCACTACTAGGGTGTTTCTCAATGGCGACCTACCCTCCCCCCCCCACCCCCGCGTATGGCATCACATGGCCTAAGACAAGGATACCCCTTGTTGCCGCTGTTGTTCGTGTAGGTGATTTACACTCTCAATAATTTGTTGGGTAGAGCCACTGAGTCGGTGATCCTTTGGCGTCTAGCATGCTAGGAGCTGGTCACGTCGGTTTCTCTTTGCGGAGACGACATGGTCATCTTCTTCCACCCGGATGAGCCAAACTTGAGAGCAGTTCACAACATCCTTCGCTCTTCGGGCATGCATCGAGGTTGCATACAAACTTCGTGAAGTGCTTGGTCTCCCCAACGCCGGTTCAGAGGAGCTCTTGAGGCAGCGACTGTTAGACAGATATGTCACGTAGCGTGACATATCCTCCTGATTCCCTAAATCGTGGAGAGTCCTTATTTGTGTGATCTCCCATTTATGGTTAGGATTGTATTTTGACTATATATATCAATGCAATGGAAAGGCCCAAGTGTGGTCAATTCTCTCACATGGTATCAGCCTAAACACTCCTAAACCCTAAACCGCTTCCGCCTCCTCTCCTTCCCTAACCCTAGCCGCCGCACCATAGCCGGCCGCCGCCGCCACCGTCCCTCTCCTCCTTCCTCTCCCTCCTCCTCCATGGCGCCCACCCCCTTCCACCCTTGGACCGGAGCGTCTCCGATGTGGCCCATGCCGCCGCACGGCGCGGGAGCAACATCCTCGGCGCTGTCCCTCACCCGGGCCCTCGCGCCCACGCCTACATGGCCGCACCACCACCTGCGCCGGCCTCCTTCTACAACGCCCACAGCGGCGTCCCCCACGGCCAGGCCTTCTACGGCGCCCCGTACAGCGTCGCCTCCTCCTACACTGCGCGGCCTCCTTCTATGGCGCCCCACGGCCAGGCCTTCTACGGCGCCCCGTACGGCGTCGCCTCCTCCTACACTGCGCCCCCTACTTCGGCGCACACTTGGGACCCCTCCGCCCTCGCGTCGCCCTTCACCAACATGACGCTGCAGCCCCCCACCCGGAGTGGGTCATGGACAGCGGCGCCACCGCTCACCTCTCCAACAACCCCGGTATCCTTTCCTCTCTCTCTTCACATCCTCCTTATCGTCATGTCACTGTCGGAGACGGCTCCTCTGTTTCCGTCTCCGCATCCGGGCACGCCTCCCTTCCTTCTTCTTTTTCTGATCGTTCTCTTCATCTTCGTAATGTTCTAGTTACTCCTCGCATAATTAAAAATCTTGTCTCTGTCCGTCAATTTACTACCGATAACAACTGTTCTGTCAATTTTGACCCTTTTGGTTTTTCTGTGAACGACCTCATTACCCGGCGTGAGCTTCTTCGGTGCAATAGTACGGGGGAGCTTTATTCGTTTCAGCCACCGGCGCCTCGTGCTCTCACCACCACCACCCCTCATGATATTTGGCACCGTCGTTTGGGTCACCCCGGCCATGACGCTTATCGTCGTCTTTCGCAGCATATTTCTTTACCTTGCAATAAAAACCATAGTACTCTTTGTCATGCTTGTCAGCTTGGACGCCATGTACGTTTGCCTTTTTCCTCTTCCACCACTAGAACTACTCGCCCTTTTGAGTTAATTCACTGTGATCTTTGGACGTCCCCAATTTTAAGTAATTCTGGTAATAAATATTTCTTAGTCATTCTCGATGATTTTACCCATTTTCTTTGGACCGTCCCTCTACGCCAAAAATCTGATGCTTACGCCTCGCTCGCCTCGTTTCGCGCTTTTGCCCAAACCCAGTTTAACCTACCTCTTGCGTCTATACAGATGGACAACGGTCGTGAGTTCGACAACGCCAAACTCCACTCTCTCGCCGCCGCGCACGGTATACACATTCGCTTCTCCTGCCCATACACCTCCCAACAAAACGGTAAAGCCGAGCGCATTATCCGCACCGTCAACGATATTGTTCGTTCTCTCCTATTTCAGGCTAGTTTGCCCCCTCGCTTTTGGGTAGAAGCTCTCCACCACGCCACTCACGTCCTTAATCGCCTTCCCACCAAAACCATTAGTGCTCCTTCCGTACTTCGCTCTTCATAACACCCACCCAGATTACTCGTCCCTTCGCGTTTTCGGTTCCCTGTGCTATCCCAATACCGCAGCCACCATGCCTCATAAACTCGCCCCACGGTCTAGCGCATGTATTTTTCTCGGCTACTCTCCCCATCACAAGGGTTATCGCTGCATGGACCTCACTACCCACCGCATCATCATCTCACGCCATGTCATTTTCGACGAGTCCACCTTTCCCTTCGCCTCGTCCCAGCAACCTTCAGCTGCCTCCTACGACTTCCTCGATGATGACGATTCCCCCCTCGTCGTCCCCCCGGCTGCGCCTCCCGCGCGCACCCCCTCCCCTCCACCTTCGCCGCACGCGCCCTCACCACCGCCTGCGCCCTCACCGCCACCTCCCCCACCCCGCCGCCTCCTCCCGTGCATCGCACGCGTAGCACCTCCGGCATCCGCGTCCCACATGCTTCTGTCAGCAGGTACTCTCCGGTTCCGACTTCCGCACGTGCTGCTCTCAAGGATCCTAACTGGCTCGATGCTATGACGCGGAGTACCGCGCTCTCCTCGGCAACGACACTTGGGATCTCGTGCCTCCTCGAAACGCCAACATCGTCTCCGGCAAGTGGGTCTTCCGCCACAAGCTCAAGCCCGATGGCTCTCTTGACCGCTACAAAGCACGCTGGGTGCTTCGCGGTTTCTCTCAGGAGCAAGGCGTCGACTTCGATGAGACCTTCAGTCCGGTTGTCAAACCGGCCACGGTCCGCGTCATCCTCTCCATCGCCATCTCCCTTAAATGGGAGACTCGCCAGCTTGACGTCAAGAACGCCTTCCTCCACGGCAAGCTCGCCGAGGTCGTCTACTGTCGCCAACCGACCGGCTTCATCGACTCCACTCGCCCCGACCACGTCTGTCGCCTGAACCGTTCGCTCTACGGTCTCAAGCAGGCCCCTCGCGCATGGTACCAGCGCTTCGCGACCTTCATCACCTCGACCGGCTTCACGTGCTCGCGCTCCGACACGTCACTGTTTGTTCTCCAGTGTGCAGAGGGTACGGCCTATCTTCTGCTGTACGTCGACGACATCGTCCTCACCGCCTCCTCGCCGCGTCTCCTTGACCGGATCACCGCCTCTCTCAGCTCCGAGTTCGCCATGGACATGGGCAGCCTTCACTACTTCCTCGGCATCGCGGTCACCCGCGACTCCTCCGGCATGCACCTCTCGCAAGCCAAGTACGCCGCGGAGATTCTGGACAAAGCCGGCATGACTGCATGCAAGCCCGCGTCGACGCCGGTTGACACGTCTCCGAAGCTCGCCACCACCGCCGGTGTCTCCGACCCTACTGAGTATCGGAGCCTCGCCGGGGCTCTGCAGTACCTCACCTTCACGCGCCCTGACATCGCGTACGCCGTCCAGCAGGTGTGTCTTCACATGCACGACCCTCGCGAGCAGCACCTGGCTGCCATCAAGCGCATCCTGCGCTACGTCCAGGGCACGATCTCTCATGGACTTCAGCTTCACTCGTCTTCGCCGGACTCCATGGTCACCTACACCGACGCCGACTGGGCTGGCTGCCCCGACACTCGGCGCTCTACGTCGGGCTTCTGCGTCTACCTCGGTGACAACCTTGTCTCATGGTCTTCAAAGCGGCAACACACGGTCTCTCGTTCCAGCGCCGAGGCTGAGTACCGTGCTGTGGCTAACGCCGTCGCCGAGGCTAGTTGGATCCGTCAACTCCTCCACGAGCTTCATCGACCCACTCCTCCTGCTACGGTCGTGTTCTGCGACAATGTCAGCGCCGTCTACATGTCTACGAACCCGTTCAGCACCAGCGCACCAAACACATCGAGATCGACCTCCACTTCGTTCGCGATCGTGTTGCCATGGGCCAGATCCGAGTGCTTCATGTTCCCTCGTCTCGACAGTTCGCCGACATCTTGACGAAGGGTCTACCATCACCGTTGTTTCTGGATTTTCGGTCCAGTCTCAACGTCCGTCCTCCTCCCGTTGTGACTGCGGGGGAGTGTTAGACAGATATGTCACGTAGCGTGACATATCCTCCTGATTCCCTAAATCGTGGAGAGTCCTTATTTGTGTGATCTCCCATTTATGGTTAGGATTGTATTTTGACTATATATATCAATGCAATGGAAAGGCCCAAGTGTGATCAATTCTCTCACAGCGATGGTTAGGGAGTGCCAATTGGCACCCTATATATCCCCATCTCAAGTACCTCAGCATCCCCTTACGACCAGAAGGCTTCCAAGTGAGGCATTCCAGCCACTGGTGAACAGACTTGCAGACCAGCTCCCCACCTGGAAGGCCTCCATGATGGAGAAAGCGGGACACCACGTGCCTGTCAAATCGGTGGTCGTGACAATACCGCTTCACCAGCTCATGGTGTTGCGCTTCAGTAAGAAGGCTCTCAAACAAGTCGATAAGATCCTTTGGAGTCCCCTTTGTATGGGCATAGCGGTTTCAATGGCGGCCACTGCCATGTCGACTGGTCCAAGGTTTGTCATATGCTGCCGTTTGCCAAGTTGCATATACCCAAACCTTGTCCACATGGCGATTACCCTTTGGGTTCGCTGACTTTGGAGGATGTGTACCGACCAGGAAAATAAATTTCGTCGAAATTTCGGTCGAAATTCGCGAAATTAGCGATTCTCGGAGCTGGGCGAGAAAAGCTAATAGCGACCAAAAATTTCGTCTAGATTTGAAAAAATTTAGTACCGAATGGTTATAATGCAGAAAAATCAATTATCTACCACAAACATGGCTTCAGTCTGTTGGTATAGAGTCTAGTCAATCGTTTGCATGGTTCTGAGTTCGAATCTTTACTTTGTCTTTTATTTTTCTAAATTATTTGGAGCGTCATAATTTAAATCTGACCGAAATATTTGAATTTTTTCTTCGAAATTTCGTGAATTTCTCGAAATTTGCGAATCTCGTTCACAAGCGAAAGAAAATCTTAAAACGAAATGTTGAACCCTGGTACCGACCACCCGCGATGATGACACAGGCTTCACATGCAGTCCTAGAGGGACAAGCAGCAGGTGTTCGACGCATCTACCAACATGGTGCTTTATTATATAATATCGTGCAACAGAAAAAAGTCTATGTATCCAATTTTTTGTCATCTTCACCATTGAATATTGGTTTCATAAGGGTCTTTGACAGGTGTTAAATGGTTTGTATGGGAATATTTATGCCGATGACTAATGAGGGTGCAATTGTCTGATATGCCTGATACTTTTGGATGGCGGCTCTTGGATTCGGGTACTTTTTTTGTCAAGTCTATGTATGAGGACTCAATGAATGGGCATACTAGATTCTTCCAAAAAAAAGTATATTTATGGAAGATATGATTTCTCTGAAAATAAAAAATTATGTGGTTCATACATATAAAAGTGTTTACTCACTAAGGTTAACCTTGCGAAAAGGAACCGGAATGATTCTGTTTTCGTGGCGCAGAGGAAACCATAGCACATTTGTTTATCTTGTGCCCTATGTTGTGTGTTGTATTGTGTCTAGAGCATCTCCAACAGCAGCGCTAAAAACGCCGCGCGCCCAAGAAACCGCCGATATGGCGCGCGCGCACCCGAAACGGTGTCTCCAGCAGCCGCGCTAAAACTCCGCGCGCGGTAAAAAGGGGCCAGCGCGCTGGCCCAAGCGGCACTCGCTGCGCTGAATTTGGGGCGGCCGCTCCAGCGCGCGCGGTCGAAAAGATATTCGCGCGAATTGACCAACCGTCGGCGGATCTGAATCCTCCACCCACGCGCGCCTCCGTCCGCATCTTCCCCATCCTCGCCGGCGACCATGGCGCGCGAATAGACCAGCCGTCGGCGCTTCCACCACTCGTCCCCTGCGCGTCGCCGGCTGTACCGCTGGGCCAGTCGCCGCCGCGTCGATTTTGCCCGCAGCGCCACCGACGCCACTCTGGTTCCGCCGCTTCCGCCTCTACTCCGCAGCGCGCAGTCGCCAATCCTTGGTCCAGCTCCTTCCTCGCCACCAGCCAGCGCGCAGTTCCTCCGACGAATAGCGCTTGGCGGTCGTCGAACCTCCGCGCGCGCAAGGTGTTTGACAAAATACTTGCAAGGTATGTTTGTTGTTTTCTCTAAATTTTTAGTTTGTAGATAGTTTAAATAACTTGTTTGTAGGTAAATAACTAGTACAAATTCATGGTTGTAGATGAGTTCGTCTAGTGATGATTCATGTTTGTCCTCCGATGAAGAATTTGATATGCAAGAGGAGGAAGAATTGGCTATGATCCTTGCTATCCGTGCTAGGAAACGACCAAAGCACGGTGGTTCAGTGATGGGTCGCCTAAAATTGTGGAGGGAAAGGATGGGTGCTCATGATAGATTGATGAGGAACTATTTTATCGAGCATCCTACATACCCCGAGTCTTATTTTCGGCGTCGGTTTCGGATGCGCATTGACTTGTTCAAGAAAATTGCAGAGGAACTGAATAAACATGATCGGTTTTTCCAGCAAAGGAGGAACGCCGCCGGTGAACTTGGGCATAGCACCTTTCAAAAGGTGACCGCGCCTTGCGTATGTTGGCATATGGTATTCCGGCGGATCTAGTGGATGATCACTTGGCGATGGGCGAGAGTCAAGCCATCATGTGTGTCAAGCGCTTTGCAGTTGGCATTGTGCAAGTGTTTGGTAAGAAATACTTGAGAGCTCCCAACGCAGCGGACACAGCTAGGCTTTTGGAGTTCAATGCTGCTTGAGGGTTTCCAGGTATGCTTGGATCAATTGATTGCATGCATTGGAGTTGGAAGAATTGTCCTGCAGCATGGCATGGACAATTTCAGGGCCATAAGAAGGATTCCACCATAATTCTTGAAGCAGTGGCCGATCATGAGACATGGATTTCGCATGCTTTTTTCGGAATGCCCGGAGCTTTCAATGATATTAATGTTCTTCATCGGTCACCACTCATGAATAAGATTGCAAAAGGAAAAACTTGTCCGGTGGAGTTTGTAGCAAATGGCCATACATACAACTATGGCTACTATCTTGCGGACGGCATCTACCCAAAGTGGCAAATATTTGTGAAACGGTTAAGAGACCGGTAGGTAAAAAAATGCTTGACTTTCACAATGCTCAAGCGGCGGCGGCTAGGAAAGATGTGGAGAGAGCATTTGGGATTTTGCAAGCCCAATTTGCTATTGTTAGAGGACCGGCTAGATTTTGGGATCAAGATATGCTTTGGTACATCATGAACGCATGTGTGATCATGCATAACATGATCATCGAGGATGAGCGCGGACAAGATTTGGACTACACTCATTATGAGTTAATGGGTGTTCCCGTGCAACCGCGGAGGAGGGCTGAGAGGGTGGCACGCTTTGTTGTATCCTACCATGCCATTCGACGTAATGACGCACATGATGAGCTTCAAAAGGATCTTATCGAGGAGTGGTGGACATGAAATGGACAACATTGAGTTGAATTTGTGTGTTTGTTTCATTTGTTGTGTTGTGTAATGAACTATTTGTTCTATGGTTCCGGAACAACTATTTATTTGTGTTGTAATAAATAATTAAACTATTTATTGTTGATTTATTTCGTGTCAGTTTGATTCGGTTTGTTTGCATGTTTGGTGTGAATGTTGTTTGCGCTGGGCGCGCGCGGTGGAATTTTTAGCGCCTCTGCTGGAGCTAAAATTGTGCAGCCGCGCCGCGCTAAACTTAGCGCTTCTGCTAAAGCAAAACATGCGCTGCGCGCGCAAAATTGCAATTCTGGCGCCGCAAAAAAAATATAGCGCGCCGGTTCAATGGGTTGACAAGAAAATTAACCTCCACCAACCAATGTAACTAATATGTTGGGAACCGGTTCAATGGGTTGACAAGAAAATTAAGGCTAGAATTCAAATCGGGGGGGTCTTGTGATGCAGGAACTCCAGTGAGAACCAGGAAACTTCGAGCTCTGAAGCCGCCGGTGACATCCGCCTCGCCGCCGGTGTCGAAGAAGCTGAGGGCTCTGAAGATCCCAGTCTTGCCGGCTTCTTTCTACACCGTTGAAGATGGAGCTGGGGACTGGATCACGGTTTGCCGGCGTCGGCAACGGTCGGCGTCCAAGGTAAGTTCACTGGCGTTACGATCCATTTTTCACGGATCAAAGTTCGAATTTCAAAGGGAACGTGGTCAGGTGGGTTTCGGCCCGGCCAGACCCTCCCTGCATGGAGGCCCAACAAGAAGAATGGGTTTGGTGTCGGAAAAAAAGGGAAAAACGCCCGTAACCCTAATACGCCCGGAGTTCGTCTTCGTTGTATTTTTGGGTACTTTTGGTCTCGTTTTCCTCCTGCTGTTTCGAGAGACAGCGGCGCTGACACGATGGCTTATCGTGGCGGCGGCGCTGGCGGAGGAGGTGACCATGGCCGCGGCGGTGGTGTGCCGCCAGGGCATGGTGGATTCCAAGGAGCCCGGCGTGCTAGCACCTTCGAGGTGGGCGGCTCGAGCGGTACCGCTGGGCATCAGCCGGCGGCGTCGCAGTTCGAGTTCGATCAGCAGTGAGGCTTTCGCGGCGCCTTCCACGCAGGGGCTGGTTTTGCGGCCCGGGGACGTCGTGGAGGCTACCATGCCGGTGGTGGCCGTGGCCGCCATTTCGAGGGGCGGGGCCGAGGCGATTTCGGCTATGGTGGTCGCGGTGGCGGCTTCGGATTTGGCCGCGAGGATGGATACGGCTATGGTGCTGATGGCTTTGGGCAGGGCGGCTATGGCAATGGCCGCGGCCGTTATGATCAGCATCGTGGGGTTCGCGGCCGTTATGGAGATGGAGGTTACGGTGGCAGGAACGGCAGTGGTTTTGCTGGTGTAGTGGTACCTCCGGCGGTTCCTGTGGTGCCGGTGGTTGCTCCTTTGGTGCAGGCCAATCCGGTGGTGCAGGGGGTGGTGCAGCAACAGGCGGTGGTCGCACCTCCAGCAGGTACAGCCGGCTGTGCAACACCTGGCTGCCGCCACGGTGTCGGTGGAGCAGCTGTCTGCAGCTTTGGCTACGGCAGATCCGAAGAAAGGGAAGCGTTGCTACAGATGTGGGGTGCCTGGTCATCGGTCAGCTAACTGCAAAGTTGACATCTATGTTATATGCGAGGGACCGGCTCATGGGGACAGGCAGTCATTTGTTGACAGCACCTAAGCCGCAGATTAGGGTTTATGGGTATGGACATGAGGAGCTCATCTTCTTTGAGTATCCATGCACGGATTCTTACAAACCGAAGATGGAGAATGTGCGATTAGCCTCTGTGGTGGTAACAGATGGTGAGATGACTATTCCCGGCATTGTTACTCAGTTGTAGAGGTTGGTTCCATCTGAACAATTCTTGTGGGATGTGCGTCGGATGGGGCATAATATTTTCCAGGTTCAGTTTCCAACTCGAAACGACCTAGACAGGCTGAAGGTGTTTGGGGTATGCTCGGTGCCCAACAGCAGTTGCAAGCTCACTTTCGATAATTGGGCTCAAAACCCACAGCCTATCAATACTTTGCCAGAGTTGTGGTTGCGGGTCCATGGTATACCGAGCCCTCACATAGGCGATTTTCTGGCACTTTGGGCAGTCGGTGATATGTATGGGAAGACAATGGAAATTGATATGGCTTATACTAGAGAGAATGGTGTGCTGAGGATCAGGATTGGGTGCATCAACAAAAAAAAATCCCTACTCATTTTCCGCTGTTTATATAGACAGGCTTTTTTGATCTCACTTTCGAGGTGGAGGGATTGGAGCCTCCAGGTATTCAGGATATGGAGATGGATGGAGGGAATGGGACAGGAGAAGATGATGATAGTGATGATGAGGGTGAGTTGGATGATTTCAAGGAGAAAGTAGCAAGTTTTTCCACCGGTTCTTTAGGGATTAAGAGCAATGTTGTGTCTGATACTACAGCTCTTGGGCAGGAGAATACCTCGCAAGCCCAACCACCGAGTAAGATAGTAAAGGTAGGAGTGCTGTTTTCGCTTTCCGTGAGACGCTCGTTTGATCTTGCAAGGCAGGAGTTTTCGTTACTTCGTCAAGGTCTTGCCGTGAGTGAGTGCACGGAGATAAACCAGGAGGTCGCAAGCGCTGGAGTGGCAGCTGCTGCCACCCCTGTTGCCGAGCCAGCAGTCCAGCGGGAGGCGGCGATTGTCGAGCCGATGACGGCGACTATTGGGCAGGCGGCCACGGCAGAGTTTCGGTCGGTCGTCCAGCAGGAGGCTGCGATCGTCGAGCGGGAGGTTGCGACCGTTGAGGGGACGGACATGACTAGTGCTTTCGTGCGCAGTCCTGATTCGCTATCTCCTTCGACGGCAATGGCGACTGAGGTGCAGCAGGTGGCTGCGCCTTCTCTGTCTTCTCATGTACACTCTCCCGGCCCACAGGAGGTGGAGTGGGATCGAGTCGTGCAGCTTCCTTGGCATCTCCGCCGAGCACACCGCGGGAAGGCGTGGTGTCCAAGAGTGCTACCTCGGTGCCTTCGGGGTCGCTGAGGTTCATCTTGTCGCTGCCATCTTTTCCTGTCTCTATAGGAGATGATGGGAGGGAGGCGGCTAACAGGAGCGTCATCGACTTTGGCGGTATCCCCGACGGCGCGGCGCTGGGCATTCGGTCTAGTGGACGGATTCGAGCCCAGCACAATGCCGATGACACCCAGATGGGGTGGTCTATGGCGTTGGCTGAGCAACGGGACATCTTCTCAGGTACTAATTTAAATAAACGTTTTTCAATTTTATCTTATTCGGATAAGGAGATTGCGGATAGAGCGTCAAGGTTGGGGGTTTCGCTGGGTATTGATGACAAGCAAATTTTAGCGTCGGCAAAAATGATTAAGGATTCTGAGGTAGAGAGACAGGCTTTTATTTTACAAAACAACTTAAACCAAAACGAGGATGGGCAGCAACACAGTCTTATCTTGAATAGGGCGTCTAGTCTAACGGAGGATTTAGAAGGAGATGATTATGTGAGAGATTTAGAGGATCAAGCGGATGCCTCTATTCTTTCTGAATGTGTTAAAAAGAATAGGAAAAAGAAAGATTACTCTAACGTGAATAAACGAAGAAGCACTAGAATTAAATTACAAAAGAAAGGCCGAGATGCATAATTTAAGAGGAATTTTCTGGAATAGTGAAGGTTTTCGTGACCCTGGAAAACACCTGTTCGTTCAGGAATCAATTAGGGAAAAAAGATTAGATTTCTTTGTCTTGTCAGAGACAGGAAGATCTAATTTTGCCACTCCCTTTCTGAGTCACCTTGCGGCAGGACAAGACTTTAGCTGGTTTTGTTTGCCGCCTAGCGGTAGATCGGGAGGTATGCTTATCGAGGTCAATGCTGCTACCCTTCAGGTTAAAAATGTTGATGTGGGGGATTTCTGTGTCAAGTTATATATAAAATCGAAGAGTGATGGGTTTGAGTGGTTTTGGTCTCGGTTTATGGGGCAGCTCAGGATGACAATAAACCCATGTTCTTGTCGGAGTTAGTTCGGTTGTGTGAAAATGAACCATTACCTATGTTGGTGGGTGGGGATTTTAACATAATTCGAAAACCTGAAGAAAAGAACAATTCAAATTATAATCCGCGTTGGCCTATTATATTTAATGCTATTATCGAGAGCCTTGAGTTAAAAGAACTTGATCTCTCGGGTAGGCAATATACTTGGGCCAGTCGAATGGAAACCCCTACTTTTGAAAAATTGGATAGAGTTCTCGCTACAACGGAGTGGGAGCAAAAGTTTCCGCTGGTTACGGTGCAGGCGTTGACCAGGGCGGGATCGGATCATACACCCCTCTTCGTGGATTCAGGGGTTCAGGCTCATTTGGGCAACAAGGCATGATTTTCGTTCGAACTTTCCTGGCTTCGGATGGAAGGTTTCTATGAAATGGTAGCTGCTGAATGGGCTAAAGTGGTTAAGGGAGATACCCCTATTGAGGTTTGGCAAAACAAAAGTAGGCATCTGAGGCGTTTCCTCAAAGGTTGGGCTAAAAATCAAAGTGGTAAGTATAAGAAAGAAAAAGAAAAATTACTTAAGATTATTGACGAGCTGGACATTAAAGCTGAGACTACGTCGCTTTCTGAAGCGGAGCGAGCTTCATTGCGGAATGCCAATGATCGTCTTTGTTGCCTTCGGCGCGATGAAGAGACAAAATGGGCTCAGAGGGCAAAAGTTAAACATATTCAAGAGGGGGGGAATAATACAAAATATTTTCATCTCATTGCTAATGGTAAACATAGAAAGAAAAAGATTTTCCAGTTAGAGCAAGACAAAGGAACAATTGTTGGGGAGGCAAATTTAAAGCATTATATTACCGAATATTATAAAAACTATTCGGACCGTGGGTGTCCAATAATATTTCTTTAGATGAACAGATGGTTCATGATATACCGCAATTAACTCAAGAAGAGAATAACATTCTTACAGCAGATTTCTTAGTGAAAGAAGTGTATGATGCTATTTCTCAGATGGAACTAAACAAGGCACTGGGACCAGATGGGTTTCCGCCGAGTTCTATAAGAATTTCTGGGAGGTCATTCGTGATGATTTAATGGCCCTTTTTGTTCAACTTAAACAGGCAAATATGCCGCTGTTTAAGTTGAACTTCGGGGTTATTACTTTGCTTCCGAAAAAAGAAAATGCGGTACATATACAACAATATAGGCCAATTTGTTTGCTCAATGTGAGCTTCAAATTATTTACAAAAGTAGGTACTAATCGTATTATCGAAATTGCTCAAAAAATAATTCGGCCTTCGCAATCGGCTTTCATGCTGGGGAGACACATTTTAGAGGGTGTGGTCATCCTCCATGAAACTATTCATGAACTTCAAAAAAAGAAAATGGATGGTGTTATTTTCAAAATCGATTTTGAAAAGGCATATGATAAGGTTAAATGGCCTTTCCTCCAACAAGCGTTGCGTATGAAAGGATTTGCACAGGAGTGGTGCAATTGGATTACGCAATTTGTGCAAGGAGGGAGTGTGGGCATTCGGGTTAACGATGACTTTGGTCATTATTTTCAAACTAAAAAAGGACTCCGTCAGGGGGATCCTTTATCTCCAATATTGTTTAATGTAGTGGCGGATATGCTGGCCATTTTGATCGCAAGGGCGAAGGAGGATGGACAAATAGACGGCCTTATACCTCACTTAGTGGATGGTGGGCTTTCTATTTTGCAGTACGCCGACGATACTATATTATTCATGGAACATGATTTAGACAAAGCGGTCAATATGAAACTCATACTCTGTATCTTTGAGCAATTGTCCGACCTCAAAATAAATTTTCATAAGAGTGAAATCTTTTGTTTTGGAAAGGCTAAAGATGTAGAAGAACAATATAGACACATCTTTGGATGTGAGTCTAGTTCTCTACCATTCAAATATCTTGGTATCCCGATTCATTATAGGAAGCTTCGGAATGCTGAGTGGCATCCTGTTGAGTGCCGCTTTGGAGGCAAATTGGGATGTTGGAAGGGCAAGATGCTGTCCTACGGGGACAGGTTGGTACTGGTTAATTCGGTATTAACTAGTCTACCGATGTTCATGTTGTCCTTTTTCGAATTACCAAAAGGGGTAAGGAAAAGATTGGATTTCTATAGGTCTCGCTTCTTTTGGCAGAGTGATGAGAATAAAAGAAAATATAGATTGACCAAATGGAATATCATTTGTCGACCAAAAGATCAGGGAGGATTGGGGGTTGAGGTGCTTGAGCTAAAGAATAAATGTTTACTCACAAATGGTTGTTTAAACTATCAAATGAAGAAGGGGTGTGGCAGGAGTTGTTACACAATAAGTATCTTCATACTAAGACTTTAGCGCAAGTTGAGGCACAACCTTCAGATTCTCCTTTTTGGAAGGGACTGATGCGTGTCAAAAAGGATTTTTTTGATAGAGTCTCTTTCAAAGTGGTCAATGGGCAAAGCGTAAGGTTTTGGGAGGATACGTGGTTAGGTAGTTCTCCTTTAAAAGACCAATACCCTATCTTATACAATATTGTGCAACACCAAAATGTTTCGGTGCATGATGTGATGCATCATGCGCCTCCTGTAAACATTGGGTTTAGGAGGACGATTGTTGGGAATAAGTGGGAGATGTGGTCTCATCTTTGCCTTAGGCTTATGCATGTTACATTGTCTGATGATCCGGATTGTTTGCATTGGAAATTAACACAAAATGGTCTTTTTACAGTTAAATCGATGTATGAGGATCTTATGAATGGTCATACTAGATTTTTGCAAAAGTATCTTTGGAAAATTAAAATGCCTCTAAAAATAAAAATATTTATGTGGTTCCTTCATCGAAAAGTCTTGCTTACAAAAGATAATCTAGCTAGGAAGAATTGGCATGGCTGTTCGCGGTGCTCCTTCTGTGGGTCTCCCGAAACAGTAGAACATCTATTTATCTCATGTCCGTTTGCTAAACTTGTGTGGCGTGTGGTGTTTTGTACATACAATATTCCTCCTCCTACCAATATCAAAAATATGTTTGGGAATTGGTTGAATGGGATGGACAAAAAGACTAAAGATAGGATTCGTATCGGCGTTTCGGCTATTTGTTGGTCTATATGGAATTATAGGAATAATATTGTGTTTAACAGGAAAGAAAATTTTCATGTCTTACAGGTTATCCACTCGGCGGTGCACTGGATCCAGCTATGGGCTTTCCTGCTTCCTTCGGACCAGCGGGACCTTATGGTGGCTGGATGCACGTGTCTCCTGTTGGTGGCACAGGAGTTTTTTTCCCGACATACGTGGCAACATATTAGTCGACTTTCGTAGTTGTCCTGGTCATTGTCTATGTCGGTTGAGACTTGTCTCAATCTTTGTGATTCTTGAGATGTAAAATCAAATTATACACTTTCAAACTCTGTAATAATCGGCTGTGTGCATCAATGGATGCAGAGGCTGGGATTAATAAAATTCCTTCTCTAAAAAAAAATCTCCTGTTTTCATCCCGGCTTCCTGCTGTACAGTTCCTGTGACCTCTATACAGGATGTTTGGCATGCCATTTTCAGACTGGGATGCCGTACCTAGTGCTGAACGGTCCTCCGCCGAGCCGATGCGCAATCACCCCGACGGCTCTCCGCGTGACGGAATCCCACGCCATGGCCATCCCCACAACCGACCAAGGCTCAGGGAGTAGGACGAGGGCGCGTTGAAATGCCACGTCCACCACCCCCGGAAACCCCTTCCTCCATTCGCCGTCGCCGCGAGAATCACCGGAGAGCTCTTGGGGTAATCAGCGGGCACGAGCAGCTTCGTCCGTATCTCAGACGCGCCGATAGCTGCGCTGAGCTTCGGTGCCAGGGACACGGCGTTGTAGCAGAGCTCGATCACCCCCCCGTCCGCCCTTCCTATGTCGTCCTCGCTGATGCTGATGTCGGTCTCGACAAGCATGCTGCGCGCGGCTCTGATCTCGTCCGGCAGAGAGGCGTAGTGTGTTTTCCGTCTCTTCCGGCAGCTTTCCCCACTGGATTCATCAGGCCACGCGCAGCTGCTACCGTCCATGGTGCCCGGCGTCGTGTGAGGGAAGGCGCGCTTCATGTTCACCCCCATATCACTGGCTAGGCTGCACACTGCTGCCAATGATAAGGGCCTCGACACTTCGTCTCCACGCTTGATCTGTGCTTCCACGGCTACCGGTGCTTCAGCTTCGACCTCTGCTTCGAACTCCGCTTCGACGTGCACCGAGTGGGCGCTACAGGTTTGTTGCTGAGCCGGTGGGGCTACAGAAACGTCCTGTGTCAACTCAGAAATTGCTTCATCTGTCGGATGCTCTTGCTGTACTTCCTGGCTACACGTCCCACCCGAGAATGGTACCGTATCGCCGGTAACGGCTGTAAAATTGACGGCCACCGGTGCCTCAGCTTCAGGGCGCAGCTCCTCGACATTCTCCTCTTCAGCTGCCAAGTGGTCGCTCTGGTTTTGTTGCTGAGTGAGTGGAGTTCGAGAAGGAACATCTTGTGAAGGATGCGGAAAGGCCTCCTCTGCAGGGTGCTCCTGATGTTTCTGCTGGCTATTATTATCATCTGTGGCACCGGTGATATCTGCGACTCGAGGCAGCTTTTGACTGTTCTGCGACTGAAGCAACACTGAAGCTTTGCTGGCTTTGCTTTCCCTGTAGAATTTCAGTAAACTATATAGAGAGCTTTGGAACTTGTCGAATTGATCCTTGGTGAGCTCGGGCATGTTGCTTTTGTCTAGCTGCAGGTTGTTCAACACGTCTCTGATCTTTGCCATGATACATGCCGCCTTCCTGTATTTGTCCGCTTGCTCTTCAGGTAATGACTTGAGCTGTTCGCTTGTTATGCTCTGAGGGAAACGTGCTCGCATTGCTCGCTCCAACTCCACGAGCTCCAAGAGGTGAGCATCCTTGAGGGATGTGATCTTCTGAAACATGTCTTCCCTCCAATCCACTTCTACCGCGGGCTGCTGAATGTTCTGTCCGTCAGGATGCCCAATCTGCATGGTAGCAGCATTGGACGGCTGTCCTCCGAAAGTATGGTAACTCTGCCGTTGGTTCACCCTCAGATCTTGCTGCTGATTCATCCTCGTCAACTTCTGATGGGAATGTGGCTGCTGTGTATAGATGCCACTGGAGTTGTACCTGGCCGGGGTCTGAGTCTGCATCTGAGTTACTACCGGTGCCACTGAGGGGAAATTTGATGGATGTGCCTGCTGAACGTTGAATTGCATGTTTTGCACTTGAGGTGGCCTTTGAGGAAGAGGAACTGTTGACGCTGTCCGCGGCATTGTGGCTGTCGGACAGTTAACAAGAGCTGCATTGACAGGCCGCATTTGGTGCCCCATATGTGCCTGCAGCTGATGGTCTAGGGCAGCCTGCGGTTGCCGTTTCTGCTGAACACACATCATCAGCTTCCTACTTATTGTCCTGAGGTAATCTTCCGCATTCTCGGACTCGCTGAATACCTTGGCCTCATACTGGGAAGCAACCGCGTGGAGGTGGAGGTCATCGACACGATGCCCTTGGAAGACTAGGGCAAGATTCCTCATTCTGAACCAACATAGAGACAGATGAAAAATTAGAGGGTTCATAAGCTAGAGAATATCACAAGAAATATGATTATGATAAATCTTCAGGAGAATCTTCACCCGACAATATAAGAATCTATCTATAGCCGGCTCACGAAACATTGATCAATCATTCAGTCAGACGTACAGTGCAAAAGACCCACCGATTACCCAAAACTGTCATTTATTGGTGTGGCTGGACTCTGAAGTTCATCAATTGTGGATGGGCTAGTAGCCCAGTGGTGAGTGCGCAGTGGCGCCTCCCAGTCAGCGCGGGTTCGATCACCTCAAGCTTAATTAAAATACCGCAGGGTTCCTCCCCTGCTGGTCATGTTTTTTTTTTAAGTTCATCAATTCACATAGTAGACCGATTCATTCTTGCTT